>CM053415.1:21200999-21300282 GCA_028644305.1 Xerus rutilus | reverse complement strand
GGGACGCTTAGTACTCTATGGTTTTTTCAGCACCTGTGTAGCACAGAAATCTGAAGCTCTTGATCTGGGACAGAAAGCCTAGAAAGGGATTAGAAAAATGGCACACAGAACACACAAAGGGAAAACTAGATTATCAAAAATAAATATTTTTAAAAAAATAAGTCTTTCAAAGTAGACTTTGAGCCAAAGTCAGAAGAGAAAGGAAGGTCACTTCATACTATTTAAGAGAATCATCTAACAAGACAGTATAATGATTGTAAATATTTATGACCAAACAGTATATGTATATAAAAGAAGCATTTCTCAGTATAAAGAATCAAATAGACCACAATACTATAATACTGGATGATTTCACCACACCACTCTCACTACTAGACAGGTCCTTCAGACAAAAACTAAGTAAAGATTGTTCAGAACCAAAAAATGCTATTAAAGAAGTGAGGCTAACAGACACCTATAGAATATTTCATCCATCAACAACTGAATTGACTTTCTTCTCAGCAGCACATGGAACATTCTCTAAAATCATATTTTAGGGCACAAAGCAAATCTTAGCAAATATAAGAAATATAGATAATTCCTTGTATCCTATCATATCATATAATGGAATGAAATTAGAAATCAATTACAAGATAAAAAGCAGAAACTAACACCTACAGATTAAATAATACACTTCTGAATGAGGAATGGATCATAGAAGAAACCAGGGGAGAAATTTTTTAAAAAATCTTAGAAACAAATAAGAATCTTGATATAATATATCAAAACCTCTGGGACAGCGTGAAGGCAGTTCTAAGAGGAAAGTTTATAGCACTGAGTTCCTACATTAAAAAGTTAAGTACCAAGTAAATGATCTAGCCTTATACCTTGGGCCTTAGAAAAAGAACAAACTAATACTAAATTAGTAGGGGACAGAAAATATTTAAAATCAGAGTTGAAATTAATGAAATCAAGAATTTTAAAAATGCAAAACATCAATGGTTCTTTGAAAACACATACAAACATATAGCCATACCAACCAAAAAGAATACCCAAATTAACGAAATAAAAGAAAAAGGAAATATCACCACAGATAATAAAATAAAATTCAGAGGATCATTAGAAACTATTTGAAAATTTATACTCCAATAAGCTACAAAATATCAAAGATATTAACAGTTCCTAGAGACATAAGACCTACCCAGATTGAACTATGAGGGTATAGAAAACTTAAACAGATGAATATCACATAATGACATTGAAGCAGTTATTGAAAGCCTTCCAACAAAGAAAAGCCCAGGACCAGATGGATTCTTGGCCAAGTTCTACCAGACCTTTAAAGAACTAGTTCTAATATTCCTCACATTGTTCCATGAAATAAAAAAGAGGGAACACTGCCAAATTCATTCTATGTAGCCAGTATCACCCTAATAGCATGAGTATGAGTCAAGGCCATATACATACAGTCATCTGTTACTCATTAAAGATGCTAAAAACGTACATTGCACAAAAGGTAGCCTTTTTAACAAATCGTGCCAGGAAAACTGGATATCCATATGTAGAAGAATGAAACTTGATCCCTAAGTCTCTCAACATGCACAAAAGTCAAAGTAGATCAAAGACCTAAGAATTAGACAAGAGACACTGTGACTACTGGGAAGAAAATGGCTCCACACAGGCATTGACTTCCTAAAGTGTAAGAAATAAAATCAAGAATCAATGAGTGGGATGACATCAAATTTAAAAGTTTCTGCATAGCAAAGGAAATAAGACCATGAACAGCAAGCCTGCAGAACGGAAGAAAATTTTGCCATCTTCTCCTTGGGATTAATATCCAGAACATATAAAGAACTCTTAGCACCAAAAAAACTAACCCAATCAGTAAATGGACAAAAGAACTAAACAGACACTTCTCAAAAAAGAAATACAAATGGCTAATACGTGAAAAAAATGTCCAACAACTCTAACAATCAGGGAAATGAAAATCTAAACTACATTGAGATTTCATCTAACTCCAGTCAGTATGGCAGTTATCAACAATACAAATAATAATAAATGTTGGCAAAGTTGTGGGGGAAAAGTACACTCATACATTGTGAGACTGCAAATTAGTGCAACCATATGACCCAGCTGTCCCACTCCTCGATATATATCCAAAAGATCTAACATCGGCATACTATAGGGGGATGCAGCCAACTCAGTGTTTATAGCAGTGCAGTTCACAATAACCAAGCATGGAACCAAGCTAGATGAATGGATAAAGAAAATGTATGTACTCATCCATATCTATATTGGCACACTTATTTATTTTTCTTTGACATGCCACACTTGATTTTATGGCTCTATGTCATAAATTATAATTTGTGATTCTGATTTTTATTACATATGGAATTTTCTTTTGTGGTTTTTACTGTTTCCTTTGTTGTTTTTAGTTGGTTTCTAAGAGCATAGTGAATTACTTGAACTTATTTCCTGTTTGAATACATTTCATCAAGAAAAACTTGAGTTATTTTCTCAAGTAAATTATTTGGTCATACTTATAACATGGAACTCTGGTAGACTTTTGTGGCACTCAGTGCTATATTTGTACTTAACACCACAGTTTCTTCATTCATCTCTTGGTTTAGTTTTCAGAAACTGTATTCTTTCATGGTTAAGATTGTCGTCTTAACATGCAAGATTTTTATTCCCTCCAAAATTTGTATTGACATATGTTGTGTGATTGGGATCTAACATCGTTTTCTTTTAAATGCAAAGTCAGTTATTCTGAGACTGTATTTTTGATAATTTTCTCAAAAAATTAAAGTAACATTTTTATCAGTTCCTGTAGCCTTAGTTTTAAAACTTAAATTGTAAAATATTACAGTATAAGAACACATAATTTATCAGATAATCCCCTCGTAAAGAACATGCAAATAATTTACAATTTGAGAATATCACAATTTTTGTACCTACATACTGACGCTTTTATTACTAACGGATAGATACCTACAAGTAATAATGCTTGTTAAAAGAATAGATTCATTTAAATTTACAACAGATGTTTCCAGAATCTTCTAGCAGTTCATGCACTCACACATCCTACCTATTTCACGATTTTTTTTCTATTTTTGACTCCTTTTTTTCTATATTTACATATTGAGTACTTAATACAATTATTTTCATCCTTTCTAAAATAAGGATGCCTGGCAAAAATACATGCAGCTATAAAATTTATAGTGTGAATTGGCTCACATAGGTTTTGATATGCAGTCTTTTAATCTCTACATAATTTATCATTGGTATTTTATATCCTCACATCCAGGAATTATTAAAAGACCATTTCTTAATTTCAGTTTATAATGGTTGTAACATTGATTTCTAGTTTTCTTGGGTTGTTATAAAGCCTATAAAATCTCTACTTTTGGAGTTTATAAAGTTTCCTTGTAGAAAAAATTAATGAAGGATATTTATAATTGTTCCATGTTCTTTTTGTTTAAAGTACATACATGCATATTTTGGTATTTACCTACCAACAGCCCATTCAACATATAGAATATTTTCAGCATTCCATAAGCCTCCCTTATACTTCTTAGTCATTACCCTCCCAGACATAACTCTCTCTTTATATCACCTTGGATCAGGTTTTCCTGTTTTGAACTTTATCAGTACCACCATACAACATAGTCTTTCATATATGATTTCTTTATTTAAACTTTACATGTGTGAATATATCCTTTTTATGCGCATATCACTAGTTCCTTTCTTATTGAGGAGCATTTTATTATATTCTGTTGGTAGGTATTTGAACGGTTTCCAATACTTGGTAGTGTCAGTCATCTTTAATGTCTTTTATGATAGCTGTAGCGCTAAACCAATTTTCCTCAGGTTAATGTTTGTATAGCGTTGTGTGTTTCTTTTTTTTAATTTTTTTAATTGTTTCTTTTTTAAGAAGCATATGGTTGGGTTTATTTTGGTCTTTTAATTGGAATATTTAGTCTATTTATATTAATGTGATAATGGGTAAATTTATATTGTTATTTACTATTTGCATCATTCCTTTACTATTCCTTTCCTGCCTACTCTTCAGCTTTTTAAATCTAGTTCTCTTTTTGTTTAAAGTACATATGTGCATATTTTGGTATTTACCTACTATGTTTTCATAGGTTTGTTAATACCATCTTTGTGACGTTTTATTGTCCATTGATATTCTTTGATCTGTAGTACCTTGCCTGCTTTCTGTTCGTTTGCAATTGCTAGATTTGTATTTATCCATTATTTTCAACCTTTCTTGGATAGTTTTAGGGTTGTTTTTGTTTGTTTGGTTTGGTTTGGTACCAGAGATTGAACCCAGGGGTGCTTAACCAATGAGCCACATCCTCAGCTCTTTGTTTTTTTATTTTTTTTTTAATTTAGAGACAGGGTCTCACTGAGTTGCTTAGGGCCTTGCTAAGTTCCTTAGGCAATTGCTAAGTTGCTCAGACTAGCTTTGAACTCACAGTCCTTCTTCCTCAGTCTCCCAAGCTGCTTGGATTACAGGCATGTGCCAAAGTTTTAGGTAATTTTTTGATAATTTATAGTTGAATTGAGGGTGGTTACATAATATTTGGTACATATAAAATAATATGTTAAACACACATATGCTTTGAAACACCTGGACATATCATTTGAACTATGAAGTCAACTATTACCAATAATGTTGAAACAATCAGAACATCTTTTCTGATCTCTTGACCTTCCCTCCCCATAGATAAAATCACTATTCTAAATTTTGCATTTTCCATTTCTTAGCTTTTTAAAAATAGTTTCACACAAAGTTTGCATTGCTAGCCAGTCGATTATGTATTTTTTTGGTTTTGCTTGAGCTGTGTAAAAATAGTATAGATTTGCTGGGTTGTTTCAAATTTTTTATTTTAAATGGTGTTGCTATGAGTGTTTTTATGTTTCCTAGGCATATACTCAGATATTTCTCTGGATTATGTAACTGGGAATTGAGTTTGTGGATCATATTGCATATCCATGATCAGTTTTACTAGGTGATGTAAAACTGTTTCCAAAATGGTGATGCCTATTTGAATCCCAGGTTTGTTGAATAAGAATCCCTGATTTCCATATTTTCACCAAAACTTGTTATGGTCAGACTTCTCAATTTTTGTAAATGTAAATATAGAATGGTATCTCACTGTATTCAATCTTTAGTTCTCCGTTGACTGAAGAAGTTGATCATTTTAAGAATATGCTTATGAGCTATTTGCATTTTTTTGTGAAATGCTTGTCGATGTCCTTTGCCTGTAATTTTACTGGGTTGTATTTTTCCTTACTAATTTGTAGTACATTTGGGGTATTAATCTTGTTTTAGTTATATATATGTGTATGTTGGAAATATTTTCTCTCAAAAGGATTTTCTCTTTGTTTTTAAATTTTAAAAGCTTTCTATTGATGTGCATATGTATAAAAAATGTTAAAATTTTTACATAACTCAATAAATTTTCAAAATAAAGATCCTCTATCGCACCTCTGTCGGGAAATATAACATAGTTAGCATCCCAAAAGCTCCAGTTGTGCCTTTTCAAGTGCCTACCCTCACCCAGCAGTAAATATTATGACCTCTGACACTACAGAGTAGTTTTTACTGATTTTAAATTCAACGTTATATTTGTGATATCAATTTATATAACAATGTGTTGTGGTAATTTGTTCATTCTCATTGCTATATACAATTCCACTGGGTGAATAAGCCAATTGGCTCTTTTTACTGTTTGTGGGTATTTGCTTCACTTTCTTCTTATAAACAAAAATTCTTGATTTTGTTCTAGAGCAATTTAGTAATCTTCTCTTTTATGGCCTATGGTAACCATTCTAAGATTATAAGTATATTCTCCAGTACTTTTAGCATTTCCATCCAAATGTTTTAAGTTCTGGCCATTCAAGTTTTATTCTGTGTAATTTTTATTATTTATATTAGTGGAAAAACCACAAATATATAGTTACTTTTAACAGCAATAATAAAAATCATTTTCTTCCTAACTTAAATGAAAACACTTTTGAAAACTCCAGTGTAACATGAAATTTCCTATTCAGACAGGTTCCCAAATTTGAAAACAATAGTCAACAAATAACCATTGCATTTGATGTGACAGAACACCTATGCAAGAAAGAAAGAGTGTAAGAAATGTAAGAAAGGGAGAATGGCCATGGTATGGCAAACTAGCTCTGTTTCCCAAATCAAGATAATTCAATTATTGCTGTAATCTAAAAGCTAGTATGTTGCATATCAAAGAAGCTCTGGTCAAAGTAAGCTAAACAACAACGAAAATAAAACATTTATATATCATTAAATATGAGTTAATATTACCTATATTGGGAATATGCCAGAGGCAAATATTAATAGATGTAATAATGTGAAGTATAATTAAGTAAAACATTTGGTGTTTAACATGGTAGACTTGTATTCAAAGGTAGATTTTGAATAACTACAATAGTTTTAATATACTCCCATTATATGGAGATATTGCCATTGATGTTATGTAACATTTGAAAACAGTCTTAAACATTAAAACTGATTTTAGAAGACTGACACTGGAGTACATGCTTGTAGTCCTAGCTATTTGAGAGGCTAGGAGAAGATTACAAGTTTAAGGTCAATCTGGGCAACTTAGGGATATCCTGTCTCAAAAAAAAAAAAAAGAATGGAGTTGTAGCTCACTAGTAGAGTAGCACTGGATTCAATCCTCAGTACTGCAAAACCAAAACAAAAATCCTTATTTCAGAGAATTGCCTTGAAATCAGTTAATTCTTTTTTTAAATATTTTTTAAATTATCAGTGGACCTTTATTTATTCATATGTGGTGCTGCGTATTGAACCCAGTGCCTCACACATGCTAGGCAAATGCTCTACCACTGAGCTACAACTACAGCCCAAAATCAGTTTTAGTTGAAACGAAAGACTCTTAAATAAGGATTGAGAATGTGTACATTTTCATGTGTATAAAGTTAAAATTTAATTTTTGATCTCTGAATAATATATTCACTATCAATTATAACACTCATGTATTTTATAGTTTTTGTTTCATTTTGTGGTACTGGGGATTGAACCCAGTGCTCAGCAAATGCTAGGCAAGCTCTGTCTCTGAGCTCCAGCGCTTTTTAGTCAGGGTCTTCACTAAATTTTCCCAGGCTGGCCTTTTTTATTTTCATACCTCATCACTTCATCCCCCCTCCCAAGTATCTGGGATTATAGGTATTCATCATCATCATGCCTGGCTACATTCCTTTGTTGATCCCATTTGGACTTCCATATTGATTAAGCCTCTTGTACAACCCATTCTAAATGTAATGCTAATGAAGATAGAGAATAAAGTTCTATAAAGAATGGTGTGTGGGCTAGTTTGGTGAAAAGATTGTGGTGCTGTGGTTTTACTTTTGTTGGAATGTAACAACTGGAGATAATGTCATAGCTTGAACATGAATCAGCTGAAACAGGTCAGGCAAGCAGGAATTGTAATCTAGATCCAAACTGTTTGCCTCAGAAAGCAAACTCAAGGGAAGTTCTGCCTTCTAGCTGTATCTTTCAGTGTTCAGTGTTCTAGAAATGAGTATTGAGTTAAAGCAACCAAAAGGAACCCCAAAGTTACTTCTTTTAAAAAAAAATTGATTCTTTAGGCACTGAGTATTATGTCTTTAATTTTTTAATAATGTCTTTGCTGTATTGTTATAAAATAGCAATGGCCACTGAAAGAGTTTTTATTTTACACATAAGGGTTTGTGATTTTTAATATAAAGAGTAAGTCCCTTATCCTAAATTCAAAGCCTAGTATGTGCACTTGTGGGGTTTGTCTTTCCGGTTGCAGCTGAAATATAAGCTGCTTGCTCCACTCCTAAAACCATTCTATTCATGATAGTAACCAAGTGTTCATAATAGTATCAAAACAGTAACTACACATTTTTTTATAATTTTAACCAGAAATGTGCAGGATAATTCTAATCAAGTCTGACATATAAAATAACTGTCTTTTTACTGTTTCAGAGGTTGGAGTTCAATGGCGAGACCTTAAGAAACCATTTAACCTCTATGATAACTTTGCTTTTGGCCATGTGATGGTGATGCTGTTGGTTGATGCCTTTTTATATGTTATAGTAATCTCGTATGTGGAAGTTATTTTTCCTGGAAGTTGTAGTATGCCTCAATTTCAGTTCATTTTTGGGAAGGTAGGTCTTAAAACTTACAGGAACAGAATCTCTTTCAAGGCTTTAAATCAACAATGATCTCTCCTTAATCGAGTCACATGGTGGGTTAGCAATTCAAGCCTACTGTTGTCACCTTCATAAGACTGAAGTTTCCGCTTAATATAAGATATTTTATTTGTTTGTTTATTTTTGAGAAAAAGAAGAAAGATGGTTTATTGCTTTGCTAGCAAAGGAGAAACACAGGGAACTCCTGTCCCAAAGGCTGTGATTCTGCCCACCAGCAGAACATGGGGTTTTTAAAGAGGTGATTCAGAGAAAATGAAATCAGGGAGGAGAGACCAGGAAGGAGATCAGGGAAAAGAAGATCAGAGAAAAGTTTAGGGAAAAGAAGATTAGGGAGGAGAGAAGGTCAGGGAGAAGGTTGTCAATTTCTAGTTTCCATTTCTATGGAAAGTGGGCAATGACATCTCCAAACTACTTCCTGCTGAAAAGGGGTAAAGTTGGGGGAAGTAACCCAAAGTCCTTGTTCTCTATCAGGTGGGGCATGGACAGTTAAGGGCATTCAGCATCAGAGCAGTCCATAGGTCCACAGTGGCAGATGGCAGGTGACTGAACAAGGCATATGTAGGGCAGAGATCATGCAAATGGATAAAATTGTGAATTTCCTGAATTCAGTTTCCTTTTTCTCAAAGTGGACCATGATGAAGCAATCTGTATTGTTCAGGGAGAGAAGGTGGAAATACCCCGAAGCAAAAGGCGCTTTGGTAGCACTGGAACAATCCCTCAGTCCCTCCCTTTACCCACAGGAACAGCTTCTCTGGTTCAACATGAGACAGACTTCTATCTTCTAACTTTCCTGCAGTTGGCTCTCAACAAGCTCGCCAGCACCTTGCATCCTCAGCATGGAAGTGGGGGTTCCTTGGAGAGCCAGGCCTGCCCAAGAAAGCTGGAGCAAGGGCTGCTTTTGAGTCAGTCCCATTTGGGTCACCAAATTTGTTGCTGAAATCTCAGTGTTTATTCCCAGTGCCAATCCAATAATGAGGACATGGTTTTCAGAAAAAGGCAAAAGATGGTTTATTGCTTTGCTAGCAAAGGAGAAACACAGGGTACTCCTGTCCCAAATGCTGTGATTCTCAAAAATACTAGATTTTTTTAAAGTTTTGTTGTATTGTTAAGGTTTTTTGTTTTATAATTTTTGGGGTGTGTGTGTGTGTGTGTATGGAACCTTGAACCTAGGTCCTCATGCATGCCAGGCAAGCATTCTACAACTGAGCTATATTCACAGCCCTAAAAATACTGAGAAGGCAAATTATTATCTAAACTAAGTTAGGGAAGGGTAGATTCAGCATAGAGCTCCTGATTCTAAACTCAAATCAGAAATGGTTTTGGTTATGGAAAGCGATTATCAAAGTTTGCTAGACTCTAGTAGCTAGATTATCATTCCCCACAAAATAAAAGCTGATGATTTTTATATTTAAAGGTAATTTGATCCAGCCTAGTAATTAAAATGGTCTCTCCTTTAGCCCGACTACCAAAATAAGAATCTAAAATCCAGCTTTATTGGAGACGAACATTATGGTGGAGTCTTTGAACCTGAACCTGAACACTTGGTGGCTCGTATACAAATTAAAAATCTGACCAAGGTATTATTTCAGTTGGCACACTAATACTTACATTTTTATTCATTTTTGATGAATATAAATATATTTCTATTGTTGAAAATTGATAAAATTTAAACAGAAGAAAGTAATACTTAACTATAAGCCTAACACTATTAACATTATACATTTGCTTCATCCGAAGATCTTTTAATATATAAGTAAATTTAACATTTTAAGTCATGGGGTTTTGAACCCTGTTTCTATCATAGCATTGTTTCTTAGCATTTTCCACTGCATATTTTATAACTACAGTTTAAATGACTTTATAATTTATTTAGCTCTCTCTCCAGAATTATGTAAGTTAGACTTTATAAACATTTTTCTGTTAAGCATTTTGTGGTTTAAGGCTCAGTATGTAACTCAGTGGTAGAATGCTTGCCTAGCATGCATAAGGTCCTGGATTTCCCCAGCACTAAAAAAAAAAAAATGTGTTTGCGTGTGTATGGTTAATATCCATTGCATGCTTCTTTTCCCACAATTAAAATTATTTGTAATATTTTCTAGATATTCTTTATGATAGATTCCTAGAAGGCCTATTATTATATCAAAGGCTGTGAAGATTTTATAGTTTATATTATTACCACATGGTTCTTCAGAGGTGGTGTACCGGTGTACATTTCTTTCAGCAATACTTACTGCACTACAACTCTAAGTATCATTGCTTTTATGATTTTTAAATTTTGTCTTAGTTTATGGGTGAAAAATATATTTATCACCTTGAATTACATTTGGGGGGGTTATTTTTCCCCTCTATTGCTGGGAATTGAACCCAAGGCCTTGTGCATGCCAGGCAAGCACTCTGCAACTGAGATACACTCAGAACACCAAACTGCATTTTTAGTATTTAAAAATGGCTCATATTTATTATTATATGCTTAATTTGTGTGCAACATGTTTTTTTTCATCTGCTTAGCATTATGAGATAGAAACTGTATCATTATCTACATTTCACAGATAGAAAATGACTCAAATTTACTCATTTTTATAGCTATCCAGAGCTTATCTTTAGCACAGTTTTTATATATTTTTTCATAAATATTATCACATTCAATGGACATTGATCATATTTAGATTTCACTGATTTCTTGATCGACATCTGTACTTTTAAAAGCTTTTTATTGCAAAATAGATCATACATACAAAAGAGCATAGTGCAGATTAAAGAATAGTAATAAAATTAATTCCTGTGTATTCTTCAACCAGCATATAGAACAGTACCAGTTATGGTCACTGACCATCTCAGTTTACCTAGGACTGAGTAGGGTCCTAGACATGTAGCTTTCAGTGCTAAAATTGAGAATGTCTGAGGTAAACTAGGACAAGTTGGTCACCCACCCTATTCCTCGTACTCTTCCCAGATCTCTCTCTTCTAGAGGCAAAGATGATTAGCTGTATACCGGTCATCACCCTGTTTTGCCTTATGATTTTACCAAATGTGGCTGAGTTTTGTGGTTTGTTTTATAAATACAATCATCACTATAGTAGGTATGCTTCTGTAACTTGCTTTGACTCAACATCAGGTTTTTAATATGTAAAGCTACAGCATATTCATTTTTACTGTAGTATTTAACTTATGATTTCACCACAGTTTACCTAGTTCATTGTTAATGAACATTTGGGTTGTTTCTGATAAATACTAATATAAACAGTACTGGTATGCTCATTCTTGTACACAATCTTGGTGAACATGAGCACATATTTCTCTAGGGCAAATATTTAGGAGTGGAATTGTTGAGTCATATGATAATATGTGTCCTTAACTTTAACATAAAGACAAGACTTTTGTTGAAGTGGTTAAACAAGTTTTCACTTCCACCAGCACAGTACAAGAGTTGCCCTATATCTTCATCCACACTTAGTAATTTCTGAATATTTTATGTATGTCCACCAAGTGGCTTTGAAATGAATATTCATTTGCATTTGCATTTCCATGACTATCATTTCATTTATTTTGTAATCATTCTATCTCCTCTTCTGTGAATTGGCCATTCATGTCTTTTATCCATTTTTCCCATTGGATCCTTTGTCCTTTAAAAAAAAATCTATTCATAAGATTTCTTCTTCTGTTCTATTACTAATCCTGTCAAATATATATATACAAATAACTTCAACTAGATGTTGTGATCTGTCTTTTCATACCACTTTTCTATCTTTTGAGAAATAAGAATTCTTTTATCTATTTATTCTGGGAGGCAGCATTTTTGGGAGTGGTACTGGAGATTGAACTCAGGGGCACTCAACCACTGAGCCACATCCCCAGACCTATTTCGTGTTTTAGGTAGAGACAGGGTCTCACTGAGTTGCTTAGCGCCACGCCGTTGCTGAGGCTGGCTTTGACTCGCGATTCTCCTGTCTCAGCCTCCCTAAGTGCTGGGATTACAAGCGTGAGCCACCACACCCGGCTGGGGGGCAGCTTTTGATGCAGAATATCTTGGGATATTCTATGCTATTACTTTCTAAAATCTTTATAGTTTTACCTTTATATTTTAGATATTTATGTAGGATTGATTATTGAAGCTTTAAAGTATGATCCAACTTCATTTTTTTCCTTTGGTTATTTATTTGTCCCAAAACCATTTTTTGAAAAATCCATTCTCTCCTGGCTCGTTTACAATGCCACTTCTGTATGTCAAGTGCTTGTCAGTCGTGTTTCTTTTTGATCTGTCTTGTATTCAAGTATGTTCAACCATACCATACTACCTAATTACTTTAGTTTATAATAAATTTTGGATATATGCTAGGGCATATATCCAATTCCTCTTCAAGACTATCTTATCTTTATTTGGCTTTTTAAATTTCCATATAAATTTTGTAATTAGTTTGCCAAGTTGCATAGAAATATGGTATTTTTATTGAGATTGCATTGAATGTATAAATTTGGAAAGAATCAACATTGAGCTGAGAAAGGTGGCACACACCTGTTATCCCAGTGGCTCAGGAAGCTGAGGCAGGAAGATCACGAGTTCAAAAGCCAGCCTTAGCAACTTAGCAAGGCCCTAAGAAACTCAGTGAGATGCTGTCTCTAAATAAATACAAAATAGGCTAGGTATGTGACTCAGTGGTTGAGTGCCCCTGACTTCAATCCCCAGTACAAAAAAAAAAATGATTGTATTTCCAAGATAACATCTAAAAATAATCTACAGTATCATCTTACCTAGTTATAAAACTTTTCTGACATAACATGGAAAGTTATTCTTTGTCTACTTCATAGGTGTTCAAGATGAGGAATACTGTCAAAGAAGCAGTAAGAGACCTGACTCTAAATTTATATGAGGGGCAGATCACTGCTCTTCTGGGACATAATGGAGCAGGAAAGACTACTACCTTATCTATGCTCACAGGTATGTTTATTAGCTCTTTTCCTTCCATGGGTTTCCTTTGCACTTCTCTCTACATTTCCCAAACCCAGAGATAACAATGATTAGCATGACATTATGAAGCATTCATTCATCTTTTTAGTGTTGAATTGATTGATATTTCATTTTTAACCATGTGTTGTATAGAAAATGTATTTCACTTTAAGAAGCCATTTCTCATTGGTGTTATCAGAACAGTAATCTCCAAAGCCAACGGCAAATATTACCTAGGTTATCAGGTAAGGTCCTAGGTTTGATCCCCAGCACAACAACTACAAAATAGCTGATTTAAATATCCTGTGTAGAAACTTTAAAATGACTATATTTGATGTATTCAAAGTGAGTAAATACAGGGTTGAGAATATAATTTAAAATAAAATATTTGAAATTAAGCATGCAATAGATAGTAAACAGACTGCATATTATATATAACTTAGAGAAGTTAAGACTGTCTCAAATGAAACACAAGGCAAAAGAGACAAAAGGGTGGAAAATACAGAATAGAATTAAGAGACATAGGGGGGGAGCTGGGCATGGTGGCACATGCGTATAATCTCAGCAACTTGGGAGGTAGAAGCAGGATGATTACAAGTTCAAGGCCAGCCTCAGCAATTTATTGAGGTCCTAAGCATCTTAATGAGACCCTGTCTCAAAATAAAAAATAAAAAGGACTTAGAGATGTTGCTCAGTGGTTAAGAACCCCTGGGTTCAATCCCCAGTGCTGAAAGAGAGAGAGAGGAAGGGGAGAGGGAGGGAGGGAAGAAGGGAGGATACAGTGAGAAGGGGCAACTTACATTAAGTTACAATCCCAGAAGGAGTAAAGAGAAAGAATAGGGAAAATAAGAATTTTGTAAAGCTGGAGAATGACATCAAGCTACAAGTTTAAAAAGTCCTGCAAACAAGTAGAATAAACAACACCACCCCCAGGTATGTCCTGTTCAGGTTTTGAAAAGCAAAGACAAGAAAAGATTCTTAAAAGTTGCCATAGGAAAAGTGGCATTACCTTCAAATGAGCAATAGTAGTACTGATAGCTGACTTCTCAACCAAAACAGCAGAAACCAGAAGATAATGGAATGGTATAGTACTGAAGTAACTACTAATGTAGAATTCTATGCCTAGTTTTTTAAAAATTCCCTCAAAAACTGCTGTGAAATAAAGACATTTCAGACAAAAATTGAGAGAATTCATTGCCAACAGACTCACATTAAAGGTGGTATTAGCCAGGCGCGGTGGTGCATGCCTATAATCCCAGCACTTTGGGAGGCTAAGACAGAAGAATTGTGAGTTCAAAGCCAGCCTCAGCAACGGTGAGGCACTAAGCAACTCAGCGAGACCCTGTCTGTACATAAAACACAAAATAGGTCTGTGGGTGTGGCTCAGTGGTCAAGTACCCCTGAATTCAATCCCCAATACCCTCCCCAAAAATTTGTTGGTTAACCAGTAAAAGAGGGCATGGGGTCATTCTGTCCAACAGTGGATGTTTTAGAGGAAGACTGCACAATAAACCAGGATCACAGTGGAAGAGAAATTCATCCCAACAAATGTATAGTTCCCAATATAGCAACACAAGAAACAGGGAAAAAAGACAATATGATGCCTTCAAAAGTCTGTAATCCACTAATAACTGAATCACAGATAACAAAGTAAATGAAATGCTAAAAATTTTTTTAGAAAACTCATCAGTGAATTCCAAGAAAATAGAAACAAACAGCTTGAATGAATGAAGACAGTGCAAGACATGAAAGAGCATTTCAAAAAGGAATAAAGTTCAGTCATTCAAAACTCAGTTGAATGTCTCACCTAGAGTAGAAGAGAGTGAAGCAAATAGGAAAGAATCAAACATAGTATTGATAATGAACCCAGAAAGAAAAAGGACAGCTTCCTCAACTAATGCTGCTGGGAAAACAGGATGCCCACATGTAGAAGACTAAAATTAGGCCTTTATATTTTACCATATATAAAAATCAACTCAATGGATCAAACACTTTTAAGACCTGAACTTTTGAAACTACTAGAAGAAAATGTTGCTGGGTGCAGTGGTGCATCCCTATAATCCCAGTGGCTCAGGAGGCTGAGGCAGGAGGATCACAAATTCAAAGCCAGCCTCAGCAAAGGCACTAAGCAACTCAGTGAGACCTTGTGTCTGAATAAAATACAAAATAGGGCTGGGGATATGGTTTAGTGGTCGAGTGACCCTGAGTTCAATCCCTGGTACAAAAAAAAAAAAAGCGGAATCAGCCTAGGTGCTGTCAATAGATGAATGAATAAAGAAAATATGGAGAATATAGGAGACTGAATTAACAGAATTGAGAAGGAAGAAAAGTGAGAGGAGACAAGAACTTTTTCAAATTTCAAAAATGGATTTCCAAAAGAACAGACTTATCTTGGTTATTGAATTACTTTTAGAAACTCATATCTGAGCTGTCAGAAACAGCATCATTGAATAATGTTTGGCCCCAAGGAACTTTACATGTTCCCTACAACCACAGATGATTGGCTTCAGAAGGATGCAGTGGGTGTGATTGAAGGGCCTTCAGGGAGGAACTGTGCCCTGGGATTAGACTTAATCATATGATACTCTCAGCACAGGTGCTTTTGTGAAAGGTAGAGGTTGATCAACTATAGTGCTTGAATAATGAATTTTTATATTATAGCCTGCCACATCCCTGGTCTTCTCCTCCCTACTCTGCTTGTGATCCCTGCCTCCTGTTTTCCCACCTGCTCTGGCCCATATTTAGTTGTTAAAAGTATGTAGGCACACACAAGTTATCCAGCAACTAGGGGAGTTCACTTCACCAGATTGCCCAGCTCTTGTCTCAGCACCCAAGGGTTGGGAAGTGACCGGTACACTAAAAACTTAGAGGATGGCAACTCCACAGCAGAACTACACCTACAACTCAATGTAACAATGCACCTTCCTCCACACAAAACTAACCCCACCAAAGCTTCAACAACACTTTAACACAGAATAGGGTAGACAGAAACCCCAAACCAATGACTAGTCCCCAAGTAGAAATAACTAGGGTTGAGGCACATTAGGTCACAGCAAAATCAGAAATTCTACAATGATATCTCAGAAAAGCCCACAGTGTTAACAGCAGCTCTGCAAGAGGGAATTAAATCAGCAGTTCTGCAGCAACAAACAGAGGCATTAGAAGTAGAAACTAACATTTGAATTACACTGAACCTATGTGCTGAAGCTAAGAAATACCAACAGCACAGGACTTATAAAGGAGATGACTATACAACAGAGGACATCTTCACACAAGAAGAAGAGGAATCCATCTCAATACATGCACAAGTCCAGGAGCTTTGAAAACAGGCAAACAAGCGCCCCCACCAAAGTTGTAGTACCCCAACAGAGGAGCACACAGACATAGAAGGGGGTGAAATTTCAGAGAAAGGTTTTAAAAACTAATTATTAAAATGATTAATGAGCTAAAATAAGATCAAAGAAAGAAATGAATTAAGAGAGAAATTGCAGGAGGTGAAAGAACATTTCAATAAAGAGAGATTCTGAAAAGAAATCAGAACTCCTGGAAATTAGAGACACAACAAATGAAATAAAAAATTCACTTGAAAGTATCACCAACAGACTACAGTACATAAAAAACAGAACCTCAGGCGTTGAAGACTGGGTATTTGAGCTGAAACACTCAGTATAGTAAAGGGGGAAAAAAGATTATGATCAGAATATTCAAGAATTCTGGGACATTAAGAGACCAAACTTAAGAGTCATTGGGATACAAGGCAGAAATATAGGCTAATGGCATTAAGAATCTTTTCAGTTAAATAATTCACACAAAATTTTCCAAACCTTAGGAATAAGAAATATCCCCATATAGGAACATAAAGAACACCAAATAGACAAGACCAAAAAAGAACCTAAGACACATCATAATCAAAATGCCTAACAAAGAGAATAAGGATTGAATATTAAAAGCTCCAAAAACATCAAGTCACATTTAGAGGCAGACCAGTAAGGCTCACTCCTGGCTTCTCAATTCAGACTCTGGAAGCCAGGAGAGTTTGAAATAAGATAACTTAAGTTCTGAAAGAAAACAGTTGCCATCCCAGGTTACCATATCATTCAGAACTAAAACAAATAAAAACTTTTGCACAATAAGGATAAGCTAAAAGAATTCATGACCATAAACCTGCACTATATAAAATGTTTGAGGAAATACACAAGAACTCAAAAACAAACCCCAGAATTCTCAAATGGTGAAGCTTTTCAGAAGAGCAATTAAGCAAATGGAAATGAAGAATTAAATCAATGAAACAAACCAAAGTGACTAAAATAATAAACATCTCTTCTAATAACTGAATTTAAATGGTCTCAACTTCACAATTAGAAAACATAGACTGCCAGAATTGATTTTAATTGATTTAATTGATTTAAAACCAGACTCAACCATATGCTGTTTGCAAGAGACTTGTAGGTAAAGATATCCACACACCAAAAGTAAAGGATGGAAAAAGATATTCCATGCAAATCAGTCTGAAAACAAGCAGGAGTGGCTATTCTCATATCTAACAAAGCAGATTTCATACAAAAATTAATCATAAGAGACAAGGAAGGCCAGACATACTGTTAAAGGGAACAATCCAACAAGAAAATATAATTATTCATGCCCCAAATGATGGTACATCTAATTACCTAAAAGAAAGTCCTTAACACTGAGTGCCAGATAGATCAATCCTCCCTCTCAGGTCATCCAGACATAAAATCAATATTCTTCTGACTTAATGATGCCATAAATCAAATAGACCTAAGAAACATCAATAGAATATTTCACCCAAGAACAACTGAATACACTTTCTTCTCAGCAGCTTTATCGAACCTTTTCCAAAATAGACCATATTTTAGGACACAAAACAAGTATTAGCAAGTACAAAAAAAATTATATTATCCCATACATCTTGTGAGATCATAACATATTAAATTGGAAATCAACAGCATGAGTACTTATAGAATCCATATAAACATACGGAGTTTGAACAGTACTCTTTTAAATGAGACACTGATCTTAGAAGAAATGAGAAGAGAAATAAATCCTAGAATCAAACAAGAATAGTGATACACAATATACCAAAATTTCTGGGACACTAAAGTTGGTGCTAAGAGGAAAGTTCATAGTATTAAATGCCCACATTAAAAAAAATAAATGATCCAATGCAATATCCCAAGCCCCTATAAAAGCAGGAACAAACTAATCCCAAATCCATTGGAAGACGGGAAATAAGATCAAAATGGAAATTAACAGAATTTTAAAACAGTACAAAGGATCAATGCAACAAAGAGTTGGTTGGTTATTTGAAAAGTTGAACAAGATTGATAAACCCTTTGCCAGACTAACCAAAAGAATGAGAAGACCCAAATCAACAAAATTAGAGGTAAAAAAGGAGATATCACCACAGACATTTCTGAAAACCAGGTGATCATTCAGGAACTATATAAAAACTTTAATAAATTGGAAAATCTAAAAAGATATTGACAAATTCCTAGATGCATAATGACCTACCCAAATTAAACCAAGAGAATATAGAAAACCTTAAACAGACCAAAATCAAGCAATGGGATTGAAGCAATAATAAAAAATCTTCCAACAAAGGCAGGCATAGGATCAGATGGATTCTTAGCTGAGTTCTTCCAGACATTCAAAGTACTAACAAAATTATTCTATAAAATAGGAATGGAACCACTGCCAAACACATTGCAATGCCAGTATCACCCTGATAGCAACACCAGAAAAAGACACATCAAGGAAAGAAAACTAGAGACCAATATCCGTGACGAATATTGATATAAAAATTCCTAAGAAAATAGCAAACCATATTCAAAAATAAATTGAGAAAATTGTACACCATGATCAAATTGGATTCATCCCAGGAATTCAAGTTTGGTTCAGTATATATAAATCAATAAATGTCACATAAATAGCATCCAGAACAAGAATCAAATGATCATCTCAGCAGATTCAGGAAAAATCCTTTGACAAAATTCAGCACCCATTCATGTTTTGGATGGAACTTATTAAAGGAAGGAACTTAACATCATAAAGGCTACATATGACAAACCAAAAGCTAACATCATAGTGAACAAAGAAAATGAAAAGCATCCTCCAAAATCAGGAACAAGACAAGGATTCCATTCTCGCCACTCTTACTCAATATAGTTCTTTAAATGCTAGCCAGAGAAATCAGATGAGAGAAGGAAATTAGAGGGATACAAATAGGAAAATATAAAGTTAAATTATCTCTGCAGATAATGTGATCCTATACTTAGAAGACCCCCCGCCAAAAAAAAAAAAAAAACTCCACTAGACTTCTGGATCTGCTAAATTCAGCACAGTAGCAAGATACAAGTTCTTATTAAGTCTATATCTCCCTTAAATAAATGAAATATGTATGGGGAAATTTCATCCAATTTATTGAAACTAACATTCGTAAGTAGACAACTGACAAAACAGTGAAATAGTCATTAAAACCTTAATCTAGACAGTAGTTCACAACCCTAGCTACACATTAGAATCAACTGGACATATTTTTAAATACTAGTAGTCAAGTGTAGCCCCCAGAAATTCTTATTCAGTTTTCTCTAGGAGAAAACCCAAGCATCTATACTTTTCAGAAAGACCCTCAGATGATTCTGGTCAAGGTTAAGTTCAAGAACCACTGATATAAATTCTTATAGTAAGCTGGAAGTCTTGTCATGCTCTGAATTTATTTCAAGTTACTATTTTTACATCAGCAACCAAATTGCTCATAATTATATTTTCTTTGCATTTTTCATCCTTAACAGCAATTAGAGCTGTGTTTCTTCATGACTATAGTTTAACATTTGAGTGCTGTTGAAATGGGAGTATTGTGATTAAACCATGAAGGGGACATACACATCAGATGCTAATGGAAAATAAGACATGTGATTCTGAGTTCCTACTGTGTCTTCTGCTTGTCCTAGGTCTCTTTCCCCCTACAAGTGGAAAAGCATCTATTTGTGGATTTGAGATTACAAAAGATATGTTTCATATCCGGAAGAGCTTGGGCTTCTGTCCACAACATGATCTTTTGTTTGATTATTTAACAGTATTTGAACACCTTTACTTTTTTGCCCAGGTAAGCCAGAGAGAAAGTTTTCTTTTTTTGAATGCTTCAAGTGTTCGTTTTGGAAAGAGCTGTTCTTCAGAGACAAAGTAAGATAGTGAAGGAGAGAATTTCTCCAACTTTGTTCTGTGTAAATGGTTCTAGTATAAAATCTTTCTGAAATGGAAATGGATGGTAGGTTGCTAAAATCCCAATCTAAATTCTTTTTTCCATTTGTTTGTAGCTGAAAGCATTGCCTCCAGATATGTGTAAAAAGGAAATTAATAATATCTTGGATGTTTTTAAAATGGAAGATAAAAAACATTCATTTCCTAAGACACTGAGTGGAGGGATGAAACGGAAGCTTTCTATCAGTATTGCACTTGTAGGGAATTCTAAGGTACTTATATAAGTAATTGAGTTTACATTGTATCCTAGTTGGGGGTGGGGGATACTGAAAATTAGATAATTATAAATCTAAGAGAACAGATAAGCTAATCATCTTTTTTACCATACCTCTTATCAGTAGTCTGAAAACTAGGGACTGGGGGCAAAATCCAGCTCATGACTATTTTTGTAAATAATGCTTTTTTAGGACACAGCCATCACATTCTTTCTATGCCCACTTTGATGTGTAGAGTAGTTGCACCGCCATCTAGCAAAGACTAAAGTATCAGGCATTTTACAAAAAAGTTGCTGGCCCATGCTCTGAATCAGTGACTCTCAAAGTATGGTCCCCAAAGCCAGCATAAGCATTGTTTAGAAAATTATTAGAAATGCACATACTCAGCCCCCACTGAGAGCTGTAGAATCAGATACTGTGAGGGTGGAGCCTAGTAGTATGTATATATTTGTACATATTTGTCAGTGAATCTTTTATCTATTTATATGTGGTGCTAAGAATTGAATCCAGTGTTTCACACATGCTAGGCAAATGCTCTACCACTGCACTACAACCCTAGCCCCCAGTAGTGTGGTTTTATCAAGCTCTTCAGTGATTCTGATACACACTGTAGTTCAAGAACCATTGTTTTAGATTAGCTTGACTTACTGTATGTACTTTGGCAATTAATGCTACATAACTAGAAGGAAAAAAGAATAGAATAAAACCTAAGGTTGCCCCATGAATAGGAAGGTTTTCCACAAATGAAACAGTATCAATAACTAAAGCTATATTTGGATCTATAGGTGGTGATGTTAGATGAGCCAACCACTGGAATGGACCTGGTCTCAAGGAGAGCCACCTGGGATCTCCTCCAACAGAAAAAAAATGGCCGTACCATCCTATTCACCACTCATTATATGGATGAAGCAGATCTTCTGGGCGACCGGGTTGCCATCATGGCCAAAGGGGACTTGCAGTGCTGTGGCTCTTCATTGTTCCTCAAGCAAAAATATGGTTTTTCAAGTCTCCATTATTCTATTAATTTATGACCTTTCCATTACTTCTACTAACAGACTTATTACCAGACTTATTTTCCTTCAGTACTGCATTAACATAAAATTCTTTTGTACAGTATTACTCAGTTTCTTACTATATCAAGCTTAAATTGGTTTTCTGTTTTTTTGGTTTTTTGTTTTTTAGGGTTTCTAATCTGACCTTCACTTAGCCAATCTTATTTCCTATCACTTCCCAGCATTAACCTGCTCAGGTCATTCCTACTATTCATTTGTTTTTCCCCTTCCCCTAGAATATATTACTCTCTCATATGGTTGGATGGATGAATGATACAAAGAAGGCAAACAAATAACTTCACTAAAAGGACATCCCCAGCACCACATGATCTGTTCCTGCAGTGATATCATTTAGGTAGCCCTATTACAATCAGAAACAGGGACTGGGAAAATAAGAACATGCCATCATGAGTTTTATTTCATTAGGACTTCTTATCAACCATTTTTATACCATCTAGAGGGTATAAGGAATCACATTTCCAAAATTCACCATTTGTTGTACTCCTAATGGACACTTGATGAATTTCAGCTGTCTGTAATGTTAGCCTTATAAATCAAAAACAACTGGAAAAGCACAGGGGCAAGAGAGATATGTTGGGGGGGGGGAACAATGAGAGAACTAAGGTTTTTATAAAGAGAAAACAAGTATTTGATCAGATAAGCTGCAACAAAAATCTAAAGGGAAGTTAAGAACTAGTAAGAAAAGAGGGTGAATTATTGGTGACTTATTAGTATGTATCTTTCATAGAGTTGTAGGGAAAAAATGAGAAGCAAGGTCACAGAGGACTTGTGAACTTTTTATCACCTGTACATGTAGGTTCTGAATCAAAATCACTATTAATCCCTGAGAAAATGGCAGAATAAATAAATAACACATTTATTCAGTACCAAAGAAGAGTTGACTTTGTAGGTATTCAACAAATCCATACTCTTACATCTGTATTATAAGGGGAACTTCTTAGCAGGGGTGAGGGTCTCTCACATTTCTTCCTATTCTTCATATTTCCTCCTATTCTTCACATTTCCTATTCCTTGATAAGGCTCTTGATGCAACATTTAGAAAGGTGCTGTTATGTGGCAGGAACTCATTTCTCCTTTTCTGCAAAACTCAAACATTTAAGTCAAACAAGAAAAGCTAGAAATGTAAAACTGATACTTTTCCTTCTTAATTATTTCTCTCAGGTGCAGGATACCACATGGTCATGGTGAAGGAACCATATTGTAAAGCTGGAGAAATTGCCCGTCTTATATATCATTATGTACCAAGTGCCATTTTGGAGAACAATATTGGAGCTGAATTATCATTTATCTTACCTAGAGAGTATGTAAATAGGTATGCAGCCAAGAAAACCTAGTGCTGTTCCATTATCATCATTTCAAATTTTTATTTAAAAAATTATAGTACTGTTTAATGCAAGTTTCTGCATATTTCTTTTTATTATTTCCTACAGTGGAATTGCCAAGTCAAAAGGCATGAAATATTTTCAAGTGTTACATAGTACCAGGCCTTACTTTTCTTTCTGATAGCTGTATCAGCATTTTTTTTTTTTGTCTCTTTTTATCTTCCTTGCCTTGCTGTGATGGTTTATAGTATGTCAGGTCAGTTTCGCTAAACACTGTTCCTCCACATTCTTTTCCTTCAGAATCTCTTGCCTTGTGTGTTTTTGGACTAGAGTTGGTCAAAACAGGAACTTCCATTGGATTTGGAATGCAGAAGTGAATGCATGACCATCACTCTTAGAAGTATGTCATGGTCAGGTGCACACAGAAGTGCCTGGTCTGCCCTTACTCTTCATATTCAGTTACTTGTCCCAACTTCTGACTCTTTTGACAAACAAAGACTAGGTCTACCTCCTGACTGCATCTTTCCCCAAACCTTTCCCTGAGCTTCCTTCACTTCACAATCACATTCCAGCAGCTGGTCTCTAAGATTGCCTGGTTAGTAACTTCTCTAGTCCTTCACCTGCCCTTCTAAACCTTCTTTTCCCCATCTCCTGCCACAGTTGTGTGATGCCTAATTCCTATAATAAATTCCTTTTTCCTAAGAATCATAATGCTGTTGTTCCCTGACTGAACCCTGACCCATAGCTATTAGTACCAGAGTTGGAGTTTGAACCCACAGAGATAATGTGAGCAGCCTGTGGTATGTTGTTATAATGGCCTTCAAAGAAACATATTAAATGGATTTCTTTCCTTCACAATGAAACATTGCTGCTCCTCTCCCTAGGGAAAGGAAACTGTTTCTTCATCCCCTTCAATCTGGAATGGCATTTATTTCCTTTGAGCAGTAGAATGTAGTGGGACATTATGCTCAGCCTGTCCAGCCATCCCTACAAAAGTGTCCTAGAAAAGTGGATGAGGCCACTCTAGATTCTCCAGCTCCAACTAACCCACCAAATCAGTACAAGCACATGAGTAAGCTTTGCCAAGGCTAGCAGAAGAACCAACTAGAATCATGAGAAATAATAAATTGTTCCTAAGATTTGGAGTGGTTTACTAGGGAGCAATAGATAACATACTATCATACAGTAGTAAATGTTTCTTAAATGAATAGGACTTTTATGTCTAAAAATAGCATATTTAAGTGTACCTCAGGTAACTTTAAAAACTATAAAAAACTAACACTATAACTTTTGGTGAATGAGAGGAGGCAGCTAAAAGATGGAGATGAACTTTTTAACAGTGAACAACAGTGGTGAGGATCAGGAAACAATCAGAAGTCTGCTTTTATTAGAGAGACCCTGAGGATCCACACATAACCTTTCCCTTCTAGTCTACAATTTGGAAATTAGCTATATGACCTAGATAAACCTCATTCCTTGGTTCAGACTGGTAATGTCTGTCCTAGGTCCCTTGTAAAAGGAAAGGAAAACCTTCACTGGGGTCAGGGGAGCTTATCTAAGGTGATCAAAATGTTCTAAATCTTGGGGCTGGGGTTATGGCGCAGTGGTAGAGTGCTCGCCTAGCACGCGGGAGGCACTGGGTTCGATCCTCAGCACCACATAAAAATAAAGATATTGTGTCTACCTACAACTAAAAAATAAATATTTAAAAAAAAATAAGATGGCTGGAAAATAATCAAAGATAATGAAAAGCACAACATGAACCAGACTTAGAAATAACAGATGAGAAAAGCCCACTGAAGTGCACACTGTCAAATATCTCTGTTCATAGAGATTAATTAATCTCTCTGTCCATAGAGATTAATTCAAGCTTAAGCTTTTTTTTTTGTTAGCAAGGAATTAAAATAGTAAAAAGTAACATTAGGACTGGGAAAAACAAATGATAAAACTGAAAAATATAATAACCAAATTTATAAATTCAGTGCATGAGTTAAATTAGATTATAACTAAATTAAAATGCAGTAAACTAGCAAAGTTGGAGGGAATATTTCCAGAGTGAAACTTGAAGAAACAAAATGTTTGAATATTTTGAAAGGAAATTTTTTTAAACATAATAATGTGAGGTATTTTAAAATGTATTATCTCTTGAAGGAGAGAATGGGAAAGAGGCAGTATTTGATGAGGTAATAGCTAAGAATTTACCAGAATTTATCAAAATGTCCATTCACTAATAAATAGAGGGCCCAGATAGGGATAAATTAAAACAAATCCACTCCTAGGAACATCATAGTGAACTTATAAAAAATCAAAGATTTGTGGAAAGATAGGGTGGCTGGGTAGGTAGGTAAGTAGAAGCAGGCAGCATACAGGCAGAATTTAAATGCACAACAATAGCATTTAAGTTAGGAAGCATGTATTCTAAACTTCTTGCATTATCTAGGAAGAGGCCAAAGACAAATATATAACATTAACTTTACGTATATTAGAATTCTTATAACGACCACTAAAAAACAGAAATGTGGAATAGAGAAAATAGAGGACTAATAGAGAAAATGGAATATGATGCAGACAATCTATATGAAGGGGAAACTGATAAGTCAATAGTCCTGAAATTATTTTGAATCTGTAATCTAAGAATATTTACATTAAATGATATAAGTCAAACACTCAAGAGTGCATACCTTATTGTTCTAAATTATATGAAATTTAAAAATAAGTAAAATTAAACTTTTCTAAAGATATATAATTAGATAGTAAATAGAAGTTAAAAAGTGAACACCATAAAAGTAAAGGTTGTGTTTATTGAGGGAAAAAGGGTTATGATCAGGAGGAGGAATGTGAGAGGCTTGATGTAAATTAGCAGTCTTGTTTCTTAACCTGCTTGAGAGTTACAAAGATGTTCATTTCATAGTTCATTAAGCTGTAATTTATGTGCACATGAATTTTTCTGTTCATTTCCTATACTTAACAATAGATAGTAAATTGATGGTTGATACAAAGTTTAAGTTTCTTGATCTGTTTAGTTAGGAGAGAATTAACCATTTCTCTCCTTGTTCTCCCAGTTCTATGATTCTTAAGCTATATCTTGTATGTAGAGTTACTTCTTGTACTAGATTCCAGTGACTTTCATTAGTTGGACTGGTAACAGGCATGGCTTCTGTTGTTGCCAAAGTGTGAGCAATACCTAAGAAAACTCTTACATTAAAATTATAACACTAGGATCACAAGTCTTCTCAGAATATTATAGAAAGAATGCTTTTCTTCAATAGAAAACTATAAACGTACTAGAAAGAAAACTTGAATCTTAGCTATAGCAAATACTATTCAGTTTCCATTTTTGTAAAACAGAGACAATAAACCCTGCCTTACAAAATCATTATCAAACCACATTTTGGTGGTTCTGAAAGTACTATGATAACATAAGATAATATTTCCCCTGCTTCAGGGTTGAGGTTGTAACTCAGTGAAAGAGCACTGGGTTCAATCCCTAGCACCACATAAAAATTTTTCAAGTACCCGAGTTCAATCCCAGTACCAAATAAATAAATAAAGGTATTGTGTCCATCTACAACTAAATTTTTGTCTCTTCCTTTTGTGTGTGTGTGTGTGTGGTGCTGGGGATTGAATCCATGGCCTTGTGCATGCAAGGCAGGCACTCTCTACCAACTGAGCTATATCCCCAGCCCAACTAAAAATATTTTTTAAAAAATATTTCCTCTGTTTTTGTTGTACCCTGAGACCAGTCATTAAGACTTAATAAGCAAGGGCTTGTTACTACAAAAAAAGTAAAAAAGATTTATGGAGCCACAAAGCCCTTAACAACAAACTATACTAGTGATATATAAAGTATTATTTTATTACTACAGAAAAGATTTGGTTGTTTTCCTTCCTGCCTTTGTGTAGTTATTGCTTTCCAGAGCAAACCAATGAACGTTTTTCATTATAATGTAGTGAAAACTATTTTAGAAACAAGTAAATATTAGAAATTTACCTAAAATATTCACTTTATTTACTCTTTCTAGATTTGAAGCTTTGTTCACTGAGCTGGAGAATCATGGAGTAAAGCTGGGCATTGCCAGATTTGGTGCTTCTGTCACAACCATGGAAGAAGTTTTCCTCAAGTGAGTAGTGATAATCACAGCAAAAAGCAGTCCTCGGCCAAAAGTCATGGGCACTTTGGAAATAAATTTTTCTGACAAAGGCCAGAAAAAGCAAAATTTTTTATGGATACTAAGGCCTGGAAATGTAAAAACATGTCTATTAGATTCCTGTTAAATGGAATGATCTATATATGTCCCTTAGGGCTATTTGATCTAAAGTGTAGTTCAAGTAAACACAAAACATTCTCCAAAGTAGATCATGTTACAAAACAACCTAACAAATTCAAGAAAATTGGAATCATATTAAATAACTTCCCAGACCACAGTGGTATGAAACTGGAAATCAAAAACAGGAGGGAAGTTTAAAACATTCATGAATATGTGGAAATTAAATATTTTCCTGAACAACTAATGGAACAAAAGGGAATATAAAAAATCTTCAGACAAATAACAGTGAAAATAGAATATCAAAATGTATGGGATGCAACAAAAATAGTTTTAAGAAGGTAGTTTGTAGCAGTAAAAAATTATAGAAGATCTCAAATAAACCTATCATTAGACCTTAAAAGACAAACTCATTTCAAAGTTTGCAGATAGCAGGAAATAACAAAGATGAGAGGAAAAATGAATGAAATAGAAACTAGAAAAATAAAGCAAAATATCAACAAAACTAAAAGTCAGGAATTTTAAAAGGTGAAATTAACACACTTTAGCTAGAAGTGAGACTTTTAAAAAGAAGATTCAACTAAAAATCATGCCAGGCACGGTGGGACACACCTGTAAACCTAGCACTTTCAGAAGCTGAGACAGGAGAATTGCGAGTTCAAAGCCAGCCTCAGCAATGGCGAGGTGCTAAGCAACTCAGTGAGACCCTGTCTCTACATAAAACACAAAATAGGGCTGGGGATGTGGCTCAGTGGTCGAGTGCCCCTGAGTTCAATCCCTGGTACCAAAAAAAAAAAAAAAATCAGAATCACAAGAGATACCACAGAAATAAAAAGGATCATAAGAAACTATTACAAACGAGGATACACCAACAAATTGGATAACCTAGAAGAGAAAGGAAATACGTAGTGAAGTTAATCTTTATTATTTTTACACCATTTGTGCATTGTTGTATCCTTACATACCCAGATCTCCAAAAATAGAACAATGACTCAAAAATGATGTTTTAGAAACATAAAATACTTAAGAAAGTACAAAGTCAAAATGGATATAAATAGAGAATGGGACTTCAGTGAAAAAATATATTTATTCCTTTGGACAAATGTGATGGTTTTATATGAGCACACAGAAAAAATGAAATGAGAAATATCTGAAATTTTAAATTCAGTTTAATCCATCTGTCCTAAAGTACTCAAAGTATTATTTGTTATGAAACTATAATATATGAAATCTCCAAACATTTGAAATTTTCACCCGTTTTCCCCTTTTGTAAATTTCTGGGATTTTCTTAGGGTCAAAATAAAATAGTTTTCTAACATTAGATTGATCAATTTGTCACTTTAGTAACTAAAAAATCAAAACTACTGAATCATAATTCCAAGATGCGTATCTTATAGCAAAAACATAAATCATTCTATTGCAGAAAAGCCAGAAAAAGTCAAAAATTAATGAGAAATATCACACTCAGAAAGATGATTTATGCCAGTTCTAAAGATGCTATTAAAAAGAAATATAGGTGCTGGAGTTGTGGCTCAGTGGTAGAGCACTTTCCTGGCATGGGTGTGGCCCTGGGTTCGATCCTCAGCACTGCATGTAAATAAATAAATAAATAAATAAATAAATAAATAAATAATAAAAGATTAATTAACAACTAAAAAATATTTAGAGGGACTGGGGTTGTGGCTCAGTGGCAGAGCACTTGCCTCGCACATGTGAGGCACTGGGTTCGATCCTTAGTACCACATAAAAAATAAATAAACAAAATAAAGATATTGTGTCCATCTATAACTAAAAATTACTTTAAAAAAATATTTAGAAAAAAATATACATGTAGGTTTTAAATGAGTGGCAAGTAAATATCTTGGATGATATGATATTAAGGACTGACCGCTCAACACTTGGAGAGAAATTGGGAAGCAATATAGTAGTTTCACTTGAAGAAAAACCATTGTAAAATGACTGTCAAGTGCCATCTGGATTTTAAGGGGTTTTCATTTCTCCAGCTCTCTTAATTGGAATAGCCTTAGGGGTGTTTTCCCCCTTCTACTGAGCCCTTTCAACACAGTGAATGAAGCAGATATCATGAATTTAAGCAGCCCATCAGTGATTTCCATTACATTCTTTAATATGATTACTTATATGTAGAACCCAAGGAATACCTTCCCCTCTTATTTTAGCTGAAACAACTGATATGCCTCCATTGCAGCAAGCACTACTATAAATGTGATTATCAGTGTGAATAGCTTAGAATACTGCAAAGGGTAAGCAGATTGAAAGCCTTAAAAGTATTATCCACTAGTCAGATGGTAAACTTTTTCAGTATTATTTATAGTTGTACTTGATTCGCAGTTCTGTGAGCACTGGAACACTCATACATCTCTTGCTTTGGCAAGCCCTTTTTGTGACATGGCAGCATGGATATAACACTGTGCATTAAAAGCACTTTTTTTCTAATGAGTTTAATCCTCCAAAAGGAATGCCAATGAAGTGTCATTGTGTCACCAATTTATCCTAGTACCTCAGTGTTCATTTCTTATTACCTGCAAATCTTCTTAAAAGAAATAGCTGCTGACCATGGTAGCACACTCCTGTAATCCCAGCAACTTGGGAAACTGAATCAGGAAGATTACAGTGAACTCCCCATCTTCACTCACTCAGTGGGAAAGAGGAATGCATTCTCCATCTTACCACCAGGTAGCTTGAGCCCATCTAGAAAACAAATAAGGCTGGGCATTATATGTTATCCCAGCAGCTCTGGAGGCTAAGGCAGGAGGATCGCAAGTGCCATCTGGATGGCAAGTGCCATCAGCCTCAACAATTTAGAAAGGCCCTAAGCAACTTAATCTTGTCTCAAAATAAAAAATTTTAAAAGGGGCTGAAATAAAGCACCCTTGGGTTCCACACCCTGTACAAAGAAATAAAGAAGAATATGGATAAGTACCAAAAAATAAAGAATAAGAAATAAAAAATAAGAATAAAAAAATGTTATTAATGCTTTTTTGTTTTCCATTGAGTGTACACTGTTTTATGTTTACCTTATGAGCCTTGCAACACTAAAGATATTTTGAATATCAGACATGATAGCAGTTTCTTTAAAAGAAACTTAAAGGGAACAGTTTCCTGAGATCAAACTCCCCACTCTCAAGAAAATGGCCATGTGCCAGGTGTAGTGGCACACATCTGTAATTCTAGTGATTCAGGAGGCTAGCAAGTTCAAAGCCACCCTCAGAACTTAGTGAGACCCTATCTCAAAATAAAAATAATATGATGATTGATTGAATGGGTCATTACTACCCCTGGTGCATGTATGAAGACACAAATAGTGTAACTCTTTATGATTTGCAACCAGAGAAATGGAAAAACTGAGCTCTGTTTATGTACTATGACTTGAAATGCATTTAAATTAAAAAATAAATAAATAAATAAATAAATTTAAAAAAATAAAAATAAAAATAATAAAAGGTGGGATGTAGCTCAGTGGTAAAGCACCCATGGGTTCATTTCCCAGTTTTAAAAAAAATAATTACAGAAATATTTTTAATTGACCTAAATTGCCCATATAACAAAAATGCTGTAGCCTGTAAATGCAAATATTTGAGGATTCTGATAATAAGGGAAGAAAGGATCTTAATATGGGACAGTATACAACACCAACTTGAAGGACAGAGGATGCACTTACAAAAGAGACTGAGAATTAAAAACATAGGCATAGAGGCTATGGTTGAGTGGTAGAGCACTGGCCTAGCATGTGTGAGGCATTGGGTTCAATCCTCAGCACCACATAAAAATAAATAAAGGTATAAAAAAAAGAACAATGTAGATAGAAAATAGAGGCATAGGACCATAGAAGCCAAAGGAAGGGAATATTTCAAGAAGGAAAAGATGCTCAGCAGTATCAAATGCTGCTGAGAGATTGAATAAGGTTATAAGCAAACTATACAACACACTGATGGGCAAAAGAAAGAGAAAGAGGCATGAGATCAGAGATGTTTAAATGTTCATGAAGATGAGCTATCAGAGAACAAAATGTCAAGATGAATTAGAGTAGTGGTAAGGTTTCGGGGATGAGGAAAAAGTAGAGAAGCCATAGCAGAGATGAAAGGATTTGCCTTATACAATAAGAGAGCAATGTAATAGGAAGAAACATGATGTACAGGGACCTACATAATCCAGATTCTCCTGTCACCTTCTATGACTCAAGCATACAGAATTTCATTCAGTACAATCATCTCTCCCAGGCTATCACATGCACTATTCTGTTTGTCTAGAATGTTCTTCTCTTACCATGTAGTTAATGCCTTTTCATTATTTTTTTATTTTTTAGTTGTTGATAGATTTTTATTTTATTCTTTTATTATTTATATGTGGTGCTGAGGCTTGAACCCAGTGCCTCATGCATGCTAGGCAAGTGCTCTACCACTGAGCTACAGCCCCAGCCCCAGCCTCTTTCATTCTTTTATTCTCAAAATGTCGTTTCATTCACAAAGCCTTTCCTGAGCTCAGCAAGGGTGTGTTGGTTGCTACTTCTAAAAGCTCTCATAACCTTCTATCTTCCTTTTTTAGCACTTACTTAACTGATTAGTTTTCTTATCTCTGTTGGATTTTTAAATCAGTGAGATCCTGTCTTCTCTTGCATTGTACCCCATAGAATAGTTAAAACATGATGTTTTGATGCAGGGTCAGCAAATTGGCAGACTCCACGATGGATTTTCCAGCCAATCAGCTCTCCTCCACGTTTGATCCTAAAGAAATTGAGGCATACCCCGCTATGGATAATAAGCAACAGAATGACTCCTTGATGCCACAGGAACTCTATAACATTCAGTTTAATACTGGGGTGATTACACTTCCTTGGGACTATAAAATTAGAAGGTTTGGTTAGTAATGGAGATGATGGTAAGATCAGTATACAATCTGGTGGTATTAAGAGAAACTATCTTAGAAATAACCCAATCTTTCTCATGACCAGTTACTTTTCCCCACCCTACAAGGTTCCTAAAGGACAGACCACCTTCTGCAGTTTCCACAGAAAATCAACAATAGAGTCCTGGCAGGTTTTTTTTTAAAATATTCCTCTAATCTATAATCATTTCTCCACTCCACCCTCATTTTCTAGTTCAAACCCTAATCATCTCACATAGTCTCTCTCACCTTCACATATATACCTTTAAGTTTGTTCTTTAAACTACATTCAAATGACCTATCTTAGTCTATTTAGAATTCTTTATTGACTTCCTTATTATCTATAAAATTAAATCCAAGCTTCTTAGCAAACCGTATGTTACCTTCCGTAACTTATCTTCACTTTATTTCCAACCTCTCCCTTGTACCTCCTTGCCTTGAAAATGAAGCTCTTGAGATACCCAGATTCCTATCTACCAAACACTTCATGCTTGTAGCCTTGTTAACTTTTATCTTAAATGTTCAATTCAGGCCTCATCTCACCAAAAAGCCCTTCCCTGAACCTTGAGGCTTATCTGAGTGATATTCTTTGCTCAGAGCACCCTGGGTATGCTCTATGATACTGAAATGTATTATTGTCTCACTCTGCCACCAGACCAAAAGTATTGATGAGAAAATTCTGTCTCATCATGCTTTCTGCTAGAACACTATGTAGATAGTATATAGCTATAATTAAACTGAAGTAATTTAGCACCATGAAGAATGTCAACCTGAGAAGCTTTTTTTTATTCAATTCAACTAGTGTTAATTGAGTGCTCACTCTGGAGATAGAAAAACAAAGAAGACAGAAATGGATTCTGCTCTAAGTCTGCAGCTTAAGGAGAAAGACACATGATTGAGCATGCAATTATAGTATAAAGTACTAAACAGTATGATAGGGAGAGCATATAGGGTATTACAAGATCACATAAGAAGGGCACCTAAATCAGGCTTTGAAGACCAAGTAAGTTCTCTCGAAACTGTGACCTAAAGGGTGATTAAAAGCCTCTTTTGTCTGTTCCTTTTTTGTAGATTCTTCTTTGCATCCAACAGTTCCATGCATTGCTGCTTAAAAGGGCTTTGTATACTTTTCGTCACTGGAGGATAATGTTATTGCAGATTTTGATACTACTGATTTTCACTGCCTTCCTCCTGAAAGCCATCCTCTACTATTCAGAAGTGAAGGATGCTCCTGTTTTGGAGATGGATTTGCAAAAATATGGTCAATTTGTTGTCCCTTTCTCTATCTCTGGAGAAAGTGAAGTGGCTGGTCGGTTTGCAGAACACATGAGATTTATGCTAAGAAGTGAGAACCACGTTCTTCAACTAGTGAGCGGTAAGCGCTTTGTAGAGGACTCTCAGTATTTAAGGCCTTTACTGTAACTTGAATGTTCACATGCTTTACAACTTGGAACAAACTGCTTTTCAGTTTCTGTTTTTCCTCAATCTTATGAAAACAGTAGAAATACAATCCAAAACATGTCACTGCTTCCACCAGCTTTTACTCAGATAACTTGTCATATAGAAAACTGATCAAGGTCTTCAGAGAGAACACTCCTGACTATACATATTGGACCTAACTTGGTACTGGTAGGACTCCAAATTGCTTTTTAGACTCTAAAGAATGGAAATTTCAGAAAGTTACTTTTGGAGAGACTAGAATGATACACAATGAACTGTTGTACATAGGAACCAGAACAAAATGAACTTGACTTCATTGAGCAACCATTTATAAATTTCCAAAAGCTGTTAGATTCCAGGAGGTATAAAGGTGAACAAGTTATAGCTATGTTGTTAGAGCATGAATAAACTTCATAATTAGGCAGTGCTTTTTGATTTACCAAGTCCTTTGGCATGCATGATTCCATTTGATATTTATAATATAAGTGAGATTGAAGGAAGTTCGAGGATTAGGCCAAGGTCAGATAACTGGTAGGCCCAGCACTCAAAACCCAAGTCTTCCAAATCCTTAAGGCATATTCTGCCTCATTTTAAAATTAAATCATTTTATCACTGCTTACATCCTTTAGCATTTATACACTCTCAATCTTAGTACATCTGTTTCATGTTCCATGTGAGGATGGAAAATGTATCTTTGAATAGCTTTTATTTCCTCTCTTACCACCAATATGCATAATAGTTATTATTCCAGATTGTAAACTTCTCAACATCCTGTGTGTCCCATGTTGCCTGGCACTTAGTAAGTGGTCAATAAATGTTTGTTGATTGGAATCAAACTATTATATATGTTGACCTATGAGTATTGTTTCCCTAGGTAACATAGAAGAGTTCCTTTTGAAAACTAAAAGATGTAGTGAGCGATGTATTGTTGCTTTTGATCTTGAGGTCTACAGAAGCAGAACCATCATCACTGCTTTGTTTAACAACCAGGCATACCACGCCGCTCCGATAGCTCTAACTGTGGTTGACAATATTATATACAAGTCTGTCTCTGGCCCCACTGCTTCTATCTCTGTCTTTAACAAGCCTCAGCCTCGAACTGCCAACCAAAAAGTAAAGGAACAATTCCATGAGTATGTGTGGTTTTGCTTCCTTTGAGATTTAATTTTTTTCTGGATTTGTATGTTTATGACATGTATGTGTTATGCTGTAAAACAGCTGTACTGCAAGTGTGGTCCAAGGACTCCTGGGGGTACTACAGGCCATTCTGAGGGGACAGATAGTTCAAAACAATTTCATGATAATATTTTCCCAATAACTAATTCATGATGATGTAAAATCATGCACAATTAAAAGACTCATTGGAAGTTCAAAATTAGCCGGGCGCGGTGGCACAAGCCTGTAATCCCAGCACTTACGGAGGCTGAGACAGGAGAATCGAGAGTGCAAAGCCAGCCTCAGCAACAGCGAGGCTCTAAGCAACTCAGTGAGAACCCTGTCTCTACATAAAACACAAAATAGGTCTGGGGATGTGGCTGAGTGGTCGAGTGCCTCTGAGTTCAATCTCCAGTACCAAAAGTTCAAAATTAACCAATGGATTTCAACCTAACACAAGTAAAAATGTTTGCTGATAGTTTTCAGATTCTATATTACAAGTAGGGTGACCAGTTGTGCTGATTTGCCCAGTACATAGAGGTTTCCTGGGACCCAGAACCTCAAGTACTAAAATAGGAAAGTCCCAGGCAGATAAGGATGAGTTGGATCACAGTTGCAGCTAACGTTTAAGAAATTATCACTTGTTGGGTTTTGGTGTATAAATTAAGAATAATTGAAAGGGCTATTAAAATATTTGCTGTTTCAAATACAAATCTGGTAAAGCTATATTTTCTTCATATATTTCAACCAAAACAAAACATTATAACAGATTGAACCCAGGAGCACTCTACAACTGAGCTACATCCTTAGCCCTTTTTATTTTTTTATTTTGTGACAGGGTTTTGTTGTTGCCCGAGCTGGCTTGAACTTAATGACCCTTCTGCTTCATCCTCCCAAGTAGTGGGATCACAGGTGTGTGCTATCACACCCCACTTTTGATAGAATCAAGAGTAAATTTTGACTGGATTGTGGCTCAGTGGTAGAGTGCTTACCTAGTATGTGTAAGACACTGGGTTCAATTCTCAGCACCACATATAAATAAATGAATAAAATAAAGGTCCATCAACATCTAAAAAATATTTTTCAAAAAAAGAGTAGGGATGGTGGGGCTGGGATTGTAGCTCAGCGGTAGAGCGCTTGCCTCGCATGCGTGAGGCCCTGGGTTCGATCCTCAGCACCACATACAAAGCAATAAAATAAAGACATTGTGTCCATCAACAACTAAAAAAAAATCTTTAAAAAAAAAAAAAAAAAAGAGTAGGGATGGGGCTGGGGCTTAGTGGTAGAGTGCTTGCCTAGCAATAAAAGTATTGTGTCCATCTATAACTAATAAAAATATTTTTTAAAAGAGTAGATTTTAGTTAAAACTATCCTCTTCCAGTAATAAGGACAATTTTTGAACAATTTTTATGAATATGAAAACAAATAAGTTATTGTAGTAATGAAATTATTACTAGCCCAAAGTCGAGTTATTTACATACCATCATGCTTTTTGTCATATTTTCATCATTCATTTATTATTTTCTTTGATTCATTCACATTCCCCCTTTGTGAGTGTTAACAGAAAACAAATATGCTTTGACATACATAACATGTACAACTTTAATAAAGTTCTATGATCATCTTTTGTATCACACTTTGGTAACAGATGCTGAAAAATCTAATTGCTGAACTTTAATTTTTCATATAGATTTCAGCATTATTCTGTGGGGAAGTGTAAAGAGAAGATACTGTAGACTCAAAAGTCAATAATTTATCAAAATATTGAATTTCTGAGTCAGTTTCATTTTTCAGTTGAAAATTCAGCTGGCTATAATGGGCCTTCTTTATTGAGTTCAACTTTTCTTTGTAAAACAATTTCATAAAGCTTTGATGTTGAAAACAGACCATTCTTAAAACTTAGTTTAAAAATGAATTAAATCCTTTTCTTCAAATTCCCCCCCAAAAAATTATAACAGATGGAATACTTAATCAGATAATCAGGTACTGGAATTGGTTCTGGTAAGCCAGATTTTAAAGAAATTTTTACACATGTAAAATAGTGCCACCATTCTCAGTGAACATTGTGTGCAAAAATTGTGATTTCTTTTAGTATAAGGTGTTTTTGTTAACATGTAATTTGACTTGTTATTTTAGTGAACTAATAAAATATTTTAAAGTTTAATTAAAAATCCACATAAGTTCCGTGAGATTTTCAAGATGCTTTAAAGAGCATAAGATCCTAAGAGATGGATAAGGGCTACTCTATGATAAGCTTTTACTACCTTAGAGTGAAATTAAAATAAGCCCAAAATGGTAATATATGTATATGTTATTATAAGGCATAAAATGGGCTGGTGATGTGGCTTAGTGGTTAAGCACCTCTGGGTTTAATCCCTGGTACCAAAAAAAAAATTCTGTTTATAAAATGTAGATGATAAAATAATTGGTTACTACACTAGTATACAGTATAATCTTTATCCTCTGGTCCCTGTACTTTCCTGGATTATTTTCTTTCTAGCCTCAAATTAAAAGAACCTCCCCCCCCCAAAAAAATGTAGAAGATAGTAGTTTGTAATTTAATGTCATTATTTGTCAACATATTGACAGCCATATATTCTGCAAACCAAAATTGCTGTTTGTAGAAATTGTATTCCAACTCTTCATGATTTAACCAGTATTTTGTTCATGTCCCATCTTCTGCAGGGGCAGTAAAGGACATGATATTGCCTTCAGTTTGTTCTTCAGCATAGCCCTCATGGCTAGTAGTTTTTCTCTCCTGACAGTCAGTGAGAGAGTCTGTAAGGCAAAGCACATTCAATTTGTAAGTGGAGCATATGTTGGCATTTTCTGGCTTTCTGCTTTGTTTTGGGATTTTATCGTCTTCTTAGTTTCTTCCTTCCTACTACTGGTAAGTGTTTGAAGTTGTACCTGGACTTACAGTTCTCCTGCTAAAGTCACGTAATTTCCCCTAATTTTTGATATTAGGAAACACAACATGAAAGCTTTTGGGGGAGGGGCCCTTTTTCGTCTCTCCTGCCGCATCAAATAGAGATTGAGAATCTCCAGAACGTTTCTGTAGTTACTAGTGACCAGCCCTGAGCCTGAGCCTTAATTCAATTAAATGTGAGAAATTTGCCATAGGTTTTTAGAAATTGGCTTATTGATAAGATCTACATTTTCCTGCACACTGTTGTCCCTATAAATTTCTTAACAAAAGAGAGAAAAAAGAAAAAAAAAACTATTCCAAATAGGAAAAAGAAGAGAGGAGGTGAAGGGAAGCTTATAATCTTTGTGGTTACTTTTAGTTTGAATAAATGGAAGTAAGTCACATTGATGACAGTGTATCAGAGTTGTAAAAGGCAGAACTAGCTATTTTCCTGTGTGATGAGTTGATTTCTTAATTAGTGCCCCATCTTCTGCTCACCCTGTAGCAGTACTTCTCCTCCACCAACTAATATTCATCTCTGCTTGGTCTTCATGCTTCTAGGTAGTCTTCTATGTCTGTAATGTGAAAGCATTTTTGGAAGACAACCACTATGTAGATGCCTTGCTCATCTTAATGCTGTTCAGCTGGTCCACCGTTCCCTTAATATACTTGATGAGCTTCATGTTTTTCAGTAGTGCTGCCGCCTACACAAGACTTCTTATATTTAACCTTCTTACAGGCATTTCTAGCTTTTTCTTGGTCTACATGATAGATGCTAATGGTAAGTGAAAGCCTTCAGGCTTTTGTTCTTCACATGAAATCAGTTCTTATCTAGGAACTTTAGTGGGAAGCACCAGTTCAAACCTGGAGGATGGCAGGTTTCTTCTTCTTAACAAAAGAGAGAAAAAAGAAAAAGCCAGCCTCAGCAACAGCGAGGTACTAAGCAACTCAGTGAGACCCTGTCTCTAAATAAAATACAAAATAGGGCTGGGGATGTAGCTCAGCGGTAGAGTGCCCCTGGGTTCAATCACAGGTACCAACAAAAAAAAAATTCTTAAATATCTTTGTAATTTCATTCTGAGTTAGACTATGAGACTTTTAATTCAGTGATTTTTGTCACTCCTCTAGTTCCATTAGCTTCTGCTCCCCGCCCATACCACCACATAGATTGTAGAACCTATTTTGGGGGTAATGAAGGGAATGCATTCCTTCCCTGAGGATCATCAACACTTTGATGTTTCTTACAAATACAGGGACCTATCTGGGTCAGTGACTGAAGAGATGATTCTGGGGGCAAGTTCCAAAAATTTACTGCTTCTAGGCTAGGTATTATAGATGTGTCTCTGACTCATCTGTTTTCTGTGGTAACATTTATTGAGCCCCTACTATGTACCACACAGAGGGAATATGTAACAGATATGTTAAATATCTGTTAAACATAACAGATATTTCTCACAATGTATGTAATAGTGGTTGGGAAAGAACAAGATAATAGAAGGTAATAATAATAGTTGTAATAAAATATCAAGTAATGATAATCACAATGGTAAAAAATAACAGTAACAAGAGGTTTATGCCACAAAGTAGCTGTATGTGGTGCTGAGGATCGAACCCAGGGCCTCACGCATGCAAGGCAAGCGCTCTACCGCTGAGCTATAATTCCAGCCCGAGACCTGGATTTAAAAAGTCAAAACTTGAGCCAGACATGGTGGTGCACGGCTGTAATCCTAGTGGCTCAGGAGGCTGAGATAGAAGGATCATGAGTTCAAAGCCAGCCTCAGCAACTTAGTGAGGCCCTAGGGGGGCTGAGGTTGTGGCTCAGTGGTAGAGCACTTGCCTCACACTTGTGAGGCACTGGGTTCGATCCTCAGCACCACATAAAAACAATAAATAAACAAAGATTTTATTTTTTTAAAGGGCTGGGGATGTGGCTCGGCAGTGGTTCAGTGTCCTTGTTCAATCCCCATTAACAACAACAACAAAAAAGCTAAGATGAATTAAAAGCAGTAGCTAGTCATAAAATTTTGGTGGAAAAATATTTCAGCCTTAGGAAACAGCTGTTGTAAAGATTTTAAAGCAGGAATAAGCTTGCCATGTTCTAAGGAACAGAAAAAGGAAAGGCCATTTTTCTTTCTTTTTTTGCAGGGCTGGGGGGAGCACTCAGCTACTGAGCCACATCCCCAGCCCTGTTTTGTATTTTATTTAGAGATAGGGCCTCACTGAGTTGCCTAGTGCCTCACTTTTGTGAGGCTGGCTTTGAACTTGCAATCCTCCTGTCTCAGCATCCCGAGCCGCTGGGATTATAGGCATGTGCCACTGCTCCCAGCTGTACATTATTTATAAAGAAGAAAGTGGAATAAAATGAATCTGGAGAGGTAGACAAGGGCCAGATCTTAAAGGACCCTGTGGGCCAGGATAAGGATTTTGTATTGTGATCTAAAGTCTGGAAAAGATCTTGGATTCCCTAGAATTTTTTTATTGCTATCCTCTAGAATCCCAGGAAGCCTATATAACCTAGTTTTCTACTTTCTCATAAACTACTAGAAAATATATAAAACTAAAAGGAGAAAAAATTACTCAAAATCACATGTACCAAAGACAGCTACTTTAAAGAATTTGGTATATTGTTCCAGACTTATCTAAGCATTATTTTATTCTGGTGAAATCATTAGTTATAAAGTTTATCATTTTCCTCTGTGAATTAGTTTTCTGTGCTATGTAACAGTTTACCCAAAAACTAGCAATTTAAAACAACATAAATTTATTGCCTCACAATTCTTCATGGATCAGGGATCTGAGTACTTGTTATCTGAGTCCTCTTCTGGGGATTAAATCAAGGAATTGTCAAAGACTGCAGACTCATCTGAGGGTCAGATTCTCTTCTAAGATCACTGCTTGTTATCAATTCTTTGAAGCTAAAAGATAGGGGGCATTCCTTGCCACATGACCCTCTCCAAGCAGTTTCTTCCCTGAAATCACTAAACTGAAGAATTGGATATCTTTCTTCTTTATCATGAGTAATATACAACCTCTCAATACATGCTGAACCATTGGCTTTCCTGTTATTCTGAATCTCATGATAAGGAAAAGGTTATTAGTACCCAAATGAAGATTTTCAGAAATCATCTGGAACTTTGTGAATTTTCTACAATGAAAATTAATTTTATTAATTTTCTACCCTAGTGATGGATTTGGGTATATTCAACAAAACATTGGTTAGTGTATTCTTTCTGCTTCCTACTCACAACCTTGCAAAGTCCATCAGTGGATTTTATGATAACTTCCAAACCCAGAGATACTGCAACATCACTTCTGAAGATTGTAAGATTTATAGTGAGTACCACGGGCTCCCCCTCATCCTTTGAAGCAATTGATCTCTTCTTTCTCTGCATTCCACATTTGAGTACAAAAAGTTTGTTTTGTCCTGTTTTTGTTTTGTTTTGTTTTGAGAAGGTTTTATTTAAGAGTGTCTACGGATGATGTTTTCCATTCTTCAGTCATTTCTTCAGCTTGGAGAACTGACCTTATATCTAATTCTACATTAGTGACTTAATTGTACATTTGCCACATAACTAGGAAAATATGCGTAGGAGGAACAGCATTAATCAGGTGTCTCAGGAATCAGGTTACGGAGGCTGTTGAGGGAGTATTTTCCATTGTTTTAATGCATGCCTCTTATTAATCCAAGAGAGATGTTTCAAGACATTGTATCACTGTTTATATTGACTGCAGTAACAACTAGGTTTAAAAGTGAGCATAATTAAGCAAACTACTAGGCAGTAGAACTTTTGGGACACTGTATCAGAAAAAAGCTTGATGAGATTTAAAAAATAGAGAATTATAATAAAAGGGTATCTCATGAAGCCATGAGTGAAAAGAATGCAGCCCAATCTCAGGAAAAGTACGAACCAGTATTCCCCCTCTGTCATACCATCCTCTCTCCACACATCTACTTGGTTCTTATTTTTCTTGGGAGAATGCTTTTCCTAATCACCATGACTGTCCATAGCTATACAGCCATTTTAAGAGACTGATTTCACTAGAACCTAATTTCAGAATTCCAGAAGAGAATGTGATTAATCTAGTTGGGCTAGATTGCCATCTTCATGATTACGTGAGGGTCAAGTAGTCGATGTGGATCCTGATAGTCTACCCTTGAGATGGTTGAATAAAGAAGGATATAAGAGGGGAACTCTTTGAGTAATGGGAATTGAAAATTGACAGCTGGTATGAAATTACTTTTATTCTATTTAAGTATATAAAGAGATGAATTAATTTAAATTATTTTTGACATATGCTTGGTTATCATACAGCCAACTATGAATGATCAACTTACCTGACATTAATTTTATCTTATATTTGATTATATTAACTTCTATTCATGTAGGCTCAAGCCTCTTCATTAATGTCTCAAGTAACATAGTGTAAATACATTTACTGTGGTCATATCATTGAGGGAAAAAAGAGCATTTTTAATTTAAAACAATCTTTCCAAATTCAGTAAGTGTAAGGTGAAAAAGTTAGCAAGTGTTAAATTAGCACATCTCCTTTTGTCTTTCTCAGACATTAAATATGAAGAAAATTATTATGGATTTCAAGGTCATGGGATTGGAAAATATGTGGTTGCCATGATTGTCACTGGCTTCGTTTTTCTCATCCTCCTTTTCATCATTGAGGTCAACCTCTTGACTTGTAAATCTCTTTGCTCTAATTTCTTATGTGGCTGCTTCTTCAGAAAACACAAGAAGGTGAGTAGGTGAGCATCTAACTTGGTGAACACTCATACTCAGACCCCTCACTCAGAAGATACACAGTCCTTATCATTAAAGAGCTTCCTGCTATCTCTCACAGTGCTCAGTGACAAACTTGGGACTAAAAACTAGATTTTCTGATTACTTCTCTAGTGCTGTTTCCATTCTATTCAACTGCTACTTTAAAAAAGAATGGTTACCAGGTGGCACACGGTAATCACAGCACTCAGGAGGCCAAGGCAAGAGGATTGCAAGTTCAAAGCCAACCTCAGCAACTTAGCAAGGCCCTAAGCAACTCAGTGAGACCCTATCTCAAATTAAAAATTAAAAAAGGGCTAGAGATGTAGCTGAGTGGTACCCTGGATTCAATCCCTGGTACCAAAAAAAACTCACATCCATTTAGATTTTTATGTTTGCGAACATCCTTTTTTTCTTTATTGTCAAAAAATATTCATTTGTCTTCTACTTTTGGTACACATTGTTCTAGGCCTGGGTGAATAGAAGAAGACAAAACAAACTGGGAAGGCCTGACCACATGGTAGAGGGAAGAGAAGGAGATAAAAATGAGGGAGCTAAAAGGTCTATATTATAGCTAATGTGAAAATACCTGGAAAAAAGAAATTTTTTTGAAAAAATTTTAAATCCAAAGACCTAGTAGCAGAAAAGTGGTCTCCTTTTTTTAAACTAATAATATAATGCTTTGAAAAGGGAAACCTAGTTTTAAAGTGAAGACATATTCAGTGACTCATAAAATTTCCATGAGAACCAGTGGAATGAATACAGTTACATAGTGTAGTTTCTTTTAATGGTTTTTACTTTTAATTCACAAATACAATTTTAAAATGTAATTTTGCATTTTTATATGCAAAATTACATTTTAGAACATTATGCATTCTGGAATGGCTAAATTGAACCAATTAACGTATTACTTCACAACTGACTTTTGTGGTGAAAACACTTCAAATATACGCAACAGTTTTCAAGAATATTATAAATTGTTTCTGTAGTCAGCAAGCTATACTAATAGAGCTCTTGAACTTATTCCTTCTTTTTAACTGAAATTTTGTATCCTTTGACCAATATGTCCCAATATACCCACCCTAGCCCCTGATCATACAATATTTGTCTTTGTATCCCTGTTTTATTTCACTTAACATAATGTCCTCTGGGTTAATGTCACAAATTAAAAGATTTCTTTCTTTATGGCTGAATAGTATTCTGTTTGTATATATTATCACAGTTTCTTTATCCATTCATGATTACTTCCTTGTCTGGAATATTACGGGATTCCCTTTTCTCCACATCCTCACCAACACTACTTCTTTTGTCTTTTGGTAAAAGTCATTCTAACAGGTATGAGGTGTGTTTTATTGTAGTTTTAATTTACATCTCCCTAAATAGTGATGTTGAACGTCTTTTCATATACTTGTGGACCATTTATATGTCATCTTTTGAGAAATATCCATCAGCTTTTTACTATTTTTTCAACCTTTGGATTGTTTTCCTACTTTTGAGTTGCTTGGGATATATACATAAATATATATACATATACATATATATATTTATTGGATATATGGTTTGCTAATACATTCTCTCTTTCTATAGGTTGTCTCTTTACTCCACTGGTTATTTGTAGCACCTTTTAAGTGTGATATGATACCACTTGTTTATTATTGCTTTTGTTGCCTGCATTTTGAGGATCACAGCCAATTAATTCATGCTAATATCAAGGAGTTCTTTCCCTGTGTTTTCTTCTAGGAGTTTTATAATTTGAGGTTTCATGTTTAGGTTTTTAATCCACTTTTAATTTATTTTTTGTATTTAGCATGAAATAAGAGTCTAATTTCATTCTTTTGCTATGGAAGCCCAGTTTTCCCTGTACCATTTATTAAAATTTCTCCTTCCCCCATTGTGTATTCTTGGAGGTTTCTCAAACATTAGTTGACCATGAATGCATAGATTTGTTTCTGGGCTCTTTATTCTGTTCCATGGGTCTGTGTATCTGTTTTTATGTCAGCACAATACTGTTCTTATTATCATAACTTTATAATATAGTTTGAAATCAGATAGTATGATGTCTCCAGTTTTGTTGTTCTTGCTTAGGATTATTTTCAGGATGTTTTATGGCTACATATGAATTTTCAGATTTTTTTCTGATTTTATAAAAAATGACATTGAACTTTTGGAAGGGTTCTCATGACTCTGTAGATCACTTTGAGTGGTTTAGACATTTTGACAATATCCTTCCAATTTATGAACACAGATGCTTTTCCATGTATTTGTCTTCCTCAATTTCTTTCATCATTGTTTTGTAATTTTTGATACAGGGATTTTTTAACTCCTTGGTTACATTTATTCCTATATATTGTATTTTTAATAAAATAAGATTGTCAGAATGGCTGTTATCAAAGAACAAACAAATAGCAAATGCTAATGAAATGTAGAGAAAAAGGAACTCTTACATACACTGTTGGTTGATATGTAGATTAGTATGGCCATTATGGGAACCACTATGCAAATTCCTCAAAAATCTAAAATAAAACTACCATATGATTCAGTCATGCCCCTCTCCTGGTTATATATCTAAAGGAAATGAAATCAACATAACAAAAGAGATACTTGAATACCCGTGTTTATTGCACCACTACTCACAATAGTGAAGATATTAAATCTACCTAAATATGTCAGCACATGAATGGATAAAGAAAATATGGCATTTAAACACAATGGAGTAGTATTCAACCATAAAGAAGAATGAAATCCTGTCATTTGCAGGAAAATGGGTGCAACTGGAGGACATCATGTTAGGTAAAATATACCAGATTCAGAAAAACAAGCATTGCATGTTTCCTCTCTAAAAAAAAAAAAAATTACCTGAAAGTAAAAGAGATACTACTAGGGACTGGTAAAGGGAGTATGGGGAGAGGGTAGGAGGAGGGTGCATAGACATGATCAATGCACAATATATGCATGTTCGAAAATATCACAGTGAAGTCTATTAATTTGTATAATTAATTTGTGTTAATTATAATTTTATCATATCCCATTTTAACTATAAAAGAGAAAAGTAGAAATATATGGGCTTGTATTCTGTGATGATTTTAATCCACAATTTTATTTGACAAACCAAAAAAAATCCCATGTATTTGTTTAATATTATTTAAAGACAGAAGTAGAGCAAACTTTATGATTAAAAGCAACTTAAGGGGGGCTGGGGTTATGGCGCAGTGGTAGCGTGCTCGCCTAGCACGCGGGAGGCACTGGGTTCGATCCTCAGCACCACATACAAATAAAGATATTCTGTCCACCTACAACTAAAAAATAAATATTTAAAAAAAAAAAAAAAAAAAAAAAAGCAACTTAAGGGCTGGAGTTGTAGCTCAGTGGTAGACTGTTTCCATAGCATGTGTGAGGTACTAGGCTCAATCTTTAGCAACACATAAAAATAAATAAGCCAGGCGCGGTGGCACACATCTGTAATCCCAGCATTTTGAGAGGCTGAGACAGGAGAATCTCAAGTTCAAAGCCAGCCTCAGCAACTGCAAGGCACTAAGCAACTCAGTGAGAGCCTGTCTCTAAATAAAACACAAAAATAAGGCTGGGGATGTGGCTCAGTTGTCAAGTACCCCTGAGTTCAATCCCTGGTAAAATAAATAAATAAATAAATAAATAAATAAATAAATAAATAAATAGAAGATGTTGTGTACATCTACCACTAAAAATATTTTAAAGCATTAAGAAAAATTTTAAATAAAATGAGTTTGAGTTTGTTATTCATAGGATTTTTTTCCTAATTTCTTTTTTGAATAATTCATTGTTGGTGTATAGAACCAAAACTGATTTTTGTATGTTGATTTTATATCCTGCAATTTTACTGAATTTTTTGTTCTAATAATTTTTATTATATAAGATAATGTTGTCTGCAAACAGAGACAATTTAACTTTTTTCTTTCCAGTTTGGATGTCTTTTATTCCTTCCTTTCTATAGGTACAGGCCAATAAAAGCTTATTAGTGCCTGAAGATCAAAATGTGATTGATGAGAGAAAGGAAATCCTAGAACATTCCTCAAAGAAACTACCATCCTTAGACAGACCTCTGATCCTTAAGGAACTTTTGAAGGTATAGCTAATTGGTGACAGCATAGTCCTGGTTTTCTTTCAGATACCTGTCAGAGGTATTACTAATTCAGTATCCTTGATATCTGTGTTCTTTTCCTCTGTTTTCTGGGGAAGAAAATGGCAGGCCCCACAAGGAAGCTGCTCCAAAAAGTGGGAGTGGGATCTCTAGCTCCCCTCTTAGACATCAAGCTTCTCTGCTAGGGTGTCTTCTCCAGAAAGGAGAATCAGTGTCTATAGCTTCCCTCTTCTTAGACTTCAAGCTTCTATTTGCTGTTTGTTTCCTTAGATATATTTCCACTGTGTGCCTGTTGTGGCAGTAGACAGGCTAACGTTTAAAGTTAATAAAGGGGAGTGTTTTGGACTGCTTGGTTTCAATGGAGCTGGGAAAAGCAGCACCCTCAAAATGTTGACTGGAGATGAGACAATCACCTCTGGGGAGGCCATAATTGATGGCAGAAATATCAGCACAAAGATGACAGAGGTAAGTGCTATGCATTTATGAGATTCAAAATGATATGTTTCCCTTCTTTTCACATTCTTTTCACCTTTGCCCTTTTTCATGTTGCCTTTTTTCCCTAGAGTTTAGGAAAGTTTGCCCTAATGTCTTAATGTATCTGTTGTATATAACAAATTACTTTATCTCCCACATGTTAAATATGTACTGTCATTGAGAGAATTTAATAATCCCAGTGAAAATGCTATATGGAAGATTCATGATAAAAGAAAAAACTTTATTCCCGAGAAGATTATAAACATCCTAAAGAGAGAAACTGCATCTGTTTCAGTCACAGTGTAGCCACAGGACCTAGGACAGCATAGGGCATAGAAAAGGATATTTATCAAAAAAGAGGGAAGAAGTTTCTACCAGCTGCTAAGTTGGACAGATAGAACTTCTGCCAATAAATTTTACCAAAATAATATTAAGATTTATAACAATCAAAATGCTATATACCGATGTCTGTTCATAGCCCTTTTTTTAAATTTTATTTTGTCCAAACTCACTGACGGTTAAAACAAACATATAAATCAAAATACCAAAAATACTCTTTGGAAGAATGTAACAGAATCCAGAGATTCTATCCTTCATAATAGCCAGGACACAATTCAAAATTATAAGTATATAATGAGATGGAAAAATGTGACTTACACTTGGAATAAAAAAGGCAGTTGAGAGAGTGTGAATCTGACCTGGCCCAGGTATTGGTATTACCTTATAAGAGTTTAAAGCACGAATTATAACTATGATCAAGTATGTAAAGGAACAGATGGTCTATGACTTATGATATTTCAACTTAATTTTTCAACTTTATGATATCGTGAAAGTGATACAAATTTGGAAGAAATTGTACTTTTTTTATACTGCAGTGTATTACTGTCATATTGATGGGCATTTGAGTTGTTTCCAAATATCCACTCTGATAAACAGTATTTTTTTACATGACAGCAGAATGCATTTTGATTCATTGTACACAAATGGAGCACAACTTTTCATTCCTCTGGTTCTACACAATATAGAGTTACACCATATGTGCAGTCACACATGTACCTAGGGTGTTTTTGTCCATCTCATTCCACCATCTTTCCTGCCTCCATGTTTCATCCCCTCTCTTCCCTCCCCTTTGACCAAAGTTTCTCCATTCTTCCCATGCCTCCTCCCCCATTATGGATCAGCATCCACTTATCAGAGAGAACATTTGGCCTTTGGTTTTTTGGGATTGCTTACTTCACTTAGCATGATGTTCTCCAACTCCATCCATTTACCTACAAATGCCATAATTTTATTCTCTTCTAATGCTGAGTAATATTCCATTGTGTATATATACCACAATTTCTTTATCCATTCATCTATTGAAGAGCATTTAGGTTGCTTCAACAGTTTAGCTATTGTGAATTGAACTGCTATAAACATTAAGGTGGCTGTGTCACTGTAGTATGCTGTTTTTAAGTCCTTTGGGTATAGACTGAAGAGTGAGATAGCTGGGTCAAATGGTGGTTCCATTCCAAGTTTTCTAAGGAATCTCCATACAGCTTTCCAGATTGGTTGCACCAATTTGCAGTCCCAACAGCAATGAATGAGTGTGCCTTTTACTCCACATCCTTGCCAACACATTGTTGTTTGTATTCTTGATAACTTCCTCTGGCTGGAGTGAGATGAAATCTTAGAGTAGTTTTGATTTGCATTTCTCTAATGGCTAGAGATGTTGAACATTTTTTCACATATTTGTTGATTGATCGTATATCTTCTTCTGAGAAGTGTCTGTTCAGCTCCTTAGCCCATTTATTGATTGGGTTGTTTGTTTTTTTGGTGTTAAGTTTTTTGAGTTCTTTATATATCCCGGAGATTAGTGCTCTATCTGATGTGCATGTGGCAAAAATTTGCTCCCAGAATGTAGGCTCTCTGCTCACCTCATTGATTGTTTCTTTTGCTAAGAAGAAGCTTTTTAGTTTGAATCCATCCCATTTATTGATTCTTGATTGTATTTCTTGACTTAGACATTTTCAACCTGTGATGGGTTTATCCAGATATAACTTAATCATTAATCAAGGAGCATCTGCATTTTTAAATCAATTTCTTGCATGTGAAAAGATTTTTGGCTTCTCTTAAAAAATAAGAAGATGTGATAATAATACTGGATCTGACTTCCTGAATGAAACAATTGGCTATCACTAAGTAGTAGCTCCCTTCCTTAAATGGGTCATAACTATCATTGTAGCAGACTCTGCCACTCATTTAATTCATGGCCACTGCTTTGCTATACTTTACCTGCATGTGTTATACAAGCTGGTTAGGCTTTTAAGTTTTGCTGTCTAGCCCAAGCTCCATGAGGAAGTTGGACACTTTCAGAAAGGCAAGACACTTCAATTTTGTTTTGTTTTTTGCAGTACTGGGTGTCATAGGCAAGTACTCTTAACACTGAGCTACATCCCTATCCCTGGTAGAACACTGCAATTTTTGTTTATTTATTTGTTCTATTTAGGTTTATGTGATAGCAGAGTGCAATTTGATTCATGTACACAGATGGAGGATAACATCACATTTCTCTGGTTGTAAGTGATATAGAATCACAACATACATGCAGTCATACACCTTTACTGTCCCCATGTCTCCTCCCCCCTTACACCCCTGTGAGCAGAGTTCCTCCATTGTTCCCATGTCCTTCCCCCCACTATGGATCAGCATCCACTTATCAATGAGTACATTCGGCATTTGGTTTTCTGAGATTGGCTTACTTCACTTAGCATGATATTCTCCAACTCCATCCGTTTACCTGCAAATGTCATAATTTTATTCTCTCATTGCTGAGTAATATTTCATTGTGTATATATACCACAGTTTCTTTACCCATTCATCTATGGAAGGGCATCTAGGTTGGTTCTACAGTTTAGCTATTGTGAATTGAGCTGCTATAAACATTGAAGTGGCTGCATCACTGTAGTATGCTGTTTTTAAGTCTTCTGGGTATAGACCAAGGAGTGGGATAGCTGGGTCAAATGGTGGTTCCATTCCAAGTTTTCTAAGGAATCTCCATATTGCTTTCCAGATTGGTTGTACCAATTTGCACTTCAATTTTGAATAGCTATATTCCAAAAATTTTTGGTGTTTGTTTTTGGGGTTTTGTTTTGTTTATTTGTTTTTTCTTTTGCAGTACTAGGGATCCAGCCCCAGCATACTAGGCAAGCACTTGACCACTGAGCTACATCCTTGGCTTTACAAAGGTTTTTTCATTTGTTTGTTTTAATATTCATCTCAAATATGTCTCCCCCTGACTTGAAGCCATAAACAGTCCATCATAGTAATTCTTCCTTGGTGTGAAAACCCTTCAGATGTCTAAAGGTGTCTCTCATGTCTCCCAAACTTTCTCTTCCATCAAACTTACTGTTTATACCAGTCTTACAGAGGCATTTTGACATAACTACTTCAATTTATTATCTTACTACTTTCTGAGGTGTGTGTATGAGAGAGACAGACATGCTCTTCCAAGATTATAAAGTACTTTACATAGCATTTAGTCCATGGTGTGTGCTCAATGAATACTTTTATCTGGAAGTTGAAATGAACTTCAGTTGGAGATTGGGATTTACCATAGAATCCTCCAGTGATAGGCAGCTGTCATATATGATCCATTGTGGAGAGTCGGAGGAAGAAGTGGGGAGAAAATCTCTCTAATGATGTCCCTCACATAAACAATGGATAGAATTTTCTCCTTCAGTATTAAACTCCTGCCTTACTTAGATCCTTACTTCCATATTTTGTCCTCTTTCAGATTCGCCAACGAATCAGCTACTGCCCCCCACATAACCCCTTGCTGGAACACTTAACAGGGTATGAGATGCTGGCCTTGCATGCCCGTCTGAGGGGAGTTCCCAAGCAATATATTCCTGCTTATGTTAAAAACATACTAAGAGCACTTCTCCTGGATGCCTTTGCAGATGAACTCATCAAAAACTACAGGTAAGAGTATGCCTTACCTGCATGGTTTTTCCTTCACCCATTCTAATTGGAAGATCTTACTTTAGACAAGGAGAGGTTCCTGGCAAAAGAGGCTTTGGTTATTCATTCAAACATCATTTAGTCGTTTGCCAAAAATAGAGACACATGAGTTTGCTTCTGTATGTATTAAGTGTGTGTGTGTGTGTGTGTGTGTGTGTGTGTGTGTACACATTATAGCTAATTAATTTTAAATGTGTGTGTATATGTGAGTACATATGCATGTGCCCACTAGGGATAAGTATAGGGCACATTTCATGGTATCTGTTATATATTATTTCTCAGCAATCTGAATGTATAGAAATTACTGCAACTTAAACTTCCTTTCCTCCTTGTTTTCTTTTCTCCTTAAATCCTTCCTGATGGAGTGGTGGCACCAAGCGTAAGCTAAGTACAGGCATTGCCCTGCTGGGAAGGCCTGACATCATCTTCTTGGATAAGCCATCTTCTGGCATGGATCCTGTGGCCCGACGCTTCCTCTGGGACACAGTCTTACGGACCCGTGAGTCCGGCAAGGCCATTGTCCTAACCTCCCATAGGTGTGGCCCATATCTTGATTGAGGGATGGGGAGGAGGGGAGTTACATAGTACCATGACCTTGCCAGGGTCTGTTGATACTCCAGAGAAATTACACGAAGTGACTCTTGCCAGAGGAAACATCCTAGGATTCTTAGATGAGATCTCTGTGATTGTCTGTCCAAAAGTAGGGAAGTAGAAATAGGTCGGGACTGACTATATTACAGATTTAAGCTTCTACCACTTGGTTCTTGTTTTTATTTTATCTATAGAGAATATCTGTGTTCCCATAAATGTTACTTAACGTGGGTTCTGAGTACCAGTAATATTAGGACTTAGTCTTTGAGAATCCTAGTCTACCCTACTGTAGTGGGCCTCTCCAGCCCTACCTCCTTCTGGCTCATTTTTTTTCCCAGTATGGAAGAATGTGAGGCTCTATGTTCAAGACTGGCCATTATGGTAAATGGGAAGTTCGAGTGCCTAGGCAGTCCACAGTATCTCAAGAACAAGTATGGAAGTGGATACACTCTACTAGCCAAAACCAAGAGGGATAAGCCAGCAGAAATACAAGAGCTCAAGACATTCATCAAAACAACCTTTCCAGGTACTGGAGCTCAGGCACAACCTTCCTAATCAAGCTTCTGTTGAGACACACAGTTCCCAAGGTTTCCACCCCTATGATATAGAAAATAAGACCCTCAGCAACCCCTCTGTTATTAAGCAATTACAGTGCTTTCTTCTCTTTGTGACTCTAACAAAACTGAATTTTACAGGATAACTTTTCATAACCACAAAATAATTATCCATGTACTAACTTTTGATTTCAGTTTTTAAGATTTCTCTCTGTGTCAGTTACAGTGGAGTACACCTGTAATCCCAGCGACTGAGGAGACTGAGGCAGGAGGATCTCAAGTTCAAAGCCAGCCTGGGCAATATAACAAGATCCTTTCTCAGAATAAAAGGGCTTGGGATGTAGCTCAGTGGTAAAGCACCCCTGGGTTCAATCCCCAGTACAAAAAAAATGGTTTCTCCCTGCTACCTTAACCAAGGTATGCTCAAGGAATGCTAACTAGAACAACAGACCTCTTTTCATTTTTTAGTTAAAATTTGGCACAAAACCACATATAAAACTAACAATGTGTGGAGACTTTTTAAATGTCTTGCCTACATAAATGATAGACCAGGCTTAGTCATAACCAACCAATATATCCCCATGAATGTATCCTTTCTCTCTGGGGTTAGGACAGAGTAGTTCAGTTTCAGATTTTCTCTGGGCCTGCAATGCTAGCCTTTATAAGTGGGAACAAAGTAAAACAGCTCCATCTAGTTTCTGATGAACTTCCAGAAAATATGCATTCATATGTCATGAATGTCACCTGAGTTTAGGAAAAGTGTTACCTCTCCAATTACTGAAACTGTCTCCAAGATGTCTCCCTGGATTTAATCTTGCCCCATCCTCAATCTATTCTATATGCTCAAATCATAGAGGAGAGGCAGAAAAGGGTCATACCATAAAAAGCCTTTTATAAGGATGTTAAGGAGTTTTGGCTTTATCCTAAGGGCAATGGGAAGCTCTTCCTTTCTTCCCTGCCACCATTCTTCTCACCCCCACACACAACCAACTCCTACCTAATCATTCTTAAGATCTCAGCTTGAATGTTCTTACTTTCCTACAGAAGACTTCTTCTCTTACCAGTCTTGCCTCCCTACTTCATCTGTGTCGCGTACTTTCATAGCATTTTTTTCTAATACTCATTGAACTTGTAGTTGCATGTGTTATTTCTGACTCCTCATATCACCATGCCTAGCACAGGCCCTGGCACATAGTAGGTATTCAATAAATTTTTGCTGAAAGCAAGAATGTGACATGATCTGAATTGCATTCAGAAAGATCAGTTTGACTTCAGAGTTCAGACTAGTGATATGCTTTTCCCTTACTTGCCTTAGAACTTTCCGTACTTAATGTAATTTCTAGTCTAACTACACATCCTTCTCACGTATAAACTCCATTAAGGCAGGAACCGTCTCCTTGCCTACCTTCATAAAAATAAAATTGGATCCTGGTCCAGTATAAAAATTCCTTATTCCTTGGGTCTTGGTCACAAAGAAGATGAGGAAAAGAGTTCAGATGTCTGACTCATGTTTGGCTTCCCTACGATGAAGTTCAGATGTTTCAAAATTACCAAAAATCCTATCCCTCTCTAAAAAAATTTCATTGATGTAATTGTCAATATCTTAGTGCCTCAACTCCCTCCTTGCTGAGAGTATTGTTTTCCCCACAAGTAAGTTAAAAGGGCTGGTTTTCAGCCTAGTCTAGGATGTTGTATGAAAGGACATACCAGTTGGGCAGTTCTGAGTTGGCCAAGCTGAAAAGCTTTAGTCTGTAGCTTTCCCATTGTTGCAGACTTTTCTTACTTAAGCTTCTTCCATCTGTCTGTCATGCTTCCTCCTTCCAATCCTAGGCTCAGTCTTTGTTTCCCTCTTCTATCTACAGTATCCAGCTAAAACCAGTTTGTCCCGTGAGGACACTTTCTAGTTCAGTTCTGCTATAAGCATAGTTTTGCCAAGCTAGATGGCCATCCACTTCACTGTCATACCTATCTAAGACATAATAAGTATGGAGTATACTATTTATTCCCAGTTTTTTTTTCCCACAAAAAGTAAAATGGGTTAGAATTGCAATATTTGAAGTTTTAGAGTTGTCTTTTTCCTTAAACTACTTGGATATAGGACAGGATAGACATGGTTTAGGTACAGGACCACATGACATAGATAAAGGTGGTATGTAAATTTGGGAGAGAGAAATAGGTGCTAATGCATCATAGAGGGCTTCACTGAGGTAGTGGGACTTTACTTGGGCATTTTAGAATGGGACCATTTCTAGGTGACCAGTCTAATTTTCATTAACAAACATTATCTTGAGAGGCTACTATTTGCCAGACACTGCTAGGTTCTAAGGCTATAAAGGTAAATAAGACAGGACCCCTGACTTCATGATGTTTGCAACCTAATGATTAAGGTATATCCATAAACAGAAAAAATTAAAATATTAATTCATTGTTCTCTTTCACGGTAAAACCATTTCTCTTTGACTCTAAAATCTTCTGGTGGATAAAGAGAATTCCTCTGTGCCTCCACCCTTCACAATTGGTCAGAAATCTTTTTAGAATGACTTTATCCTGCCTTGTCATTTCACTCTCCATCCTCATCTTCCAAAACAAAGTCCCTTTGCCATTACATGGCCTTATTTTGTTCTGCTCTTGACACACACAACCACCACCACTACCACCACACTACACAGAAAAGAAAGGCTTCTTCATGTTGTTCTAGTCTTTCATTCTTTGAGGATACTGTGTGATAAAATCCAAATTTGAATCAAATGGTAAAGATTGTGTACTCTCTCAAGCTGCCTCTCTGGAAAGGATCAAGTGTCTTTGCTTTAGTATTTTAAAAATACAGTTAATCTCAGCATACAATTGTACCATTGGAAACACTGAAATTATCACCCCTTTGAGTCAAAACTATGAGCTGTGTACATGTTTTCAATGAAGAATGAATTCCTGATATATATATCTTCTAAAATGCAAGGAACCCAGTGATGTTTAAAGTCAGTTTTGACATGTAATATGTATGATAAAAAATTGTATTAGAAATGGAATTATGCTATTTTCATTGTGGTAAAAAAAAATACATGACATAAAGTTTACTATCTTAACCATTTCTAAGTGTACAGTTCTGTAGTATTAAGTATATTCATATTGTGTGACCAATCTCCAAAATTTTGGAAACCCTACACCCCTCAAACAACTCCCTAGCACCTGGCAACCACTGTTGTACTGTTTCTGTGATTTTAACTCCTCCAAATACCTCATGTGGAATCATACAGTATTTGTCTTTTTGCAGCTGGATTATTTCACTTAGCATGATTTTCCTTGGGTTCATCTATATTGTAGCATGTGTCAGAATTTCCCTCCTTTTTGAGGTTGAACTACATTCCATCATATGTCTATACATTTTTGTTTATCCATTCTTTTGTCTATTGTGTGTCTATAACATTGCTGTGAACACAGGTATGCAAATATTTTTTCAAGATCTATTTTCAATTCCTTTGGCTACATACCCAGTAGTGGAATTGCTGAAATGTGATAATATTGATTTTAATTTTTTGAAGAGCCTTCATGACCATTTTCCATAGTGGCTATATCATTTTTCATTCCCACCAAGAGTCCATTAGCGTAGAACCTAGAGGTTCTTACTATTTTTTGTGTAAAACAGAGAAAGAGTTCTCCTTCAAGTATTGTAAAAGAAGAACAAAAAAATAATTTTAGGGAAACAAAGTCAAGAATAAAGTGACAGAAGCACCTTTTACCTTGGTACTTTTCCTTGATTCAGTTATATATAAAGTTTTTCTCTTGCCACCCTTATGCATTTTTCCTTCCACTTGTTTATTTTACTTGCTGCTTTATAGACAGACATAGATGGAATTCACTGTGGTATATTTATACAAGCACATAGTGTAATTTTGTCAAATTTAATCTACATTTCCTTCCCTTTCCCATCCCTCCTCTCTCCCCTGATTCTCCTCCTTTTATTCCACTGATGTTCCCTCTATCTTTATGATATATGACCTCCCATTTTTCCCCTTACTTTGCTCTGACTTCCACATATGAGAGTAAATATCCAACCCTTGATTTTCTGAGTCTGGCTTATTTCACTTAGCGTGCTGTTCTCCAGTTCCATCCATTTACCAAAAAATTCCATAATTTAATTATTTATGGCTCAGTAAAATCTCCTATGCATTTTTATGAATCACAGAAAATAGGGATGCATTTAGCAAAGTCAAAAGTAATTAAAAAGATAAATCTGCAAACAACATTAATATGTTGTTGATTTTTTTTTAATTAGCTTTCAATCTATTCCCTCTTTTGATTAGAACTTTGCTTTGGTTTCAAAAATACACATGCCAGGAAATGGCCTTCATTCTAACTCTATCCCTCTCAAAAAGTGTCTCTTTCCCTTTCTCAGACAGCTCCCTAACACATGAGCACGAAGGGATGGTCCATTACCACATACCCAGCAAGAACTTTACCTGGGGAAAGGTGAGTGTGGTACCAGGCCTTCCTAAAGCCATAGGAGGTATTTGACTTTAGATTTGGTGGAAAAGAGGGAGCATTCAAATTCAAGCACCTGAGAGATTTCAGTCAACCATAATTCCATTTGGAATGCCTTCTAGGTCTGGAATCAATTCCCTTCTATAGATACTTTGGAAAGCCAGTATGGTTTTTTTTCCCAGCGCTCACCACAGCAATTTTACAATATGTATCTTAGCCTTAAATTATTTCAGACTATTAGGAGTTATTTGTAATTCAAGGACATAAATAGGTGAGTTCTGTGTCAGGTGTGAGGTTTTCAAATCACACTATCCTGGGAAACTGCCATCAACAGAGGGGTAGATGGGCAGGACTCTTCCTTTCTAACTGGGATTTATTGGCTTCAAAGGGAGTCTCCAGGTCCATGCCAGGAGAGGGTAAACAGAGCTGCCTTCTCCTCACTAACAGTATTTTTCCTCATTCATCCCTGTGAGGGGCTTTGGTAACAGTGATTTCTTCTGCTGCCTCAAAGGTATTTGGTATCTTGGAGTCAATCAAAGATGAATATGGATTAGAAGATTATTCCATTAGTCAGATCACATTGGAGCAAGTATTCCTGAGGTTTGCCCAAACAGAGATGAAAAAATAAAAACAAAATTATAGAAATAATTGAAGAGTGGTTCCAACCACCATCTCACACCTCCTCACCAGTCTTCAGCCTATAACTGATACATGGTGAAAATATTTATAGAGATAAGTGTGTGTATATATATATTTATACATATATATGCCTTGAATATTCCCTTGGGAATAAAATAAATACTTTTAAAGAAGTTTCCTAATGAGTTTATCTTCTACAAATGCCCTTCAAATGTATGGGAGACAGAAAAGGAGAAACAAGTGTTCCAAACTCAGATCTTTCAGCAATATCTCTATCATTTTTATCACAGAGCCAGATCAGATGATGACAGGAAGATTTAAAAATATGCTGAGTTCTAAGGGACAAATGCACCTAGCAATCAAAGTCCATCATGTGGAACAACAATTAGAAGTTGCAGATAAGAGCAAAAATGGGACATTGCTGGCTATATAGAGCAAGGTTTTCTGTCTTTTAAAATAGCAGGTGATAGACCCACTCCCAGAGATTCTGATGCAATAAACTTCACTGAAGCCCAACATCTGCATTTTTATAAGTATCCAGGGTGACTATGATATGGATGATACATTGAGACCATATGTTGAGAAACATTACAGTGGTGTCTATTCAGATGTACCTAGGGAAATTGGTGACATGCAGATGCCCTGGCCTTACTTCAAACTCAATGAACAAGAATTCAGAGGATAGCCAGGCATGGGGGCACACCAATGTGATCCCAAGTACTCAGAGGCTGAGACAGGGAGTCTCAATTTCGAGGCTCACCTGGGCAACATAGAAAGATCTCATCCTCCCAAAGTAATCATCTAGAGGAGGAAGACCAAGGCATCTTTGATAGCAAACTTTCCTGGGAAATTTTGATGAATTTTACAGTTAGGATGACTATCCGCTCCATTGTACAATGACTTTATTGTGGTGAATTTTACATATGCAATTTTTCTGATTTAAGAATACAATTCAATTATTTTTAGTAAATTTGCCAAATTGTACGTCTGTCACCACAGCCCAGTTTTAGAACATTTCCATCACCCCAATAAGATCCCTAAAGTTCATTTATAGTTAGTTCCTTCCTATTCCCAAGACCAGGAAAACTCTTAATTTTTCGATCCTTACAGATATGCCTTTTCTAGACATTTTATAGGAATGGAATTATGTGTGGGTTTTTGTATCAGGATTCTTCACTCAGCATAATGTTAATGAAGTTTATTCTTGTTCTCTATTGCTGCTGTAACAAATTGCCACAAACTTAAGGAAACATAATACTGTCATCTTACAGTACTAGAAGTGTAAAATGGACTTTTGGAGCTAGAACTCCATCAGAGCTAAGCCTCCTTCTCTACCCTATTCGTCTCCTTTCTATTACCGTGATGTCCTTTCTTTTGTACTTTTTCTTCCTCCGCTAGCTTCCACATGAGAGCACATGAGCAATACTTGTCTGAGTTTGGCTTACCTTGCTTAACACATTGCTCTTCCATCCATTTTCCTGTAAATGACATAATTTCATTCTTGTGTATATATACCACATTTTCTTTTTTTTTTTTTTTTTTTAAATATTTTTTAGTTGTAGATGGACACAATGTCTTTATTTTATTGCTTTGTATGTGGTGCTGAGGATCGAACCCAGGGCCTCACACATGCGAGGCAAGCGCTCTACCGCTGAGCTACAATTCCAGCCCCCCACATTTTCTTTATCCATTCATCCATTGATGGACACCTAAGCTAATTCTATAACTTGGCTATTGTGAATTGTGCTGGGATAAACATGGGTATGCATGCATCTCTAAAAAATGCTGATTTTAATTCTTTTGGATACTAAAGAGTAGTATAGGCACATTCATATAGTAGTTCTACTCTTAGCTTTTTAAGGAAACTCCATATTTATTTCCTTAGTGACTGTACTAATTTACATTCCCATCAATAGTCTGTAAGAGTTCCTTTCTCCCCATTCCCACCCCACATCCTTGTGGGGGAGGGGCACTTTACTACTCAGCTACATCTCCAGCCTCTCCCCCACCCACTCCCCCCCCCCTTTTTTTTTTGAAACATGTTTTCAGTAAGTGCCTGAGGCTGATCTCAAATTTAAGATCCTGGGATTACAGTTGTGTTACTATGCCGGGCTTCTGTCACTTGTATTCTTGATGATTGCCATTCTGACTGGAGTGATATGGCTTCTCAGTGTGGATCTTATTTGCATTTCCCTCTTGGCTAATGATGAACATTTTTCCTATAACTGTTGATCACCTGTACTCCTCTTTTTTACTCCTCTTTTGAGAAATGTCTGCTTAGTTTCTTTGCCTATTTATTGATTGGGATTTCTGGTTTTTTATGTGTTTTTGTTTGTTTGCTTGTTTAGTTCTTTACATTTTCCAGATATTAATCCTGTCAGAAGAGTAGCTGGCAAAGATTTCTCCCATTCTGTAGGTTCTCACTTCATCTGTTGTTAGCTACAGAGGAGCTTTTTAATTTGATGCCATCCTGTTTATTGATTCATGTTATTTCCTGAGCTATAGGAGTCAGTCCAGGAAGTCATTGCCTGTGCCTATATGTTTAAGTGTTTCCCCTATTTTTTCTTCTTACATTTATAGTTTCTGGTCTTGCACTTAGGTCTTTGATTGATTTTGAGTTGAATTTTGTACAAGGTGAGAGAGAAGAATCTAGTTTCATTCTTTTATCTGTGGATATGCAGTTTTCTCACATTTGTTAAAGATGTTGTCTTTTCTTCATTGTATGATTTTGGCACCTTTGTCCAGAATCAAATGACTATAGCTACAAGGGTTTGTCATCTCTTCTGTTGCATTGTTCTGTCTGTTTTTATGCCAGCACCATGCTGGTTTCTGTTACTATGGCTCTAGAGTATCCCTTGAAATTGGATGTTGTGATATTTCTAGCATTTCTCTTTATGGTTTGGCTATTCTGGGTCCTTTGTTCTTCTATACAAGGTTTAGGATTGTTTTTTCTAGTTCTGTCAGTGGTATTTCAATGGGGATTGTATTGAAAGTGTAGATATTGATTCACATTCTTTCATAGTACCAAAAGTGTTTAGTAATATGGCCATTTTAACTATTAATCTGCCTATCCCTGTATTTTAATTTCCAATTGTTTATTGATAATATGTAGAAAGACAACTTTTGAATATTATTAATTTTTTTTTAGTTGTAGATGAATACAATACACTTATTTTTTAATGTGGTGCTGAGGTTTAGACCCAATTCTTTACCCATGCTAGGCAAGTGCTTTACCATTGAGCCATAACCCCAGCCCCAACTTTTGCATATTGATCTTATATCTCACATACATATATATTTTTTGGTACTGGAAATTGAACTCAGGGGTACTCAACCACTGAGCCACATCCCCAGCCCTATTTTGTGTTTTATTTAGAGACAGGGTCTCACTGAACTGCTTAGCGCCTTGTCATTGCTGAGGCTGGCTTTGAACTCACGATTCTCCTGTCTCAGCCTCCCAAAGTACTGGGATTACAGGCATGCACCACTGTGACTGGCTCTCACATATCTTTTTTTTTTTTTTTTTTTTTGGTACTGGGGGGATTGAACTCAGGTGTACTCGACCACTGAGCCACATCCCCAGCCCTATTTCATGTTTTATGTAGAGACAGGGTCTCACTGAGTTGCTTAGCACCTCGCCGTTGCTGAGGCTGGCTTTGAACTCGCGATTCTCCTGTCTCCACCTTCCAAAGTGCTGGGATTACAGGCGTGAGCCACTGCGCCCAGCTCTCTCACAGATATCTTAACTTGCTAAACTCACTAATTACTTCTAGTAGCTTTTTTGTAGATTCTATTTTCCATATAGATGCTATTTTTGTAGATACTATTGTCTGGGAATAGAGAGCTTTACTTTCTCCTGTCCAATAAATAAATAAAAATAAAATAAAATGCAAGTTCCTAGATTTCAAGTCCTGGAGTTTATGACTGAATTGATGTGCTGTAGAACCTAGTGATCTGCATTTTAACATAGCCCACACAATTCTGATGCAAGTGAGTTATGTTTGCCTTTGTGAGGGAAAAAATAAATGGGCTAGGCCTTCCAGAAAAATCTTACAAATTAGGATTTGCGGTTTTAACACTTAAGGGTGCTACAAAGGAATTTTTACTGACAGTACAAAATACTCTCATTTGAACAAGACATACGCTAAAGCCATAGTGAACATATTGATAAAATTACATTTTTCTCTGTTTCCTAAACTTCTAGAGTCAAGACCTCCTCATCAAAATAGCTTTTGGTACTTGAGTCTTAAAATAATTTATAAGAAGCCAGACCACCCTAATTTGCTTGTAGAATTATAAATTTTATTGATATCATGAAGTTTAACTGGACATTGTAAGAGCTAGAACATGGACATCTCCTAGACTAGCTCCAAATGCTCATTCTCAATAAGGTGTCAATCCTAAAGTCCCTTCTTTCATATCTCTGCAGTTTTATGACACGTGATCTCAATTATATTCTCCGCTTCATATCTGACATCAAACAATGATATGCATATCAAACTTAGATTCTACATAGAACCAAAAGAAGGGTGAAAACAGTTTTTAAGTCAAAAGAGATGTGTTTTTCTGCTAATAGGAAATGTACACAGATCCAAGAGAAAATGGGGAAATAAACATTTACTAAAGCAACTCTGACTTCAGACTTTGACCACTTGTGAGGTGTCAAAAATATGGTTTAAGCCATCTTAAACATTTATGAGTCATGATTAATGCCTTTGACTCTAAGCTGGCAAGGCAATGTTGTTGCCAAATATAAACTCAAACCACTTTCCTATGGTTTATTTTGCCTCCACTCTCACCTCATTTGTTTTTACATTCTTCCACCCAATATGCATGCACAAGGGTGCGCGCATACACACAGGAAGGTGTTGGTCACCAGTGGGTCATATTGGACTCCACAGTAATAAAACTAACTTTCCACTGATGTGGCCTTCCATGTATGTATGGTTTCCTCTCAGGACTTTCATTGTGTTCTATACAGAAACAATTTCAAGAACTCTTCTGCAGTAAAATGCTAGAGTTGCAGAGACCTTCATATGAGCAGCAGTCATGAAACTGAGTACAGCATAACAATGTTGTTGAAATGGCATATCTATCAACAAAATGGCACTCTACTGTATAGTTGAAAGTTTAATAGGAAATTTTGCAATGTTCCACAATACTGGATAGACAGGATTTTGATTTATGTAGCTGATATCATGAATTATTGTTTCAAATAATACTACATTTGAACAGAATCCCACCCACTTTTGGATATTTGGGTCACAGTTTACATTCTGATGTGTGGATGGTGGTGTAACCCAAGAATGAGACACATTCTAAACAAGTGTATATGAATGCGCACACACATGTACACGAACACATAGGGATTTGTGTGCCACTCCCACCTGATTCGAACTGTCCGATGAAGTTCCAATAATTGGACTCTTAGGGGTGCAGCTAATTTGGGGCAGTGATTAAAAAGTACTGGTAAGCTGGGCACAGTGGCACACGCCTATAATCACAGCACTTTGGGAGGCTGAGACAGGAGAATTGAGTTCAAAGCCAGCCTCAGCAATGGCGAGGCACTCTAAATAAAATACAAAAATAGGGCTGGGGATGTGGCTCAGTGATTGAGTACCCGAGTTCAAGCCCCAATACCCAAACAAAAACAAAACAAAAAAAAGTACTGGTAACAGAGTTTTGTAGGCTATTAATGAACTTGAATTTTATCCTAGAAAATATGGGTAAGTCATTGAAGAATTTTAAGCAGGTGACTTGATCAGAACAATGTTTCTCAAATTTCAGTTACTGGTATAATACATGATTTATGCCATATCTTACACCAAAAGTTAAACTTTTTTAAACCAACTTTTATTTTTTATTTTATTTTAGTAGTACCAGGGATTGAACTCAGGGGCACTTGACCACTGAGCCACATCCCAGCCCTACTGTGTGATTTATTTAGAGACAGGGTCTCACTCTGTTGCTTAGCGCCTCACTGTTGCTGAGGCTAGCTTTGAACTCACGATTCTCCTGTCTCCACCTTCCAAAGTGCTGGGATTACAGGCGTGCGCCACCATGTCGGCTCCAACTTTTATTTTTTACAAATGCATTTGAAGAGGAAATTCATTACTAGGATTGCTTGCCATAATCAAACATAAAACCATTAGGACTGGGGTTGTAGCTCAGTGGTAAAAAGCACTTGTCTAGCACATGTGAGGCACTGGGTTTGATCCTCGCACCACATAAAAATAAAGATTAAAAAAACACTAATTTTCTATTTACTGTTATAGTCGTTAATGATTTACAAGTAACATTTTGATTCTTAACCCAATTTAAAATTTGACGAAAATTTTCTTAACATTTTCATTAATAAAGTATAAAAAAGCCCATGTAACCGTTAAAACAGAACAATATTCATTCGCGTACCAATTTAAAAACTCATGCACCACACCTGGGGATCTTCTATGGACATGAATTAGGTCGGGGGGGGGGGACTTCCCTAACTGCATCATGCTTGACAGAACTAAAGACAGTAGCAGGCTTGGAGCAATAAAGGAATAAGCTATTTTCACCAACAGACCTTCTGAGACTAATGTGCATACATTAAAGGTAAAAACACAGGTATCCAATCTGAGAAACTGGAGACTGCATTTCCAACAAACTCTCAAAGGTATTGATGCTGAGAGTTCGTTTCCCAACCGCGCAACGTGGCAAGCAGGGTACTAGACCAAGACCCTGGGAAGAGGGACCACGCCTTCCCCTGTAGCGGAGTGCCCAGCACAAGGCACCTTCTTAGTTAACATCCACAGAATGAACGCTCTCCCCAGATGATCACATGACTGCACTACGCGAGTTTCAGCTGAGTGGTCTCTCACAACCCCATTCAAAACACGTGAAAACTACAGCTGTTTTTTGTTTTTGCGATTTCCATGAGAGCAGAGACCTTACTTCAAGATGATCCCCTCAGATGGTGGACTCTGACTGTCTCCAACCTGTACTGGAAAATACAGCAGCAAATACATCACGCAAGGTCTCTGCTCTCAAGGAGCTAATGATCTAGTGAGGACTCCACCAAGCAGGAGACAGTTGCGGGCCTTCTGTACCCAAAACTCCAGAAAAACCCTGAGGTGGGCGAGCTCCAAAAGCCACCAGCTCCAGGGAACCGGAAGTCCACAACTCCTGACTTGAGCACAAAAAGCGCCTGCGCAATGCCGAGAAAGGCGCTGAATCATTGGACTATCCAGGTCGGAAGAGTCCACAGTGGCGGGGGGGGGGCTGTGATGGGCTTTCATACAGAGAAAGGATTAAAGAGTGAATATGTGGGCCAGTAATATAACCCAAGAAGCGGTAACCTAACTACCTTTTGTATGTTTACTTGTGAAATTATGCGTCCCTCCATCCTGTGTCTTGGATGAGTTGGATTGATCCAACATCCAGAGAGCAGTAGAGCGCGGTCGGTATAGAGAGACCCCTCACGAAGGGGGCGTGGGAAAGAGCATTCGCTGGGGAAGCCGGGAAACTCCCGTCCTCCGCCACCATCTTTCCTGCTTTTAAGCTCCGGTGACCGTGGGTCAGAGCACTTTTGAGCCATGAAGCTACTGACCAGAGCCGGGTCCTTCTCGGTGAGCACAGTGGGCGGGTTTGGGAAGGGTCTGGGGACAGCTTATCAGATAGTTGGTTCCTGATGTGGGGTCCCAGGCCTTGGGCTTTGATCTGCCCTTCAGCCTTCAGGGTTCCTTCAGGCCAAGAGGGCTGAAAGCTGAGATAGGTATTAGGAGAGGCTTGACTCGTTCTGTGAACAGAAGAGACCTTATAACGCCGGAAAACCTGAAGAGAGGTCTTGAGAGCGGAGGTGAAGCTACTCCCTGGAGAGACTTCTGAAGGTCACCACTCTGCCGGTGTGCGGAGGCCGCCGGGACCTAAGCCACACCCACCGCGCCTCTTCAGCAGTGGGCGCTGCTGCTTGGTTTATCTTGGAGCATCAGTTTCCCCAACGGTGAAATGGGCTTACTAATAAAAGTGTAAGAAATAAACTAATGTAGATAGAGCGCTTATCCTATTGCCTGGAACTTCATTCGTTATTAATTACATCCTGACAATATAACGTGTGCTGCTTTTCTTGATCTCTTATTACAGGATTCCTCCGGGAGGGACTGTTGGTCAGTCCTCAGAAGCTGCTTAACTAGGGCTTCCTTCTTAAGCCCAAATTGAAAGTAACTGTCGTTTAGGTTTCCTCAAGCGTAGATGTTTTGTCACTGTGGAGCACTGGTTACCAAGAAATGAAAGGAGGAACACTTTTTTAAAAAACAATCAGCAAGGAATAATTTGCACCAGTGTACTGTTAGCAATGTCTAAAGACAAGTTTTGTTTGTAACAAATTTTGGGGAGGCTGCTACTGACAAGAAGTCCAGGGGTGCTGCTAAAAACCTGTGATGCGTGAAACAGCCCCTTTATAACAGAGTTATCCAGCCTAAAATGCCAGTAGTACCTCTGTTGAGACACCCTGCGAGAAGAAAATGCAAAAGAGCAGACCTGGGAATGGAGTTTACTTGTTCTTCATGTTTAAATAGATGTGCTGTGGGTTATACAAATTTAGGCTGTAATTATATTCCTGTCATGCCTTAAAAACCCAATGACTAACAACCCTTTGAGGGCAGACTGATGAGAGTGCCCCAAATTTCCTCCATTCCCTTTTTCAGTCGGAAAAAAAAACAACTCTGAGTTGGAAATGACCAAAGTAAGCAAGTTATAGTAAACTTGAAAGCAGTGATTTATGCTTCTAATTGTAGCACTTATTTTAATAAGCTTATTCTGGCTTGTATTGTTACTCAGATAACACATTGTGTTATTCAAACAAAAGAATTTAGTAATTGATAATTACTAGGACAATTCTTTACTGATTTGAAAGGGACAAATAAGCACATAACTAAAAAGTGTCATAGCTGGGTGGTGCAGTGGCTCACCCACTACTCCAGAGGCTGAAGAGCATCTTGAGAGAACCAAGTTTTGTATATGCAGCACTTCCACTAGTAACCTTGTGAGGTTCAGTCATAATCAAAATGACTTTTATTACGTTGTATATCATTTGCCCAAAAAAAACTGATTAAAATAAATGTATTTTGAATTCATTATCTGACATTTTATAACTTTTTTTCCTACCCTGACTGTATATTATATATTGAGAATGTGCTGTGAATAAATCTATTGTTAATCTCAGGGTGATATAAATTTTTATTTAGTCAAAGAAATAAGACCCTTAGTTGCTTGGCATTTGGCACATGAGAGTGAAGATACAATGAAAATATTAGGAGCTCAGAGGAAGTTGGTAAGCTTTGAGTTTTTTCAAGGTTTCAAAAATTATTAAGTAGATAAATTGGAAAATAGACTAAAACAAAGAGACTTGTAGTGCAGATTAAGACAATTCAGTACCTTTCCAAAAATTCCAAAGCATCAGAGCTAGAGAGAAACACCAGAAACTTCAATAAGGTAGTTGAAAATTTCAGAAAATACAATGATTCTTTATATATTTTTTAAAAATTAGCATAGAGAATTCAGCAGTCTCCATGAATCACAAATAAATAGAAGTTTTAAAATGGCTTAGGTAGGGCTGGAGTTGTGGCTCAGTGGTAGAGCACTTTCCTGGCATGTGTGAGGCGCTGGATTCAATTCTCAGCACCACATATAAATAAATAAAGGTTTGTTGACAACTAAATATGTTTAAAAAAATGGCTTGGATAAGCTGTTGGGTTAATAAGTTATTCAGCTAAACCATCCTGTGGAGGTAATGGTTGCTCTCTTTACTTCTGAACACCCTCTTTCTCTTGGCAACACTGATACAATGTCTTTATATAAAGCACTTTGTGAGAAATATGTGTAACCTGTCTTTTTTGTGTGTTTAGAGATTTTATTCCCTCAAAGTTGCCCCCAAAATTAAAGGTACAGCTGCCCCCGCAAGAGTTACTCTACATCCTCAGGACCTTGAGGTTAGTCCAACTGAGTTGCTCACTGGAACCCTTATATACTTTACTCTCCTTGGTAATATAAAGACATTAATCATATCTCTACTTAATCTTAAATGCAGTTTACCAAATTACCAAATGGTTTGGTAATTGCATCTCTGGAAAACTATGCTCCTGCATCAAGAATTGGTTTGTTCATTAAAGCAGGCAGTAGATATGAGGACTCCAGCAATTTAGGAACCTCTCATTTGCTGCGGCTTGCATCCAGTTTAGTAAGTATCTTTGTTACCTCACTGTTAGGAAATGCTGTGGTATCACGGTCCTATGAAAAAGTAAACCTAAAAGCAATATTCCTTTATTAATTTGCTTAAGCAGCCATACCAAATTATTGCAAACTGGATGACTTTAAAAGAAATTTACCTTACAGTTTTAAAAGCTTGAAGTCAAAATCACGGTATCCTGTGACAACTCGAGGTATCAGCAGAGCCACATTTCCTCTAAAAACTATAGGGAAGAGACCTTATTTGCCTCTTCCTAGCTTCTGGTGGTTGCTAATAATCCTTTGCGTTCCTTGACCTGTGGCTGCATCACTCTAATTCCTGCCTCTGTTGTCACATGACCTTCCTTTTGTCTATCTCCAGATTTTACTCTTAAAGGATACCTGTCATATGGTATTCAGGACCCACTCTAGTCCAGCATGGCATCGTCTTAAGTACATCAGCAAAGACCATATTTCCAAGTAGAAGAGAGGATGGGGGAGGGAGCAGGGATAGGCAGGTGGGGGTATTGGAGGCTGAAATTGATCAAATTATGTTACATGCATGTCCCACAGTGTGCCACAGTGAAACCTGCCATTCTATTTAGAAGACTATTAAAGTCACTTTCTTAGGTTCTGGGTAGATAGGATTTTGTTCAACCCAATAAAATCTATAAACTGAAACCACAGGATATGTGCTACAGAGGACCATTAAATTGGTGTCCATGTGAGTCTTAGTGTTAGAACATAAGAAATAAGTATAAATTATTTAGGAAGAAACTGAAAGGACTCTCCCATATGTAATTCTCTTTCAGAATTGACTAAGAACTTCAGTAAGCTTGTATTTGAGAATGGAATGTTTACATAAATGTACTTTATGTTAAAAATACATGCTTGTGGGGCTGGGGTTGTGGCTCAGTGGTAGAGCGCTTGCCTAGCATGCATGAGGACTGGGTTCGATTCTCAGCACTACATACAAATAAATAAAATAAAGATCCATTGACACTAAAAAATATTTTAAAAAAAATACATGCTTGTGCTCTTCACTGAACCTTGTTTTTTAATTATTAATTTGAAAGGATCCAATACTTAGGAAAGTTTCTTTTGAATATGCTAATAAGGATTAGGCAATAGATTTTGATATAGTGTGATGTTTGGAATACTCAGCATTAAAAAACTAAGAAAATATTTTTTTCTTTTTCAAGACTACAAAGGGTGCTTCATCTTTCAAGATAACCCGAGGAATTGAAGCAGTTGGTGGTAAATTAAGGTTTGTTAAATAAATAATAGGAAATAAAATGAAAACACCAAAAAATATTCAGTTTTATGGGAACTTGTCTCTGTTATCAGGGTGGTTGAAGATTTCCCAAACAGAACACAAAAAGACGGCTGAATTTGCATGAAAGCACAAAATATCTTTATCCCTTGAAGTAAAAATTTACATAACCGATTAAAAGTAGGTATTTGTAAGATACATAACATATTAAGGATTTCTATTTGGAAAAATAAAGAACTACAAATCAGCAAAAAACAACCAAAGGAAAAATATGAAGATTTCCCAGAATAGGAAGCCAGAAACACTAGTCTTTGTAATCAGCTGCATACCATTTCACACCCATCAGATTTTTTAAAATCTCGTATTTTGGTAAAAATAAGGGAAATAGAGAATCTCTTATTCCGTTGGTCAGAGTATAAATTGATACAAGCACTTAGAGAAGAATCAGGGAATACCTGGTAATACTAATAAAGTCAAACGGGTTTTTTCTTTTGTTGTTTTTTTGTTCTGTTGGTTTTCTTTTGTGGAGGGTGGGGTGCTGGGGATTGAACTCGGGCACTTGACCACTGAGCCACATCCCCAGCCCTATTTTGTATTTTATTTAGTGACAAGGTCTCACTGACATGCTTAGCACCTCACTTTGGGCTCTCAATCTTCCTTCCTCAACCTCCCGAGCTGCACCACCATATCTGGCATGGTTTTTCATTCACATATATAAAGATACTCTTTACCTTTGTTGAGACTGGAAAAATCTATGTCCATCTTTAGGGAAATGGATAAAGCATAGTATATGATGGGACAAGTGTATTATTCTGTGGTGTTAAGTGACATTTAGTCACCATTACTACCATCTGTCTATGGACCTTTGTCATTTTACCCAACCAAAAGTCTGTGCCCATTAAACAGTGACTCCCCATTATTTGTCATCCCCCAAGCTCCTGACAACCTCAGTTCTATTTCCTGTCTCTGTTTTGTTCCTCATAAAAATGGAGTCAAAATATTTGTCCCTTTTGTAACTTGTTTCACTTAGGATAAGGTCCTCAGGATTCATCTATGTTATAACATGAGTTAGAATTTCATCCTTTTTAAGGTTGATTTGCCAGTTTTAAAACTTAATATTTTTAAAATTTAGTTGATGAGTATGTTATCATTTTGCACTTTAATAGCACTTCAAAAACTTCTCAAAGGGATTTATTAATTTAACAGAAAAGATAAAGGGAAAGTTTATTATTCTGATTTATTTACTTATTCTAATTTATTTCCAATTCAGTGTGACTGCAACAAGGGAAAATATGGCATACACTGTGGAGTGCCTGCGGGATGATGTGTAAGTATTTACTTGTGTTTAGAACATGTGCTTTTTTAAAAATCCTAAAGTGTTCAGTTTGTGTTTGTGTCACTATGACTTTGGTTCAGGATATTATTCACAACCTTAATGCTTACAACACTGTTTACCACAAGGCTTAATGTTTAATATGAGAATGTTAACACTTGTGTAGAATCCTGAATGTTTCTTTTAAATTTTTGACCTGTAACTCTTATTTTTTTCTAGTGACATCCTAATGGAATTCCTGCTCAATGTCACCACAGCACCAGAATTTCGTCGTTGGGAAGTGGCTGCCCTTCAGTCTCAGCTAAGGATTGACAAGGCTGTGGCTTTTCAGAATCCACAGGCTCGTAAGTACATGTTCACATTACATTCTGTTGTTTCTAAGGTACTGGCTTTTCAAGAAGACAGATTTTAGAGGCAAAAAATGTTATTGAAATTTTTTTGTACTTGAGTTTGAAAATACCTTTTCTAAAAAATTTGCTCATTTAAGTATATTGTTCGTTCTTTTATTTCTAAGTGTTTACATTTGTTGATTATTTTTTAAGTTGAATACTTAAAACAGTGGATTATAGAATCCTAGGTGTATTTCCTATTTGCCTCCATGTGTTTGGTTTGCTTGCACCAGAATCAGCACCAGTTTATCTTTGCTGCTTCCACTGTTCTTTATTGTTATGTATTATTATTGTTGTTAATCAACTCCCTTTTATTGGGTCTTTCAGAGACAAGCAACTCAACTTTTAAAAAATAAGAATTTAGCAACCGGGCGCGATGGCGCAAGCCTGTAATCCCAGCACTTTGGGAGGCTGAGACAGGAGAATCACGAGTTCAAAGCCAGCTTCAGCAACGGCGAGGCGCTAAACAACTCAGTGAGACCCTGTCTCTACATAAAACACAAAATGAGGCTGGGGATGTGGCTTAGTGGTCGAGTGCCCCTGAGTTCAATCCCTGGTACCCAAGAAAATAAATAAATAAATCAGAACTTAAGTGCAGGGGTACACACCTGTAATCCCAGCAGCTCGGGAAGCTGAGGCAGAAGGATCTAGAGTTCAAAGCCACCCTCAGCAACAGTGAAGCACTAAGCAACTCAGTGAGATCCTGTCTCTAAATAAAGTACAAAATAGGGCTAGGGATGTGGCTCCCTGGTACCAAATACATAAATAAATAAAAATTAAAAATAAGAACTTTTGAGTTGGGCACAGGGGTGCATGCCTATAATCCCAGTGGCTTGGAAGGCTGAGGCAGAAGGATTAAGAATTCACAGACAGCTTCAGCAATGGCAAGGCACCAAGCAACTCAGTGAGACCCTGTCTCAAAGTAAAATACAAAATAGGACTGGGAGTGTGGCTCAGTGGTTGAGTGCCCCTGAGTTCAGTTCCCAGTACCAAAAAAAAATAAAGACTTCTTTTTGTGTTCATTGTTTATGTTTATGCAGTGTTTAATTATATAACATGCACAAACACAACTGGCAGAAGAAATCTCTAAACAGGCTCTGCTAACTCTTAGAAGTCATACAACTTCAGTGGGAGCAGAAATGTGCAGGTAGACCAGAATTGGGGACCCACTGCAGGGCCTCAACACGGCACAAGCTTTCATTGGAATGTAGGCCTGTCAAGAAAGGATCTTATTAAGTGTCAGGAACATAGCACATTCAGTTCATATTGCTCCTGTTACTTCTTGGTGATGCTTTATGTCACAGAGGAATATGGTCTTTGTTGCTGAGGACCTGTACCAAACAAATGGAATAGTAAAGTAGAAAAGATGATTTACGTGTCCAGAATGACTCCTTCCCCACTGGTAGCATGAGCTTGCAGCCCTCATCCTCTGAACAATTACAGTATAGTCTTGTGTCTGCTCTGGTCTCTGTCTGCCAAGTTTACAGCCTAAGTCCATCTTCCACATTGCCTTTACATGGATCCTTTTGATATGAAAACCCATTGAAAAGCCTTCAAAGATGACTAGCCTGTATGGGCTTTCATAATCTTTTCAAGACCAGACCACTTCCTGTTTTTTATTTATTGTTTTATTTTTTAAAGTGATGTGTAAAAATTGTACATATTGATGGGGTACCAGGTAATGTTTCAATACATGTACACATTGTGTAGTGTTTAAGTCACAGTAAACATATCTGTCTCCTCAGATATTTACCACTTACAATGATTAATCTACCTGGTATCACAATCTCTGCTTCCAGCTTTTTACAATGTCCAGTCCCACTTCTCTTGTTTCTTGCTCAACCTTCTGCCCCTCCTAGCAGTGGTTCCCCTCTGGGTGCACCTGTTGTCATACTTCATGGCTTTGCTTTGTCTGTTTTCTCTACATTTCATGCTGATCCCACATCATTTGCCTGTGAAACGTGTATTCTGTAAGACTTATCCCAGATTTTACTTCCTTTACTCTTTTCCAGTTACTACTGCCTTCCCTTTTACCTATACTGCGTTTCCAACATAATGCTGATATTGCCCTGTAATACTTATTTCATGACTTTTTCTCCCAGCATTTTGAGGGTGGGCATTGTATCAGGCTCATCTCTGTATTTCCAGCACCTAGCACAATGTCTGGCTTTGAATAGTTGCTCAGATAATGAGTAGGAAATATAACTCCAGTGAAAATATGAAAGCAGGAAGGCAGGGACCAGGGTACCAGTGAAGAGTAAGTCCAGGTAAGTGGTAGCATTTGACTCCTGAAAACTAGTAATATAACCTAAAACTGATACTTTCATCACTCCCTGTATCCTGACAACACCTAGAGTGGGAACCTAAAGGTAAATGGAATTCAGATTAAATGACTTGCCCAAGATCACATGGCAGGTGGTGGAATAATAATAACTAGATGCAAACTTCTGTATATAGACCATTATACCTTCCAGGTGGTACTGGTTAGATTAAAGTTAGCAAAATGTTAGGTGGCCGGGTGTGGTGGTGCAACACCTGAAATTCCAGCAGCTTGGAAGGCCGAGGCAGGAGGTTTGTGAGTTCAAAGCCAGCCTCAGCAATGGCAAGGCACTAAGCAACTCCATGAGACCCTGCCTCTAAATGAAATACAAAATAGGGCTGGAGATGTGGCTCAGTGGCTGAGTGCCCCTGAGTTCAATCCCTGGTACCAAAAGAAAAAGAAAAAAAGTGTTAGAAGTGTTACATGGGCTCTGATATGTAGAAGCTGCTACTATATAATCTCTTATTTTCCTCAGCACATTCAACTGGCAGAATCTTAAAGTTGCTAGAAGTTAAATGATAATAAATTTGAAGTGCTCTTAATACTTGAATGCCAAATTTGTATAGATTTGTTGCTATCTCAGTTTTTAAAATATCATTGTCTTAAGTTTCATTTCAGTAATTGCTTCATTACTTAACTATCTTATAGGTCTCATTGAAAATTTGCATGCTGCTGCTTACCGGAATGCCTTAGCCAATTCATTGTATTGTCCTGATTATAGGATTGGAAAAGTGACATCAGAAGAGGTAACTGGTAAAACACACTGCATTTTAAAATGTGCTTATTTTCACCTTTAATTTGAATAGTCATCTACCATTTCGGGGTGTTTGCTGATTTTTCTTTTTTATCTCCTTATTTTAAGAAATTTAACTTGCTTGCTTTCCCCTCACCCTCGTGAATTTACTTTTTTACTCAAATTCTATGTGAACAATTTTTGTATGTCTTTTAACTAAAATAAGTTTTCATGACAAAAGGGATATGATCATTATAGAAAAATCTGAAAATAAAGACAAGCAAAATGAAGAATGAGAAAATATCTCACATACCTAAAGGTACTTAGTGTTAGTGCCTGGTATGTTTTCTTGTACACCCTTTTCTGTGTATATGTCTTTTTAAAACAATATTCAGATGTTTAAATATCACAATAAATCCTTTGGTTCTCTGGATATGTAGTGAGAATGAACCCCATTTCTTATCTCCCATTCTGTAATCAGCCCATTTGATAGCTAATTCGCCTTTTCCAGCCCACTGGCCTCTGTGTTAGCAGTAAAGATTTGTCATAGTCATGTGTATGCCATAGAACTTTGTTTCCAAAATAAGAAACATGAAATACTAAACCTGCAAGTGTAGATAATGTGCATATACTCTTAATTTCCTACTTCTACCACCCGCCCAACCAAAAAAAATTTATCAAAAGAAATTAAGAGAAAAATTTTGAATTACTGGTAGTTAACTGTTTCTGGGTTCAGTCCCTGGCACCAAAAATGATGATGATGATGATGACGATGCTGCTAAAACCTCTCTGTGAAAGATTAAATGTAAAAGTGAAAAGAGTATATAGTAGTAAACATGTTTTTCTATGTACTTTTGTAAGTGGTAGCTTAATTAATAAACCTACAAAGTTTATTACAGAAACAAACTTTTAGCTATAAGGATGTCTATTATAGCGTTTTTTAAATAATTGTGACAAATTAAAAACAAATTAATATCCAGCATTAGGACATTAAATAACTCATTAGATTACCTGTAGTCTAGTACACTATTCAATCATTTGAAAATATTAACTGATAATGTAAAAATTCCATAACATATTTAAAAATTTCATAACATATTGTCAAGTAAAGGCAATTTATTAATTCAGATTTGGGCAGGGGGGTACCAGGGATTGAACTCAGGGACACTTGACCACTGAGCCACATCCCCAGCCCTATTTTATATTTTACTTAGAGGCAGGGTCTCACTGAGTTGCTTAGTGCCTAGCTTTTGCTGAGGCTGGCTTTAAACTTGCCATCCTGTGGAGCTACTGGGATTATAGGCATGTGCTACTATGCCCAAACAAATTCAGATTTTTTTATTTTTTTATTTTTTTTGTAGTTGTAGATGGACAGAATGCCTTTATTTTCTTTTTTTAATTTTTTTTTATTTTTAATGTGGTGCTAAGGATAGAACCCAGTGGCTAACACATGCTGGGCAAGCGCTCTGCTACTGAGCTACAGCCACAGCCACCAAATGCAGATATTTTTAAAAGTCCTTTAAAACCAAAAGTGTATGTATCTTGTGATGTTAACCATGATAACTAACTTAGTTCTCTCAAAGTTACTAATGTTTTTTTGTTTTGCTTTGTTTTGTTTTTGTTTCATTAAATATTTTTAGTTGCAGATGGACACAACACCTTTATTTATTTTTATGTGGTGCTGAGGACCAAACCCAGTGTCTCATGTGTGCTAGGCAAGTGCTTTGCCACTGAGCCACAACCCCAGCCCCTTGTTTTGTTTTTTAATGATTCCCTAGGCAAAAGGAAATTCTAAAGAAATTGGTAGTAGAATACTTTTGAGCAATGGCAGCTTCAATAGAAAAACATCAGTAGAAAGAAAGGAATATGACTGCAGGGTGGGGCATACTTGTAATCCCAGTGACTCAGGAAGCTGAGACAGGAGCATCGCAAGTTTGAGGCCAGCCTGAGCAACTTAGCAAGGTCCTAAGCAACCTTAGTGAAACCCTGTCTCAATATGGAAACAAAAGTAAAGGGTTGGGATGTGGCTCAGTGGTAAAGCACCTCTGGCTCAATCTCCAGTACCCAAAAAAAAAGAGGAACAGAATATGACTTTCCAACGTGACGTCATAGTGGGGAGTCTGCCATTCATTTTAGGGTACAGCTTCTGACAAATGACTAAAAGGTCAGTCTCCTTACTTCTTTCTTAGGTCCAGTGTTTTTCAACATTATCACTTTCTTTTTTTTTTTTTTTTTTTTAATTTTTTCTTAGTTGTAGATGGACACAATGTCTTTATTTTATTGCTCTGTATGTGGTGCTGAGGATCAAACCCAGGGCCTCACGCATGCGAGGCAAGCGCTCTACCACTGAGCCACAATCCCAGCCCCTCAACATTATCACTTTCTACGAGTAGCTTTTCTCTACTGCCTTCCCTTGAATTTTTAATACCACTCATACACTATTTGCTTATGCATTTGGATGTATACTTGTATTTTGTATATAAAATGGGTAAGTTTGTCTTTTTTGTTTTTTCCTTACCCGTAAGAACCGATTTTTAGACCCCTGGAGGGAATATCACCTCTATTGAGAATACATGTTTTAGACCTAATTTTGCATATTAAGTCAAAAATAATAGTAAAAACTATGATTCTTGCATCCTATTGATTGGATTGGATGAATGGCTGGTTGGTTACTTTTAAATAAAGACTCTAAGATTCCTTATCAGATCTATAATATCAATCTGTAGTATGGGTCCCTGGAATGAGGTGGAAGTGAGAGGACAATGAAAATTCTCCCAGGTAATTCTGTGATAGTCCAGATTGGAAACCCTCATATTAAGTGACCTCATAGCAAGAAAAGTTTTACTGAAATTGGCTTCAAGGTGGGGCAAGAAAGGTATAGTGACAGAACTCTATTAGGCCAGCCATAGAATGTTTATAGTGCTTTATTACTACCTGTAAAAACACAATAATCTAATGTACCACTTAAGCCATATGATAATAAAAATCATAAACTTAGTTCCATTTTTTTAACTTTTGATAAATGTATACTCTAATTTCTTTTCGTTCCTTTTTTTTTATTAATGCCTTTATTGATAGGTAATTCATATACCATCTATTTAAAGTGTACTTATCAGTGATTTCCATTATTGATTACAGAGTTGTGCAACCTAACCACAATTTCCATCCTCTTAAGCAGTATTTTTTATAATGAAATTCCATTGTAATTTAGCACTAAGTCCCTTGTAGTTCATTATAGCAGCATTTATGACTGGGTATTTATTTTCTGCCAAACTGCCCTTGTATGTTCTTACAACTTTTTATATTTATACCAGTAAAACCTAATAAGAATTTTTTACTTCCTCAGTTGCATCACTTTGTTCAGAACCATTTTACAAGCGCAAGAATGGCTTTGATTGGGCTTGGTAAGTTGGGAATTACTGCATGCTGGTTTGCTTCTCTGAGGGCAGTCCTTTAAGCTAATTATGTGAAACTAGAATTGAACACAAAATTTTAAAACTTCTATTTTTGTCAGGCAATATATAATCAAATTTTACTTGCTAGTCATTTATTTGTGAGAGCAAAATCCATTGTTTAACTTTGTAAACTATTTGCTTTATGTTCTTTACAGTATTTGTAAAATCTGTAACAAGGATGTACTTCTAAGCAAAGAGTGTTTAGAAACTGTCTTTTCAAAAGAAGTACAACTTAATAGAAAAATAAACAGTTCACAGTTGAAGTGGCCACGGTGGAGCCAGTTATAGTCACCCTCATTGAATAAACATTTTAATCCGTGAGAACAGCAGAAATTAAGGTTGATACTGCCCAGTAGTAATCAGGATATGGAATAAAATAGGCACTATCAAAATTGTTAGTGAGAATGTAAGAATTTGTCCTAAAAGCCAGGTGTAGCGGTGCACACATGTAATTCCAGCTACTTGGGAGGATGAGGCATGAGGATCTCAAGTTCAAGGCCAGCTTGGGCAACATAGCAAGACTGTGTGTCAAAAAAAGAATTTGTCCTACAGAAACATTTATGTCAGGTAGAAAATGTTTGCATGAGAATATTGTTAAAATAGTGGTTTTTTGTTTTGAGGTATAATTAACATGCCATAATGTTAACTTTTTTAAAGTGTATAGTTCTGTATCTTAGAAAATTCAAACAGTTGTGCAGCTGTTACCACTGTCTAATTTCAGAGTATTTTCTTTTTTTTTTTTAAATATTTTTTAGTTGTGGATGGACACAATGTCTTTATTTTATTGCTTTGTACGTGGTGCTGAGGATCGAACCCAGGGCCTCACGCATGCGAGGCAAGCGCTCTACCGCTGAGCCACAATCCCAGCCCCTCAGAGTATTTTCATCATCTCTAAAGAAACCCCATACCCATGAGCAGTCCTCCCCATTCTCACCATCCTGCTTCTAGTATCCATTAATCTGCTTTCTATCTTCATAGATTTGACTGCTCTGGACATTTCATATAAGTGGAATTATATAGTAGGTGGTCTTGTGTAATTGGCTTTTTTCAGTTAGCATAATGTTTTCAAGGTCCATCCATATTGTAGCATGTATCAATGTTCCTTTTTTATGGCTGACAAATATTTCATTACTTCATTTTGTGTACATATTCATTGACATTTAGGTCATTTCCACTTTTTGGTGATTGTGAAAACTTAACATTCATGTATTAAGTTTTTCTTAGAATACCAGTTTTCAGTTCTTTTGAGTATATAAGTACAATTGCCAGAACATATATGGTAACTCTGTTTAACAGTTTGAGACACTGTGGGAGTGTTTTCCAGATTAACTGTACCATTTTACATTCCCACCGGCAGTCAGGGGTTCTAATTTCTCCACATTCTTACCAGCACCTACTGTCTTTTTTTTTTTTTTTTTTTTTTTTTTTGGTACCAGGGATTGAACTCAGGGGTACTTGACCACTGAGCCACATCCCCAGCCCTATTTTGTGTTTTATGTAGAGACAGGGTCTCACTGAGTTGCTTAGTGCCTCGCCATTGCTGGGGCTGGCTTTGAACTCACAATTCTCCTGTCTCAGCCTCCCAAAGTGCTAGGATTATAGGCATGCACCACTGTGCCCAGCTACCTACTGTCTTTTTTATTATGGCCATTTTAATGGGTATGAATTGGTAATTGTGGTTTTAATTTGCATTTTCCTGATGACAGATGACATCTTTTTATACCCTTTTTGGCCATGTGCATAACTTCTTTTTTTTTTTTTTTTTTTTGGTACTGGGGATTGAACTCGGGCACTCGACCACTGAGCCACATCCCCAGCCCTATTTTGTGTTTTATGTAGAGACAGGGTCTCACTGAGTTGCTTCGTGCCTCGCCATTGCTGAGGCTGGCTTTGAACTCGCGATTCTCCTGTCTCAGCCTCCCTAAGTGCTGGGATTACAAGCGTGAGCCACTGCGCCCGGCTATGTGCATAACTTCTTTGGAGAAATGTCTGCTCAAGTTCTTTGCCCATTTTTGAATTGGATTGTTTGTTTTCTTTATTCATGAGTTGTAAGGATCCTTTATATAATTTGGATGCAAATATTTTATTTCATTCCATGGGTTGTATGTTCATTCTTTTGATAGCATTCTTTGAACCACCCTACTAGAAACATGCTAATTGTCCATTGAGAAGGGATTGATTAAAGAAATGATGGTACACCCATAGAATGGCATTCTTTATAACCTTAAATGGATAATATAGACTAATCACTTAGAAAGATGCAGTTTATGAGAGACATGTTAAAAACATCAATAGAATGATACCATTTTTAAAAGAGAGGCGAAGGTATAGTTCAGTGGTAAGAGCATGTGCTTATGATGCCCTGGGTTTGATCCTCAACACCCCCCTCAAAAAAAAAAAATCAAAGAATATGAAGGTAATATAACCACACAGAAGAAATTCTAGATGAAGATGATAGTAAAAGTTATAAATATTAAACTGTCAATGGATATATAGAAGAATGGCATTACAGTAGAAAGGCTCTCATTTTCTTTATTTCTGTATTTAAATTTTATAATCACATGTTAAAACAAAAAAAGTAGATGTTTTAGAAATTCTGGTTCTAGCTTTGTTTTTGTTTCTGTTCAAACAGGTGTGAGTCATCCTGTTTTAAAGCAGATTGCTGAACAGTTTCTCAACATGAGGGGTGGGCTTGGTTTACCTGGTGCAAAGGCCACATACCGTGGAGGTGAGCATTCTCTTCTATTAGGGTTAGTTTATCAGAAGGACATTTCACCGCTAGAACAGCATGTTGGGGTGGAATAGATTTGACTATTTACTACCAAACCATTTCAACACAGAAAGAAATAATTAGATGACTTAGGTGTTGTCGCTTAAACATGTTTTATGTGTGTCTTGGAGTAGGATGGCATGGGGGGAAAACAGGGCCACATAAAAGCTAAATCTTGGTGGGTAAATAAGATACTGAAGAATAAAACCAATGGTGCTGGGCATGATGGCACTTGCTTGTAAACCCACCAATTCAGGTGACTGAGGCAGGAGAATTACAAATTCAAAGCTAGCCTTAGCAATTTTTAAGTAATTTGTCTCAAAAATTAGAAAGGGCTGGGATGTGGCTCAGCAGTAAAGCACCCATAGGTTCAACCCCTGGAACTCCTCCACCACAAAAAAAAAGAAATGGTGACCAAGTCATTTTCCTTCTCACCCTTTCCTTACATGGCCCAAGGTGAAATTCGAGAACAAAATGGAGACAGTCTTGTCCATGCTGCTGTTGTAGCAGAAAGTGCTGCTATAGGAAGTACAGAAGCACATGCATTCAGTGTTCTTCAGCATATCCTTGGTGCTGGACCACATGTCAAGAGGGGCAGCAATGCCACTAGTCTCTTGTACCAGGCTGTTGCCAAAGGAAATCACCAGCCATTTGATGTGAGTTTGAAAAGTTGGTATCTTTCTTGTTCTCAGAGATGCAATATTTATGATGTAATCCTGATCATCTGCTCTTAAAATGTGAGACGAACACAAAAAATATGTGTACAATTAAAATAATAACTAGGCTTGATTTTAGTACATTAATGGGTCAATCAAAAACTTACTATTTTCAGCTGGGCACAGTGGCGCATGCCTATAATCCCAGCATTTGGGGAGGCTGAGACAGGAGAGTCACGAGTTCAAAGCCAGCCTCAGCAACGGTGAGGTGCTAAGCAACTCAGTGAGACCCTGTCTCTACATAAAACACAAAATAGGGCTGGGGATGTGGCTCAGTGGTCAAGTACCCCTGAGTTCAATCCCCAGTACCAAAAAAAAACTTACTTTCAATCCTAATGTAGAAAGAGAAATTTCATGCTTAGAAATAGAAGTCAGAAAGTCATACAAGTTCCCTTTATGATAATGTTTTAGATATGTATCCCTAGATTCTGACTAGATAGTATTCTTTTTCTTCTGTTCCTGTTGCTACTCCCTGAATTTCACTACTCTTGTTTTCCAACCAAGTGAGCAAGATATATACCAAGAAATTGTTTACAGACTCATCCCTCCAGCTTGAGATTAAATTAAAAGAAAAAAATGAGAGCTTTAATCATAACAAAAGGTTCATGTTACTTTAGAATATACTTTTTTTATGACAGGAAAGTACTAAAGCTTTAAAAATAATGATATATCAACCAACAAAGTATTATTTAATGAGTGAGCATTGTAAAATCCTTCATGAGCTTCAGTGGTATACACCTTTAAAAGCTAACAAACTAATTTATAGGGTTGAACATTGGTCATAGTTTGCAGTATAGTATAAGAAACATGTGGACTTATGCTTTAGTAAAGTCTTTGGCCATTTGACACTTAATGATGGAATTTAAATTCACATTCTTCTGTTTTTATTCCTCTAATATTTGAGTGGTAGTTTTTAAACTTGTTTGGGTTTAAGTTGTTGTTTTAGCAGAGGGACCTTTTTTCCTATATGATTTCCTAGCTGCAATGCACAAAAGGTTTAACTTTTAAAGAAATTTTGAAGACTTATTTGACTGAAATCTTTTGACTCTTCTGTATAGAGCCTCAGGGTTTCTGGGGCACAGTTTGAAAACCATTATCTTAAAGTAGTCCTAAAGTAAATTTTGCTTTTTAATTTTTTTCTAGATTATATTTTTTCATTCATTATCCACTGTTTTCTTGATGTTTTAGTTTTCACTATTGAATGTTACTAATGGCGTTATGTAGCTGGAATTTAATCTGAATCCAGTGAAAAAATAGAAATTCCTAGTTCAGAATTTGACCAGAATTTTAGAGTGTGACTAGGATAGTCTTAGAATCATAATTAAACTTAAAGCATTTGAAGTGAGTTTCTTTGTACATTTTACCTGGACCGGGCCAGTGGTTTTCAAACTTTAATGTACATAAGAGTCATCTGGAGGGCTGGAGCGGTGGCTCAGTGGCAGAATGCTTGCCTGGCATGTGCGAGGCACTGGGTTCGATTCTCAGCACCACATACAAATAAATAAAATAAAGGTTCATTAACAACTAAAAAAAAAATTTAAAAAAAAAAAAGTCATCTGGAGCACTTGGTTAAAAATGTGACTTCTAGGCTACATGCACAAGGATATGCGTCAATAAATCTTTTACAAGAATCTGAAAGTCTATATTTTTGAATAACAACTTAGGTGGTTTTTTGTTTTGTTTTGGTTTGGTTTTTAATGTAAATAGTCCAGATGAACACCATGAAACCCTGTGTTGGTCAATCAATCAGGATCACCTTAAGGAGCTCTGAATTCCGCTCACACTTTAGTCAGCAATATCCCTACTATCTAGAAGCTAAACTTTTTGCCACCTTGGAAATCTAGATAATGACTACTAAGCACAATTTTTCTCTAACTCTTTGACCTTAGTGTATAGGAGAAGTGAAGGCAAATTGGTGAAAAAGTCACCACCAACAGCAGAGAGAAGAAACCAGGTCTGTCTAATGATCTATACCACTTGACCATACTGTGTCTATGTTATAATAAAATGTTTGAAGTAACCTTTATTTATCAAAAGAAGTTTAGCAAATAGCCAGCAAAAAGGAAAGTGAGCAGTCATTTTAGAAAGATTTAAATGGGGGGGGGGGTCTCTGAAAGAGAAAACCTATGTACAGAACACTTGAGCTCTTGAGAGGGCTGGTCAAGTGAAGTATTAATCTATTTTGCTTATACCATGAAGGTACAAATTTTTGTCTAGACAACTTTGAGGAAATTGTGTCATTTTATCTGGCAGAATATCCTACAATAATAAAGTTTTGTTGTATTTCAGGTTTCTGCTTTCCATGCCAGTTACTCGGATTCAGGGCTCTTTGGAATTTACACTATCTCCCAGGCTGCAGCTGCTGGAGATGTAAGTTTCAAACTCACCAATTCTCAGAATTTTTTTCCCCATCATCAGCATGTTTTTAGTTAAAATGTGGAATGTTTGAATGCTTTGTCTGCATTTCTCAGTGTGGAACCATTGAAATGTACATGCTATGAGGAAAACTGTAAAGTGCATATTAATACTTGCAGAAAAATGGAGAAATGCCTCCTTGATATTTTGGTTCTATTTGGACAGGTGGCATTGAGTTGACTCTGAGATATGTAAACATGAGAACCTTGGAGAAATCAGGCTAAGATGTGTATTTTCTGATAGAGATTGTGCTGAAGTCAGGATTATGGGTGAAAGATTGTAGGAGAAGAAAGCTGAAACTCAAATTCTGGGAAACACTACCATTTATAGGGCAAATGACTAAGGAAAACAGGAAGAAAAGAGAAACCAGTATATTTGGAGGCCAGGAAAAAAAGAATGGTTGGCACCATTTTGATTCACTGATGGACTAGCATCCCTTTTGTTACCACAAAGAGGTCTTGTAGTTTTAACAAACTAGATCATAATTGGTGATCATATTGGTTTTCCCCAGAGGAATGGAAGTGAACCAAAATTTACAGTGATTAAGGAATGATTGAAAAGTAAGAAGTGAGAGATTGATGTAGGTAGGTACAGCTTAGACTTGCAGCTGGCCATTTGGGAGAGTTCATACTGAAAGATTACATTGGAAGGGACATTGATAAAAGAAAGATTGGAGCAAATATAGGAGTTAAAAAATGACAATTGGCTCAAGTCTGGGAAAGCAAGAGCAAGTGGGATCCACAATACAGTGGACATATTGAGCCTGGGAAATCAAGGCTAATGTTGGGAGATGGTGTCAGGAAGATGAGGAGGTACCTCCTTCATAAGTAAGAGGCTGTCATGTTTTAAGAGTGAGGGGAAAAAAAGTTTGAAAGTAAGTAACGAGGCTTGGGACAAATGAATGGCAAGATGGACACAGAATGGGCCACAGGAGTAGTATAGGCCTCTTGAAGTGCCCATTAATTCATAGTACAATCAACCAGGTCTGTTTTATAATTTTTCTTCATTAGCATTTTTTGTCCTAATGGGAAAATGCGGGAGGCAGATAGTAGGATTAATCCTAGATTGGAATCCAGCAAGGTGGACAGGTTAGAAGTAGGAGGAATGTAGCACAGGAATTGGGAACATTGGCAAGAGTAAATGAAGGGACAATTCATGGATCTAGGCCAGACAGAGAAGCCAGAGGAGCCTGATTGAAAGAAGAAAACTAAGGCATGAAATCTTAATAAGGTGGAGGAATAAGGGCAACATGATTAAAGACTGAAGCTGAAAGTCTTTGGAACTGAGGATTTCAGAGGTAAGGCAGGTCTAGGTTATGTGTGGGCATGGCTATAGAAATGGGTAGCTAATGTGGAAGGGAAACGAAAGTCCTGGAATTTAGGTGATAGGGGAACAGGCCTGGAATACGTAGCAGGCACCAAGGTTGGGATGAAGAAAATCTTGGGCCAGATTTTTAAAATTTATTTGTTCATCAAGTATTTAGCAAGAATCCACATCACTGGAACTTGAATCTTTCTTGATTCTGACATTCCAAGTATGAATAAGTCTTACAGATTGGCTATTTAATTGGATTACTACTTTATGCTTGGTTAGTATTAAGAGATAGCAATATTAATTGCATGATGTTGTGAGAGTTTGGAAATTTTATTAAAGATACTTACTCTTTATAGGTGATGATAAATCCCTGTTATTTGCACCTCCTTATGGAAGAGCCATCCTTTTCAGCCATCTTTCCATCAGTACGAAGCTTGGCTACTTAGATACTATAATTTGCACAAGTGGCTGCTTTAAGGAACATATAGTAATTACAGAATTCCAAATGGACCCTGTGCTGTTTGTCTAGAACTAACCCTCTATCTTGTGTTTTTGCCTCAGTAGAGAAGCGTTTGCTTGCTTCAGGAGACTCTGGCACTGGCCAGGGATGTCCAACTCTTACTTATATGTCTTAGGTTATCAAGGCTGCCTATAACCAAGTAAAAACAATTGCTCAAGGAAACCTTTCCAGTGCAGATGTCCAGGCTGCCAAGTAAGTTTCCATATTAACTACATTTTTCAAATTTCAGTTATTTGAAAGGTTTTGTTTGGTTTGGTGTGAGTTTTTTTTCAGTTATAACAAGATAGCATATGCTTATAAGGAATGAGAAGTACAGAAAAGTATTAAAAGGGAAAGGGAAGACTGAAGATGTAGGTCAGTGGAAAGGTGAGGCCCAGGTTTGATTCCCAGCACCACAGAAATAAGTAAATAATAATAAAAGGGAAACAAAGCCATATCCCACCACCTAGAGATATAATTGTTAACATTTTGCTTATTTTCTTGACTATGCATTAACATTCTATTTATACTTTTTTGTTCTAATTAAATCATGCTTATTGTAGAGATATGAAAATTACAAATGAAAAGAGACAAATAATTCCTTTTTTAAAACATAAAAATGTTGTTTCCATTTATTCAGATCACTAAAGATTTGTCTAAATACCATCTGGTATATTGAAATAAACTTGCTGGACATTTTCTACAGTTGGAAATTATAAGCTACAAAGGACATCTTTAGGTTTAAAACACTTTTGTATATTCTGTTATAGTTGGCCTTTGTATCCTTCATCTGAGAATTCAACCAAAAAATTGGGGGGAGGAGTTGCCTCTATACCAAACGTGTGCAGATTTGTTTCTTGTCATTTGCTAGCAAAGTATACCAACTATTTACACAGTATTTATATTGTATTATATTATATAAGTAATCTAGGGATAATTTGAAGTATATGAGAGGTTGTACATAGGTTGTATACAGATACTGTGCTATTTTATGTTAGCAACTTGAGCACTGGCGGATTTTGGTATGTGTGAGGGTCCTAAATACCCTACAAATGCCAAGGGACAACTGTACTTTCTAGGTAGAGATTCCCAACTGGGTTTCTTGAGAACATCTGGTTTGTTTTATTTTGTTTTTAATAAGAAACACAAATACTTGTCTGCCATTTGGTGATTTTTAAACTCCCACTATCCAGATTGAAAGTGCCAACAACAAAACCCCTAATGTATTAGTACTTCAGCAATTTAAAACAGACAGGCTTTAAAGTTGGAAAACAACCTGCTTTTTTTTTTTTTTTTTTGGTACTAGAGATTGAACTCAGGAGCACTTGACCACTGAGCCGCATCCCCAGCCCTATTTTGTGTTTTATGTAGAGACAGGGTCTCACTGAGGTGCTTAGCACCTCACTGTTGCTGAGGCTGGCTTTGAACTCGCGATTCTCCTGTCTCAGCCTCTATAAGTGCTGGGATTACAGGCTTGCTCCACCGCGCCCAGCTACAACCTGCATTTTTGTTTAGCAGTTAAGACGTTTTATTCTGACTCCATCCACTTAGGACAATTCAAGATGTGAAGCCTGCAGCTCAGTCGTCATGACCACTTAGTAGTACCCATAGGGAAAGTGTGACAGGGTGAATTCCAACCCAAGATGGAACAGCTTTTACTCATTTCTGTTACTGTTGCTGTTATTAGTTTTGTTATGTGTCACATTACAAAATTGCATTTCTTGAATAAGTACAACACAACTGTACTGTAGCATAGTTCTTACAAGGTATAGCATTTTATAGAAAATAAAATTTTGGTTATTAATGTTTTCTGTCTTTTTGATGAAGCTGATACTTTTTCTTGTAAGGTTTTTAGTCTTCCTATAGCAAAAGAGTGAAAGTGAAACTAATAATCTCTTGGTAAAGTTTATTGCAGGTAAAATCCTTTTTTAATTAAACTGACAATTTGATTAAATCACTGCATTAGATTGTGATTGCGTTTAGATGGAAGTCTTACTGTAGAGTACCAAAGGTGCATAGTTTGTTTGTGATTTAAATAACTCAAGTATCTTATTGAATACCATGGAATAACAGTTTCTTTTTGAGAGAATTACAAATTGGATTTTGTCTTGTTTTATTTCAAATTGATGCTTTTGTGCTCATATTTAAGCTGCTGAGGCTTTCAGGACTGTATCATCCTGCCCCACATGCCTTCTGCATCCTGCTCTACCTTCACGGAGGCAAATCCCAACATAGAGTTAGCACTTGGGGGTTGGGAGTTGTGGGGGTGGGTAGGGAGTGTGTGTGTGTGTATTGAGCACAGCATTCTGCTAAGTGGGCAGTGCCTTAAGAGCCTGCATAGGTAGATATCTTTCTTTCATATAATACTTGAAATTCTCACTAAAAATGTATCACAAGGCAAGAGTATTTCACGTTACAGTAGTTTTACCTAGACATGAGATCTAGTCCAAAATCAAAAGGCAATCTGTTGAGTTTTCAGTACAGTTTTGTATTGACAGCTTTCCAAATAGTAAATAATAAAACATTCATTGAACTGAAGAAATTTATAGAAAAGAGGCCTTAGCTATTAATATTTACCAAAAACATATTGCAGAGTTTGAGGTATATACTTTAAAATTGCCTTGCTTTCTAAAACTGACTTCTGCCTTTTATCCAACAGGAACAAGCTGAAAGCTGGATACCTAATGTCAGTGGAGTCTTCTGAGGGCTTCCTGGATGAAGTTGGATCCCAGGCTCTAGTTGCTGGTTCTTATATACCACCATCCACACTCCTTCAGCAAATTGACTCGGTGGCTAACACTGATGTCATAAATGTAAGCAAATGAAATTTTATGCTGTAACATCAGAGAACTTAACCTTAATGATCAATTTCAGAAGAAATGCATATGCTTCCTTGGGCTCTATATGTTGTTTTTATGCTGTTTGGTGCCTCACTAGTTTGTAGACACAGGGGCTTATCAGATCTGCAGATAGCTTCCTTGTCAGCTCAGGCCTTTATGTGTCTCCCTTGTTCAAATAAATTATTAAGTTAAACCATTTTAAAGTCTCTTAGTCAGGAAGAGTCAAATACTATCAATTTTATATGATCTGGCCTAAATAGAAATGAAAAGTTCCAACTAAGAAATAAACTCCATCCTGCTAGTCCTTCCATCATCTAACATCTCTATCGTTATTCTTCTCAGCCTAAGTATTCTCCCAGTCTTGGCATTTTCCCCCCACCCACATAAGACTGATTTGTTTTGAGGGCTAGGACTGTGTCTAGACTATGTCTCATACTTCTTAGTATTCCCTAGTATGTCTAAAGAACACACGGGCTTTAGACATACATACCTAAAGTCATTGGGTTTTCCTTTTTCTCTGTAGATGTCTCAAACATCTTCTCACCAACAGATCTACCTTGTGTACAAGGTAGATTATAGGGACAATTAGATTTTAAAAAGACAAGCTTAGGGGCTGGGGCGGTGGCTCAGTGGTAGAGCGCTTGCCTTGCATGCATGAGTCACTGGGTTCGATCCTCAGCACCACATAAAAATAAATAAATAAAGATATTGCGTTCATCTACAACTAAAAAAATATTTTAAAAAATAAATAAATAAAAAGACAAGCTTATCTTAAGATAATAACCCTAACTTCATTCACTTGCCCCCATGTTCATCATTACATACTTTGCTAAATGGCTGTCCTCATCTTACCTACAAGAGTATGCAACCCAAGAGTATGCTGCCTTCCTCACCATCTCTCCTCCATCAGGAAAGCTGGCCTGAGATAATGGGGGCAAGGGCTGGAGGAGCTGCTGCTATACCTAGACCTGACTTGTATTGCGCTTAACCTAAACAACTAGGCTTTGAATCTGAAATAGTGTCATAAAGAAAACTAAAGAGGGCTGGTGTTATAACTCAGTGGTAGAGCACTTGCCTAGCACCTGTGAGGCACTGGGTTTGATCCTCAGCACTGCATAAACATAAATAAAAGTATTGTGTCCATCTACAACTAAAAAGTGTGTGTGTATATGTGTGTGTGTGTGAAAAATGAAGTGTCTGGTTCAATTATCAATATTTTTAAAAAAAACTTAGTACATAAGTTTGACTTTAACTGTATTTTGAATGATCCAGACTATTTGCCATTGTAATGCAGAAGCAAGTACAGCACTACCTAAAGCCACTGCCCTGTTTTGCAGTGTCAGTGAGGTTTTTCTATCCCCCTTTCACCAACTACTCTCTTATCTAGACCACTGCTCTTGCTCAGGTTACTCACACATATGATGAGATATTCATATTCAAAGGAAAAGCTGAGGGCTGGGGTTGTGGCTCAGTAGTAGAGTGCTTGCCTAGCATGTGTGAGGCACTAGGTTCTATTCTCAGCACCACATGTATGTAAATAAATAAATATCCATCAACAACTAATTAAAAAAACCCAAAGGAACAGCTGAGCTTTTCCTCCACATTGTCCCAAGTTAAATGAAGCACCAGCCATCTCATAGTTCATTTTGACAAGGGGCTATCATAGAATTGCTAGCTTAGAATGTCCTTTCCATAAACTCTTGAAATGGCAAAATAAATGAGTTTATCTACTTGATGATACATTATTATTTCTTTTAACTTTCTGTCTTTTGTTTTACTTAAAGGCTGCAAAGAAATTTGTTTCTGGCCAGAAGTCAATGGCAGCAAGTGGAAATTTGGGGCATACACCTTTTGTTGATGAGTTGTAACACGGAAGCACATACCACAGGGGAGAGAACGGAACATTTTCTCGCCCAGAGCAGCAAACACATGAAAGTCAAAAGTCTATAATAATTTATCTTTTTTTCTCAACCAAGTAAAATATCATAAAACATAAATGCAGGTAATTAATCCCAGGTGACATAGTCAATAAAACATTCTGCTTAAATGTTTTTCTTGGATTTTTCCTGTTTAATCAACAAGTATTATATGCTGAGATCTTTGTTTTATTCTCTTTTTTTTTGACATCTTTGTTTTAGATGTCTGAAAGGAGGCAAGAATCTAATAATTTAGTACATCAATCATATCAATTAAGAAGCATTAGAAACTATTAAAATTAAGGCTAAGCAACTACCAGGGTAAAAATTTCCAGATTATTATTGAAAACAAATTAAAAAGCTGTCATTTTGGATAACAATTAAGTGATCTGGGTTTTACCTTCTTTGCCTTTTCTTACAGTGAAATCATTCTGAATCATATGCCATGTAACTGTTACTTTGTATTTCTGATTTATTTTCACTGTGGAAGTTTTCATTTTACTTTTCTATTTCTCATGTTTCAATACTGTCTCTTTCAAATACTTAACTCTCAGGCCAACACTCAAAGTAACAGTAGGGCTGAAGGGTTGCTAATATGAATGACTATCCAAAGAATATAATCTAAATATCTAAAGAAAATATAGTATTTACCTTAAAAAGTGAAGTTCTCTACCGTGTTCATATATTCTGATAATGGTTTCCTCTACCACATTTTCTAAAAGATGGGAAAGGAGGGTCTTAATGACCTGAATTGCTAGTTTGAGAACAAGATCTGTGAGACCCCAGGAAGTCTTTGACTTTCTCACTGAAGAAGGTCTCTAAAGGCTTTTCCACAGTCATGAAAGAGAATTAGTAAGTCTGCACATAATTCCTGTAAGAATTCCTGCAAACTTGGCAAGGCACAAAAATTGGGTGTTTTTAAAAAATGTTCGAATGAACACACATTTGCAAACTATTGCCTAACCAACCTTTGATGCCAGTTGACTTTTGCCCTTCTCAACTTGGGCACAGTCCTCCAGCCAAAATGCATCTGAGGTAGTGGAGGCTGAGGAAGAGGAGCTTTTGTTCTCATTCTTCACCATTGTCCAGTATGGAGATGGGGCTCTCACTGTTTTATGATCTCCATGAATTATCACATCACAGTTGATGTCTTTTCCAACACTAATTGTATGGTTCTCCTTTTTATACCCGTGCCATTCTGTGGAGATAGATACTGGTCTTGCAGAGTGATGCCCAAGGGACTGTGGATATCTGTAATATTTAAGGTTTTTATCTAAAACTACATCTTCATTGTCATCACCGCTTGAGAAATAGTCATCTTTTGCCTGCTCAGTTTTCTTTGATGTACTGAAATGAAAAGTGAATGAAATGAATGTCTGAACAATTATAGTCCCCTAAAGAGATGTCTTATAACCTGCCTTATCCCATTAAAATACCTTTAAATTTTTTTCCATATAAATTCTGCCTTATATATTATTTTCACACTACTTTAAAAAGCTTTGCATAGACTTAAGCCAGGCTACCAACCAGAATATTGCAATATTACATAGAGGAACAAATTCAACCTGGCCATCAGTGACCTCCTGAGAACCCTGTTCTCATGAGTCATATGGCAATAACAGAAAAGATAACTGATTTCCAGGGAGGTCAGGAAATAGTGGGCCTCAAGGATCTTCAATAAGCAAGTCAGTAGTGTTTGAATCATCTTTTTTTCCTGACATTGCCACCCAGAGCATCATTCTCTCCCTTTCATTGGGGTTTACATATGTAGGTTCGGTTTTGTTTTGTTTTGGTACTGGAGATTGAACCCAGAGGCAATGACCACTGAGCTACATCCCCAGCCCTTTTTTGTATTTTATTTTGAGAGAGTTTCTTACTAAGTTGCTTAGGGTCTCACTAACTTGCTGAGACTGACCTGGCATTTGTGATCCTCCTGCTGGGATTACAGGTATGCACCACCACACCTGGCTCAGATATGGATTTGTAAAGTACCCTTCTACCCACACAGCTGTTATCATTTGTTATTCTTCCTCTTTGTTGTCATCCAAAAGCTTTAAAGTTGGTTTGTTTGGTTTTTTGTTTGTTTTTTGATGGGGGGAGGGAGCATTGATTTTGTTTTTTCTCATAATCAGCCCGTTAGCTTGATAGTTGAAATTTGGGTGATGCTTGCCTGCTAGGAACTACAAAGCTCTGGACTTTTCTAATGCATACAGTACCTGTACTTGCTAATCTTTGCAAAACAAATACTATCCATCACCTGCTCTCCCTCATCCTGGTGCTATTGCCCACCAAGTCTAAAACTAGACCTTTGTGATTATAACTGTGACACATTCCGTCCTATTAATACAAAATACGTCTCTTCCCTGCCCTCTCTGTTCCTAGTGTTATCACTAATATCCTTGCCAGTCTGCCTGGTTTTTGTTTTGAAGTTTCTCTCTTCTAATAATATGCAGCTGATATTGAGTCATTTTTACTGAAAGCATCTAGTCTTAAATGGTGTGATTTCCTTATCCTTAGAAGACCTAGGACTGGAACAACTTGAAAAGAAAAGGAAAAAATTACTTTTTTTCCAGATTGCAAGAAGTATTCTTGGAAACTCTGTATTAGGAAATTGTAAAAGACAGGTAGTAGGGCTAGGCTCTTTAATGAAACTAGGATTAGATAATAAAAACAGCCAGCAGAGGTCAGCATTGGCTGGAAATAGATTTTGTACCACTAGACCTACCCAGAGCACTATATATATGGAATAGTCTCTCTCTTATGCACACAGTGCCATGTGCTCCTCAAAAAGGTCATACTATAAAAGCCCTTTCCTTTCTTCATCCACATAAATTACTAAAATGTCTTACATAGAAGTACTTTGCTTAATTATAAAAGAGACTTTGAACATGTCATTCCATAAATCTGTGGGGTTTAGCCTCATACTTTAGTTGCACTATTCTCTGTTTATCTCTGCTTTTGAATGGTCAGTCTGCCATCATTAACTTTTTTTTCTTGGTACTGGAGATTAAACTCGGGGGCACTTGACCACTGAGCCACATCCTCAGCCCTATTTTGTGTTTTATGTAGAGACAGAGTCTCACTGAGTTGCTTAGCACCTCGCCGTTGCTGAGGCTGGCTTTGAACTCGTGATTCTCCTGTCTCAGCCTCCCTAAATGCTGGGATTACAGGCTTGAACCACTGCGCCCGGCTCATCATTAACTTTTAATATTCAGAATCTCAAACTCTTCCATGTAATGAACAAACTTAGGACTTACAAGCAAATGGGTAAGGGCTCAGGCTTAAAGCTGCACTATCCAAAATGGGCTGCCAGCTATGTGTGGCTAAGTTTCAACTGAATAAATTTGAATAAAGATTAAAATTCCCCAGTTGCAGTCCCAATATTTAAGTGCTTAATAGTCACATGTGGTTAGTGGCTAACCTACAGGACAACTCAGATGCAAAACATTCCACTACTACAGAAAGTTGTTACTGGCATTGTAAAGCCCTTACCATGGCCACAGGAAGCAATGAGTAAGTGTTCACTATTATTTTTAAATTTTTTTTAAATTTTTTTCAGTATTTAGGATTGAACCCAGGAGGTCTCTACCACTAAGCTACATCCCCAGCCCTAATTTTCTTTTTTATTTTGAGATAGGGTTTTGCTAAGTTGCCCAGTCTGGCCTCAAACTTGTAATACCCCTTGCTTATCTCCCTAGTTGCCGGGATTACAGATGCATGCCACTACCCTGGCTTACTTTTAATTATTTTTAATCAGATCAGGATTGGTTTGGTCAGTGGGTAAAACAATATTCTCTAGCCTGCCTGATCTGAAGGGGACAGCTGCTCCCCAGCTCAGTCCCACTGTCACCATGTGGGACTGCTTTTCAAATACACAAAAAAAGTGTAAAAAAACAATTTAATGAAAAATATTTTAAGCAGACACTTTGGTGGTCACCAGCCAGGTCAAGAAATGGAGCATTACTGGTCCCTTGTTAAGCCCCCATGTATCTTCCTTGCTCTCTACAGGTCACTGGTCTGAGTTTTTTAAGTGCTGTGAGAACTGACCCAAGCATATCTGGGTACCACTTCAGATCCTTGACCCACAAGTTTTAGTCTCTGAAATATAGTTGATATAATATGGGCCATTTTCTAGTCTTTGTAAAGTTCCTGGCCATATCCTTTGAGCCTATCCCCATAAGCAAATGTACAGGGCTGGGATGGGGCTCAGTGGCAGAGTGCCTTCCTAGCATGCATGAGGCCCTGGGCTCCATCTCCAGTGCTAGGTTTGGGGGAAAGGGGGTTTACACAGTGACAGTATCTAGTGTTTAGAAATCCTGACAAAATTAAGGATCAGTCTTGCATTAGAGAACTGAATTCAACAGAAAATAATGTATTCTACACCTTGTGTTCTATAGAATACTACCTCATATAGCTGATCCTCCGAAGAGTCCCTGTTACAGATAAACAAGCTCTTAATCCCAGCTACTTGGGAGCCTGAGACAGGAGGATTGCAAGAGGATTGCAAGTTTGAAGCCAGCCAGGGCAAGGAAAGAATGAAGGAGACAAGCTGTTGGATTATTTAGGTAATTTGAGATTTGTAGCTGGATTTCAGTTTGTCACTTTCAATAAATGAACCCTCCACCACATTAAAGTCCCATAATAGGGAACAATGGTGGAACTCTGTTCACAGGGGTGTAAAGGGGGAGGGGGCATGGGGACAATGAAGGTGGTGGAATATGATGGTCATCATAGCCCTAACTTTATGTATGACTGCATATATGTTGTGATTCTATACAACTAGAGAATTGATATGTTATCCTCTATCTATGTACAATGAATCAAATTGCACTGTTATCATGTAAGCCTAAATAGAACAAATAAATAAATTAAATATGAAAAAAATAAAATAAAGTCCCATAATAGATTTAGCAGAACAAGACAGACTCAGTCCCCGCCTTCAAGGCATTTACATTTTTCCAGGGAAACAGCAAACAACTGATTACGCAGATGATTGAATTAGAAGTGGGATAAATGTGGAAGAAATAGAGTGCTATGAGAGCACATGACAGGTGGTCCTGACTGTTTTAATGCCTCTTAGAGAATGTTTGCACTGTGAGCTTTTAATGTGCGTACTGAAGAGCAGTGCTCTACTAAGCATGTTGCAGACAGAACAACAACATGTTTACTACTGAAATCCAAAGTAGGCTAGATAAAGGGGAAAAACAGTGTAAGATGAAGCCAAATGGTGCCCAGTCATACCTGTAGGTCCAGGAAAGAATTTTTGTCATTTTAAAGCTGGAACATGATATGATTAGATTTGCATTATAAAAGGACCGCCGTGTGTAAAGAATAAATAGGAAGTAAGAGATTCAAGGAGACCCAAAGGATGGCTTTGTCTAGGACAATGGTAATAGCCAGGGAGAGAAGCAGACAAATGTGAGAAGATAAGGAAAATGTCAAGTATTAGTGGTTGGTTGGCAGAGTCAGGATGGAAGACTCAAGCATGACCCTAGATTTCTGATTTGTCAAGTAGGCAGACATTCCCCCAGTAAGACAGGACCACTGAAAGATCACTGGTGAGATGGCTTTTGGTTTTAAGCATAATGAGTTTGAGGGGTTTATGATAAATCCAAACGTAGACATCAGGTGGGTGTTTAAAACTTGTGTTCACAAGTTTGGAGATAACACAGTTTGGAAGTGATTAATGTACAGATAGTGACCACAGGCATCAATGAGATTGCCTAGAAGAGCCAGGACTAAACCTAGAGGAACTCAAGTTGGGCAAAAGACCAAGAGGATGTGACCAGAGGTAACAGGAAAATCAAGGTAAACACAGAAGCCTGAGGAAACTGATATGTCAAGAAGAGGAGAAGGAGGGGTAGTTGCAAATCGTCTAATGCTGCTCAGAAGCAAGCAAAATACTGACTGACTGAGAAGAGTCCATTAGAATCAGCGTGAGGGCCATGGATGACACTAGGAAGGGGTCTCCGAGCCAGGGATAAAAGCAAAGCCTAGATGGAAGTGAGTCAAGGAGCCCCCGGGAAGTGTGTGCCTCTGCTGAGGAAATGGAGACGTCTGATAGGGAAGGCAAGGAATGGTTGAAGCCAGTAGGAAAAAGGAAATGGAGTTGGCCTGTTGCTAACAATGAAAGGGCTTCATTGTTACTGGGAACTAGAGAGACAAAGAAGTTGAGCAAGGCAGAAAGGAAACAGATTCCCAGCTTTTAAGGTCTGACTGCAGAAGAGGAACAGTGCAGGTGATTTGAGGACAGTTCCTATCAGTGACTGCTGGTTATAGTTTTTTAACTGTAAGTTGTGTTTCTCATGGTGCTTAAAATGAGGTCTGGTCGAATATGCTTTCCCGAAGGATTTAGAAATTCACCTAATTATTCTGACAGTGTCACCCATGTCTTCTACCATGGTCCTTAGCATTTGATTATTCTCACATTAAGCCAGGACCCTATGCTTCCCAGGACCTGGGGTTCTGTATTGTAAAAAGGAGTTCCTAAAATGAGCAACTTACCGTGTTACTGGGAATTTGGTCTCAGGAATTAAATCATATATTTCTTGCCATTCTTGGGGTATAGCAATAAAATTTCGGTAAACCTTGAATTGTAGCACTGTTCCTATGGTGATATTATGCAAGAGCTTTAAAAATTCTCGAAGAGTATATCCCAAAACATTGGCATGGCCAACACTAATCAGAACATCACCTAAAGGAGGAGAAATATTATCAGTAAAATTAAGATAATGGGTTGGAAAGGGCTATATTGATTTCTGACTTCGTTGTGGAATTTCTATTTATATTGTTGGTTCATTTTGGACAAAAACTAGGCTTCAGCCTTTATTTATTAAAAACATTCATCTCTTTGACATGAGTGTCCTTTGCATAATGAAGAATGTTTGCAAGATGTTTCTTAATAGCACTATAATGGAGAATATTAAACCATGAGACATTTCTAAAATTCTTGGTGTAACAGAGGCTATAAACCATTTATAGTCTGAACCATCCTTTAGGATTCTAAAAATAAATTAGTTTGAGATAAAATAGATGGCCGTTACTAGTAAAGGAAAAAACCATTTACACTAAGTGATAAATAAGTGACCTACTTTCTATTATACCTGCCTGGCCCTCCACCATAAATAGACTATATTAATCAACCTTTCATTTTAATTTTCTGCCCCATGCAGAATTAGTTGGACCAATAATTTTGTATGAAATACTGGGCAATTAGCTTGCTTTAATTATGCTAATGCTGAGTATATTGGTTCAAAGGAACTTGACCTCTCAATCCCCTATTTTAGGGTAGTGGACAGGGAGGGAGCTTCTGAGCCCCTAGTAGGTGGAAAGAGAACTGCATTTTGGCAACAAACCCCTGGACCCCCAAAATGGAAAAGCTAAAAAACCAATTATTTACTTGCACCCACCTCCTCTGCCTCCCTACTCCATCAGACTATGACATGGGCCTATAAACCAGTGCAGCCACCAGGCACTCCCATCTGGGTCACAGACTCTGGAGGAGATGCAGGGTAATGACAGGAGCATGCGGTTTCCAGGTTTTCTCCCCATATTCCGAGCCTGATTCTCTAGCCTGTTGGGCAGTTCTGGCAGATGCAGTATCCTAAATTCAGTGCCTCATCTGTTTTCTGTTGCTTGCAGTGAAGAACTCTGAATGCCACTTGCCTTCAGCAAGGACTTTGAGAAAAGCATATCTTTTTTCACATTGGGCAAAATCTTAGTCCTCAGAGCTTACTAGGTACTGACGTCCTACCAACAGTACTAGAAACTTTATAGCCAACATGGGATGAAGTGACCTGGATGAAGTTATAAAGGATGTGTTCACCTCTCTGTGTGTAGAAAGCTAGGGACACTCCAATCACCTTCATTCCGAGACAGCTGAAACTCAACCTCAGAGGAGAAAAGGATCAAGAAGCACCTTCTCTGATACTATACCCCAGTTAGCTACAATCAGAAATTACAGTGATCCCACATGAAGCCTTCAAGGAACACCAAGGATTTCCATAGTGCTAGATCCGTTCCATAGTGCTAGATCCGTCGGCAACAAATGATTAGTATTCCAGTAAATGAATACTTAGAATGATGGAGAAAACCTTCTACCTTGGTCTTAAGAATTAGCTGTGGGTTAAATCGGCCACACACCTGAAGCTACACTTCAGAAAAAAACAAGGCTTCTCCCAGCTCCCTGCAGGCCGCGCAGTATGAAGCAGCTGCTGCTCTGACTGAGGTTAATTACAATGGCCAAAAAAAAAAAATCCCCTCTCTGGATGAGTTTACTTGCCTAATGTTAAAAGGAGTGTTTATAGCTGAAAGCTATGACTTGGCATTCTGCTTAATTATGTTGTAAAAGGGTGACTTTTATCAAGAAAGCAGAAAATAAATAGCTTAATACCCTGACCATTCTGGCTGTAAACCAAGCATGTCAGTGTATGAATGTGATTACTCTGGAAATAGATATTAACACTGCCCTTCATTGAGAGACACCAATTTGGTGTTTATGAACACCAACCTCGTTACACATCTTTTTTCCTGTTTTAATGGGCTGTGGAATAACATTGCATAAACTTTGTCTCGGTTATCTATATTAAATCAACTTTGCAGCAGACATGCTACTACTGAAAAATACATTTTATTTTCTCTGTCCCTTCCAACTAGGCTATAAGTTGCTTAAGTTCTATGTGGTTAGGGACCAAATCTGCTTGGCTCCCCACTGCATCCACGGTGTCTAGCTGGGTGCCTGCGCACAGCAGGCATTCAGGAAATACCAACTGAAAGAATGAAGACTAGTATGGGCAGTGGCCAGGGCCCAGGCTAGCATCTACTGCCAAAGCTACATTAATTTCTTAAGACTTTGGTTGACAGTCTGTTTAAGCCATAATGGCCAAGGTGGATTTAAAAGTTAACCAGAATAAACTAACACTAAACTAAATTAGGAAACTGAGATGAAACTCCATCACAAAACACCAAAGAAGAAACATTAAAACACAGGAATAAGAAATAATGGGACTGGGAGGCAATAGAACCAAAGAAATAGTAAGTTTCTCTCTCTCTCTCTTTCTCTCTCTCTTTTTTTTTTTTTTTTTTTTGGTACCAGAGACTGAACTCAGGGGTACTCGGCCACTGAGCCACATCCCCAGCCCTATTTTTGTGTTTTATGTAGAGACAGGGTCTCACTGAGTTGCTTAGCACTCGCCATTGCTGAGGCTGGCTTTGAACTCACAATTCTCCTATCTCAGCCTCCCACAGTGCTGGGATTACAGGCATGCGCCACTACACTCAGCAAAGAAATAGCAAGTTTCTACACTTATTGCCTCCCATGATCTCTCTCTCTTTTTTTTTTTTTTTGGTACTGGAGATTGAACTCAGGGGCACTCGACCACTGAGCCACATCCTCAGCCCTATTTTGTGTTTTATGTAGAGACAGGGTCTCACTGAGTTGCTTAGTGCCTCACCGTTGCTGAGGCTGGCTTTGAACTTGCGATTCTCCTGTCTCAGCCTCCCTAAGTGCTGGGATTACAAGCTTGCGCCATCGCGCCCAGCTTCCCATGATCTCTTTATAAAAAATGAATTACAGAGACCGAAATCTAGACACTGAAGTGGCTGACTTTTCATGATGAGATCTGGGGCTCTGGTCTCCCTACGTACTGAAAGCTCATTTCTGGTTATTAGACAATTGTCTAGAAAGGTATGGGTTTTCTAGGCAGACATGGGTTCAAATCCCAGCTCTGACCATGGACTAAGCCATGTATACTGAGCAAATTACTT
>CM053415.1:21086027-21200499 GCA_028644305.1 Xerus rutilus | reverse complement strand
AAAAAGAAGAAAAGCCCATGAAACCTGTCCTGGAGTTCTTGTCTGTGCTATGGTTTGGGTTAGTGTCCCCCATGTGTTGAAGGTTTGATCACCAGCTGTGGTGCTACTGAGAAATGCTGAGACCTTTAGGATGTAGAGCCAGTAGAAGGAAGTTAGGTCATGCCACAGGTGGGGGGTGCCTTTGAGGGGATATTAGGACCCTGGCCCCTTCCTCTCTCTTTTGCCTCCCAGCTGCCATGAGATAAGCAGTTTTCTCCACCACACACTCCTACCACGATGTGCTACTTTGCCACAGTTCCAAAGCAACAGAGCAAACCAACGATGAAACTAAAACCTCTGAACCACGAGCCCAAATAAACCTTTCCTCCTTATAAGTTGTTTACCTCAGGCATTTGTCACAGTGACAGAAAGCTGACTAACACAGAGTAAGTTCTGTTAGGAGTCCAGAACGCTCCTGGCAGTTTGTTCCCCAGCACCAAGTAGTGATATGGGGAAAAAATGCTTTGGGTTTTAAGATAAATTAAACTTTCATCCTAACATTTATATACTTTCTTCTTTCATCTGTTGCTTCAAATCCTACCTGAAAATTAGAGTCATCTGAGGAGCTTTTAAAGCATGAGCTGCCCTGTCCTAACCCTATACCAGTTGAATCAGAACCTGTGGGGAGATGGGGCCCAGGTGATTCTAACAGGTAAGCAGGTAACTGGGGCTCATATATCACAATCATTTTTTATTTAAAAAAAAAAAAAGGCAAGTCTAGAGAATCTACAAGTCAGAACAGTGTAATAATTGCCAATATTTCTAGAGCACTTGGAGTTCTCAAAGCACTTTTGTAAAAATTATTTCATCAAATCCTAGCAATCCCTGACAAAGATGAGATTTCCCCAATTTAGAGATGAGGTGACTGAGACCTGGAAGGCTAAGGGCCTTTGCCCAACATCACAGAGTTAGGAAGTGACAGAGCCTGGGCCAGAATTCAGGTAGCCTAACCTGAAACTTTTTTTTTTTCCTTTTCACCACTTCACTATCCTACTGTGCCTCACTCCTGGGCACAGCATCAGACCTAGAGAAGGCACTGGGAAAACACATCTCATGCCAGATAGAACACGCATTCACTCAAGGATTGGTAAAACCCTGGGGTTCTGGGATCCTAGCTCCTCGGAATGACTGTGGGTTAATATTTGATTTTTTGTGTGTAAGGAGGATTAACACAGAATCTACCTCTGGGGTTTTCAGGAGGATAAAATGTGAGCATGGGTCCACATGTTAGTGATGATTAGCCGGGCGCAGCAGCATACACCTGTAATCCCAGCACTTAGGGAGGCTGAGACAGGAGAATTATGAGTTCGAAGCCAGCCTCAGCAACGGCGAGGCGCTAAGCAACTCAGTGAGACCCTGTCTCTAAATAAAACACAAAACAGGGCTGGAGGTGTGGCTCAGTGGTCAAGTATTCCTGAGTTCAATCCCTGGTACCAAAAAAAAGAAATGTTAGTGATGATTAATACTGCCTAGAAAAAAAAAGACATCTTTATCACAGAGAGGCATAAACTCTGAAGTGACACTGGACTTCCAGTTGTAGCTGCTTACAAGATGCACATGACCTGCACAAGGAACTGAGTCTCACTGAACCTCAGTTTCCTCACCTGTAAAAGGAGGATGATAACAGTTCCTACCTAGAGGAAAATTAAATGAATTAGCACATCTGACAGTGAGAGTTACGTGTATATAATAGCAATTGGCTGGACCGCAGAAAATTCTCAACCAATGTCTTCATATTATTATGGTTATGCTGAAACTGTGTGGCTCCCTGAAGGCAGATAAGAGGGAGACATGGGGAAACCACAGTCACCTGGCTTGAGTTTCCCGTCCTTGGCTGCAGCCCCCTTTTTGATGAGGTGGGAAATCTGGAGGTAGGGCCCATGCTGGATGATGATCAGGCCTAATCCCAGTCTGCCCACAGTGAGTTTGGTCTGCTGTGTTTTGCTCAAGTTGTGTACAGAGGTCTTGAGCTCGAAGCTGAGTTGTCTTCCTAACAGAAAGAGGGGAACTTATTTCAGTTTTTTATTGAGACAGCAGCATGGCAGTTGTCCCTGGGATTCTGAAGCCAGGCTGCTGGGACAGTTATGGAATCTACCTATTCCTCAGTTTCTTCATCAGTAAAATGAGAGTTATAAAAGTGTTAGTAGAGCTGGGAATGTAGCTCAGTTGGTAGAGTGCTTGCCTCACGTGCACCAGGCCCTGGGTTCAATCCCCAGCACCAAAAAAAAAAGTGTTAGAATTAAATGAGTCTGTTAAAGGGCTCTTGCACAATGTCTGACGTACCATGGAGGTTTAATCAATATCAGTTATTATTATCCATTCACTTAACAAATATTTATTGTGCTTAGGCCCTGGAATTACCATTGAGTCAAACAAATGTGTTTCTTGCCCTTATGGATCTTATAGACTAGTGGAGAAGACAGATATCAGTTATGTAAATCTACGTTGGATAACAAACTAACACAAACTATGAAGGAAAAAAGCGGAATGCTCAGAAGGTGAACAGGGGCCAAAGTCTCTTCTGCGGGGTGGGGGTGGGGGTCCCTCCATCAGGCTTTCCTGGGAGGGTGAATATGAATTTAGAAAGGACCAAATAAAGAGGAAGGGAGAAAACAAATTATATCAAGGTTCTGAGATTCTCGGAGCCCTGCTAGGAATATGAAGGAAGGGGAAAGAGGGGCAGGAAGCCCAGTGGTGGGGCTGGCAGGGGCTGGTGCTCAGGTTTGCCTTAAGGAAAAAGCTCAGAAGTGATTTAAGCAGGGCATGATTGAATCTGCATTTAAAACAAACTTCTGGCTGCTGGGTGGTGTGTGGATTGTGGAACCCAGAGTTGACTTCAGCAATGGAAAGGTTACTGCAGTCACCCAGGTGTATCATAATGGTGACAGAGGAAATGGACCGTAGGTGGATCCCCAAAGTACTTGGGAGGGAAATCCAAAGGCCTCTGGGACAGTGAATTGTAGAGATGTTGAAACATGCTTTTTACAGAACCAACTCTCACAAGGAAATTTCGAGAATTAAGGAGTGATTGAAAACAAGAGATTTTTTTTTTTCTCCAGAGGAAGCTTCTAGAAGGCTCTTTGTCAGTACACAGGAAAGTTCTGTGGGGAGAGCTGTTTTCTACATACTGTTCCAGAATTCCATACACAGCTCTTTCCATTAGGACGAGTGACACACTGCAACTTGTCAAGCCCTTTCTAAGTCCATGTGACTTTGCTGAGAGAAGGGCTCACCCAGCTGTGGGGAACTGGCAGAATTCACATCACTTTCCTCAAAGCAAAGGTCTTTGCCCATCTCCAACCTCATCTCCCAAACCATAGACACTTTCTGGCTGTAAAACTACCCAGGATAAAGAAGATAAGGTCTTTAGAGATCTTTGAGGGTTACAGGAGCAGTTTGGGGCCCAGGTATGCCCTTCTTTGAGCCTCTGGTTCCTGGGCATACAGAGAAGTTCATCCTCTGCAGTGTCTGGGTCCCAGCCTTGGCTTGCAAATTAAATGTGCTTTGTGATGTAATCTATGGAGCCTGGTTTCAAAAGCCAACAGGGTAAGCAAATGAAGCCAGATTCGAAAGGCTCCATTCATGATTCCATTTTTGACATTCTCCACGGAAAAACACACAACTCTAAACAAATCAGAGTGTGGGGAAATAAGGAGAAGGAAGAGGTTGGCCGCCAAGGGGCAGCTGCAGGGTAGTTTGGGGGCTGATAGTACATTCCCCGTCTTGTGGTGGTTCAATGTGGGTATATGCTTGTCGAAACTCATAGAGCTGTCCACTAGGAAGGGAGACCCTAGACTATGTAAATTACACCTTGATAAACAATGGTGAGAGGTTAGCTTCCAGGCCAAGGATGTGACGACCCCATTTTACAGAAGAGGAAAGTGAGTATGGCTTGAAACCCACGACATCACCCTCTGCCCATTCTCCCCAGTTACCATATCCACATTTTCCAGTGGATTGCTCCATGGCCCGGGGAGGGTGGACGGCTCAGGAGAACCTCCTGGAGCCCAGGCTGGAGCGCGTCTAACGGCCAGCAATTTCGAATCCTGCAGGAGCACGCGCATGGCAGCACCGCCTGCAACCCTCGAGATTTCTGGCGCCGCCCCTCGGGCTGACCGCCAGGGGGCACGGCGAGGCCGCCGCGAAGCACAGTGTGGTAGCCTCCAGGCCTCAGTGGACCTTGGAAAGCATGGCATGGGTGTTACGCTCCAATGTAGTATATGAAAAGTTTGGTGGAAAGAATGAGATTTCTGCAGGGACAGGCAAAGTGCCAGGCTCATACTGGGTTCTTCCTTCATTGGTGATGAAATCCAAATGGGATGGAGCAGAAAGCAAAGAGGGGAGCTTTCTCAAAGATGCCCTGCAGTCTACAGAGGAAAAGCACAGCTCGAAGATCGCAGAATCCCTAGAAGATCACGGAGTCCCCTGCTGCACTCCTAATGAAGGTATTTTTAAATACTGTTGCATCAACAGCTCCAACTGCTTTGCCACTACACTTTTTTCATGGATGTTTTGGATGAGAAAAGGCCAAGGGTGGCCTGAAAACAATGAGTCACTATTAAGAGAGGGATTAATGCTTCCTTCTTTTTCCAAAATAACCCTTCCTCCCACACATATTCACTCATACAACAAATATTCACTGGAAGCTGCTGTGGTTTGTGGGGATGCCAGGGACAAAGTAGACAAGACAAACAGGGCTCTGTCCTCTTGGAATTTATGAGTGAAAAACAGACAATGGGGACAATTTTAGGAAAATATAAATTATCAAAATAAATCCTAGGCATGTGGTACATGCCTGTAATGCCAACAACTGCAAAGGCTGAGGTAGGAGATCAGGGCCTGGGCAACTTAAACAAAATTTTTTTAAGGGGGTGAGGGATGCTGGGGATGTAGGAGATGTAGCTCTATGGAGAGTGCCCCTGGGTTCAATCCCTAGAACCAAAAAAAAAAAAAAAAAAAAAAAACCACGAGAGGGGGAGAGAAGAGGAGGAGGAGGAGGGGAAGCATGAAGAAATAACAGGAGGTAGGTCCCCACTCTGAAGAAACCAAGAGGTGAAGCATCTTTCCCAAAGGTGTTCAGCTATTCACCTATCAGACATCAGGCACTGTGCCAAGATTTCTATGGTACACTTGAGTAGGTCCCAGCTTATTCTGCTGATTTTTCTGGTACTATTAACACAAGCCGGATTTCTCATTGGATAAATCCTGTGTCACAGAGCCTCATACAACTTCAAGGAACTCAACTTCAAGGAAACTTCAGCCAGTGGTTTCTTGTGATAGGTCACCTATTTCCTCTTCCAAATAGTCTGGCAGGAGTCTATCCAGATACCATATAAATTCTTTCACAAAATGCCTCCTTTTCCTCTGTGTTCCCATCAGCAGAAAAATGGTGAGGTTTGTGGGATTTAAGCACCTGAGTCTTCCCTCCATACCAGACAGAAAAATCTCTTAAGGGCGGAATTCTCATGGTGGAAATGCAGGATGGAAATTTTTGTGGATGCTGTGCTGTGATGCCCAGATCCCCCTTCTGGGCTGAAGGACGTATGCCTCCCCACCATTCTCCCCCACCATTCCCCATTCCCTGCTGCTGACTGAGAGAGTCCCTTGCCCAAGATCCTACCTTCCCTGGTCAGCTAGCATCAAATGAGTGGTCAGCACATGGCCATCCCAGCTTCAGAGCTCTCTATGGGAGCCACTGTCAGGCCCTGTCTTGGTTGCACTGCAGCCGGACTTCTCCCTCTGCCCACAGGGGTCAGTCCCAAAAGCACATTCCCAGCAAACTCCCTGTGACTTGGAATCTGTCTCATAAAGAACCCAAACAGCAACAGAGAGTTCCAGAAGTGATCTGGAAGAGTAGATGCCCAGATGGGACATGGGAGCTGGATCACCCAATTTAATGAAGCCCCTTCCCCAGTAGCAAAGAAGCATAGGCAGCCTCTGGCACAGGGAAGCTTGAAGATTGCAAAATGTTTTCCTGGTAGCGAATGGATGGTATACCAGGGGAAGGAAATGTAAGAGCAGGTATCATGTATCAGACATGCATTAGGCTAAGGAATCACCAGGAAGGAAGCAGGCTGCTGCCTCACATAGGGACAGGAAGCAATGTTTGGCACCCAGGTGATTCACTTAGGTGTTGTAGTCCTCCTTCGTCCTGTTTTGACAGTAACTAGACAAATACAGCAGCCATCAGCTTGAAAAGTACATGGCAACCAGGGGCTTAAACTTCAGGGCTGGAGGTCTAGGCCACTCTACCACATAAACCACCTAGACCATCAGAGATGCTGGCATGGAGTGAGCGGAATCTTGGGTCAATCAAAGAGGGAAACAATGAGGATGTCAGTTATGCTTCAAGATGAGCTGCCATGTTCCTCCAGGAAGTTTCCCAAAGGGAAAAAATACCCACTAGGGGCCGGGAGGAGCCACTTACAGGACTTAAAAGAAACAAGTCAAAGCTGAGAATTGGGATGTTAAAGATAGTAGATATGCTTTTGACCTCAACAGAGCAGTGCTTCTCAAATCTGGGTAGGCCATGGCCCAGCTATGAGTGATATGATCGGGAATTCAAATAACTGGACAGATATGGCCCACTAAAGAGTAAGTTTTATTTGAAGACATAAAGGAATTTTAAAAAGTATTATGGCACATAACACATAATGCTACAATCTGCTCAGCACCATGGGGTACTGTGGCAGATGCTGGTGTGCCACCTAGGTCCTCTTCAGGACTGAAGGATTACTCCAGCTACTGCAACGGTCATAGCTTAACAGATTTCTGCTATCAGTCTACTTGAAGAATTGTGCTTGGCTGTAGAGAGCCACCTTCCCCAAGGTCACACCCCATTCCTGGGGTAGCTAGCTAATCCAATGACTGACTGGTCAGTGCTAAGAATGTAAAGGCTTGGTCCCTTTATCCCAACTCAGCAACTCGAAATTGCCATCTCAGCTTCACAGCTCCCCTCTGAGTCTTCCAAAGTCTGTTGTGACTCCCTGACTTCTGTGTCCAATCCTGTCTCCCTCCCTCCGCTTGCAGCAATTGATCTGAGAGCACTCCCTAATAAATTTCCTGCACGCTAATCAGTAACCTCTTGCCTCTGAGTCAGCTCCACGGGAACCAATGTAGGAGACAAACCATGATTCAAGCCCTGGACCAAGCTGTTAACCTCTGGATTTGGCTCTTTGGTCTTCTCTAATCCCAGAAACCCCAGGTATACACACGTGGTGTGTTCACCACATTCTTGGCCCACATAGTAAACTTGACCCCCAGAGAGGAAGTATATTCTTTATTCTGTCAGGCCAAAGATACTCCCTAAAATGAAGAGTGATGGCACAGTCCCTTCCACAGCTTTCCCAAGGTCCCATCTGGATTCAGCCTCTTCTGGGCTGATGCATGTCATCCATCACAATAAAGCACATCACATTCATGGCTCCTAACAGCCACAGTATGGCTATTTATGTCTTGGGGCTTCCAGCAGAGCTCCTCCTGCAGGCCTTCCATGTTCTTCTGGATCCCCAAGGACTTTGTGCCATGAAAAGCCTCAGAGCTCATCTCTGAATAGAAAAGTCCCAGCTGTTTTGCTTAGGTGTGGGTGAGAGGATAGGATGCTTCTATCACCAAGGCAGTAACTCTGGGTTATTTGGTCAGATAGGGAAAAAAGGCCAAGAGGGGTGACATACATGGCTTTCCCAAGTTCAAGTCACTAGCAGGGCTGGAACCAAACATAGGCCTACATTATTTTTGCTCCACCATACCAATCCTCTCAAATCTCGCAGGTTCGCCTCTACTAAAATCGAGAGAAGGCAACTGCTTTGTGCTGTAATTCTCAGAGGCCTGGGACTCTGAATCACCAGCTCTTCTGGAAGTCAAGAATATGACGTGGAACCCAAATAAGGAATTGAGGGAAACTCTGTAAATAGTGTATTTGACTCCTACTAATCCCACCCCATCCTGGTTGGTAGGAAGGGGTGGCACAGGTCACTATTATCTATAACAATGTGCAAAGCAGAGTTGTGCAGCGAGAGTGTGCAGGGCCCTTATGATGGTGCATAGCCATTCATCTGAGTAAAAGGTCTAAAAATTTTTTTTTAACTCAATACTGGTTGTTTTCTGCTTTCCTCTGAGATCTAGAAACTTTTGTGGAGGGATAAATGCAGGAGGGTCTGGGAAGTGCTGCCACAGTAAAGAAGAATTTACACCTGTATTTTTTAAACAAAAGAATCAAGTCACTATCATTCCACTCAATTTGAATAGTTGCCAACTGTTCTAACGTTCCAGCCTAGGATTCTCACTAGCAGGCCAGTGGTGAACATAAGCAGATATTATTCTAGAACTTAGTTCTGCATGGTTAGGGTTTCATCTATCAATAGACAATCGAAACACCCAACAAGAAGCCAAAAACATGACTCCCTCAAACTTCTCTAGTACTTAAAAAAAAGAAAAAAGAAAAGACCTACTGCAATAATATGATATTGACTACTGTCATATATAACGAATTAGAACAAATAAAAATTTTGAAAAAAATAATATATTGATATGCACTATATATAGATACTTGGAATATATGAATTATCTTGTGTCCAGTTTCTGTGGCAGAGAAATATAAATTATATAATTTTTAAAAAGTCCTTCCCCCAAGAGACCAGTGTTTGGACAGAAAAGTCTTTAGCAGTCAAATCTTTTCTTCCCCAATCTATGTTATGACATGGATAATTCTGCACATTTTCGTAAGACTCTTGAATCTGGTGGAATATGAAACCCGCTGAGTTTTGTGAACAGTTAGGCATTCTAAAAATAGAGACAGATGTCCGCTCTTCTAGGTCTTTCTAGAGATGACCTCGGTGGCATTTAAGGAGAACACAAGTGTCTAGTCTTCATTTGCTGCATGGAGTCCTACCCAGGAAAGAAAATGTGGCATCTAAAGTCAGAGTTAGCGTCACTTAATCCAAGAGCCATGGAAGGAATATCAAAAACAAAAACCCTCCAGCAAATAACGAAATTATAGATGGCTAGATCATCTGTATTGCTAACACATTATGCAAATGTCTTATTTTTTTCCTGTTTATCTATTCAGTCTAGGATTCTCCTCACATCCTACCTCAGTAAATAGTATCTATCATCAAACAGGGTTGCTCAGGCCCAAAACATGGGAGTCATTCCTGAGTTCTCTCTTTAAACTCCTCCCACATTATCAGCAAGTTGTTCCCTCTATCTATAAAACACCCTAATATGTCAAATTTTCTCCATCTAGAATACTGTTACCCAAAACCACAGTTATCTTTCCTGGACTACTTTGTCTCTTAAGTCGTCTCTCTGCTTTCATTTTTGCCCCTTCCCCCTAATTTCGACACTATGTACCTTTACAGATTGTGTCACCCTCCAGTGCCTTCCCCTTGCTCTTGGAACAAAACCCAAATGCTTAATCACAGACCCCAAAGCCTTTCATCTAGCCTCTGCCTGCTTCTTCTCATACCACTGTCTAACCCCACAGGCCATTTTGCAGGTCCTTGAATGTGTCAGTCTCGTCCCTGTGCCTTCCCCTAATGGTCTGGTCTTTCGCTTGCTGTTGCCTGTGTCTAGGACAGTCTTCCTAAGATCAGTCTTTATGATCTTAGTTAACCTCAGCAAAAATAAATCTATTTCCTTCCTGACCATCACTAAGTATCACCAACCTCCATCACACTGACTCCCATTAAACTCATAAAACAGCACCTGAAATGTTGTTTTAAAGACAGGCTTCAAGCTTCTTTCTTTCTTTCGCCCACCCGCACGCACGCTTCGCTAGCTAGAGCATTAGATTTGTGTGTCCACGTCAGTGCCCTCAGCATCCACAGGGCCTGACGCACAGTAGGTGTCAAGAGCTATCTCCTACTCGGGGCAACCCGGGAGCTGACAGCCACTGAGCCGGCAAGGATAGCACAAGGTGACAGGGGCCACGGGGGGCCCGCCTCCCGCTAGAAGCGGGCGGCTTCCCCTCACGCTCAGCCTTTGGAAAACTTAGGGACCGGGGCATTCTGCATCCAGTCCTGAACGACGACGACAGCGTGGTTACTGGGAAGAAGGCCGAGACGCGGCGTGGCCAGCCGGAAAGCCCTGGGACGGGGCAGAGCAGGCCGGGCGTCGGGGTCCGGTCCAGGGGAGCACCGTGAGTTCGGCGGGCGCCGGCCGGGGCCGGTCCTGTCGGCGCCGCGGCTTCGCTTCCGGGTGAGGGGCGGGCGGGCCGAGCAGTTCCGGGGCGGGCGGCAGCTGCTGGTCCCGGGCGCGCGGAGGGCGCGAGCGGCGCGCGGGGGCCGAGGGGGCGCGAGGCGGCGGCGCGGGGACTCCGGGCCCCGGCAGCGGCCCATGGGGCGGGAGGCCTGAGGCCGCGGCCTGCCCGGGGCTCGGGGGGTGGGGGGAGCGGGGCGGGGAGATGGATAAACTGACCATCATCTCAGGATGTCTCTTTCTGGCCGCCGATATCTTCGCCATCGCCAGCATCGCCAACCCCGACTGGATCAACACCGGGGAGTCGGCGGGTGAGCGGCGGGCGCGCGGGTCCGGGCGGGGGCTTGGCGGAGGCGGCGGGCGGCGGGGAGACCCGGGCTGAGGGGAAGAGGCGGCCGGAGAGTCGCGGCGGGGGCCGGCCTGGGAGGAGGCAGGCGGAGCCGGGAGCGGGCCGCGGAGCCGGGCGCGAGGGTCGGCGGGCGCCGAGGGGAGGGCACGGACACCGGGCGCCGCGGGTCGCCTGCTGGACCCCCGGCCTGTGCGGAAAGTGGCCGAGGAGACCCGGGCAGGGCTGTTCCCGGCAGGATTCTAAAAAGAGGGGAGAAAGTCTAGGTGGGAGACGGGAGGAAACCGAATTGGAATCCGGGCGGAGAGGCTGGGGCGGGTGGGGAGAGCTGCGGGGCGAGGGAGCCGGACCGACCCTGGACTCCCACCCCAGCTCCCCGAGGAAGCTGCGGCCGGTGAGCGGTGCCTCCGCAGCGGTGCAGGGAGAGCTGAGGGTGTCGGGTAGGGTGCAGGAGATTGGGGATCCTAGCCCCCGGCCCATCCCCTGCCCTCTTGGCGGGGCTGGAGACACTCGTGGCTTCCGATTTTTCCCTTGAAATGTATGAGGTTATAATTTTTGCTTTTTTTGAGGCCCGGGGGCTATAATGAGACTAATAATAAACTTCATTTTATGGAGCATCCCTCATTCCAGCGCATCACAAAAACGCTATAGAGATCTTAATCGTAGTTACAAAATTAAGTAACACATTAGAGTTGCAGGCAACCCAGCAGCGGTAGCAGTGGCTGCTGTGACACCACGGAGGTGTAGGTTGGAGAGAGCAAGGTGCTGCCCTCAAGGAAAGAGGCGGGTACCTCAGGTGAATGTGCTGGCAAGATTTTTTTTCAGCTCGTTCAAATCTTCTCTCTCCGCGTCTCTCTCCCCTCCTGTAGATCTGTGAGACCTAACCTTTAATTAATGTAAACAGCTGTCAGGAATTAAGGAATGAGCCTTTTATTTTTTTTAACTGCTTGTCCAGTGCAGGCGAAGGGAATATTGGTGAGTGGGAATGTGTCACGCTCCTTCCCTGAACAGTTTGCTACAAAAATGTATCACTATGCTGTCAAACTTAGTTCTTAAGTATTACTTATGGTTCTGTATTTATCCTGCAATATTTTTAGCTCTTAAAAAAAAAAAAAAAAGCTGTAGCTGGGGCATTTGTTGCTTCTTCCTCCTTCCTTCTCTCCCCGGATCTAGACCTAGTGACACAAAATCATGCTATCACATTTACTGGTTATTAAAATAACACTAAAGAATTCTGCTACTTTTCTTAGCTGTGGAGTTTAGCAGAGCTTTTAATTGTAAAGCCTATAAGAAAGTATCTGGATGGTTTAGAATTTGGTGCAACTGTGAGCTTTGTTTCTGAAAGTGTTGGTGATTCTAGACAATTTATGCAATTATATGTGTGACATTCCTGCTCATTACCATTGTTGTTTTTATCCTAATTATATGTGTAGTGACTCCTTTTAAGAAACTTTCTTTGGGGCTTTACAGACTTAGGGACAATGGATTTTCACTGTTTTAGCCGAGGGATCCTTTTTGTAAAGGAGTATTACATGAAATCCTGATCGACTAAATTTGTCTCTGGGACTGTTATAATTGAGAGAGGAAAGTATTACTTATATAGTAGAAGAAAGTAATGGGGTAATAGTCCTGAGAAGATGGAGCAGGGCAAACTTTTCTGTCATTCAAAAGAAAGCAAGGGTAGGATGAGTACAATTATTTCAGATTTGGAGGCAGAGTCATTGACTGTAAATTGACACAGATATGGGAGGGACGGTAGTTCAACGTTTGAAGGAAGTAGAAATATTTCAAAAAAAACTTAAGTAGTTGCAGCAAACATGCCAACAAAGTAGGATTGTGTAGCAGCCTGGAAGCCTTGTGGAAGGTGGTAGTGCGAACTTACTGTGTGATAACCTGTCTGCCCTACTGATTTTTCTAATAGTGCTCAGCTACTTTGTTACCAGGGTAGCTGAAGTAGGTTAATTGTCCAGATGTTCTTGAGAATAAGGAAACATAAAGAATACCAATGTGAGACCATGTAGAAAGTGTTGTTGAAAGTTAGGATTTGCCAGATACATGCAGTAAAATGACAAAGCAACCAAGGTATATAGTATTGGCCAAAGTATCTTTGTATATACGCACACATACAATTGAACCCAGGGGCAGTTTAACACTGAGCTACATTCCCAGCCCTTTTTAAAAAATTAATTAATTAATTAATTGCTGAGGGAATCTTGCTGAGTTGCTGAGAGTGTCCTTGAATTTGTGGTCCTCCTGCTTCAGTCTCCCCAGTAGCTGGGATTAAGGGTGTGCATCACCATGCCCAGCTGTTGGCCAAAGTATCTTTGTAATGATGGCTTATGAAAGCTCAGCTGGATGAAGAGTAATAAAAGAAAGTAAATAAAAGAAAGCAATGTTGGGTTGGTCAGTCAAATAGCAGATGGTATATAGTCAATGGAATAGTGGACCCAATAATATTGAAGACCAATCAGAGTGGAAATGAATGATATGGCAAAGTGGAATGGCACTGTTACACAAGGTCCAGAGTGTAACAGTGAGGCTTGCATGACTGAAATGGAGTAGTGGATGTGATTTTCCTTGCCATCTCAGGATACCCTTCAGTTAGATATCCTGTGGCTAAAAAGAGGAATAATAAGCTGGATGTGGTGGTGCACACCTGTGATCCTAGCAGCTTAGGAGGCTGAGGCAGGAGGATTGCAGGTTCAAAGCCAGCCTCAGCAGCAGTTTAGCAAGATCACAAGCAACCTAGTGAGACCCTGTCTCAAAGTAAAAAATTTTAAAAAAGGGCTGGAGATATGACTCAGTGGCTAAGTACGCCTGGTTTCAATTCCTTGTACCAAAAAGAAAAAAAAAAGGAATAATAGAAGATGAAAGAAATAGTAGGAAAATTTTCAAAACCATATCTAACCTTTATTTCTTACTTTAAATATGTCAGAAATAGACCCTCCAAATTTAAAGTGAATGCAACGATATATTCCTTTGTTTCATTGTTGTTCTCTTGTGCTGTGATGAGATACACTTGAACTTTGTCTAGTATTTGCTTGAGTACTCACTGTTCAGTTTCACCTGAGCAGACAGATGCAGTCTTGAGTTAAAAAACAAAAACAAAAAACAGTGCAGTGGTGCACGCCTGTAATCCCAGTGGCCTGGGAAGCTGAGGCAGGAGGATTGCAACTCGGTAAGACCCTGTCTCTAAATAAAATACAAAAAAAGGGCTGGGGATATGGTTGCACCCCTGGGTTCAATCCAAGGTACCAAAAACAAAACACACACATACAAACAAAAAACAGTGCAAAGTTACATTTTCCAAATCAATGAAATAATTACAAGATGTCCCAGTAAGATCTCAGAAGTGACATAACCAGCGTCATGTGTCATCCCTGCCTATCTGCCCACCGCCCCCACCTCCCAATCTCATACTGGGGATTGAACCTGGGGGCTCTTTACCACTTAGCTACATCTCCAACATCCCCATCCCTTTTTGTTTTTTATTTTTGAGAAAGGGTCTCGCTACGTTGCCTAGGCTGGCCTCCAATGATCCTTCTGCCTCAGTCTTCTAAATAGCTAGAATTACAGGCATGTGCCACTGTGCCTGGCTAGGACCAGCTTTATTCTAAGGTCTGCACAAAAGTGAATTTACCTGGCAGCAAAAGTTAATATGTTCTTTTCAATGTACTACATTCAGTCCATAAAAGTTTTGGTTAATTCTCTGGATTTAAAAGTTTCTGCAGAATGTAATTTTGAAAACCATTGCAGTGAATTATTTAAGGGAAAATTTCAGGACTCAAATCCAAATTTCATCACTTACCAGGCTAAGTTCCTTAGCCTCTCTATCTCAGTTTTCTCCTCTGTAAAATAGGGATAAAAATAATAGCCATCTCATTAAGTTTTATGGTGATTAACCTCACAAACCCATGTAAAACATTTAGAAAGTGCCTGACATAGAGTAAGTGCTCAGTAAAAGTTAGATATTATTGTATCGCTGTTCTAGTTTATAAGAACAGGTGTCAGAATCCTAGTTTTGCAGTTAAAGCCCTGAACTTGTTACTGTGAGAAGTGACATGTCTTTATTAGGTGCTCTTGGATATAAGGAAACATCAAGAATAGTACTTCCAGACTTAGAACAAGTTAAGTGTCTACCCTCTTGGCTTTGAATTTCATTCATCACTCCAGTGTTGTTTCTCTTTCCTTCTTTCGTTTCTGTATTCTAATCTGTATCCTCAGCCTTTGCTTGAACTACCCCAGAAAGAGATGAAATGGCAAATGGCAAAATCTGAATCAAATAACTTCCTAAAATCACAACTGATAAACCATATTACCATAAGATTATGGGCCTTACTTTGGATGGGTGGAGTTTTTAGTTTGTTTTAATTATAGTGGTCCAGATCCAGAGAAAATACGGTCCTCTTTATTTCCTTCCTTCCCCTCTCTCTCCTTCCCTCCCTCTCTCCCTTCTTTTTTTCTTTTTGACGTTCTTTTTTCTTTTTGTCTGTCTGGGATAACATTTCCTTCTTGTTCTAATAGCTTGTGGATTATATAGAAACTTTTCTTTTGCAGGAGATACCGGGGATTGAACTCAGGGGCACTCAGCCACTGAGCCCCAGCCCCAGCCCTATTTTGTATTTTATTTAGAGACAGGGTCTCAATGAGTTGCTTAGTGCCTTGCTTTTGCTGAAGCTGTCTTTAAACTCTCGATCTTCCTGCCTCAGCCCCGGAGCTGCTGGGTTTACTGGCGTGGGCCACCACACCAACTGTGTATAAACTTTTATAGATATAATGAAACAAATAGATATATATGGGAAAAATACCTGGGGAAACACTTTAATAAGGACCCTTAGCAGTTTCTATTAACGCAGCCCAAAATATTAAATTGTATGTGACTCTAATGGCAAAATTACATAATTTTGCTGTGCTAAGTTCAGATTTCTGTTAGTTACTGAAACTTGACATCAATAGCAGTATCTTTCATTTTATGTAGTGCTTTATGGTTTTGAAGTACTTTGACATTCATTACTTGATTTGATTTCTTAGGCTTTTTATATCTGGCTGATATGAAATAGTCATTTCCACATTTCCCCCATATTTCAATACTTTGCACATGAGATTTGAGTTTCAATGTGACAGAGTCCCTTCAAGAAAACTTCTGGGGATGGGGTTATAGCTGAGTGATAATGCACTTGCCTAACATACACAAAGTCCTGATTTCTATCCCCAGCACTGCAAAAAGGAAAACTTTTCATTGAAGTATTACCTATATCTTAATTATGTACAACTTTTATTTATCTTACCTGAGGTTAAAATTCCTCAGTGGCTGGAATTTTTGCTAGATTATGGAAGAGGGAAGGGGAGATTTGGGTTTCAGTGTTAAAATGATAGCTTTTGCTTTGGAACAAGTTTCTTAAACCTGGCTGTCTTTAAAGAGACAAGCTTTTGTGGAAAAAAAATGATCATTATTTAATTTTAACAAGATCAACAGTTAAGCAAGCTGTTCTGATTCACAGACCCCTTAATCGAGGCATCATCTCTTTAGCAAGGACTTCAGTGACCATTTAGGATTATACCAACCTAACACTATTATTCTAGATGGATTTGCATAGGGCTTTTTTTATGAAGATTTCTAGATGTTCCTCAAAAGCCTCTTTCATGTACATGAAAAAAACTTCTCTTTTATATCTAATCAAAATTTCTCTAGAGTGCATATGTAAGTTAAAGTTAGTATTTTCATTTCTAAAAATGTTTTCATTCTTGTGCTTTTTAAATTGTTTAAATAGAATGTTTGTATTTAAAGCATCTCAAAAACTGGCACCCTCTTCCCTGCTTGTATTTTGAACTAGTTGAAGAAAAAAATAGAATAAATAATTAGGGGCTAAATTATTTTATTACTGATAAAGAGGATGTTGGAGAATGTGACTTATATTTGGGAACCAGCAACTTCCTACTACTATTGGACCTCTGAACAGAACAGATTAACTATGGAATCCCAAGGTGAAAGGGGGACCTACACATCCGAGACTTCCAGTGTGAAAGAAGAGAGGAGATAATCCTCTCCATAGGAAATCCAGGAAATCCTCACATATGGGTCTGCCTTGTGACATTTCAAGATCTGCAAGCAGATCCTGGCCTACAAATTGGGGATTCTTGGTTTAAAACATTAAAATTACAAACCGTACAAGCAGACTCATTTATTAAATACTAGAAAGCTTATCTTATAAGCCTTCTCCTCTGAGCTGTGACAATCTCAATGATCATAAAAGTGCTTTGGCATGAAGGACCTCTGCAACATTGATGTTAAATGAATGAGCCTTTCTAGAACTTAGTTTAGTTAATCACTTTGGGGATGACTTGTAGAAAGGGACAGAATTTGACTACTTAAAAGGGCAAAAATTTTGAGATTGTGTTTTCCTTTAATTTAGAGAGCATCAGTAAGATTTCTTCATTGTCCTTTTGAGTCTTCTTCCAGTATTTTCAGAGTTACGTGCCACCATCAACTCAGTCAGTTTTAGATTTTCATTACTTTAAAAAAAATACCTCTTAACCATTACCCCAAACTCTTAGCCTTAGGCAGTTATTAATCATTCTGTGTATAGATTTGCCTATTCTAGATATTTCATATAAATGCAGTCTACAAACGGGGCATTGGTTGCACACACCTGTAGTCCCAGTGACTTGGAAAGCTGAGGCAAGAGGATCGAAAGTTCAAGGCCAGTCTCAGCAACTTATCAAAGCCCTAAACATATTAGAAAGACCCTGTCTGGGCTGGGATTGTAGCTCAGCAGTAGAGCGCTTGCCTTGCATGTGTGAGGCCCTGGGTTCGATCCTCAGCACCACGTACAAAGCAATAAAATAAAGACATTGTGTCCATCTACAACTAAAAAAATATTAAAAAAAAAAAGAAAGAAAGAAAGACCCTGTCTCAAAATAAAAAGGGCTGGGGATGTAGCTCAGTGGCAAAGTTGTACCAAAATAAATAAATAAATACATAAATGGACTCTACAATATTGTGACTGGCCTCTTTTGTGTAGCATGTTTTTAAAGTTCATCTATATTATGTATTTCTTTTTACTGTCAAATAATATTCCACTAAATGAATAGACTCCATTGTATTTATGTATTCATTAATTGACACTTGGACCAGTAAATTTATTCAAATAAAACTCCATAATGGTAAAATGGTATAAACTTTTTTAAAATTTGGGTTTTTAAAAGTGACATTATCAGTATTTATTTTAACACATAAAGTAATAAGAACTTCAAACAAGAATTCAAAGATCAGGCCTGGGGGTATAGTTTTGTGGTAGAATGCTTGCCTAGTAAGTACAAGGCCTTATGTGAACCCCAACACTGAAGAAAAAAATTTTTCTTTCAAAGACCAGTCTTTTTACAATATAATATCATATACTATAATATAGGATAAGCTTTATGCTAGAAATCATTTGGCATTGAATTTTACAGTGTAACCTAAAAGTTTTGTAGAGGGGAATTTAGGACTAAGAGCATAGGACGCATAAGTAAATGGAAATCACTAAAAGAAAGAAATTTAGACAAATTACAGTGACAACTGCCACTGCTTTTTTTTTTAATATTTATTTTTTAGTTGTAGGTGGACAGAATATCTTTATTTTATTTTTATGTGGTGCTGAGAATCGAACCCAGTGCCTCTCGCATGCTAGGCGAGCACGCTACCACTGCGCCATAACCCCAGCCCCTGCCACTGCTTTTTTTTAAACTGGCAACATTTAGTTAATCCATTGTTACTTGGGACCCAGAGCTCCTTTTAAAACTGGTATAGTAATAGTCGCATTAGTCTTCCACTAATTAAGCATAATGTGATGAAAAACAATATCGTTCATTGTTTAACCCCTTTCCCGATAAACTGGATTTGTAGTGGAGTTGCAGAATAGTCAAGTGGTTCAGTAGGATTTGACATCAGACATCTAGATTTGATCCTTGGATTCCTTTTTCCTTTCTTCCTTTGTGTGTGTGTGTGTGTGTTGGGGAATGAACCTAGGGCATTCCACTAACTGAGCTACATCACTAGCCCTTATTTATTTATTTATTATTTTTATTTTTTCTGGTACCAGGGATTGAACTCAGGGGTACTCAACCACTGAGCCACATTCCCAGCCCTATTTTGTGTTTATTTAGAGACAGGGTCTCACTGAGTTGCTTAGCGCCTCACCATTGCTGAGGCTGGCTTTAAACTCATGATTCTCCTGTCTTCAGCCCCCCTAAGTGCCAGGATTACAGGTGTGTGTATCACCGTGCCTGGCCCTTTTTACTTTTTATTTTGAGACAGGGTCTTATTAAGTTGCCCAGCCTGGCTTTGAACTTGTGATCCTCCTACCTCAGTCTCCCAAGTCACTGAGATTAAATTGGATTCCCTTTTTATTAGCTTTATAATTTAAGACATGTAACTTGATTTCTCAGCTATAAAATGGAGATGATATACTTATTTCAAAGGATAGTTGTAAGGAAATAAAATATGGCATATTGATTAGCACATTGTCTGATACATAGTAAATATTCAAATGTTAGAATTATTTATTGTAGAAAGATCAAGGCATCTAAATTTTTTAGTGTTTCTGTTTTGTATTATCTATTTACTTGCGCCCTGCCTTGTTCCCAAAAGAGATATAAGGCAACATGGTGTGTCTGTAGTTGAATATTCCTAAAACCCACCTGGATCCAATCTGGGCAGAGAGACTGCACAGTCAGTTGTAGTGGTAATATAAACTTAATGGGACACATGTAAGTACCAAATCCAAGGAGTGCATCGGGTTTATGTTTTTAGAACAAGTTGAAGAGGTTTTCTACATGATAGACAGCCTAGCATAGTGGAAAGGGTGCACAGGTTTGGGGGCAAACCAACATGGTTAAGTCCCAGTGTCACTGTTAGCCATGAAATTGATTTTGGGTGAGAGGTTTTTGTTAATAAAAATTACCTCATTCAGACCTGATTAAGACATCTTTCAGCACCTCTAGTAGTTGTGCAGTTTGACTCCAACATTCTTTTATGTTCTTTAGATTAAAGAGTATTAACCACATTACCACTTAGTTCAGAAGTTATTTTTAAAGGAATATATCTAGGAGCAGGTAGCTATAAAGCTTTTATTTTTTGGTACTGGGGATTGAAACCAGGGGTGCTTAACCACTGAGCCACATCCTCAGCCCTATTTTGTATTTTATGTAGAGGCAGGGTCTCCCTGAGTTGCTTAGTGCCTCGCCCTTGCCGAGGCTGGCTTTGAATTCGCGATTCTCCTATCTCAGCCTCCCAAAGTGCAGGGATTACAGGCGTGCGCCACCGCACTGGGCTACTACGTATCTTTTTGGTTGTCATAATGTTTTCAAGCTCTAAAGCTACACATTTTTTAAAATATATTTTTAGTTGTTGATGGATTTTTATTTTATTCATTTATTATTTATATGTGGTGCTGAGGCTCGAACCCAGTGTCTCACGTATGCTAGGCAAGCGCTCTACCACTGAGCTACAGCCCAGCCCTACACATTTTTTTGAAGTACTTTCTAGAATTCCTTGCCCAACTAACAGCTAGCTCCTAAAAAGTTTAATAATTACAAAACCTGCTCCACTTGGTAACAGCAGATTGAGAGTAGTGGTTATTTCATCCTTCATTGAGTATAGATTGATGAAAGTTCCTGGATCTAAATCACTTTCAGGAATATGCCTATGTAAACTTTACTATGTATTCTTTTGTTAATTGTAAATTGTACAGAGGAGAATCCTTGCCTGAAACTCAGTGAGCCAGTAAAATGTGATGTTCCTTTGAGGTTTGTTTTAGGGTTGACAAAACAATGAGCATATGAGTTTGGGTGTTGGTATCCGTGACACATGTATTACTCAAATTGTTTTTGTTTTTTCTTTTTTTCTGTACTGGGAATGAACCCAGGAGTACTCTATCACTGGGTATTTTTTTGTATTAGAGATTGAACCTAGGGTCATTCTACTAGTAAGGTACATCCTCAGTCCTTTTTATTTTTCATTTTGAGACAGGCTCTCGCTAAATTGCCCAAGCTGGCCTTGAACTTGTGAACTTTCTGCCCCAGCCTCCTGAGTAGCTGGGATTATGGTCGTGTGCCCCCACACCTGGCTCCAGTTCAGTTTTGAAGCAAAACATTTCTCTGAATCACCACTCAACTTATTTATTTTTAATTAGAAAAAGGCTGTACTTTTTGTATGTCTCTTTATACAAGCCTCGCTATAAATAAAATGTCACATTTGGCATCTTGGCTCTTGCCATTGTATATATTGAGCAAAAAGGCAGCTGTTGACTTTTAATATAGATCTGTTAACTAAGGACCATGTCCTACTGTATAGTCAGAGATTAAATAGGAATAAAGAAAATGCAGTTGGGCAAGTCAAGTAAAAATTGGTCGAACAAAATTTTAGAAGCCCTCCCTATTTGCATTATATTCATGGTAAGTTGTTTACCTGGAACATTATTGGGTCTGCTTTCAGCTATGGTAATAGAAATTATTTTCAAAAATAGGCCATATTCAGATCAGTTCTATTGACTATTTACTAAGACATAAATCCGTAAGAGTTCTTAGACTATCAAAGATGCAATCATTTGATTAATAAAGTACCATCATTGTTCTGGAGATGTAGCTCAGTGGTAGTGTTTACTTAGTGTACACAAGGCCTTGGTTTTGATATCCAGTACCATCCCAAAATAAATACCATCATTTTGATAAAGTCTTTATTTTACCATAAATACATCTTCCCATAGATATTTCCTAAACCACTGGATTTCATTCCAGTTACAACAAATGCATTTGAAATATTTGTGGTCTTTGTGGAACTTGTACTGGATACTCAGAGGGTTATTTATTTATTTATTGTTGAGACAGGATCTCACTAAGTAGTTTAGGCTGACCTTCAGCCTCCTGTGTCTCTGGGGTTACAGGTATGTGCCACCATGCCTGGCCAGGTAATAATAATAAATATTTAAATAATTAGGAAGTCTTGGGCAGTACTTGTCCTTGAAGGTGGATTGACAGTACAGGTAGATAGAAAGCAGGGAAATTTCCATTCCAGTCCACTTCTCTATATTGCTGCTAAATTTATATTTCTAAAGAAAAAATATAATAATATTTATATAGCATTTACTTTGTTGCATATACTGTTACAGACTCTTTACAGAAGTTTACTAGTTTAATCCCCACATCATTCCTGTATGGGAGCTGTTATCAGCCCTATAGAGATAAAGAGAAGTTAATTAACTTGCCCAAGGTCACAGAGCTGATCCTGGCTCTTGACCACAGCATGTGCTTGCAGGAGAAAAAACTTCAGTGCCTCTTCCGCTTCCATAGAACAAAAAGCACTCAAAGATGTTCACAGTATGGCTCTAATTTACCTTTCCAAACTTAGATCCACTTTTTTCCCTACATTATTAGCCCCTCTTTATGACTATTTCCTAAGTACAACTTCTGTTCTCATCTCTAAGTCCGATCTTGTTTTATTCTCAGCCTGAAGTGCCTTCTCACTCATTCCAGTCCCTGTTTCATCAGAATCCTATCCATCTTCCATCCAAGTGGATTTCAGCTACTGTCTTCATAAAAACTTTTTTTGGTACCCTACCTGAGCACGTCTGTATCATGGTTATTTGTGTGTTACTTGCCCTGTTTTCTAGTATAGATTTTTTAAATTCCTTGAGAAGAAGGGATATGATTTATTGATCTTTGTAACTTGGTAGTATTCAGCCTCCGCATGCATGTGGCAGGAAAGAGGAAGTGTTACAGTTGCTACAGAGATTTTGAACTGGGGCTGTGGAATAAGATTGGAAGTTTTGGAGAGTTGGGTGATTGTAAAAATAAGTGTTTTGGTTATATAATATCAAATTAATGTTTAGTAGCTGCATGTCTGCAAAATTTAGTCTGGGTTTTTTTGAGATGTAACTGTTGGTTTTCATTTGGAAAATAAGATACCATATAGTCATTCCCAACTTTAGAAAATATTATAAAAGGAAAGTTAATTTGTAGGTTGATTTGTTGATTATTTCGGTCAGTAAAGAAGACCCAAGTCAATAAGACCATCATGTCTTATTTACAGAAGCTATTTACTTCTGTAACAAAAATAGTAGAATGCAGAATAATTGCTGTACTTTGGCATTTTATTTATTTTTTAAAATTTTGGGGGTATCAAGGGATTGAACTCAGGGGCACTCAACCACTGAGCCACATCCCCAGCCCTATTTTGTATTTTATTTAGAGATAGGGTCTCAGTTGCTTAGCACCTTGCTTTTGCTGGCTTTGAACTCCCCATCTTTCCGCCTCAGCCTCCCAAATCACTGGGATTACAGGCGTATGCCACCATGCCCAGCTTGGCATTTTAAAAAGATAAAAGAAGTAAGAAAATGTAGCTTATTTCTCTTTAGTTTATTGTTCTTTAATTTGTCAGTTTGACTTCAAAGCTTAAAACATTTCTTCTGTGTGATATAGGTACTTCACTGGGATTCTTCTGACATTTGTCAACAATATTTGGGTTGTATTTCTGGCTTACAAATTGCCCTATCAGAGGAAGAAAAGAGAGGAATTATGGAGAATGTTTTATTTAAGAGATTTCGGGAGGTAGAGTTAACACAGTGGAGCTGAGGAGGGCATCTGTGAGTGTGAGGGAGTGTGTGCTGGGGGTGGGGATAGAGGAGATTAGCAACTAATGACGGTAAATGATCTCTCCTGTGGGAGGCAAGGTGATGAGAGAAGTGGCTGGATGCATGCTCCTCATGGGGACCATGGATGGGCCACTAATCTGGGCTAGTATTGTCACTATTTGTTGAGGGGCCCTGTGGCTGGATAAAGGAGAAAAGCAGTATTTTATATACCAGTTTGGGTATGGTATGAGGTAAATTGACTTTTTTTTTTTTTTTTTGAAGAGCGCCTACATAGAATTTGGGCTCTAATTCTAGCTTGGGTGTAGATGTTTTTACCTGAAAAATTACCAAAATTCTTTATTTTCCCCACTGAAAAGTAGTTCATGTCTCTCCTTCATTCTCATGAATACCATCACTTAATGTGATATATATGTGTATATGATATTGAATTCTGGGAAAAATTTTATGCAGAAAGAGTTTAAAAGAGTATAGGGGTTGAGCCGGGCACAGTGGCGCATACTTGTAATCCCAGTGGCTTGGGAGGCTGAGGCAGGAGGATCACAAGTTCAAAGCCAGCCTCCACAAAAGTGAGGCACTAAGCAACTCAGTGAGACTCTGTCTCTGAATAAAATGCAAAATAGGGCTGGGGCAGTGGCGCAGTGGCTGAGTGCCCCTGAGTTCAATCCCTGGTACACCCCATCCCCCGCAAAAAAGAGTATAGGGATTGAAGTCAGAACTCAGTTCTAATTCTGATCCCTATTTACCAACTGTTTGGCTTTGGGCTTGTTACGTGGCCTCTTGAGCTTTAGTTTTTGCATCTGTAAATGGGGATGGTAACTTCTTACCTTGAAGAATTAAAGTTAATATATCTGAAACATTTACGACAATACAGGTACATAATTTAACTTCTTGTTGAGCACCTAAACAGATTGATCTCTTATCACATATGATACACAGAATATAAATATTGCAATTGATTATTTACTCACCTTACAACCACTAAAAGCAATCTGGTGTTTTTAAACTAGGATATGTCATTGTGGTATACACTCGGCTGCCTGTATCACTTTTACCATATACATCGTAACAGTGCCCCTGATGCTTGGATTGCTGCCTTTTCCCACAGTGCACTAAGGGAAAAGAGTGCCTGGCAGCCTATCCAGATGTTTATATGTCATGTTCTTCGCCATATCAAAGGTTACATGGAAGCGCATGCCTTGTAATCCCAGTGGCTCGGGAGGCTGAGATAGGAGGATCTTGAGTTCAAAGCCAGCCTCAGCAATTTAGTGAGGCCCTAAGCAACTCAGTGAGACCTTGTCTCTAAATAAAATACAGAAAGGACTGGGGATGTGGCTCAGTGGTTAAGTGCACCTGGGTTCAATCCTCAGTACCAAAAAAAGGAAAAAGGTAACATGTATTTGGGCATTTTCCGGCAATGATGACAGATTATACTGAGCCATTAGCATTCTGTCAATCTTTTGCTCACTAACATTTGCTAAATGGGATTTAGAGATACTCTGTGACCTTAGACTAGCTCTCCCTCAACTGGAGAAAACTAAATATGCAGACCATGACCTTGACTGCATTAGTTGAGATTAATAACTGTTAGAGTGAATGTTTGAGGCTAGGGTATAGCTCAGTAGTAAAGCACTTTCTTAGCATGCACAAGGCCCTAGGTTCAATAGCCAGCATTGCAAAAGAAAATATTTTTTTAAAGGGTAAATGTTTGTGGTCCCCTACAACAACAAAAATAATCATAGTTGAAATCTTAACTCCTAATGAGATGGTATTAGGAGGCTGGGACTTTTGGTGGTCGAGCCCTCTTTATGCCGTAGGAGGATACAATAAGCACCAACCTGCAACCTAGAAGAGAGCCCTCCTCAGAACTGGACCATCCTGGCACCCTGATCTCCTGAACTGTGATAAATGAATTGCTGTTACTTTTTTTTTTTTTTAATATTTTTTAGTTGTTGATGGATCTTCTGATCTTTCAGATCAGAAGACAAACTCTTACATACTGTAATGTTGCTGATATAGGAATAATTCTGGGAACTTTAGAGGACTATTTCTAGTATCTGCCTACTTACCATCCGGTAGGTAGCTATCATACTGTAACCATTTAGAATCATACCACTAGTTATGTAAAATGCCTGCTTTAAGAAGACCAACCTCTTATATAAGTTTTATTGTCCTTTAGTATGGCCCCCATTTATAGCAGGAACATATGTGTGGTCAGTTAATGCAGGAAACATTTAGAGTTATATCTGACAGCACAGACTCCAGAGCCTGGGCTCAAATTCTACCTGTACTACTTACTAGCAATATGATCTAGTATAACATACCTCAGAGGTCTGAAGATTAAAATTTTAATGTACATAAAATACTAAAAATACTTGGCACACAGTACTATATAAATGTCAACTAAAATTGGGCTGGGATTGTAGCTCAGTGGTAGAGTGTTTGCCTCGCATGTGTGAGGTACTGGGTTCGATCCTCAGCACCACATAAATAAATATATTGTGTCCATCTACAACTAAAAAATATTTTTGAAAAAATGTCAATTACAATTAATGACATTAATCATTTCAGTAGCCATAGGCACCTATTTTAAAATTAATTGTAAATACTATGAAGTTTTATGTTGAAGATGTAATTGTTACCATACTGGAATATAAATTCTAGCCCCTGGACAACTGGTCAAAATTTTTACCTTAAAAGAAGAATAGTGCCACTACTGTAGTAAAATGGGAAGAGTAGTCTTCTATAACTATATATATATTTTATATATTCAGAAAAAAATTTTAAATGGAAAAATGTAAATCCTAATATTGAATACAAATTGAAATCAACGCATCTAACTATATTTCAAATTGATAATATAAAAAGGAGAAAAGAATTAAGTAACTTTGGAACACTATTATTGTACTCCCTTAATGGGCTATAGCCTAAGGACAAAAGGAATTACAAAGAAATACTGAACTTGGTAGGTAGCAAACATGCCCTGCAACTTCTCTGCAGGGGAAATACAATCTCCATTTTTCTGATGAATAAGTATGTTCAGAGAGGGGGAATGACCTTGAATTAAATGATGCTTTGTCCACTGTATCATACAAAAAAAAATTTTTTTTTTTGGTGCTGGGTATTGAACTCAGGGGTACTTGACCACTGAGCCATATCCTCAGCCCTATTTTGTGTTTTTATTTAGAGACAGGGTCTCACTGAGTTGCTTAGTGCCTTGCTGTTGCTGAGGCTGGCTTTGAACTCACAATTCTTCTGTCTCAGCCTCCCAAGGTATGGGGATTACAGATATGTGCCACCGTGCCTGGCTTCATACAGAACTTTTTAAGTGTTGTTCTGATGAGTCCTCTCCTATGTCCTGGTCTTTTATTGATATCATGTATATTTATTAATCAGAACCACATTCTCAAGAGCTTCCTAACCTTGAATTTTATTCCATTCAAGAGTTTTATAGCATGTGATCATGCCCACCTTTTTGAAATCTGCCTTCCTGAATTAAAAAGTGTTTGACTATAACCACCCTTTTCTTTACAAGTTATAAGATGACATGAAAGCTTTTTCTCTAGATTCTCATTCCCCTACTTCATCAGTAACTAGTTTCCCGAATTTTAGCTGATGTCAAAGTCATAATTAGATGTCTATATCAAAAATTAGATGTCTATATCAAAAACTAAGTCTGGAAGTTATATGTGAGAGAGCTGCATTCTGTTAGACACTAATCTATTTATAACTTAGGATGTCTTAAGGTGATTTGGTGCGAGACATGGAGTAGATTTGTAAAGAATGCAGTTGTTGGACCTGCATTTTTTTATGAGAGATAGTGGAAACAAGTATTTTATAGACTGACTTTGAAATGACTAATTTATTAAAGAAGACAAAAAAAGGGGGAGTGAAACAAGCACATAATAACTTGTTAAATGAACTCTATGTCCTTTGAAAAAGGGATTAAGGAAGAAAATACATAAGTAACTTTTGAAGAAAAGCTGCTGTTTGAAATTTTGCAGAGTAAAAGTTATGGGAGGAATTAAGTCAAATTTTACTGTAAGTTCTTTATATGGTAAATCTCCTTTCTTTGTTGTTACAGCATTTGAAGACTCTTCTTAAATTAGCACAATCAAAATGGAATTCTGTTTTCTGTCACTCCCGTTCAGTCTTCATAATGTGTAGCTTTTAAATGTAATTTTGATGGCCACGTGCACTGTCACATCCCTGTAATCCCGGCCACCGCTCCTGAGGCTGAGGCAGAAGAATCTGGAGTTCAAAGCCATCGTCAGCAACTCAGCAAGGTCCTAAGCAACTTAGTGAGAGACTGTCTCAAAAAATAAAAGGGGCTGAGGATGTGGCTCAGTAGTTAAGTGCCCCTGGATTTAATCCCCATTACTTACTAACTAAATGAATAAATTTTTTAAAATGTAATTTTATGTAATAGAGAAATTTTCAAGAATTCTAGGCCTAGGATTTCAGTATAATTTTAAAAGGGAGTAAGGTTGGCAATCAGATTGATTTGAAAAAGTATGTTTTATCAGAATCAAGACTGTAAAATCGTATCCAGGTGCAGTGGTGCAGGCCCGTAATCCCAGCAGCTCAGGAGGCTGAGACAGGAGGATCGATTGTGAGTTCAAAGTCAGCCTCAGCAAAAATGAGATGCCAAGCAACTCATTGAGACCCTATCTCTACATAAAATACAAAATATGGCTGGGGATGTGGCTCAGTGGTCAAGTGCCCCTGAGTTCAATCTCCAGTACCAAAAAAAAAAAGGTAAAATTGTATTGTAGTCCTTTTATTATATTAACTGTGTTTCCGAATGATTATTTCAGTAATTTCTGTCCAAAATAGCAGTTTGTGGGAATGTGCCACTTGTCTGTGGAAGTCAGCATTTATGAGACTTCTCTCTTGATATTTCTGAGGTTTTGATTCTGGATAAACGTTCAAGAAAAATTAAACAGTTCTACCAAAATATTCATAAATAGTAACCTTTGAGAAGAGCTATGGAACCAGACCTGGTTCATGTCCTAACTTCAGCTTTTTCTAGGTGGTGCTAAGTAAGCCCTCAAAATCTAATGGTAGCAGTTATTATTTATTCATTTGCCTCCTCCTCCTCCTCCTCATCCTCCTCCTTTTCCTCCTCCTCCAGCTTTTGGAATAATGAGGAAAGAAAATTTCTTATGAGGGTCCTTTATTTAATGTTAGGGTTTTGAAGTAGAGTTTCAGACAAAACTAGATTTTTCTGAACCAAAACACTTGAGATTGTGTTTGGGAAGTGAGAAGGAAAGCTGCTAAACACCTACTCCACTTGTGCAATGACAAGAAGGCTGAATTTCTAATTTGTTTCCTGCCCTTAGCCTTTTGCCTTCAGTTCCTCTGCCTCAATATGAGAATTTCCATATTCCTTTGGAGATAGTTGCCTGACTAAAACAGATTATCTCCAGGAGTTTTGTTAGGCTAGTTAATCATAACCTTTTGGAAGAACATCTGGGTACAGTTTCCATTTTTAAAGTCTATATTTTGAGGTCATTAGATTTGTATATTTTAAAATTATTGGTTTCAGTTCTTTTCCTAGGTTGTGCCCATCCTTTTTGGTGGGGGGGGGGGCTCTCTACCACTGAGCTACATCCCCAGCCCATTTGTGTTTTTATCTTGAGATGGGGTTTTGTCTTGTCTAGTTGCCCAGGCTGACCTCAAGCCTGGGATCCTTCTGCCTCGCCTCCCAAGTAGCTGGAATTTGTAGACATGTGCCACTGCCTAGCCGTGTGCCCATCCATTTTAAGAGATTTATTTCTTTTATACAGAAAATATAAAGCATGTAGGTGATAATGAATAAAAATCATTATATTCAATTAAGCTACTAGAGTTTTTTCATGTTTTAAAAATATAATCATTACACCAAACACATAGATGCATATGCATATCCAAATCATCTCTCCAGGACACCCTCTCAGCCCCAGCAGATACCAAAATCTACTGAAGGGCAGGCCTGTTATATATATATATGAAAATGGTATAGTATTTGCTTATTGCATGCACATCTTCCTGTTTAAGTCATCTTTGAGTTACTCATAATGTCTAATACAGTAAAAATGCTGTGTAAATAGTTATTGCTTTGTATTGTTTAGAAAATAATTTTAAAAGTCTGTTTATGGTCAGTGCAGATGTATCTTTTTAATTGAATTTTAAAGTCTGAGGTTGGTTGAATCTGAGGAAGTGGACCCTGTGGATACAGAGGGCCAACTATGCGCTCGAACATACAAATGTAAATTTGCTTTGTTGTGATTACTCAGGTGCACTAAGTAGAAATTATAATATTTGTTTTATTATACTCATTTCAGCAGTATCATGGGTAGGCTGTTGGACTCTGGAATTTAAAGAGGATTTTAACACGATAAGCATAGAATTAAATACTCTAAATATCTGAAGGATATTTTAAAGTCATTTCTAAAACAACTGCTTCCTTTTTTAACTGACCTTTTACTAAGCCTCTTTCAGGAATCGTTATACATCATATACTCAATCACGTTTCCTTAATTTTTGTCTAAAACTTTAGTTTTCCAAAGGTGATCTAAATCACACACTTCATATTCTCCTACACTTACACCCCTCTTAGCTTTCCCTTCCTCCCTTGTACTTGAATGAGTGCATGTCATCAGAGCACTGTTTGTTACTCTTTCTGCAATGTTTTAAGAAGTCATAAAAGGCAAATTGTTTAATGCACATTCTTAACATTTTAAAAACCTCCAATTTTGAAAACCACCTTTCTCTGGGCTGTTAGATACATGTATGATTCATAAAATGAAACAGAGTTGCCTGTAGTTACTTAATTGACTTGCCATTTAAAATCTTATGTCCTTGTCATCTAAAAGATCTAGCTTACCTTAATGTCTTATACATTATTACAGTTTGAGAAAATTCTCTTTCTTCAGAACTTTCCTGTTTTAAAGCTTTTACTTCTCCATTAATTTTGTCTGCAAAACATGGTTTAACAGTCAGTTGTGGTGGAACATTACTTAAGTCTACTGAACGCAAATATGCTGTTTCATTCTTAGAGGTTTTTAAGCAGTTTTTAGGACTTCTGGTAGACATTTCTAAATTATCATATAACTAAATAGTTTCACATAAAAATTAGTGATAGTCTAAAAAGACTCTTCTCAGATCCTTCCTGCCACAAACTCATACTTTTCCATCCCACCCCCAAATTCTGAAACTTTCTTGTGGCTTATGAAGTCCATTAAGTTTGAAGAAAATCTATACAAAAGGCATCACCATGTTAGACTCTAGATGGAATCTGCACTAGCATTTACCCTGATTCAGAATTGATAAGAATGCACTGAGCCTTCTGTTCTCTTGGATCTGATTTTGCAGACTTTCTCATAGATAGATATTCCCTGGGATTCAGAACCTGTCATGCATCACTGCAGGAGAAGATTCAAATACAGAGTGTTTGAAAATCAAAACTGTATTTTCCAAACAGTCAAGTTAAAAGTGTGTATGTCTGAACAAAGCTTAACCAATTAAGACATCATTACTTTTCCATTTGAAAACTTGCTTAGAACATCTAAGCATTAAGTACTTCTTACATATTTTTAGGCAAATTACCTACCAGTACTTTTCTCTTTACAATTAAATATATTTTGTGACTTTTCTTGTGAGAGTACTTTTTTTTTTAAGTAGTCTTTTGAATTGAATTGACAGATGATCACAAAAATGATTCTGACTTATGGTTAGTTTATTGCAATCTTTAAAAAATATTCATATTTTACCTTCTTTAGGCCAGGATGCAATAGTGAGAGATGCAGACAAACAATTGGAATTCATGAGAACAGCACTAAAATAGTAGTAAGTGCCATTGCCATGGGAGTACATTAAACATGCCTCTCTGACTCCAGCATAGGTTAGAAATGGCTACGTGGAGGAATGATACCTAAGCCGAGATCTAAAGAACATACAGGAACTGGTCAAAGAAAGAATTGGAGTAAGTGTTTCAGGTAGAAGGAAAAGGAAATTTAAAGAATCAGATTTTAAAAAGAACATTTTATGCAGGTATCCTGGAAGCTAGATGTGATAATGGTAGTTTGAGGGAAGTGGCGTCAGATGGTATTGGATAGGTAAATAGGAACTAGATAATGAAGAGCTTGTTTTTTCATCTTCTTTTTAAAAAGAAAAGAGTGCCACGTACAGTGGCATGCACCTGTAATCCCAGTGACTTCAGAGGGCCAGACAGGATTGCACATTCAAGGTCAGCAACTTAATGAAGCCCTAAGCAACTTTGTGAGTCCCTGTCTCAATAAATAAAATAATTAGGACTGGGGATAAAGCTCAGTGGTAAAGCCCCTCTGGGTTCAATCCCAAGTACCTAAATAAATAAATGGGAAAAAAGGAATTTTTTTCAGATAGAATTCACATGCCATTTAGTTCACTCCTTAAAAATGTACAACTCATCATTTTTAGTGTATTCACAGAGTTGTGCAACCATCACTAATTTAGATTTGGTCAATTTTAGAACATTTTCATTACTTCAGAAGGAAACCCTGTCCCCTTCAACTATCACCCCCTAATTATCCCAGCCCTGAGCAGTTTTCTGACTTTGTATCATTTACCTATTCTGGATACTTTATATAAATGAAATGATAATATGTAGTCTTTTGCGACTAGTTTCTTTCACTTAGCATAATATTTTCAAGGTTCATCCATATTGTAAAATGTATTAATATTTCATTCAGTTTTTGTTTACCATGTGGCTGTGCCACATTTTATTTACTCATAGTCAATGTCCATTTGGGTTATTTCCATCTTATGTGGCTATTGTAAATAATGCTGCTATGAACATTCATATCCACACACTTTCTTTGTGTGTACATGTTTTTATTTCTCTTGCATATACACCTAGCAGTGAAATTGCTGAGTCATGTGGTAATTATTTTTAACTTACCTTTTTGGGGTGGGGGGGACGGATTGAGCCCAAGGGTGCTTAGCCACTGAGCCACATTTATTTTGAGACAGGGTCTTTTTATTTTGAGACAGGGTCTCACTAGGTTGCTTACAGTCTCACTAAATTGCTGAGGCTATCTTTGAACCTGTGATCCTCTTGCCTCAGCCTCCTGAGCCACAGGGGTTACAAGCGTGCCCCACCACACCCAGCTTCTTTTAGCTTTCTGAGGAACTGACAAACTATTTGAAAGTGGTTGTGCCATTTTACTTGTCAGCCAGCAGTATAAAGGGTTCCAGTTTCTTCACATTCTCCCCAACAGTTGTTATTGATATTGTACTAGTAGGTAGTAGTTTCTCTTTGTGGTTTTGAGGGACATTTCTCTGGTCTCTAATGATATTGACCATTTTTTATATGCTTATTGGCCATTTCTGTGTCTTTGGAAAGATGTCTATTCAGATCTTCTGCACATTTTAAAATTGAGTTATTTATATGTAGTATAGTTACAAAGTTGTTTATATTTCTGTTAAAAGTTGTCAGATATTGATTCACAAATATTTTTCTCCATTCTGTGTGTTTTTCTTTTCACTTTCTTGATTATATCCTTTGTTGCATAAAGGTTTTGATTTTGATTAAGTCTAGTGTATCATTTCTTGTGTTACTTTTTTTTTTTTTTTTTTGGTACCTGGGATTGAACTCAGGGGCACTTGACCACTGAGCCACATCCCCAGCCCTATTTTGAGTTTTATTTAGAGACAGAGTCTCAGTTGCTTAGTGCTTCGCACTTGCTGAGGCTGGCTTTGAACTCACAATTTTCCTATCTCAGCCTCCCAAAGTGCTGGGATTACAGGCGTGCGCCACTGTGCCCAGCTCTGTGTTACTTTTGATTTTGGTGTCTTACCTAAGAAATAGTTGTTCAATACAATATCACAAAGATTTTCTTTCCAAAGTTTTCTTTAAGAAGTTTTAGATTTTGCATTTATGTCTTTTGTCACTTTGAGCTAATTTTCTATATGGTGTGAAGTCAAGGGTTCAAACTGATTCATATGTACCACTTGTTGAAAACACTATTCTTTCCCCCATAGAAAATTCAAGGTAGCCTTGTTCAATTGACCATGAATGTGAAGGTTTATTTCTGGACTCTCAATTTTATTCCATTGATCTACACTATCTTGATTTCTACAGCTTTATAGTAAGTTTTAGAATCAAGACATGAGTCCTCCGACTTTCGTCTTTTCAACATTCTTCTGGCTATTCTGAGTTCCTTGCATTTCCATATAAATTTTAGGATCAGTTTGTTAATTTCTGTACTAACAACAACAAAAATCTCAGCTGGAATTTTGAGAAGGATTGCATTGACTCTAGATCAATTTAGAGGTATCATCTAAGTCTTTCAGTCCATGAATATAGAATGCCATTCCATTTAAATCTTTAATTTCAACAACATTTTGTACTATTCAGCATATGTCTTATACTTTTTTTTTTCCTGGCACTGAGGATTGAACTCAGGGGTACTTGACCACTGAGCCACATCCTATTTTTTGTTTTATGTAGAGACAGGGTCTCACTGAGTTGCTTAGCACCTCGCCATTGTTGAGACTGGCTTAGAACTCGTGATTCTCCTGTCTCAGCCTCCCAAAGTGCTGGGATTACAGGCATGTGCCACCCTACTCGGCTATACTCTCTCTTAGTGATTGTGCAGACTTAAAACTAAGTTCTCTTACTTTTCCTCTACTTTTGTTTTTGGTACTAGGAATGGAACCCAGGGCCACTTAACCACTGAGTCATATCTCCAGCCCCCCACCTTTTGTTTAATTTTTTTTTTCCACCAAGGATTGAACGCAGGAGTACTTAACCACTGAGCCATATTCCCAACCCTTTTATTTCATATAATTAGAGACAGGATCTTGCTGAGTTGCTGAGGGCCTTGTTGAGTTGCTGAGGCTGGGTTTGAACTCACGATCCTACTGCCTCAGTCTCCCAAGTTGCTGGGATAACACATCCAGCCTAAGTTCTCTTTCAGATAACATTTTTTTCTCTTCACTGGTAGTGCAGTGCAGCCACTTTGTAACAGTATTCCCAATTCCTCGCTCTTGTGCCCTATAACATTGCTGTCATTCATTTTGCTTACTCATAAGCTGCAATCACTGAATACATTTTGGTTATTATTTTGAATAAACTTCCTGTTAGATGAATTAAGGATTAAAAAATAAGATATTTTTACCTTTATTCCTTCTCTAATGCTCTTCCTTTCCTTTCTTTATATAGATCTCAGTTTCTGACTTGTATCATTCTTTTTCTTTCTAAAGAATTTCTGTTAACATTTCTAGCAAGGCTAGTCTTCTGATGAAAATTACTCTCAATTGTTGTTTGTATGAGAAAGTGTTACTCTCTTACTTTTGAAGGATACTTTTATTGCATACAGAATTCTTTTTTCTTTTAGCCCTTTAAATATTTCATTGCACTGTGTTGTTGCTTGTGTGATTTCTGATAAGTCGGATGCAGTTCTTACCCTTGCTTCTCTATAGATTAAGGTGTTTTCCCCTTCTGGCTTCTTTCAAGATTTCTTTGTTGTTTTTCATTTTCTGCAGTCTGACTATGATATATCTATGTGTAGATTTTCTCTCTCTCGATCTCTTTGGGACTTAGAGACTTCTTAAATAAAGCCCGAGAACTCTGAGAATAACTGTATTCCCCTGTTGTTATATAGGAGCTGTGTTGATGTTATGGGAGCATATATAAGCAGGGGAAGTATTCCATGATTAGGTCCAGTCATCCTGGGCCCTGACCTGTGACGTTCATTAATGCTTCTTGGTCTTTTTCCCCTCTTAGGTGAGATAGAAAGGCTGGGCACAGGTGGTGTTAGGTAGGGCTGGGCTCTAGTGAAATGGTTTCTTTTTAGCCATGCCTTTTTTAGAAGAACAGATGCTCTGAGCTTATTTCAAAATGACTAGTTTCCCCTTTCTCCAACTGGAAGCATGTGGGGATTTTTGATCTTAAATGTGAGAACCTGGTGGGTTCCTTGAGAAAAATCTCAAAAAGTATGTGTCCCCACCCTCAATTAGACCTCCTTGGATTTGTGTGTGTGTGTGTGTGTGTGTGTGTGTGCGCGCGTGCGCACATATAGATGCAAGTGCTAGAGATTGAACCTAGGACCTTGCACATGCTAGACAAGGCTTCTACCACTGAGCTACATCCCCAGCCCTTTTTTTATTTTTCATTTTGAGACAGGATCTCATCAAGTTGCCTGGCTGGCCTCACATTCGCCATCCTCCTGCCTCAGCATCCTGAGTAGCTGGAATAACAGGTGTGTGCCACTGTACCTGGTCCCTTTGGCCTCCTTGGAATTTTTAATTGTCAAACTTGACCACACAGAGCCTCTAGGAATTCACCTGTTAACATTTTTATGTTTTTCTAATCTAGTATAGGTTCCCGTAGAGGTTTGGAAGTTCATGATCCAGTAAACAATGATTGTATGTGCCTTTTGTCTCTCCATGCAGACAGCATTTTGTCCTGTGACTTCAGTTCTCTGATGGACCTAAGGAGAGTTGTGGATACTTAATTTGTTTAGCATTTTTCTTGTTTTATGGATGAGAGTGAAATTTCTAGGCTCCTCATGCCTGAATGGAAATCAAAAGTTCCTACTTACTTTTTTTTTTTGGTACCAAGGATTGAACTCAGGGGTTCTCAACCACTGAGCCATATCCCCAGCCCTATTTTGTGTTTATTTAGAGACAAGGTCTCACTGAGTTGACTCGCTGTTGCTGAGGCTGGCTTTGAACTTGCAGTTCTCCTGTCTCAGCCTCTCAAAGTGCTGGGATTACAGATGTGCACTACCGCGCCCGGCTCCTACTTACTTTTTAAAATTTATTCCTGTAAGATTTTTTGGGCACTCCCAACCCCAGTACTGAGAATTGGAGTCAGGGACAGTTTCACACTGAGCTACATCCCTTATATTATCGTCTTCCTATGTCAGCCTCCCAAATTGCTGGGATTATAGGCAGGCACCACTGTGCCTGGCTATTTGGGCAAGGTTTTATTAGTTGTAGGTTTATTGGCAAGGTTGTGGTTTTAAATGCAATACTTCTTTGAGTTTTGGATTGATCATTGCTAGTGTTATAGGAATATAATTGATTTTTGTATATCAATCTTATATTCTGCAACCTTTCTAAATTCATTTATTCTAATAGTATTTTAGAAGATTTATTTTTCTTGCTTGATTGCTCTGGCTGGAACCTCAAGTATAACATTGAATAGAAGTCACAAATGTAGATATCCTGTCTTATTCCAAATCTCAAGGGGAAAGCATTCAGTCTTTCTCCATTAAGTATATTAGCTGTGCATTGTTTGGGGGTTTTTTTATTATTGTTGTTTTGTTTGGGTTACTTTTTTTTTCGGGGGGGGTAGGTAACTATGTGAGCAAATTTACTTGTATAGTCAAGATGGTAATATTTTGGAAAACTCTAGTATAAGTATCAGAACCAGAGTATTCATATTGATAAATTCCACAGATTTTATTCAGAATTTCTCAATTTTACTTGTACTCATTTATGTTTATGTATTAGTAAGTTCTATGTAATTTTATTGCCTGTGTCCATCACCACAGTAAGAATAAGATATCCAGGTTGTATGTGTCAGTAGTTTGTTCTTTTTGCTGGATAGTATTCTGTGGCATAAATGTACCAGAATTTGTTTAACCATTTGCCCTGGTCAGTCTTAGGGCTTTAACCTGGCACCCAGGATGGTGCCTAGTACATAGGAGGCATTCAGTATATACATGTATATATTGAATGAATGGAATCTAATAAGGAGAGAGCTTATTTAAGAAGTTATTAGAAAAATTTCAAAATTAGGGTACAAAGAGATGAACAAGACTGATAACAATGGAAATTGTTGGAAGGAAGGAATAAATAAGTTCCAAAGGAAGAATGATTTTTCACTATTAGAGGAGATGATAAAGGGCAGACAACAAGAAAGATTCCAAGATTTCCATACTGAGTAAGTGCTAACAGTCTCATTATTAAAATGTCTGTCTTTATCTCCTCTTACAACATTTTTTTTGTGTGTATGTGGTGCCAGACATTGAACCCAGGGCCTTGTGCATGTGAGGCAGCCGCTCTACTAACTGAGCTATATCCCTAACCCCTCCCCTAACAACTTTTATGTCCAAGATTTAGTTCCTAGAATATAGAGATAGGCAGTAAATATTTGGATACATGAAAATAAAGGAAATCAGAATCTTACATCTTAGATGCATCTTATGTTTAAAGTAATAGTAGGACATTGAAGTAAATGGAGGCTAGGGCTAAAAGTCTGGAAAGAATGAAGGCCTTGGGATTTACAGCATTTAGGTGGGGAAAGCACTACTAAATAGAAGAGACAACCTTACAGATAGGAGAAAAACAAGAAAGCAAAGACAAAGTTAGAGCCAGGAAGAAGAAGAGAGTTACCAACATTATATGCTTCAGACAGCTGAAGAATATGACTAAAGATCTTCAAAGTTAGAGAGGACATGATGTTGGGAAGAACAATTTAAATAGAGCAGTGAAGTGAACATCATATTACAGCGTGAGGATGAGTGAGAGCCAAAGAGAAGAGAGACACTGGGGAAATCTGAGGTAGAGTCATTTAAGGGAAGTATTGTTTGTTTTGTTTTATGTTTTTGTAAATATGTCAGAATATTTTTAGAAGGCTGGGGTTGTGGCTCAGTCGTAGAGCACTTATCTAGCATGTGAGGCACTGAGTTTGATCTTCAGCACCGCATCTAAATAAATAAATAAAATAAAGATATTGTGTCCACCTACAACTAAAAATATTTTTTTAACTTTTTTTTTTTGTTTTTTTAGTTGTAGATGAACACAATATCTTTATTTATTTTATGTGGTGCTGAGGATCGAACCCAGTGCCTCACACATGCTAGGCAAGTGCTCAACCACTGAGCCGTAACCCCAGCCCTAAAAATATTTTTTAAAAAAATATTTTTAAAATTTTTATTCTTCTTTTAAAAAAGAAGAATAAAAAGCCAAAACAAGAAGGGATGGTACTAGGGAAGTTTTGAGATGAGGAGCTGCGATGAGGGTTTTGGGTGCTGAAGAGGGCAATTGAAGTTGCTTCATTGGCATGATGTTGTTTTTTCCTTTTAAGAGAAGAGAAAGGTTATCTACTGTGGATGGGCATGAGAAAATTTGAAGGGTGGGTAAAGGTTTGGAACTGCTTCTGTAGAGGATGCACTTGGGTCAACAAAGAAGATACGTAAACCTGCACTAAGCAGGCATAGGGCTTTAAGTTTAAGTAGGTTGCATGAGTTTGTCAGGGAACCCAGTCAGTAGTGATCTGACGTTTTTTCAAGTGAGTAGTCCAGAAAACATACATCTTCTCTTGATAATTCTCTTGTTCCATCAAGTGTAGAGTTACTTAAATATTTCATGATGCTTTTAGCCTGTGCCACTTCATAGAATGAGCTTCACATATTTACAGAATGTAAGGCGTTTAAAATTTACCTTTCATCCAGAAACTACTTCTTGTGATTTGCTTGAATATATTTACATTCGTTCTCTCCATCCTCTTGAAGTTTCTATGGATTTTGATCACAGTTCATGATGCTTGCCATCATTTTAGAAATCGATGTTTCTACAGCTGGTCTTGTTGAGGGTATTTATTTCACTTGGGCAACAGAAGTTATCACCAAGTAAATGCAGTGACCTGGTTTAGGGCAAAAGGAAACCAGCCTGCTGAGTTTTTTTCACATGTACATAAATTATAGTCAGTTTGAACAAAGTGGGGAGGAGCATGTGTGCTCTATGCAGTTTGTCCTACAATTTTCTTAACACTGTCAGTAACTCTCTGAAATAGTCTCTCTCCATTTACAAATAAGGAAACTGAGGCTTATATCCCTGGATTACATGTAAGGTCATACAACAAAGAAGCTGGACAGTGGGAAGTCAGACCCTTGTCTCTCTTATTCAGCACCTTAAAACTCCTTTTTATATCATGTACAGAATACGGTATAGTCCAACCAATTATGTTTTATGCATAAAATAAAATAATAGGGCAGTTGCTTAATTAGTGATTTCTAATTGGAAACAACTTACTTCCCAGTATAGATCAATAATTAAAGAAATGCATTGTTGGTAATTTAATAAAAGGGAAGTTTTTCCTCTGTTTCTGTTCTCCTAAATCCCTTAGGCCTTTAGATTGCTAGTGTGACATATAGAAATGCACCTTCTTTATGAGGATGAATAAAGTTTATAAATAGTATTAAGTTTTCTGGGTTGTTTTTTTTTCCTAGTAAATTCAGATAGTATCCAGCACTTTTGTCTTTTAGCCACAGCAGTACATCCACATTCCCACATAACTACATGTTATATATAGGGATTATTTTTTCTTAAATATATATCTTTATATTGCCCTTGTGGATGCTTACCTCTTCTCAGACTGTTTACACACTCTTGTTTTTTTGGTACTGGGGATTAAACTCCGAGACACTCGACCACTGAGCCACATCCTCAGCCCTATTTTTTGTGTTTTATGTAGATGCAGGGTCTCACTGAGTTGCTTGCTTAGCACCTCGCTGTTGCTGAGGCTGGCTTTGAACTCACGATTCTCCTGTCTCAGCCTCCCTAAGTGCTGGGATTATAGGCTTGAGCCACCGCGCCCGGCTTGTTCACACACTCTTACCGCACCCTCCTATGTGTTGTCAATGAATATTTATTGAGCACTTCTTTTGTTTCAGCCATTGTACTGAGTATCCCAGAGGGTTGCATTGGAAAGTCTAATGTTTTCTGAAAATCGGAATTCATTAATTTAAAAATTAGATGGAATGCTTGCTTTGGCCTCATGTATTGGAGCAATATGTATATTAGCAAGGCCTTGGCACAAGAATGACTTGCAGATTTGTCAAAGAAAAAAACAAGTAAATATAACCAACATGCTATGGTTTTCCATCCATGGAAATTTTGTCTTGATTTAAGACTGAATAGTTTCTGTCTGCCGGCCATAGAATAAGATGAGTTTGTTTCTTTTAGGTCTTAGATACAAGTCTAGGGGAATGTGTACTGACAGTCACATTATAATCAAGAAGACTTGCCTCAAGTAAATGATCAGTTTTGGTAGGTTTGAGACATTCTGAAATGTCCATTATGTACAAATAGAATAAAAATAGTTACATAGAATACAAACCCATTGAAGGAATACATAATTGTTTAATTGCCTATTCCCCCAAATTAGGTAGCCAGAAGTGTTTTGTTTCATTATTGGTACAACCTCTCAATATTAATAATAATAAAACAACTGATTTATTAATTTATTAGTTTATTAAAATAACTTATTTAGTGTTATCATTGTTCTCCTCTTTTTGCAAGGATCAATTGATTTAAGCTTCCCAATAACCTGCGAAGTAGGTGCTATGTATGATCCTCCTTTTACAGATGAAGAAAGTAAGGGAGAGAGAGGATAGGTAGCTTGACCAAGTTACAGACAGGGCTGGTAAGTGGCAAAGCTCCAAGCCAATTTGCTGTGTAGCTTACTGACCTCTTAACCACAATGTAGCTGGTGGCTATCATATTATTTATGCTGCCTTTCACTAGTCCTAACTTTTCAGACAGCTTGGTAAGTTAGTATAGAAGCTGTCGTGAGTTGTTCTAGGGGTTAGAAAATGTATCCCATTTCTTCCCACCTCATAGGCTGCATAATCTGATGAGCTTATGTAAGAATGGGAAAAGAAAGTTAGTATTTGGCCTTGATTATAGACCTTGTAAATAAGTGTATTGAGTTCTCTAATGTTGACTTTGGGCCTTGATGAATATTAAAATATTTAGAAGCAAATAAAAATGATTAGGTGTTAGATCCTGAAAATAAAAATTTGTTCTTTGCAATTCTTAAAATGAACATTCCAGTGCCAAAAGGATAGCACTAAATTTAAAGGAATTTTAATTGTTATTATTTTTAGAATATATTTCATTTATTCAGTAGTCACATGTGACTAGTATTATCCTATCAGTGTAGGCCTAGGCTCTCTAAGGATCACATATGAAATAAAAGTTTTTCTGGATAACTCAAATAACAGTTGTAAATTATTTGCTTTCCTTAATTGGGAAGCAGGGGAACTTAAAAATAAAAATTTGAGTCAAACATTTAAACAGCCATTTTGTTACCATGTGCATTAGTCAGGTTTTTGTAGCTATGACAGAATATGGGAAATAAACAACTTAAAGGAGAGGAGATTTATTTTGGCCTGCTTTCAGAGGCTTCAGTGCATAGTTGCTTGGCCTCATTGCTGAGGGCCTATGGTGAGGCAGAACATCGTGGCAGCTGTGGCAGAACAAAGCTGCTCACCTCATGGAGACCAGGCAGTGGGGAGAAAGCAAGCTAGCTCCCGTGCACACTCATGTGAGCCTGAAGTTTCCACCACTTCCCAGCAGTGCCGCCAGCTGTGACCATACCTTCAATACCCAATCTAAACTATAACACCATGAAAAGCAGGCAGCTGAGGGATTTGAGTGTGCCGGAGAATTAAAAGGACACTTTGACAGCCTATGGGTAACTTCATTGCTCTATTTTAAAGAGCCGCCCTCCCTTTTTTTTTTTTTTAATCTTAGTAATACAGTGATCCTCATGGTAGCTCTTTAAAATTATCCCAAACACTGTATTAGTGAATACTGAATCACCGCACCTGGGGGAATACAGGTTTAGGTTCTTGGGAGCCTCTGGTCACAAAGTTTCATCCACTGATTGATACATAACCTTGTGTCATATGTGTTTCTGTTTAAGGACATTTATTATTGAGTAATATTACATAAAATTTTGTATTAATATACAATAATATTTATCAGTATGATATTGCCAGCAGCACTAAAACTAAGGGAATGAAGCTTATCTAACGTACATATTTTCTCTGAAGGGAACATCACAGCCTTTTTGCACATAGGGACGTTAGACAACACTTTAGCACTATGGATGGGGCCAATGTAAATAGTGAAATCACCCATAAAAAGCACTAAAATGGCACTAAAGATGCTGTTAGTGCCACTTTTAGAAGGGACACTTTATATCTATGTGAGAGCTGAAACAAAACATCATCTTGTTCAACATTAACTAGGAACATGTGTAGGGTAAACTCAAATTTTTTGCCACTCTGCATGTGTATTTTGTCCTCAAATGACAGTGAAAATGCCTTAACTATTGATGTAGAGGTTTACAAAGAAATTTAGCAAGTTAGCATGTTAGAAATATGGAATTCTCAAATAATGATTTATTATATGTGATTACATTAAATTTTGTGAAATATAAAAATATAGGAATTAATCGCTTTCCTTTTCCAATCCCTCTTCCATTTTTTCTTTCCATATGTAATCACTTGCAGTTTTCTGATGCATGGATCTCATGACACATACTACTCAGGGGTTTGCTTTTTTCTAAGGATATCTTAGAAATCCTACCACATCAGTAATCTCATTCTTTCTGGAATTCTAAACTATGTACCATAATTTATTTAGCCATTCCTCTCTTGACAGGTTTCTCATGGTTATAAGTAACAGTGGAGTGAACATCTTTGTAGGTTCTTCCTACAAAGGAATTGCATATGTAAGAAGGAAATTGCTGGGCAGAAAGGTAATTAGCACTTTCAGTTTTGTTAGAAAAGCAGTTGTGTATTTCCTCTGGGAAGCTGATACCGAGATGGAGTTAGAACAGCAAGCTGTTTGTGAGGCTTCATACCTGTGAAAGACCAGGGTTAGGAGCTGAAGGACAGGTAAAGTGGTCAGACCATGATTCAGATCTAATGTCTCAGCTGACCGGGGCACTGTTGAATTGGAGGACCAGAACGTTTTTAAAGGTTTTTTTTGTTTTTTTTTTTTAATATTTTTTTTTTAGTTGTAGATGGACACAATGTCCTTATTTTATTGCTGTGTATGTGGTGCTGAGGATCGAACCCAGGGCCTCACGCATGCGAAGCAAGCGCTCTACCGCTGAGCCACAGTCCCAGCCCCTAAAGGTTTTAATAAGTGTTTCCAAATTGCCCTAAGAAACACATATAGAAATTTATGTTTCTGTAGGAGAGTGTCTTATTGCACTCCCCAACCTGTTTGTTTTTTACTTCTTGTGTTAGTTTTTACAGAGTTAACATTAAAAAATAAAAAAAAATAGAAATCTTATTTTGGTCTGCATTTTTTTGGATATTAGAAGAGTGAACTTGTGAAAATTAAATTCTTTTGTTCTGTATGCCATTTTGTATGAATTGCTTATTCATATCTTTTATCCATTTTCAATTTTAGTGTTTGATTTCATGTTGATTTGAAAGACTCATTATACATAGAGAATAATACCGAGGGCTGGGATTGTAGCTCAGTGGTAGAGCGCTTGCCTTGCATGCATGAGGCACTGGGTTTGATCCTCAGCAACACATAAAAATAAATAAATAAAGATATCGTGTCCATCTACAACTAAAAACAATATATTTTTTAAAAAAAAGAATAATACCATTTCATGTGTATTGCACAGAGATTTTTTGAACTTTTAAATTATAATTAGCGTCTTTTCTTTCTATAGTCTGACTTTGTATGTATAATTGGAAAGGTCTTCCTCATTCCTAAGGCCATGCAGTCAACTAAAATATTTTCTTTCTTTTTATTTTATAATTTTAATTTTCATATTAGTTAATCTTCTTATTTTGGTAACTGATATTAAGTAAGAGTTTATATTTTAATTATTTTGGGGGGAGGAGTACCAGGGATTGAACCCATGGGCACTTAATCACTGAACCACAGCCCCAGTTCTTCTTTATTTTTTATTTAGAGACAGGGTTTAACTAAGTTGCTTTGGGCCTCGCTAAGTTATGGAGGCTGGCTTTGAACTTGTAATCCTCCTGCCTCAGCCTCCCAAACTGCACCTAGCTTATATTTTAATTCTTTTCTAAATAGTAAGCCAATTGTGCAAAGAGTTTGTTTAATAATCCATTCTTTACACTGACATGTAATGCCATCTTATCTGTATTTGCACTGTTGGGGTGTTTGATTCTGTATAATTGATTTATATGTATCCTATACCATTACCATCTACCCTTCATTCTTTTATTATTGTAGCTATATATCTGTTTTGTGACTGGAGAGCTCACCTTAGAAAGTGAGCCTTGGGAAAGTAGGGTTTGGGAAGACCAAGTTTATAGTTTTGGAAGTTAAAAGGAAAAACCCCTCTTAAGCCAGCAGCATATTTTTATGGTTCTCTTGGACATAAGGTATTGGGTGTGCTTAACTACAAAACTAGAGGTAGAACCGTATCAGCTTAGGTATTTCACTTGCTAATTTAAAATATTAATCTCCAAAAGAAAATAATCTGTGTTTGAGAAACACCTTTGTAGTTAAATGTAATTAGACCTTTAATTAGACTTTGTGTTAGACTTTGGGTCTAATCCTCTATGATTAGAAGGATTGAAGGTAAACCTAATCTCTATAGCAAGAATTCTCAACTGGGCAGTTGTGGCCCCCTGCCTCTCTGGGACATTAGGCAGTGTTTCAGGATATTTTTTATTGTCATAATTGTTGCGGGGGAAAGGGTGCTACTGGCTTCTAGTGGGTGGAGGCCAGGAATGCTGCCTTGTGTCCTACAATATACAGGACAACCCAACAACAAAGAATTATTTGATCCAAAATGTCAGTAGTACTGAGGATGAAAAACCCTACTGTAGAGAAAACTCAAACCAAGACCTTACTTTCTTACTGTAATTCAGTCTGATAATGGCTGTGTTTAGCATATGTACAACAGGGTACGGTGGCACATGCCTGTTGTAATCCCAGCACTTTGGGAGGCTGAGATGGGAAGATGGTGAGTTCAAAGCCAGCCTCAGCAATGGCGAGGCACTAAGCAACTCAGTGAGACCCTGTCTCTACATAAAACACAAAATAGGGCTGGGGATATGGCTCAGTGGTCCAGTACCCCTGAGTTCAATCCCTGGTACCCAAAAAAACAAAACAAAACAAAACAAAAACCATATGTACAGAAAAACCACAGGCAATTAAATGACTTTTGTACTTTAATAAGGGAAATAGCAACAACTCAATAAAAGCAAAGGATAGTAACAGATGGTTATAGTAAAAGTTCTACTAAGTGCCCTTTAAATTTGCTCAGCCTCCCTGATAAGATTAACACAAGTCACAACTGTAGCAAGACACCATTTTACATATCATATTGGTTAAAATAAAAGTTTGATAAATGTTGTATTGGTGAAGATGTGAGGAAATAGGAATTAATTGCTGATCAAAGATAAATTAACATCCATGGGGAATAATTTGGCAATATCAGAAATTTAAGGTACATCTTCTTTAATGTAGTCTTTTTATTTCTACAAGTTTATTCTGCAGGTATAGTTTCATGTATGAAATGAATTTTGTAAAGATACATGGGGATATCTGCCCATTGTAATATTGTTTGAAATAACAGAAGATTGGAAATAATCTAATAATGTGAAATACTGGGAGTTACCCCTATGCTAGGCTACCATAAAGTCATTTAAAAAGTGAGGCAGAGCCAGGCGCGGTGGCTCAAGTCTGTAATCCCAGCACTTAGGGAGGCTGAGACAGGAGAATCGCGAGTTCAAAGCCAGCCTCAGCAACGGCGAGGTGCTAAGCAAGCAACTCAGTGAGACCCTGTCTCTACATAAGACACAAAATAGGGCTGAGGATGTGGCTCAGTGGTGGAGTACCCGAGTTCAATCCCCAGTACCAAAAAAAAAAAAAGTGAGGCAGGTACCAATATGTAAGTTTCTTCATAATATTTACGTAAAACAGCAAGATGCAGACATTATGAGATGTTAGCAAGGATGTAGAGGAACTGGAAAAGTGAATATACCACTGACGGAAAAGTAAATTGGCATAACCCCTTTGGAAAACAACTTAGTATTATCTAGTAAATTTAAAGATGTATATGTATCTTACCCAGCAGTTTTACTTGTTAACAGAGTCTAGAGAACTCTGGCTCATTTTCTCCAGGAGACTAGAACATTGGTAGTAGCATTTATAATCAAGAAATCAAAACAACAGCAAGAACTTAACCAGAAAGAACTCACACGTCCAGAGTAAATTAAATTCAGAATACAACCATGAAAAAAAAAAAAGAATTCTAGTCACACACAATGATTTAATGAATCTAAATAAACATGTTGAGCTAGAAAGGCAAGTGTGGAGCGGGCGCGGTGGCACACGCCTGTAATCCCAGCACTTTGGGAGGCTCAGACAGGAGAATCGCAAGTTCAAAGCCAGCCTCAGCAATGGGGAGGTGCTAAGCAACTCAATGAGACCCTGTCTCTACATAAAACACAAAATAGGGCTGAGGGTGTGGCTCAGTGGTCGAGTGCCCCTGAGTTCAATCTCCAGTACCAAAAAAAAGCAAGTGTGGAAGAGTGCGTGTATTCTATTGGTATGAGGGTCAGAAATACAGACCTAAACATGTTTAGGTAAAAATATAGTAAATATGGGGAGACGGCCGGCAACTCATTAAGAGGTTCTTCTTCCTGCCAAGGAGGATGTAAGCCACCTGAGAAATTAAAGTCTAGAATAATTGGTAAAGAAGAAAAGACAAAGTCAGAAAGATAGTTTCAAAATTTGGAGCCCCTTATAGGTCTACTCCACATGGGAGCTGGGGCTAGACAACAAGAAAATGGCTCCCCTGGTTTATTTAAAGGGATACATCAAAGGCAGGGATAAGGTTTCAAGGGCGGAGTCTTGCTTCATGATGTCATATAGTCAGCAGGTTAATTGGCATCTTGGCAGGTCACCCTCATCTCTAGTGCTGTGTGGAACTTTCACAGAGCTTGAATAGGACTCAGAATGTCAGGGCAGTCAACCAGAGAAAATGTCCACTGGTCATTCCTAGACAACATATTCTCCTATTCAAATAGCTACCATGTGCAATGGTCCACACACAGCCCACAGACGGCTCTCTACCAGTAAAGCTACAAGCAAGGAAATTAATAAGCCAAAAATCAAGATTGACTTGGGGATAGCCAGGCTTGGTCGTGCACTCTGTAATCCCAGCAGCTTGGGAGGCTATGACAGGAGGATCAAGAGTTTAAAGGCAGCCGCAGCAAAAGCAAGGTGCTAAGCAACTCAATGAGACCTTGTCTCTAAATAAAATACAGAATAGGGCTGAGGAAGTTCAGTGATCAAGTGCCCCTGAGTTCAATACCTGGTACCCAAAAAATAAAAATTAAAATAAGTGACTGGGGGAAATGAAAGGAATTTGAGAGAGGTCACATAGGGGATTATAAAAGTAGTAATAATGTTCTTTTTTCTTAAACTGGCATGACTTTTTAAATTGCATGTATGTTTTATAAATACTCTTATACTAATTATTTAACTAAAAAGTATGTTTGGGAAAGCAAGATGTGGAAAATAAATGATGCATAGGTCCTTTTTTAAAATATGGGATACATGAGCGAACGCATACACATCCATCATCATCCCTTCTGTAAAGATACACAAGAAGCTGGTAACAGTAGTTTTTGCCTCAAGGGAAGACGGCTGCATAGCTGGAGACCAGTTGTTGAAAGGAAATTTACTTATCATGCCATCCTATACTCTTTTATACCTTTTGAATGTTTACAGTAAATGTATATACTACATATTCAAATTTTACTTTAAAATACATGTGCAAGAAATTTATCATTTGTGAGATGTCTGGAGAAATTTCAATATCATTTCTAACCTTGGCAACTTTGCAGGTTTTACCAAACCATATATGAAATGAAAATAAGACATATTTTTGTTGACTAGGTACTTTACCTGTCATGATGTTTTTTCCTTGAAGCTTAAATGCCATGCAATATAATATTCATAACACAAATTATATTCTCTTAGCCTTTAGCCTGCCTTCTTTTTATATTGCTTACTGAGGAATCTTTGAAGTTCTGTTCAATTTTTTTAACATCTTTTTGAGGAAAAAATGTCCTTTGTAACTCTTAGTAAAAGAAACTAGCCCTTAAATTAGGCAACACTGTACCATTTGAGTATGTGTGTATCTCATCAAGACATTTGTCCAGGCCCTGTCTGCAATAGGAAGCAAAAGTTATCCTTTATTCCCTTTACCTTGAATATTTAGGGAGAAGTTCTAATTGAATACCTTTCTTTTTTCCCAAGACTGTTCATAAATATTTTTTCCACATTTTCTCTTTAGGGTCTTACTACTTAATTAAATTTATTTAAACATGTCAGAAACATTTATTTTTAAGTTTTCAATGCATACTCTTTCATAAAGACAGGGTTTTTTTTTTTCAACTTTATGTTCATTGTCTCTGGTATAATTGATTAACTCTATAAATCTAACCTATATTTAGCTGACTCATGAATTCTCTTCTAATATAAGTCTCCATTCTCCTCAGTTGGTTTTGAGGGAGAACAAATATGGTCAGTCTCTATGCAGTGTCCAGCATTGCTATGGAACTAATAGGTACTGTCATGGATTGATGCCATTCCCTCTTAGTAGCATGACATCTGCTGGTCACCTTAAGAGTCAGCAGCATTTTCTGCTGGGTGCTACAAACACCATTACTGCTTCCTGCAGGTTAAATGTTGATATATTGATCTTCTCCAAATGACAGGCTGCTGAGAGGGAGAACGACTTCCATTCCATGTTACACCCTGACTAGAGCAGTGCCATGGCAGTACTGCTGCTTCTCCAGAGTCACTCTTTTTCTATGACAGATGATAAAGCTTTCTTCATTTTCATGCTGAATGTCATCTTTTCTTCCATTAGAATAAATTATTTTCAGAACAATCTATAGTCTTTAATGGAAATCAGTTTCTTGAAAAAGTGATCCTTAGAACTCAAGTCACAAAAATTCTGTTCCTTATCAGGTCTCTTAATGGAAAGTGGGTCAGCAGGTATTTTTCAGAGGAGAACTTGAAAATTGTAGTTACATTAACCTTTAGCCTTGAACGTGTTTGCTGTTGCTCTTTTCACTTTGGTCCAAAAAGAACAGTAAAGCTAAAGGAGCAAATACTGTTTTTATTTTATGTATTTTGGAACTAGAGGTAGTATTCCTGTCTTGATGGAGTTAGCAAAGCTAAATCCTGCCAGACCTTGTGCTTTGTCCAGGAGCCTTCTCTTGGCTTATCTACTCCCATTTCTAAAGCTTTTACTTTCACAAATACAGCCTATTTTCTAGGACTAGCTACATTAGCACCTGCCATTGAAGCATGGATTCAATTCTGTAGTCCTTTTTTAAGTCTCTATGACTGCATTCTTTTCTCCTTCCTTTCAAATTAGACAGGAAAAAAAAATTGAGGGTCTTTCTGGTTTGTTTGTATTTACATTTCAGTATCCCAAGAACCAACCTAGTTCATTAGGAACCGGCATATTCCCCAAGACACATATCAGATAACAGTTGGCTGGCTATGTTAAAATTGCATTTCTGATTCTATTTTAGGTACATCATCAGTCCATAAAGTGAATGAGAACATTAATAGGATTCATAATTTTATCTAGACATGTCACTAAAATGTTACTTGTTTTTACTGCCTTATTGAGATGAAGTTTGTTTCTGTTTTTTCTTCCCCCTCCTCTTAAAAAAGTTAATAAGCTAAATAGTGTCAGTGACTTGAAGCGACTATTTAAATGAATCCCTTCCTTAAGATGAATGATAATTGTCTATTTCCTATTTTGTCTTTTATTTTGGAAAGAGAAGAATGTGATAAAATATGGTATCTCATCTGTTTTGTGCTGCTATAACAGAATGCCTGAAACTAGGTAATTTAGAGCAGAAATTTATTTCTCACAGTTCAGGAAACTGGGAAGTCCACCTGTTGAGGCATTGGTAGGTTAGGTGTCTGGTGAGGGACCAGTCTCTACTTCCAAGATGGCACCTCAATCCTGCATCCTCCAGAGTGCAGGGATGTTAGAAGAGTTCCCATAAGTTCTTTTTTTTTTGGTACTGGGGATTGAACTCAGGGGTACTTGACCACTAAGCCACATCTCCAGCCCTATTTTGTGTTTTATGTAGAGACAGAGTCTCACTGAGTTGCTTAGTTGCTTAGTGCCTCACCATTGCTGAGGCTGGCTTTGAACTCGTGATTCTCCTGTCTCAGCCTCCCAAAGTGCTGGGATTACAGGCGTGCGCCACCATGCCCAGCTGTGTTTCTTTCCTGAAGTAAAAGTACATATGCTTGGAATGAGGTGGACATCAATGCCCTAGGTACATGTATGACTGCACATATGGTGTGATGCTATATTGTATACGGCCAGAGAAATGAAAAGTCGTGCTCCATTTGTGAACAATGAATCAAAATGCATTCTGCTGTCATGTATACCTAATTAGAATAATTTTTTTTAAAGTACATATCAAGTGAAATAGCAGTATATCTCTAATAATACTTAACATTTATCAGGTTCTTATTCTGTGCCAGCATTTGTTCTAAGTGCTTTATGTATATTCTTTTTTTTAATATATATATTTTAGTTGTTGATGGACATTTATTTATTTATTTATTTATATGCGGTGCTGAGAATCGAACCCAGTGCCTCGCACATGCTAGGCAAGTGCTTTACCACTGAGCCACAACCCCAGCCCTATTCTCTGTTTTAATATCCACAATATTGTGAGATCATTCTGATGTCCCCATTTACAGTTGGGGAAACTGAGATACACACAGGTCAAATAACTTGCCCCAAATCTCACTTCTACTAAGAGGTGGGCCTGTATTTTAATCTTAATCTGGAACCTGAATTCTAACCACTAATATACTTAAGAAAACATATATAACTAAATGGTTTAGAATTTGATTTGGTATTAAAGGATTACTGTACTTATATAAATTAAGGGAGTGTACTTTGTCAGAAAAATGACTTTGAGTTGTTTCATATTGGAGTATAAACTAGTTGCAAAAGAACAATTATTTTGACAGACCTGGAGATCATAAAATGGAATTTTGCTAAACTCAGAAAAGTTATTTATCATGATTTACTCTACAGTTCTTTTCTGAGAAGGTGATGATGTACATTTTCTGTACTTTGCAAATAAATGAAACAAATAGGAATATTCTTTTTGATGTTTGAGAATAGACTATGAACAAAGTTCCTTGAAGACAGGACAAGAGCCTAAAATCAATGCAAGGAATCCTATTGTTCTTGAGACAAAAAAATAGGGATGTTCCTTCAAGGAGAAGGTATAAGCAAAAACAACCAACACAGCACCATAATGAAAACACAAATAACTGGGACAGAAGCAGACCTCAAATGGATCAGCAAGCTTTCCTTTATTCCACAGCTGAGTCAATCAGTCAGCCACAAGAGGGCCTCATTTTCTGTGTAGAAAAATGGCCGCTGGTTATAGATGGGATCTGAGTTTTATAGTTTACAATGAGGGTGAATTAGTCATTGGAGACTGAGGCAGACTGTTGGTTTGGGCAGTCAGGAAAAAAGTTGTAAAAAGTCTGAAGCTCACTGTCACTGGCAGAAGCTCAGAATTCGGTGTTCACTGCTTATTCCTCTGGGACCCATTGTTACCCAGGGCTTCACTATTTGCTTTTCTCCTTCCAACACTCACTGGCAGTGGGGAAGGGTAAAAGTCCAGGGCCCAGCTTCAGTATCCACCTCCTCCCATCAGGACCCATTGTGGTTGGGAAGGGATGAGTGTTTGCTTTTGGTGGAGATGCTGGGGATAAACTCAGGAAGGGAAAGAAAGTTTGCTTTTTTCCCTCAGGGCCCATTATTACTGGGAAATGATTAAATGGGAGAGGATTAATGATTGCCTTGCTCCTCCCTCTTCTCTGGGTCAGACAGTTTTTGGGGTTGTCCATTTTCCATATCCTTAAGAAGCACCTGGGAATGGGGTATTCCTTGAACATTTATGAGGAAGAGTGACTAGTGTGGGAAGAGGCTACATTGCAGAGTGAACAGAAGCCAGTGGAGTCACTTCTTTGAGAGGAACCCAAAGACAGTCTCCACGGTATTTTTTTTGACCTCCCATGAAGTTTCTCTTAGATTCACTATCAATATGTTTAAAATTATAATTAAGTCTGCTCTGCTGTAAATCTGAATGTTCCTGGAGGTGTTTTTAGGAATATTATTCATTTTCTTTACTGAATAGATGGTGTTCCTGGAAGTTAGTGTCATGTGATAGGGATAATTTTGAAGTAAGTAATTGAAAACCTGGGTTTTAGTACCAGTGTTATTCAGTTACACTCAGATTAACTGGGAAATATGGCCTGTACACAGGGAGAAAAAAAGCAATCAGTAAAAATGTTCCTGAGGAAGCCTAGAGGTGAGCTTACTAGATGAAGAGTTTAAATCAGGTATTATAAATATGTTCCAAAAATAAAGGAAACCGTATGGAAAGAGTGTGAAGATAATTTATTACCACATACAGACTAATAAGGAGAAATTTATCTTAAAAAATAAAATAGAAACAAACTCCACATGAATGTTTGATTCATAATAGCCAAAAAGTGAAAACAACCCCCAAATGTCCATCATTTGATGAAATGATAAACAAATGTGATATATCCGTATGATGGAGTACTCAGCAATTAAAAAAGTGAAGTGCGTAGACATATGCTGCAACATAGATCAACCTTGGAAGTATGACACTATGTAAAAGAAGCCAGACATAAAAGGCTACATATAGTATGATTCCATTTAGATGGAATGTCCAGAATAGGCAAATCCTAAAAGGCAGAAAGTAGATTAATATTTGCCAAGAGACAGGGAAGTAGGAATTGGGAGTATGGGGCTTCTATTTCACGAGATGATGCAAATATTTCGGAATTAGATATTGGTGATTATTGTACAATATTATGAATCTACTAAAAACCACTGAGTTATACTTTAAAATGGTGAATTTTATCTCAAAAGAAACCAAAAAATCCAGTTGAGATTATTACTAACTTTTTTTTAAATAATTTTTTAGCTGTAGATGGACACAGTATCTCTTATTTATTTATTTTTATGTGGTGCTGAGGATCGAACCCAGTGCCTCACGCATGCGAGGCAAGTGCTCTACCACTGAGCCGCAACCCCAGCCCAAGATTATTACTAACTTTAAGTTTAATAATATGTCAAAAACTTTGTTCCAGTGTAGCTCCATTTCCTCGCTTGCCTTTGTGCTATTACCAAATTACATCCAGATACAGTACAAACTTATCAACATAGTTTTATAATTGTCTTATTGAAGAGTTGGAAACAAAAACACATTTCAACCCAGCATGTTTTTGAGATCCTGAAGTGGATACATAAGCAAAAGAACCCAGTGAATTGGGCAAGATCTCCAAGTGAAAAAAGGTGGAATCCAAACCACAAGAAAGAATCAATAGGATGAAAGGCAGGTAAATTCACAAGTTTGATACTGGACAGCTAAGGAGTTGTGGTCTGATGGCCTCTTTTTTCCTGGGTAGTAGACACTGGTACCTACTGGATGTGAGAGAGGTGTTTGATGGTTCTGATAACTGGAGATCAGGTGACTGCGGGAGACTTGGAACAGCCCCAGGACAGGATAGGAAAGCACTGAATTGCCAGGCAGTGATGATAAACCTCACATTAAAATTTAGGAATTTTCAGTGGCACCCTTCCACTCAGATACATGGTTTTCTCTGTTAGCATTCAACAGCCTGGAGGTAAGTGCAAGGAAGGGGAGAAATTTGGGGCTGGGCTTGTGGCCCCAACACAGTAGTAGAGCGCTTGCCTTGCATGTGTGAGGCCTTGAGTTCGATTCTCAGCACTGCATATAAATAAGTAAAATAAAGGTCCATCAACAACTAAAAAAAAAAAAAAGTTTTTAAAAAGGGAGAAATTTTATAATGGATTCTAGGCTGAATAGAGGAAAAAATGAAGACAATAAAGTAATGAATGGGGATAAAGCATAGGGTTCTGTGACTAGAAGCACTGGGAGGGATTGTAACAGGTGAAAGTCACAAGAGGACACATTGCTACAGTAGCAGACACTAGTACTTGGCCTCAACCTCTTATATTACTTGAGTTTTCAGACACTGTGTATGGTTCATTAAAAAGTTGTTTTACCTGTCTACTGTTTTTGGCCAGTTCACTATTTATTGTCCTAAGATAGAATACAGAAATCATAGCAGATAAAAACCCATCACCATAAGCTGTTTCTGGAGGAAAAGATCATGTGAAGTTTTAAAGTTACCTTGAGACTATTATTTTCTGTGCTTGTGCATCTCCTCACTCAGAGCAAGGGCCTCACTTACCCAGGGAGGTGTGTGGCATTTCCTGTGTCAAGGCCATCCCCATTCCCAGTCTCCTATCCTCTCCTGTCCCCAGTTCTCCTGTTTCTGCAGCCAAACTGTCACTAAAACATGCAACTCCATAATTTCAGTTAAGTTGTAGTACCATCCCTTGCTTAAATACAGTTGCTCTTAGGAGGGGCAGGATTTTAAGCCTTTATCAATCATTAAGACATTTGTGGTGAAGCATTTGTTTGGTCTGTGTAACCAACAAGATACCTTGCCAAGAACAGATTTTTATATCTACCAAGAGAAGGTAGGGCGAGAGATCCACATCAGTGGCAGAGATTGGGCAGATCAGATCACAATATGTAGAACTGACAGGAGGCCCCTGAGAGGAAGAGAACACTGAGTAGTGGGAAAACTTAAAGGAGACATGGGACAGGACAATCACAATTACATTATTTTTCAATTTTAAAAATTTTGGTGCTGGGGATTAACTCAGGGCTTTGAACATGATAAACACACCCTCTATTGCTGAGCTATACCCTGAACCCAATCACAAATTTTAACTTCATCCCTTTTGCTTGGGTTCAGCCCTATATGGGGAATCCCTCTGTGGCCAGGTTGGCAAACCCTTCACAGGATTTGCTCTTGGCAGGTTCTGGTGGGCATGTGCTTCTGCTTTACAACTCCTGGGTTACAGATTTTCTGTGACACTGCTTTTCTTGCACCAATGACATACCTTATGATCGTTCTCACTGTGTCAGCAGACATGCTCAGACTGTGCTAAGTCATTTCAGCAGTGTCTGAGATAGATGATGAGTGTCCAAAGCCACTTTAGTTAAAATGCCCCATTTAATGGGGTGAGACATTATGACTTTTCCTTTTGTGTGATGATATACAGGTGAGATCCTGGGAGGCACGTGGGGTGCTACAGTTCCTAGTTCGGTTTCCTTTTCACTATTGTGTGTAAGACTTTTATTTGGCTGGATTGGTTGCCTAAGAAATGGCTGCTGGGTAAAGATAGATTGGTTGTTTGGGGAATGGAATTACAGACTCCTTCCAGAGGCAAAAATCTGTTGGATAAAACAAAAATTAGTGAATGGCAGCATGCTATAGGAAACCACTCAGATGAAGACAGTTCTACAGGAGAACCTATCCAGTGCAGTACAGTTTTTAAATTTGGCTTGTTTTTAATTTGTTTAAAGTCACCAAATACTTTTTTTTTTTTTTGGTACCGGGGATTGAACTCAGGAGTACTCAACCACTGAGCCACATCCCCAGCCCTATTTTGCGTTTTATTTAGAGACAGGGTCTCACTGAGTTGCTTAGCGCCTCGCCATTGCTGAGGCTGGCTTTGAACTCATGATTTTCCAATCTCAGCCTCCTAAAGTGCTGAGATTACAGGCGTGCGCCACTGCACCTGGCTCCTCAAATACTTTTTAATCTCAGTCTCATACCCACTGGCACATGCCATTTTAAGTTTCCAATGAAGCAGAAGTTACCTCCTCTGAAAAGCTCATGTCCTATTTGGGATAATACAAAGCTACCTTTGGGGCTGAGGGTGTGGCTCAGTGGTAGAGAGCATGCTTAGCATGTGGGAAGCTGTGGGTTCCATCCTTAGCACCCTTCAGAAAATAAGCAGCAGTAGCTACCTTTTAAAATCAAGACATGACACTGTGATACAGACTAATGTGTTAAGAGAATTTGGAGGAAATAAAATTGACTATCTCCTGCCCATAGATTCAAATCTTTCACTTGACTATCAAAGTGACAGATTTGAATCTATGGAAAGGAGATAATTCATTGAAGTGAAAGTTGAAATTTAAAGACATAGTGAGAAATCCCAGCAACTTGGGAGGCTGAGGCAAGAGGATCATGAGTTCAAAACCAGCCTCAGCAACTTAGCAAGGCTCTAAGCAATTTAGCAAGACCATGTCTCAAAATACAAAAAGAGCTGAGGATATAGCTCAGTGGTTAAGCATCCCTGGATAAAATCCCTGATATCCCCACCTCCCAAAAAAAGACCTGGTGAAAGTTTGGGTACTAACAGTACCTGAATTTTTTTTTTTTTTGATTGAACTCAGGGGCACTCGACCACTGAGCCATATCCCCAGCCCTATTTTGTGTTTTATGTAGAGACAAGGTCTCACTGAGTTGCTTAGCACCTCACCATTGCTGAGGCTGGCTTTGAACTCGCGATTCTCCTGTCTCAGCCTCCCTAAGTGCTGGGATTACAGGCTTGAGCCACCGTGCCCAGCTTAACAGTACCTGAATTTTAAAAATGTAATGGTAGTGAAACAATTATCCTTGCAGATTCCTCCAGTTAGCCAGTGAAAATGTATGACTATGACATAAATTTTACTGACTTAAGAGACTTATTTCAGAAAACAAATTCTGACAATAATGTTGACAGACCACTGTTTGCACTGATCTTTTTAATATATTGTGATATATTTAAGGGAAGTCTCTTTTACCCCAAGTGTGACAGCATATTAATTTTGGAATCTCTGATTACTACACTAGTGCTAAGCATATGAGGGGCATTCAGTAATACTATTTGTGTTTGGTGCTGGGGACTGAACCCAAGGCCTAAGACATGCTAAGCACATGCCCTACCACTGAGCTACACCACCAACCCACAATAAAATATTTGTGTATTGATTTTCATATACACAGTATGCCTTCTGATTGTCAATTAGAATTAGTTTTCCTTTCTTTCAGAACAGAGTTGCTGAATGTCTAGTCTTGATTTATTTTGATAAGGAATTTTATAAATACAGGAGCATAGATAGCTTTTTTAAAGCTAATTATCTCTCAGGATATTTCCAGTTAGTTTGTAGAAAGTATAGCAGTAATTTTCATTTTCTTACTTGTTCTGTTTATATTCACTTGGTGTGCCATGCAAGGCAGGAGAGGAAAAGCAGTGGAAAGCTCAGTGGTCAGCAGATGTAGGTTAAGTTCAATTTCATCCTAATGCTGCTCACCATGGTGAGCATGTCCATAGCCAGAATAAGAGAGGCAACATAGGATATTCAGAAATATTTTGAAGGAGAACTCTTTTAATTATGATTTACTGAACCTACAACTTTTAATATGTGCAGGCTGCAAATAATTACCTTGTGAATCTGGCTGGGCTCACTCTCACATGCCTGTAATCTCAGCCACTTGGGAAATTGAGGCAGGAGGATTTTAAGTTCAAGGCCAGCCTCAGCAACTTAGTGAAACTCACCTCAAAAAGGACCGAGGGGGGCTGGGGCTGTAGCTCAGTGGTAGAGCGCTTGCCTAGCATGCGTGAGGCACTGGGTTCGATCCTCAGCACCACATGTAAATAATAAATGAATAAAATAAAGATCCATCAACAACTAAAAAATATTTTTAAAAAAAGACCGAGGGTACAGCTCAGTGATAAAGAGCTCCTGAGTTAATCCCCACTACCAAAAAAAAAAAAAAAAAAAAAGCAAATCTAAATTCAGGAGATAGTAGATTATTAATTGTTAAATTGTGAACAAAGATGCTTCTATAATAGTACTCCACAATATTGCATTTTGTCAGAGAATCTTTTATTGCTTCTAGTTTCTTCTTATAGCAATTATAGCTTTTTAAAATGGAACAGTGAGTACAAGAGAATAACTTGTTAGAAGTATTTTGCTGAATAATCAAGAGTGGTTCCTCGCCAGGCACAGTGGTGCATGCCTGTAATTCCAGCACTTAGGGAGGCTGAGGCAGGAGAATCGCGAGTTCAATCACCCAGCCTCAGCAACGGCGAGGCGCTGAGCAACTCAGTGAGACCCTGTCTCTACATAAAACACAAAATAGGGCTGGGGATGTGGCTCAGTGGTCAAGTGCCTCTGAGTTCAATACCCGGTACCAAAAAAAAGAAAGAAAGAAAAGAAAAATTCCGGTTCTTTCTGCTAGTATGCACGCTCCATTGGACAGGAACCTCATCTATCTTGATCACTATTGTTTCCCTGGAGCCTAGAGCAATGCCTTATGCATGTACTCAGAAAATTATTTGTTTAATGAATGATGGAATAAGCTACCTTTGACAACTTCGGTGAAGTTTTTAAATTTTGGGGTGTTTTTGTTTATTTGTTTTTTAAGTTTATATGTCAAGCCAGACATTTCCACATTATGAATGACTAGGAAATTAAGTACTTGGGTGACATATACAGAGATAGATAAGATTTAATAACCAAAGGGTGGTAGAAGGGAATATCTCCTGGCTTACCAGACCCACTAAAGTATTCCCACCTTTTGCATCTTCCCAGGAGCACTCACTGTGGGGCTAGTGCGACAGTGTCAAACAATCCATGGACGAGACCGGACGTGCATCCCTCCCCGGCTACCCCCAGAGTGGGTCACCACACTATTTTTTATCATCATGGGAATCATTTCATTGACTGTCACATGTGGTTTGCTGGTGGCTTCCCACTGGCGAAGAGAAGCTACAAAATATGCTCGATGGATAGCATTCACTGGAAGTAAGTAGCCTGTGCTTACTAAGTTGTCTAGAAGGTGCACACACTAGTATTTTTATGAAGATAATCAAGAATCAGTAATAAGGACTCTATAATCATCAGAGAGCAACATTTGCATATGGCCTTGAGACAGACTCTCCACAGTCCCATCAGTTCTTCAAACCTCTTACAACAAGACCAGGACATCCACAACTTTAATTACCTTGTATGAAATGCAAGTTTGATGAATCTTGTTTTTGTTTACATTGTGACCTAAATATTCCAAGTTTGTGACTCAGAGCTACCATTAGCTTGAGTCTTTTCCTCTTCTTGATGGTATTGGTACCTTCTATCAAAATAAAGATAAATCTAGAAGAAATATAAAAATATAGATTAGATAAAAGTGGTTATTTGCTGTTTAATATCATCGATTGAGTTTCTGCTGTGTATTGTATAACCATTGGAAAATTAGCACGTTTGGTTATTTAATAATTGTTTACCAACATTTTTAATGGCTATGCTCAGTGTTGTGATAAGTTTATATATTACACATTCTTTTATACTTTGTAAAATTAATTTCAAAACACATCAGAAGCTTATCCCAAGTTGAAAACATAAATGCACAATGAAAAGATATTTCTATAATTTTGCTTTCTTCTTTCCCTCTAAAGCAATTTTGGGCTCCAGGAGGCATTTGGCAGTGCCTAAATTATTTTTAATAGTCACAACTAGGGGGCGCTGCTGACATCTAGTGTGTAGAGACCAGGATGCTGCTAAACATCCTACAACCCACAGGACAGCTGCCTCCCCTCCCTCCCCAGAGAATTCTCTAGCCCTGAACGGCAGTAATACCACTGTTGAGAAACCCTGATGTAAAGAAATGGATGGCAATACCTCTGCCAAATACTGACACTTCTAATTCAAACTTCTTTGGTTTGCATGGTTTCTAAAAATGGATATTAAAACTGCTCACTTCATGTAATATCATCATTTAGAACTAGGGTGATTACAGTAAGATAATCTCAAGGATCCCTAATAGTGCTAAAACTCAGTTTATCTTTAAGGCTATAAGATAGTGATTTCCTTCATGTCTCTGTTTCTCCTTAACTTTTGGTAAAACTTCCTCTTTATGTTTCTGGCTCTGTTTTTTAATTTTTATATCTCTACTGCCCTTAACTTTAAGATATAGATCAAGCAAATTGCCTTTGACATTAAAAAAAAAATTCTCCACCCTTGTTAATCAGTGTGACACAATTTAAAGAGACCTCCAGAGACGGTTCTTGTCTAAGAGGAAGAATCAGAAGCAGTTGTAGAGATCAGGCTGCTAAAATTTAAAAATTTAAATTTGATTTTTAAATTTGAAAATATTTATGAGGAATTTAAAGAGAAGATAGTTTTTTATCTTTTGCTCATAGATAGAACCATTTATGCAGATAGAATTCACTCTTTGAGAGTAATATAATGCCAAAGAAGTTTCTGCAATCAATTGAAAGTTGGGAGTACCTATTCTCTGAACACCAAAAATCTAAACTAATTTAGCAAAGTTGTATGAGGCAAAGAAAGCACTAAGATGCTCACATGAGCTATTAGTTTGCCTGATGTAAACATATGATTGTTTTTTTTCATTGCCCTCCATCAGAGAATATTTAAGTATATATAGTTAATCCCCAATGCAGTGTAATCTTCCTTTATTTTTTAGTTAAATAATCTAACTTTTTGAAATAATATGTGCATATGCTATGTAATTCAGTCAGTGAAAGAGTAACCAAGTAAAGTGTTACCAAAGGGTAACACTCAGCCACCCAGGAACCTCTTTCCTGGAGGTAATCACTCTTACCAGTTTGTAAATTTTCCTACTAGAAACATATATGCATATGTATGTGTTCTTTTTTTTTCCAAGTTGGACACAATGTCTTTATTTTTATTTTTATGTGGTGCTGAGGATTGAACCTAGTGCCTCACATCAAGCACTCTGCCACTGAGCCATAACCCCAGCCCCACATATGTGTGTTCTTTACACAAATATTTATATAAAAATGTTCACACATAATATTATACTTCCAGTTTTTAGCTTAATATATCTTGGAGTTATTTTCTTGTAAGTGGGTGTAGAGCTGCCTTGCTCTTCTTACCTTCCTTTAATGCATTGTTTTCGATAGCAGAGCTAGTGAGCTGGGGTGAAAGTTCTTTTTTTTTTGGTACCAGGGATTGAACTCAGGGGCACTCGACCACTGAGCCACATCCCCAGCCCTATTTTGTGTTTTATTTGGAGACAGGGTCTCAGTGAGTTGCTTAGCACCTCACTGTTGCTGAGGCTGGCTTTGAACTCAGATTCTCCTGTCTCAGCCTCCCTAAGTGCTGGGATTACAGGTGTGCGCCACCGTGCCCGGCTGGGGTGACAGTTCTGAGAGGAATTAGGCTTCCCCTAGTGTTCCCTTCCAGCTGTTGAGGATGCACTTTATCTCTAATGTACATATTTCTATTCCAGTAAAGGCTGTAGTTTTTGTAATAATGAAAGGGTAACACTTTCTGATGCTATGTGCAGTGAGTAAATATTTCTCTAAGGAAAGCCCCACGTGATGAGCCTTTCTTGGGGGCAAGAAATACAAAGATGAATCCTCTTCATCAAGTCTGACCCTGCTCTTTCCTTTGCTGCCCTGATTTACCACCTCAGCTGCCAGGGTACCTGATTTCTCATCTCCACCACCAGAGAGTCTGTGCCTTGGAGGATATGAAGCTATGTCTTTATAAGCTTTAGGTGATAGATGTTATCAGTGTTAATAATAAGGTTAAGATTTAAAGTAACTTCACAGTTCTTAGTAGCTTTAAAAAAAAAAATTATGAATCTCCATTGAATCTGGTCACCAGGCATTATAGGGAACCTAATTCAAAGGATTGAAAACCAAGGTTCAATTGAATAGTAGTTCATTGTGTCCTTAAAATTTTATTGCTTTTATTGTTTTTTTGGAAAATTTTTAACTCTTGAAAATGTTAAATTCTACCTGTAGTCATTAAATGAGTACATATAAGGGTAGATTTTGATTTTAAAGTAGAAAATGGAAAAGGTAGGCTTGAAGTTGCAACATTAGTTGACCCAACAAATTTAATATGATACAACATATTTAATATGAAGCACTTTTCTAAATTGTTAGTGTTTCTTAAGTTACTCAACGTTAAGAAAAAAATGGTTTTAAAACAATTGTCCCATTGTTTTTTACTAGATTATGTATAGATACCTATTGTGGTTTCATTTTACTCACCTTAAGCCGTAAGAAGCATTATAAATTGATGACATATAACAGTGGTAAGTGGGTATTGACAGCACTAACAGTTATTGTTGACTGTACAACAAAAAGATGAAGAACTCTAATAAAATTTAATGCCTGAATTTTTGTTTTTCTATAGTAGGTATCAGAATGAATCCAAGTTCACTTATGTAATAATTTTTGGTGTAGTCATTTGCCCAAGATGAGGTAGTCTTGTCTATACAATATAAAATTACCTACCTAAATGGTACTAAGTAGGGCACTGGTGTGTTTCTGAAGTGGTATATTAAGCAAATGCTACCTTTTAATATATTTTTTTGGAGGTATTCCATCCAGGAAAGGATTACTAATTGGCTTTTTAAGGACTCACGAAATTCTGTTCTCTATCTCTCTGTCTCTCTCTCTCTCTCTCTGTCTCTCTGTCTCTCTCTCACTCTCACACACACACACACACACACACACACACACACACACACCACATACTTAGAGAGAGAGAAAAAGAGAGAGAGAGAGAGACAAGTGTCCCTGGATGATATATTTATACAGGGCACTCTCAGTATTCTGGCAATAGGTTTAACTTGGAAAAGGTTTCTTACTTAATTAATAATAGAAAGCTTCCACTCTTCATATACAGTGACTAGTAATTTTTCTTCATATTAAACTAAAAGAAACATTTCTGTCTTCAAAGAAATGTGAAGGACTATAAACATTTGACCAATATACCTTCAAAGAGCAAAGAAAACCATTTTCTTGGAAAAACTAACCATCTATAGATAATTTATGTTCACTGAGAAGAGCATTTCTTTGGTAGCACAGGGAAGCACAGTGTTTGATAAAGCATTGGACTGTGGAATTACTTCTACCCAGACCTGGGTTTTTATGATATCTTTCTAAAAACATTTCAGTAAATAATATGTTTCATTGTATTCATACACAAAACTTAAAAAAAAAAAAAAAAGGTTTCTCCTCCTTCCTCACTTGATTATCTCTGTATTCAGAAACCTGACAGATTATTTTTTGGAGCTTTGTCCATGGTAGAGATAACCACACTGACAATTTGATAATCATCCCAAAGATCTGATGTTCTTTTACTAGCTGATTGTAAATAAGAGTAAGATAAATGGTACTTATTTTTATGTACCTTTTCTCCAATTCTTTCTAATACCACAAGGAGCAGAGAATTGGCAAAATAATAACTATGATGATAATAGTATATAATTTTTATTCAGTACATCCTGTCAACCTGGCACTGTGCCAGGGGCTTGAAGTTATTTTATTTATCCTTTTTAAGAAAGGAACCAGAGGCCTAAGATTGCACAGTTGGTAGGTAGTGGGGTCAGAACTTAGCCTAGCTAGTTCCCTTCATTACTAGTTTAAATAGCTAAGAATAGTATATGTGAGTACTTAGTAAGTTTGGAGAGTACTCATGTTAATGCTGGTAATTCAAAATCATTCTAATAGTTTTATAAAGGGCTAATTCAGCTTTTGCTGTATTTAATTGTTAAGCTTCAGGGATATTAAGTGACCTATAATATATGGAAATCTTTCAATAAGTGGTCCATGTTATTAATAGGTTTGACCTTGTTATCAATGCACACCTCCTATAAACTTCTTTTGTGCCAAATTTTCAATGTTTTTATAATCACCAAACCATGTTACTAATGTTGTGTTTTGGTTTGTTTTACAGTGATCCTTTTCTGTATGGCTGCCCTAATATTTCCAATAGGATTTTACATCAATGAAGTCGGAGGTCAACCTTATAAATTACCCAACAACACAGTAGTTGGGTCATCATATGTACTTTTTGTCTTATCAATTTTCTTTACAATAGTAGGACTTCTATTTGCTGGCAAAGTTTGTTTACCAGGCTGATGAATGTCTAAACTGCTTGACTCTATTATTTTTTATTTTATTTTTTATTTTTATTTTTAGAGGGTGAGAGGACAAAGACAAGGCATCTGAGCACTCCTCTCATAGGCAGATGCTTAGATGAAACTGATGCTGAAAAGGAAAACTGCTTTGATTTGTTCTCACTATGCACTTTGGATTTAAAAAAAAATTGAGAGCCTTTCCATAACCAAATACAGACAATATTGACTAAATCTCCTGAGCATATTCAGGCAGTCAGTCTGCACTGTGATAGCAACCTAGTGAAGGAGAATGCTTTATACTGAAAAGCATGTGGCCCTTTGTGACTCTGTTGTTCCGTTTTTAACGTCTAATGATTCATTTGAGAAAAAAAGTCTAAGTATTTATGAATCATGGTGGACCAGAGGGATGCAAAAGAAGTTCGTGTGGGGCTGGCCTCACCTCCTAAGAAATTAGAGTTCACAGCTTCCTTGTAATGGTATGAGCCTTTGGCACCAGAATGGATTACCGTTGCATTATTGCACCAAGAAGCCAATAGATCAAAATGTGTTTGCTAAAATGTATGTAAAAATTCTGAAATTCCCTAATCTCTGTGTACAAAAAGAAAAGGAAAAAAAAATCAAACACTAAGAGACATGTTGTTCGGGGTGGGAGGGTGGGGGAAATCTTCCTTATATTTATATAAATATATATATAATATATATATTTTGCTGATGCAGTATACAGTGTGTATATATGTGTGTGTGTGTGTGTATGTGTGTGTAAATTTATATATGCACACATGCAAACAGTTCCTGGAAGAGAACTCTGAATGCTTTGCTAGCAAACACTGTGGTGTGCAAACCTAGAACTCACTCAATAGAAAAAAAGCCATTTATCTGAAGGCTGCATAGTGGAGAGAGTCTTCAGTTTACCTCATTCTTTGTAGCAGCCCTTGATTTTAACCAGTTTTTGTAATAGGTACAAATAATCCCATACCTTTCTAGGTGCAATTTTAAGTTAAGCTAAAAATTCTTTCTATGGTTAATTTATTTGTATATGATAGTAGAAGATAAGATCATGTCAAATCTTATAATTTGGGGAATCTAACACTATTTAAATTATTGGCAACTGTTGTCTATTGTATAGATTCTTTTTTCTATTGGCTTGGTCTGTTACATTAATAATGCATTTTATATGTTCAAGCACACAACTTTACATAAATACAAAGTTCACTAGCAAATATCTGGCTTTTTTGACTACTTACAACACTAATTTCACTCTGCCATAAAAATTAATAAGTTTCTGTTCTTTTCATCTGTAAGCATTATTCACATACCTTTACCAAAAACTCGAGCAATACAATATTTTCTTTATTTGCTATATGCCTTTGTTTGCTAAAAGTTAACATTTTTACATTTATTTTAAAGGGCTGTACTAAACCCACAGCTTTAAGTTTTTTTCCTAAAAAAGCATTGTGGCTAATGCTTGAACTCACAAATGATTTTAAAATACAGTATTTCTCTTCTCCACATTTCCATGCCTTCATGTCAAAGCTTAGTTGTTTTTCCTGGTGAGCACCATAGATCATCTCCTGTTTGAAATGTGGGACAGGAGAGTGTTTCACAGCAGTGGAGCCAAGTTTTCCCTCTTTATAGTGAAATGGCAACCCAGATGTCCCTGTCAGTAAGTAGACACAGTTTCATGTAGCTCATGCTTCACACAAGCAGGAATGACTGCACTGTTTCTTAAGAAGACAGTTTATAAATTATAGAATGGTTACTTTAGAGATGGGTCTACCTCCTCAAATATTCAAAGTATGAAATGGAAGAGCTCAATGTGTTTCACACTGGCTTGTTTGGTATTCATATATCTTACTGTTAATTCCACAGTATTTCATTGTGAATGGAAACCCCATTTTCAGCTCACTCTAGAGTTAGAGGGGTATTGGGGTGTTGGACCACCCCTGGGTGTGTTCTTTGAGCGTTCTGAGGGAATGTCATACTGTTCTTTCCCCAGGTAAAAGAAACCTTTGGGAAATCCAAGGGAGACCATTTTCCCCACGTATTACAATGTCTAGTCCATTCTAAAGAGTACCATCGGACACATGGACATTTGGGATTACATTTCCCATTGTGATCTGATTTGGTCCTCAAATCAAAGGAATCACTTTAAAGGAAAGCTTTGGTTGTCACCATTATACCACTGAGATAGTGTTAGCAAAGTATAGTTCAAATTAATTTATGGTATAACCAAGAGATTTTCTCTTCCAAAAGATGGATTTTATTGTAAATAGTTTCTCAAAATATTTTTAACTGGATCATGAGCATGGGGAGAGAAAGTTTCTCAGCTGCTAAGAATTTCCCCACTGTTTACTTCTTTCACTTACAGTGGTATTGCATATAAGATTACAAAATTTAAGGCTTTATTTGTATTTATTACCCAAACCATGAAATTGTCTTTGATTTCATCATTGTCTTGGAGGTCCAGTGCATAAAGGACTGATAGAGGGAAAGCTCCTCTAGCCAGTCTGCACGCTAACCCAGGATTGAGACCATCTCATCCAGTAGTATGTGAGGTCAAGACTTTGTACTCTTCCAGACCAAACATTGAAATGGACTCATTCATATAACTTTCTATAAATCCTGTAAGTGAAAAGATAGCCAACTGTCAGCAGTTGCTTTTAAAAAGGTCACTATAATAAGTACTATATAGTACAGTATTAATTTATAGCAGGAAATCATATCTTGTAAACTGTATATAAAACATGGTTTTATGGTGCAATCATTTGTCAAACTTTTGTCTGTTACATTGTTTTTAGAGTGTGCATTCTTCTCATACCTAAGAATATCACTGTAAAATGCTGAAAACTATCTTTTGGTTTTATTTGCACAAGACTGAATTAGTTTGACATTTTTGGAAGCTCCTATTGAACATGCCTAGACACCTGTAAACATGAAAATATTAAGTTCATTAAAAGTAAACATTTCAGTATGATTCTTTCCAAAGGTAATCCATGTTCTATGTTGTTAACGTGTGTATGTGATTTTTCTGACTCGTCCACCTCTTAACCTATTTTCTGTTTCATTTGTTTTGTTTTTGAAGGACGGCTCTTTTTTTCCTTTCTTTTTAATGTTCTAGATGACCAAAACACTTTATTGGTTTTTACCCTTTTGCCTAAAGCTTTGATATCTCCACTTGATGTTCTATGAAGTTGCTGTTTAATCTCTTAAGTGAAATAATAAATAGTCCTGGTGACAAACAATCTATTAATTTAGAGGAAAGGCCCAGAAAGAAGTATTGAAAGTTAACTTTGGATATATCGTTAGCTACTATTTTGCATCGTGGGCTTCATGGGAAGAACATGTTGCATTTAATTTGTCTTTATTAAAAGACTGCTAGACACAAATTACTCTGTAGTAACTGTTTTATCAACCCACTTTGATCTTCTTTTAAAAATTAAATTTGCATTCACAGTTCAAAACAGTCAGCTGTCTTTCAGAAAAATTTCAAAGGATAAAATATATGAAGGAAAAAGTGGCCTGTGTAGGTAGAATTCCCCACACAGGACTTGAAGTTGTATCACCTCAAGAGATTTTAAAGTTTGTGATCAAGGTCTGTATATTATCCCAAACTTTATTAAGAATTGTTTTCTAATTGGTTTTGACATTTTTCAATTAATAGTTTCAAAACAAATTGTTAATACAACTGTATAAAATGAACATAATTTTCTTCACTTGTATTTTTGTTATTGAGCAAGTTTATCAAAATAAATTGTCTACTAAAGAAACTAAAAAGGCTTCTATTACTTTGGCATAAACTTGGACTTTAAAAAATTGATTTTTTATAGAGGTTCCAAATATTCGGAGACATTTCCATGCCACTTATAGGCATTGTGGTCGGGAGGGGCTCCCTCTCTTCTTCCACTCCTAGCTCACCTCTAGGGCAGAGATGCCATTAATATTCCAGGGCACTGATTATGCCATGTTTAGCAATAAGAAGAGCCATTCAGCAATAAAACACCACACATACATGGGTCTGTCGTTTGCATCAGGTTTCCATGAACTAGGAGAGAAAAATTGAACCAAAGCCCAGAAGACAGCCATCTTTCTCTTCTTCCTTGCATATAGACTTAACTGCATCTTGGCTTCAGTCTTCTGTGTCTACTGCAGGCCAAAGGTTCTTAGCTTCTAAGATCTTAAAATGTGGGTCAAAGGAACAAGATAAAGGCCATTGGTCTTTAGACTGGTCCATTTGCCCCATGACAACCTTACTAGAGCCCTCTATGGAGGTATCAGGATTAGCCCAGCACAATAACAACTAGTCAATATCTCACCTTCACTGCTGTTCTTTATATGGCCTTTCCAAGCACCTCATGGGGAGTTAGGGGTTAAGACATGGTAAAAGACGGTTTTGGGTTCTGGGACTTGAAAGCATCTTCATAGGGTGTCCAGCCATTCCAGGTGGCCTGAGACCTAGGGGTTTCCCAGGATGTGGGACTTTAAGCGCTATAACAGGGGAATTCCAGGCAAACTAGGGTGGTCAGTCAGTCACTCAATCTTCACGCTAGATTTTTTTTTTTTTTTTTTGTACTGGGGATTGAACTCAGGGGTACTTGAGCACTGAGCCACATTCCCAGCCCTATATTGTGTTTATTTAGAGATAGAATCTCACTGAGTTGCTGAGCACCTCGCCGATGCTGAGGCTGGCTTTGAACTCGCAATTCTCCTGTCTCAGCCTCCCAAAGTGCTGGGATTATAGGCGTGTACCACTACGCCCAGCTCATCCAAATCTTATCCTGATATATAACACAGATTAGAGGTATTCAGAGGGTTCTTTTTGATAAACATTAATGAATAGGTCAATTGGTAACTGTAATGGTAGGCATACACCAGACTTTCCTTTTCTTGGTAATACATTAGGAAAAGGCAGCAGAGTGGTTTTAACAATAGCGAGTGCTCAAAAAATACTTTATTTTTGACTAAGTCTTCCATCAACTGTATTCTAGCTTCCCTATGAGATTATGGGGGACACTCCAAGCTGAGAGGACTCTGGGTTCTCCTGTGGGTCACAGTTACCTAGCAACAAAATAAAGGTAGTTATTTATAAATGGTATTAAAGACAGAAAGTATAATGTATTATTTTTTTTTAGAGTTTTAGTTCTTTTCCCAGAAGAAGAAAACACCACGGGATGATATTTTCAAGCACAAAGTTTATGCATATCAACCCTGCTTCCAATTATGGACAGAGACCACCTAAGATTTAGTTTCAAGAAGAGATTTTTCATGAGACTCAAAATTTCAGAGTTGGATGAAGTCAAAAAGAGCATGGCCAGAGTTTCCATTTTCAGATGAAGAAATCGAGGCCTCAGAAACGCTTTCTGACTTTCCCAAAGTCACATGACTAAGTCTCAGCAGAGCACTCAAGATAGGCAAGAATGTCTTTAACAAATGGCCTCGGACCTAGGACAAATATCCTCATTCTCCAGCCATCTGAACCAACCTGTCTTCAGCTCATCTTCCTCTGCTCGTCCACCAAGTCAATTCTGCGGGGCCCAGAGTGTGGCTCGGTGGTAGAAGCATTTGCCTGGCACATGGGAGGCTCTGGGTTTGATTTCTAGCACTCCAAGTGGATTCTGCCCAAATGGTCTTAAAATGAAGTGTATTATGTCCTTATTCATGTTTTTGTCGTTCCCGTTACGCAGATGGAAACCCCAACTCCGGTAAGCTGGCATTGAAAACCCTCCATGACGGGGCTTTGTGTGGTCTCGGCTTCCTACTCTTCACTTTTTCTGGCAGCCAGCGTGCTCTCCATTTTCTGATTACAACCTGTCTGCTGTCTTGGCTGTGTCTACATTGTCTCCTCCTAGCGGTTTTCTTTAATACCTGCTGGATTTACCTAATTTTGTGTGTTTTCTTTTGCTTATTCCTCTATAACAGTACTGGAAGGGAATAGACCCCTGCATTCAAATCTCAGTTCCACAGTTTTAGTTTGGTGACTTTTATCAAATAATTTAACCTCTGTGAGCCTTGGTTTTTTTTCCATCTGTAGAATGGGGTTAATAACAGTATCCACTTGCAGGGCTCTGTTGGTTTAATTGAGACCAAGTGCCAGGCACAGAGTAAGCATTCAAATGTTGGTTGCTGCTATTATCACTAAAACATTTTTTTATAACTAGATTATAGACTCTTGAAAACAAGGAATATGGTTTTCTCGTATTCCTAAGAGACCTGGCACAATGTTTTACCTATGGAATTGAATTATCAAGATGAAATTCAGGGCTAGATTATAAAGGAGATTTGTGAAACCATATTTCCTGGAAATTTGAAAGACCCAGTTACCAATTTGCTAGAATTGTTTCAGTAAAATTCTTCCTGAAGGCAGAGGCTGGTCCAGATCGAGTGTGGTTACTTTATCAGTGAGTATTTCCCTGTTTAATGTATCAGTTTCATTGATCTCAGGATTTCTTTGTGGACTCAAGATCCTTAATACTGAACTCACAGCTCTCACATTGCTGCTTGTACAGCTAGGAACAGGATGATGCAAGTGCCCTGTTGATCCTGAGAGAACTCTCTGGAGGCTTCTTCAAGCTTGTGGGTTCTCTGCTGTCTCCAAGCCGTACATTTGGTATGTTCTACAAAGATTCCGTCTTGCCAAGATGTTTTTAATTATATCTGCTAAAAGGAATAGATTCAAGAATTTGATTGCATTTTAGTGTGGTTTTCCCCAGTTGAACATTTTAAGGTATTTTAATAAATATTGCCAGTTGTATTTGATCACTATTAAATCCATCTTCGTTTATTATCTATCAGGGAAAGTCAGTAAAATAAACACCATGTACTGACTCTGGCACTGTTTCTTGTGTTGTTTAAATATTTAATATTGTCTAAGAACTCATGTATGTTCTTAAAAAATTAAAACTTATTCTTTTGTGTTGCTCTGTTTTCTGTGGCCAATGCAAGTGTACTTGAACAACAACAAAACAATTTTTTATTGTCCATAATTGCTCTAGGATGAAAAAAATGAATCTACACATCTAAGAAAGATTTAACCACCTTCTATGTATTTTACTAACTAAAAGAGCATAGTGGACTTATTTGTAATCCTACCCTAATGCTCACTGTTCTAGTACATGACTTTATTTCTGCTTTCAGGGTAATTGACAACTTTTTCTTGTCTCAAAGAACGATCATGAAGGAAGTGATCATGACCCTAAACTAGCACAAAGGATTTTCTTTTTACTATAACGAAGGAAGTGATCATGACCCTAAACTAGCACAAAGGATTTTCTTTTTACTATAACATGTGTCTGTAAAAAAATCTTTAAAAACAAACCAAAAAAGTCCAAAACAGAAGCACAGGAAGTTAAAAGTTTCCACACCTGCCCACAATCCACCTTCCAGAGAACCATTAATAATACTTTACCGGGCATTCAAACAGACACTTGACTCTCCTTCCGTTTAACAAAAGCAATAGCATATATGTATCTACCACTACACTTCCTTAGGTTGTGTAGTATTTCATTTTATATACACACAGTATTTTGAGTGTTTCCAAGTTTTTATTACAAATAATGCTGCTGTGAGCTTAGGCCTTACATTATGAAAGCTTCCCAAATACCAAAATAACATATTCTAACTGAAACATAACAACTACTTTATTAAGATAATTCATATTTTCAAAAGTGCTGTGGTTAGGTAATAGTGGCATTTGGTGAGTTTACAGAAAGAACATTAAATTCATGCGCATGTGCTCTTCCATATCATCTTAATTAATCCTCTTCCTGTATCATAAGAGGTGGTATTTTATAGACCAGAAAACAAAAGATCAAAAGGTGAACAATTTACCCAAGGTTCTGTAACTAACTAGTCATTGGACAATCTGAGTTTCAAACCTAGGTTCCCTGACTTCAGATCTAGGGCTCCTTCTGCTGTCCCACATGGCCAGTTTGTCTAGTCTAAAGGAAATAAAAATAGTTTGTCCCAGTTGCATGATTCCTTGGCTCAAACATGAGCAGCTAAATCTATGGCTTGCTGCTTCTGGATGTGAGATGCAAAGAACCATAAAAGGTAGTCCCTATTTAGAAACAGCTGAATATTATCTACTTTGCTATAAGGGAAGAAAGTAGGAAAAACCAACTTGTTTGTATTTTAATCTTCCATCATTCCTATCTCATTGTCAAGCTTTCCTTTTACAATCATTATTCAATGGTATTTTATAGTGCCAATGTCCTTCAGTAGTAAAACTAGTGATGTCACCCGTTGGGTTGTGTGTGGCTCTTTCAGGATCCAAGCACCCAGGGAAATTTCCTCACACTCCACACTCCCCTCCACAGCACTTAAAAATCAACTAGATCCCCTGTGTGCTCTCGGTAGGGAATTTATTAGGGTACCATAGGTTGTGCAGAGTTCTATATCTCAAACATTAGGAAGAACCTCTCAGTCATTTGCACATTACTGCCGAGGCCTCAGATGTCCCATGTTTGGGGCATGACACACTGGTGAGCTGGGACCTCCTGTGCTTGTGGTTTTGAGTGCACCTAGTACTCATGGGTCCTCTTAGGTCGTGGCTCACCGAGGCCTTGCTACCCTTGAGAGGCCTCCACTCCCTCTCATTTTCAGATCTTTGGTTTTTCAACCTCTATTCATCTAGGAGAATCTCCCTTCTCCTTGGCTTCCTTCACAGGCATGTTAGCTTAGTACCCACATTGTCTTCCTTTTTTTTTTAATATATATATATTTTTTAGTTGTAGATGGACACAATATCTTTATTTTATGTATGTATTTTTATGTAGTGCTGAGGATCAAACCCAGAGGCAAGCGCTTTACCACTGAGCTACAACACCAGCACCCACATCTCTCTCTTTTGGAAAACTCCTTTCCTGCCTCAGGCTATGTGGCTTCATGGACTGATTTCACTTTCTGGCTCCAAAGCTGGACATAAGCTGGACCTGGGCAATCAGGGCACAGTGATTGCCTCAGGAATGAGTGTGGGATGTAACCAAGAAGCCAAGCCTGGAACTCTCTGGAACTAGAAAGAAATGTTCTTTCTTTAGGGTTGCTCAGTTGCGGGGAAGTTTGGCACTGCTTGGGCCCAGAGTTTGCCAGCCACGCCTGAAAAGCCTACCTAGGAATCAAGCCATCAGAGAAGGAAGCAAGCCAAGGAATGAGGCGGATGTTCTGTTAGCATCATTTTAGCCTTTGGTCAAGTCAGGCCTGAATCCAGAACTATCCCTGGCTTTTTCTATTATTTAAACAAATAAATTCCCATTTTTTCCTTAAGCCACTTTGACTCGGGTTTCTGTCTTTTAATTGAAAGGATCTTGATACACTCCCACTTGACAGCATGTCACTTGAAGCTTTTATTGAGCTGAGGCTTTTACAAAAGACAGAAAGAGCTGTTGACTTCATGCTGCTTCTCAACTCAACAAAAAAGCACCTGCTCCTTAGTTTGAAATGAAGGGTAGAAATAAAGGAAAACATAAATTAGTAACTAAAAAAAAAAAGTCTGACCATATGCCTGAGTAATGTTACCAGCTCTCACGTGGAATATGAGTTGACCCCATCAGGTCCCAAGAACCTAAAATAAGAGAAATTCCTATTATGCTCTGATGCCTTATATGGGGCCAATCAATCTACATTCTGAGGGTAGCTGAAAAAGATGGTACCCACAAATTGCTTTCTTCTTGGCTGATCACCCTAAAAATCTTACTCTGCTTAAGGTGGGCCTTTACCTCCTGTTCACAGAGAAGCCATGGGTTATTGTGGCCTGTGAGTCCCTTCTTTCTGATCTCCCTCCTGTCCTGTCTTGGTGGTGGTGCCAGATGCTAAATTACACATGGCTTTACACACAGTGCTCCCAGCCCATGACTATCCTGCCCAGAGTAACACGCTGGATCGAGTTTCTACTTTAAGGAGTGTGGTTGTTTCTGGCCTGGCCTGTTGGAGCCACTGCTGGGCTCAACATCTAAAGGACATCTGTAACATAAACTTATTAAAGGTTCAGAAAATGAAGACTGATTTGAGAAATGACCTGGATAAGAAAAACTAAGCGCAGATCCCTTAGCCACTTACAAGCTGGTTGACATTGGATTCATCACTTCATCTCTCTTGAACTCTATAAAAGAAGGGGTTAGAGAGGCCCCCAGTGATGGGTCAGGACCTGGTTACATCATAATCACTTGAGACCATTGTTAAAGGTTCATGTTCCCACACTGGCCACAGTTCTGATCAATCGCCTGCGTGAGAATGTACATACTTGCTTAGCAAACAGCCCAGGTGATTCGGACAGGCACCCAGATCTAGGAACCACTGTAGTAGATAATTCTCTTGTGATGCTAGGAGATCACTGGGCGTGCTGTATTAGCCGGGCTTGGGCAGGGCTGGACATGGTGGGGGTGGAGACTGTCAGTCTTCTCCCAGGGAGACCCTAGGGAGTCTGAGGAGAAGATCGCCATTTCCATGCTCATTACAGACTCCCTGGTATCTTCTGTTTCCACCTCAAGAAAACGGCAGGCACCAGAGCTCCACTGGTCTAAACCATAGTCCTCTGCTGACCCAGAGGTTCTAAAAATAGAAAAGAGGTCCAAATCCTGCTTCTAGGATCTTGTGAAGGTGGAGAAAAGCAGATTGCCTGGGAGGGGTTGTTATCAACAAAGATGTGATAACTTCTTCCCTGGGGCCAGAGCTTTCCCCTTGCTCTGCCCAAGCTGCAGTGGCTCGGTCGGTTGCCTTGGAGACCAGCTAACACTTCCTGCAGGGCAGGCTCCACTATGGAGTTGCTTAGAGGAGCTTGGAGCAACTAGAAGTGGGAACCAGGAGAAACAGCCCTGGAGTGCCGGAGACCCTCCTCCCAAAGATGGAGAAATAAAAAGAAATGCAATGAAGAAAGGTGAGTGTCCCAAGGGTGGAGAGGGTTGAGAAAAGACAGGGCAGGGAGGCCCAGATGCTAAGCTCTTGACTGAGCAAGAAAGCTTTAGGGAGCCCGGCATCTTAAGTCCTGCTCCCTGCCTGCCAAGTCTTGTTGTAGGTGCTGAGGTATGCAATTGATAAGCTGGTTGGGGAGACACCACATGACAATTTGATAGCAAGAATAGCAAGGAAGACTTCCACAGGGTTTCTGCTGTGGGCTTTGGGGGCAGCAAATAGGGATCAGAAGGAACTTACTGAGTTTATTTTCAGACAAAAGGGAGAAAAGGGCATTTTAAGAATGGCTTGAGCAAAGGGGTATGAAATAGCAAGATGTGGAAATAGGGGTTCTTGGGAAGAAGGTCTGACTTGATTGTCTTAGAGCACTGGGGAGCCATGGCAGAGTTCTAAACAGGTAGTGATAGCAGCAACTCTGCATATTGGAAAAATCATTCTGGCAACATGATTGGCTGGGGACAAGGCATGAGATAATTCTGCAGTTAAAAGTACAAACCCTAAAGATGGCTTTATCCTGGGTGAATATTTAGGAGAATCACAGAGTCAGCTGTTAACAAACCAGGGCATTAGCTGAAGGTTTTCTTTTATCCCAAAATCAACGTTCCCTTTCTCCTTTTAACCAAAATGCCAACAGCCCTGGAAGCAGTTAGTACTTTCCCTTCTCTCTTCTAGCCACGCCCCCAGAGCATTATGGCCCACCTGTGCCTAAACTCTGGGCCTTCCCTTAGAGTGTTTGTTCAATAAGTGCTTTTTGTTTGTTTTATTTTTTAAGAAGCTACTATGTACTAGGCACTTAAAAGAATTCTAGTAGTGGACATTACAAGTCCCTAGCCTCAGGGAGCTCACTTCTAGTGTGCTCAGGGTGGGAGAGAAGGGGCAGACAGTAGGTACACCGAAGGCCAGGTGGTAAAGTCTGCTGTGGAGAACACTGAAATGGGTGGAGGGTCCTGTTTGACTCTAAACAAAGGCCTGAGGGTTAAGGCTGGGAAGGTTTGTCCTTTTCCCCAGTACCAGCTTTCTCTGAGCCCCTAAAGTCACTCGAAATATTCATGAAAGGAGTAAGTGCTTACTTTAGCGTAAGTGCCTTACGCTGAAGCGCTTCGAGGCAGCAGATACTTAGTGGCATTCTGCATTACTGTATTACTTTGTATTTTGCAAAGCACTTTTACAAACTTGATTTTATTTGATCCTCTTGACAAGGAAGTTGAGGTAGGTCCTGGTTACTTCATTCCTTTTCCACTCTGCAGATGAGGAAACCAAAGATCCAGAGCTCTTCCCAGGTCCCACATTGCTTGGTCTCCTCCACTGGCCCATGCAAGAGCCCCCAGAATCCAATGATGCAGGCTTCTGCATAAAAAAGCACTCCCCAAAAAGAAGGAACTGAGATACTATGAAGGGGCTCCTGTTCACCAGGCATTTCTGTTTCAACAGTTCCTGCCATAAGGGTTTCCCAGGAAAGCTCACTGAGGTCAAGCCAGTTTGGGTATTTTTTTTAATATTTTTTTTTTAGATGTTGATGGACCTTTATTTTATTCATTTATTTATACGTGGTGCTGAGAATCGAACACAGTGCCTCACGCATGCAAGGCAAGCACTCTACTACCGAGCCACAACCCCAGCCCCCTGGATTTTTCCAAAAAACAACATATCATCTTCCGAATAAAAGAAGTGAAGACCTGGAAGGACAAAAGCCAGTCACTGAACCATTGCTAAGCTCTTCCATCCAGCGACTTCCCAGGAGAACACACTAATGTCTGAGCTGCAATGTCATAGTTTCTCACAGGTTGTGCCTTAGCCAGGATTTGTTTGGTTGCAAGTAACAGAAACTGAAATGAGCTAGCTTAAGCAAAAAGATAGAGTTCTAAGGAGCAGGGCAGTTCACGGAGCCCAAGAGCAGAAAATGGATCAGTCCTTACAAAATGCCTGGGATAAATAATTAGAAATTCAAGAACCAAGGCAATTTTTCAACGCCCTTCTTTCCCTTAACTTCACTTCCTCAAAATACTTATCATCTGCCAGTTCCCGCTCTCACATAACCAACAGTGTCATGGGAGAGACATGCCATTTCTTTAAAAATCATGCTAAAGAATTTATCATTCCAAATTTAGATAAGTTATTTAAAAGAAAGGAGCACAGTCCTGGGGAAATCTATACAAAATAAAGGAACCTGAACTTGAATGGAACACTGGCGATGTCCCAAAGGAAATGATGTATGAGCTGAACCATCAAGGATGAGGGGAGTACACGGAGGGGATGAGAATGTTCCAGAGCAAAGACAGCAGCACATGCAAAGATCCTGGGGCGAGAGAAATCACAGAGCATTCCAGGGCCCTTGTGGGACACAGAAGGTATTGTAGGGACAGACGAGGCGAGGCACCAAAGATAGCAGGAAACAGATTTATTTTACTGGAGTCAGAGTGGGAGCTCTGAGTTCCTGATGTACTGCAGCCAGGTTCAGAAGGCAGAGCTTTTGCTGTAATCAATTAATCCCCCTGAACCCCGAGTTCAGGCAGTTTCAGAACTTTATACCCAGCGTGTAAGAGGAGGGGCTCAGAAGTTCACTCTGCAGAATTTCACACAAAAGCAGCTATTTCTTTCACTGTTCTGGGCAAGTTAACCCTTTAAGGACAGCGCCTGAGAAGGAGAGAGCTGCTTCTCCTCTTTCTTTCCTCCCGCTGCCAGCTGTTACCATGGAGCCCAATTAGTAACATCTTCTCTTCTCTTTGAAATGTACACATCTCTGGGAAGCTCAGGCCCAAAGCCAGAGGCCTTGTTAAAGGATCTTTCTTATTACACTTTGCATTTCCAAACACACTTCTATAAACTATTATATTGTTACTATACTAGATAGTCCATAAATGTGTGTGAAGAATCTAGTAGAAGAGCGTTTTAGCACCTGGAGTGCTGATCCCTTCCAGGCAGTGGCCAAATAAGATAGAGCAACAGGAAACAGGAAGTTTAACTACATTGAACCTTTTTGTAGAGACTCTTTTGCTGATAGTCCTAAGATCAATTGTAGCACAGATTTCTGGAGAAGCTTAATTAAGATTTTCTGTGGAGGAGGGGACAAGGGCGTGAGAAAGCGGGAAGTCCAGAGAGGTAGATGAGCAGGACAAACCCTGTGGGGCCTCAAATTGCATTTCAAGGATCTTAGTCTTCTTTCTAGAGAAAGAGAAGTCTTTGATGAGTTTTTTTAAAAGATCACACCAGTTGGTAAAGGGAACAGATTGGATGAGAGGGCTGAGGGGACCTAGAGGGGCAGCCAGGGTCTACTTTGTCTGTGACAGAGGTGACAGTGGCTGGACTGGAGAAATGTCCGTGGAGACAGGTAAATGATGAGATCTGAAAGGTAAAACAGGACGAGATGCTGGAATGGCATCGGGTGCCAAGAACAACTCCTAGATTTTTGACTCCTATAAGTAGATGGCAAATAGATGGTGGTTCTTTTCTGTAAGCTAGAAAACAACGGAAAAGATGGCCATGGTGGCACCCGCTTGTAGTCCCAGCGCTTTGGGAGGCCGAGACAGGAGAATCGCAAGTTCAAAGCCAGCCTCAGCAATGGCGAGGTGCTAAGCAACTCAGTGAGACCCTGTCTCTACATAAAACACAAAATAGGGCTGGGGATGTGGCTCAGTGGTCTAGTACCCCTGAGTCCAATCTTTGGTACCAAAAAAAAAAAAAAAGACTGAACTCATGATATTCCCTGCAACACTCTCCTCTTTCCATTGTTTTGTTTTGTTCCTTTTTTTTTTTTTTTTGGTATCGGGGATTGAACTCAGGGGCACTCAACCACTGAGTCACATCCCCAGCTCTATTTTGTGTTTTATGTAGAGACAGTGTCTCGCTGGGTTGCTTAGCACCTCGCCGTTGCTGAGGCTGGCTTTGAACTCGCGATCCTCCTGTCTCAGCCTCCCAAAGTGGTGGGACTACAGGCGTGCGCCACTGCGCCCGGCTGAGTTCAGTCTTGAACACACTGGGTTTGAAGTGCTTCAAGTGGAAATATCCAGGGTCAGTGAATACCCAGCTCTGGAGTCAGAGTGGGAGCTCTGAGTTCCTGATGTACAAAGGGCAGTTGTTCGTGGATGGTGGCAACAGAAGCCTCGGATGTGGGTCAGAGGACGTGAGAGCTGTGTGCCCTCGTCAGCCTCCAGGAAAATGCTTAGGTAGAGGAGAAGTCTGGGAAGGGGTCTGAGAAGGAGCAGGCAGGAAGGGAAGAAGCCAGCAGACCGTGGCCCCACAGAAACAAAGGCAGGATGACCATTCCCTCCACCTTCCCCTCGAGAGCCTCTTCCTGCTCCTGAATGTACATAATAGCTCCACAGCTCTCAAGAACAGATTCCCAGGGAGAGGATCAGATCGACCCATCTTGGATGCACACCCCCAATAAGTGGTGACTTCCAAAGCTGTAGGGTTTCACTCAAGGGTGAGGACAGATCTCAACCTCATCTCAATATTCTCCCCACTCCACTCCCCTCATCTTGAAAGTCCTACCATCTGGCCAAATGGACTTCTGTTAGTTCCTTGGACGGGCCAAGCTCTTCCTCGCCTCAGGGTTTGGAAACCTGCCTTTCACTCTGCCTGATCCAGCCTCCATCATGCTTATCATGGACTCTCCTTTTCACCCTTCAACAAGGTCTGAGCTCAAAAGACACCTGCCCCACCACTTCACCTCGCAGAGGAGGTCCAGAGGAGGTCCTCGTCCCGATGCCTTTCTATCACAGCATCCCCTTTGTTTCCCTCATAGCGTTTACCACGGTGGGCAATGGCTTTAATCTCCTACTGATTTTACAATGTAAACTCCGCAAGGTCAAGGACAATGCATATGTCACTTGTTCTCAGCTGGGGACAGTTCTGCACCTCACCACCACCACCAGGGGATACTTGGCAATGTCTGGAGATGCTTTTGGTGATCACAAGGAGGGAGGGAGGTGATGCTGGCATTTAATAGGGAGCAGCCGGGGACGCTGCCAAACATCTTGCAATGTACAGACACACACAACAGAACTGTCCACCCCGAACGCCAGACGTGCCAAGGTGGGAAAACCTTGTTGTGTTCACCTTTGAATCCTTAGCACCAAGCATGGTGCCTTAAACCTACTAGATGTTCAATGTGTTTAGTGCATTGATTAATTAAAGAAGAGCAGAGCTAAACAAACCTCTCAAAACTATTGTCTATATGCTGCATTTATCCTTTTCTGTTCTTTTCCTCCTCAGGAAAACAAGAGTTGGTTATTGTTATAATGGCTACCCAAACTAGCCATGGCTTCCATGGTCAAGATAATAGATTTCTGGAAAAGTACCCATGAGCAGGATTCTCTGGTTTTGCAAATGAAAGCAGAAGCAGCAATATTTTTCCAATGGGAATTGAGAGGGGAATATCTACCTTGAAGTGAGACCAGATAAATGGTTATTGCAACATCTTACATCTATCTGGGGGCTCTCATTATCTAACCACCAAAACATTATGACATAACGTCTCATGAACTTGAAGTCAGTATTTGATCAGGACTCTACAGAAACACTCCCAGTTCCCACACAGAAATAGCCATGTTCCTGGAATCCTTTTGGAACTAGTGGAAAGAAAGGAGGCACTGGTCATGTAAAGTCGATGTCCAGAGCTAGGGCACTGATCTAATCATTTTATGTTTTGTAGCATGAAGAGAAACAGTGAGAGAGATCCAAGGAAGCAATTGACCAGGAAGAATATGAATGGACCCAGCCAGAATCCAGACAATGGATTACTGGTCACCCACGTTAACCAGACACAGGACTTACTGGTAAAAACCAATGCACTTTTAGTGAGTAGTGACGCGTCACAGGTAGGGCATGCAGAACATCATACACTCTGTGTATTTCTTTCTTCACATGGGATCCTCAGACTAAAAACATTTAATGAAGCATTCATCTTTAATCCTCTGCCTTTAGAAATGAATGAAGAATCCCTATGCTGTTTGTAGGAATTTTATAGCCTTCTTGGCCACATCATTTAATATTCAGGAGCCTGTCAAGATTCTAATCATGTTGTCAAAGTCTGAAGTCTAAAGTGTTTAATTCTAAAGTTCTCCTTCCTAAGATTTTTTTTTTTAATTTTAGGATTCTCTAAAATTTATTGAGAAAGTGCTAATAAAGCAAGAGAGTTGTGGCAGAATTAAACTCTAGAATAGAGAGACTTTGGTTTTAGGCTGACTCTCCATGTATTTAGCAAGCTGTTTTCCAAAGAGAGAGGGCAGGGGTTAGATTGTCTAGAACTCAGAGTTCATTCTATGATAGTAGGAGCCACCATCGCTGGTTGTCAGGTGCAAGGCTAGCCCATGACCATCTGCTAACCTACTAGAATGTCTAGAATTTAAATATGATACCTTTGAAATGGTAATCAGTCCAAAACCATACAGTGGTAATGCTGGTAATTAGACAACCAGAAGAATATCATATTTTCTTTTCTCAAGTTTTGGCATTTATGGGAATGCAAATTGAATTAAAAGGAAATGAGGGAGGGTCAATAGAGTCTTGAAATGCTGAAGAAATCTTTCAGTAAAGCACCTACTTTAATACGTAATGAGCAGTCGAGATCTAAAACGTGGTTAAGAGTGGCTCTCCAAATATTAGTAACTCAAAATCCACATCCTCAAATATGAAAGATCATTTCAAATGCAAGGAAGATGGAAGAAAGGTGAAATGCTCCCAAGCTCAGAGGTCCCAGCCAGCCCTTAGAGATGAGAAGAGTGACATCTAGTGTTGGCATGAGGCAGAGCAGCATTTCCTGAAGTGTGGGACAGGGACTGCACTAATATTAAGTGCTGCCTTTCAAGGGCAGGACATTGATTGGCATGGAATCACATAAGGAGAAAGTTCTCAGTCCTTTCTCTCTCGTTCTTTCAGGAGATAAGCAGTTCGGCACTGGCATAGTGTTATGGTTATAAGCATGACTTGAGTTTTACAGCCTGGGATTGAATCCCAGCTCCACCATTACTAGCTGCGTGGCCTTGGGCAAATTACTGAAGTGCTCTGTGCCTCAGTTTCCTTGTCAATAAAATGAGGTTATGATGATAAACCTGCTTTATCATCATAACCCCATTTATGTGTTAATGTATGGAAATACTTAACAGTAAGCGCTGCTTAAGTTTTGCTCATTATGAGTGTGTTTTTCCACACTTCCTTCACATCTGCTAATTTCCTTTGCGAACAGAGGGCAGAGCAGGTCTCAGGCACAGAATGAAGGCATGGGATTCTATTTAGCAGGAAGATAGTAGCAGTGTTTTATTTTCATTGTTTTTGCTTTAGGGGGGCCCCTTTATGATCAAACCTCAGGGGAAAATAAGGATCATGGTGGAGAAGGGTTTGTGCAGACACACTCAAGGTTATGTTCTATACCATGGCTTCACAATGCCCATCATGCAGTGGAGGAGGGAGGCCGTGCCCGTCACAAAGCTAGGACATGGAGAACACCAGGGTACTGACACCTCTCTCCTCTCCTTCCTGTCCTCATCCTCCTCGTCTTCCTTTAGCCTCTCCTATGCAAAGTAGCTCATCCAGCCACCCAGGCAGTGTTCACCTTCCCCACACCCCACCCACTACAGTGAAAGCCCCGAACATACAAGCCCCAAGAGAACCCACTTAGGGTTCAAGCAGGTACCCGGGAATCTGGCCTGCGGTCCCAGCCAGGTTTTAAAGAATGCTCAGACATCCACAGTCCTTAGATGCTACTGGGAGGAAAGGGTGTCTCACATCATGGGGCTGAGCTGGGGTCTCATCCCCCAGGTGAATCGTGGCCGACTCTGGAAACAGTTAAGGACCTTCTGTGCCAGAGAAACGGCAGTAGTTGTCCTGGAAGCTTCTCAGAGTCCCCACCTGATCCAGGCCTGGGGGCTGTCCAGCCTCTTCTTGGGTCCCACTACCCCATATTCACTGCGTCCCAACACTCAGCTGCTTTTCTGGTCTTCAAGCCCTCCCCCACCCCCACCTCCATGCCTCCACCTGGAATGCGCATTTCCGGTTCAGGTCCACTAACCGGCCTCCCTATTTCCACGCCAGTCATTTTCTATCAACTTCCCCTGCTCTGTTCTCTTAAAGGAATGGCTCCCTTCTTTTTTTTTTTTTTTTTTTTTTTTTTTCGGTACTGGGGATTGAACTCAGGGGCACTGGACCACTGAGCCACATCCCCAGCACTATTTTGTGTTTTATGTAGAGACAGGGTCTCGCTGAGTCGCTTAGTGCCTCGCCATTGCTGAGGCTGGCTTTGAACTCGCGATTCTCCTGTCTCAGCCTCCCAAAGTGCAGGGATTACAGACGTGCGCCACCACGCCCGGCTGGAATGGCTCCCTTCTGAGATTGCAATGCATGTTGATTTCATTTCTAGTTCACTGCCCACCTCTCCACGCTAGGATACAGCTCCTAGATGGCAAGAACACTTCCCTTGTCCACTCCCCTAGCACCAGGGACAGGGCCTAGTTCAAGGTAATGGCTCAGAAATACCAGCTGGAAAGGGAAAGGAAGAAATGCTAGACGCCAAAAGAGGTGACCAGACAAAGCAGACTTAGTCCCAAATCAGGACTCGCCACCTTCCGGTTCCCAGGAAATTCTTGTCATGACAAACTTCAGCTCCACCACCAAGTCCACCGTGCATGTCCTGAGCCTAGCAGTATGTAAGTGACACAAATGTCACTAGGTCCCAGTGGGGGTGCGCCGTCCATTTCATGGCCTTAGTCCTGCAATGTCTAGCAAAGTCTTCCTCTGAAACATCTGCTGCTGGACAGAACGACCTCATGCCCTCTTTCACTGGTTAGCCCACAAATTTTGGCGGGGGTGGGTAGTGGGGATCGAACTCAGGGGCACTGGACCACTGAGCCACATCCCCAGCCCTATTTTGTGTTTTATGTAGAGACAGGGTCTCACTGAGTTGCTGAGCACCTCGCCGTTGCTGAGGCTGGCTTTGAACTCGCGATCCTCCTGTCTCAGCCAACCTAAGTGCTGGGATTACAGGCGTGTGCCACCACACCCAGCTTGGTTAGCCAATAAATGTTTAAAGGACCTTTTGGAATGATGGGAGGCAGATGTCACCTGAAAAGGTACAGAGAACACAAGTGTGGAAATAAACAAAGACACCTCACCCCCAAAGACAGCAAACCCATGACTTGCTTAGTTGGCCACCGTCACTTGTGTTTTGCAGAGACTCAAAGGCAGGTGGGGAAGTGGGAAAATTTTGTCATGAAAAAAGGAGAGGCCTCAGCTGCAAGTCTGAGGGTATTGTGTGAGGCGGCTGGAGCTGGGCTCATTAGAAGTAGGCATCTTCTGTGACTGGTTTGGGGACATTTTTTTTTAATTTTTTTTTTTTTTTTTAGTTGTAGATGGACACAATGTCTTTATTTTATTGCTTTGTATGTGGTGCTGAGGATCGAACCCAGGGCCTCACGCATGCGAGGCAAGCGCTCTACCGCTGAGCTACAATCCCAGCCCCTGGTTTGGGGACATTTGACTTTTCTCTGGTTGGTCCTGAGTTGGTCGGAGGGACAAAAAATGGAGAAGTCGCCAGGGGTGGTGGCACACGCCTGTATTTCCAGTGGCTTGGGAGGTTGAGGTAGGAGGATCGAAAGTTCAAACCCAGCCTCAGCAACTTAGCAAGACCCTAAGCAACTCAGGGAGACCCTGTCTCTAAATAAAATATTTTTAAAAGGTCTGGGGATGTGGCTTGATGGTTAAGTACCCCTGGGTTCAATCTCCAGTACTCCCCATCCCCAAAATTGGGGAAGTTAATAATCAGTGACCAAATCCTGACTATTCCGGGCCAATCGCTGCAGAGGTTGTGGCTCAGAGTTCTTCTGTCATGGAGTCTGGCCACCGTGTGGGGCCCAGTCATTTATCAGGCAGGCCGCGGTATTACCCTGGTCACATTTGGGAATGAGACATGGGATGGGGAATGGATGGTCTTTCCAGGGCCACTGGCCCAGAGCACAGGCCTCCAATTCGTCTGTTCCTATAGCCAGGAGAGTGTGTAGAACACCTTAGGGAGGGAACCGCACCCCTGGGGTATTCTTGTGAAGGAAACCAAAGCATCCTTGTCTCAGCCCCACACACAGACTTCTGCCTGACTCTGGCTTCTGTCTTGCAGAGGCTACAGGAGAGTGAGGATCAGTCTTCGGTTTTGGAAGACTCTGAAGACTGGCTTTCAACTCACAGTTTAAAGTTTGAGAAACTCACCCTGGCTGACCTGATCAGTCAGGGCACAGCCCTGCTGTAAGTCTGAAGCCATTCCCCTCGCCCCAGAGAGCTGCATGGCGCACCCCGCCCCCGGTCCTGAGAGACCCCTTCACAAGGCTTTGATTTTTCAGGGAGAAGGGCTACAACGTCACACAGAAAGTGCACTTCTCCATCCACACCATCCGCCATTTTGAATCAAAGCTTTCTGAGTAAGTATGTTTTTCAATATCCTCCCAAAACCTAGTGCTCAAGGGTTAGGTCGTTCCCCGGCCTGAAAGTAACTGTGTTCAAACACCAATCTCGTGGGAACTTGGCCAGGTCTCTTCCCACCTGTAGCCCCACTTTGCCCTTTAAGTTTAAAGGTGGGAGCAAATTAATTTATCTCAGTATTTCAAAATACATGGTCCCTTTGGATGAACAGATGAAACCTCACAGTTTTTTTTGATGTTTAATGGTTAAGAGAGACTACTTTTAGAGTTAGCAGTGGTGGCACATGCCTGTAATCCCAGAAAATCAAGAGGGCTAAGCAGGAGGATCCCAAGTTTGGGGCCAGCCTCAGCAATTTAGCAAGGTCCTAAGTAACTTAGTGAGACCCTGTCTCAAGATAAACAATTAAAAGGGCTGGGGGGCTGGGGCTGTAGTTCAGTGGTAGAGCACTTGCCTAGCACGCTCGAGGCACTGGGTTCGATCCTCAGTACCACATATAAATAATAAATGAATAAAATAAAGATCCATCAACAACTAAAAAAATATTTTTAAAAAAAAGGGCCGGGGATGTAGTTCAGTGGTAAAATACCCCTGAGTTCAAACCCCAATACCAAAAAATAAAAATAAAAAAGCAGCGACTACTTTCAAGTTCAAATTGATTGGGCTCATACCTTTGCAGTTTATGTCAAAAATATGCATACATTCCATTCCTAAACTGATTTTGATAGTACAAGTATATTATATGTGCAAATATATACACACATACATATAGAAATGTCTGTGAATAATCAGTAGACAGGGTAAGATGGTCCTTAAGAGTCCATCCTAGTTATAGCAATCTTTGATCCATAATTATTGAGGTTTTTTGAAAGAGTATGAAAATAATTAATAATAATAATAGATAATATTAATTAGCATGTCACAAATTCTTCTAAGGGCTGTAGGCATTATCTGATTTAACCCTTACAACTAACCAAAATACTGCATTACTCTCACACCAGTTAATCAAGAGAGACTACTTTTAGAGTTAGCAGTGGTGGCACATGCCTGTAATCCCAGAAAATCAAGAGGGCTAAGCAGGAGGATCCCAAGTTTGGGGCCAGTTGCTAAATGATCATTCATGGAGTGACCAATTTGCCAAATTTATCATAACATTTAACTGTAAATTTTATAGCAATTTTTACTGGGCTAGAAGATTAAATGTGTTTTGAAGAATTCTGTGATATTTTAGTTGACTGGTTTTAATTGTGAATCCAACACTCTATAAAATAGTCTAGTCTATTAAGTTAATTGGTCATTTGGCAACTGGATTTTCAGAGAATTGACTTACAGCGAGTTGAGCTTGGGCAAATCGACTTGGATAGAGAGCTTTAATATCTGTCTGCTGAAGATGACGAGACACTGGGGCTCAGAGAGGTTAACATACCCAAGGTCACACAGCTAGTGATGAGCAGCGCTGGGTCTCAAGCCCCAGCCTGTCTCATTATGAAGCTCATGCTCTTAGCTCACGTGTCCCTTACACATCTACCCACCACTTCCTGTCCTGCCATTTCATATTCTTAGGTTTTCCTTGCTCTTCTCTGGTCCCCAAATCCACCTGCCTTCAATGAGTGCAAGTCAATTAAACTCAAGTGACTGGGTCTTTACCTCGAGTCCCTGTCATGTGCTACTGTCCAACCAGTGACTAGAATGGCTTGCTTTGCATTAATTCCTCTGGCTACTTTTTGTAAACCAGTATTTTGTTACCCAGCAGCTGCAGCTGAACCACCTGGGTTGGGCCTTAGGATCAGTCTCCAGGAGACAGGGGGCAATTGCCTCTGAAAAGACACAGATTTGAGCAAACACGAGAGTGTTCTTCCACCTCATGAGCACTGTTCCTGTCCTCCCAGACCTCCCTCACTCTGCAGCTTGCCCCTCGTCCACTACACCAGCTATGCCATCGATAATGTAGGCTGTCACCACAGAGCAGCCTCTGCACTCGATACCTTCCACAGACCCTTCAGGATTTTACCTGGTGTCCTGGCAAACTCAGACCTGTTGTTATTTTCACTAGATTTTTCCTTATATCCTCCCAAGGCCTTAAGATCTTTAAAAATCCCACCCACACCTACCTGTTGTGTTTGTAAGTGGCTGTTGCTCAGCTGATCTCCGTGATGTGTCTTTCTGGTGTCTTGACAGAGTTATTGAACGCTACCAGCAGAGAATTCAGTGGCTCAAAGAAAACAGCAAGAAGGTAACAGACACGGATTTTGTTCTTTGTCTCTTTTCTTTCCCTCATTCCATCCATACTGGTTAGAGCTCTTTCAGCTGCAAATGACAGCTCTCCAACTTAAATAAGCTTAAGTTAAAAAAGAAATTTCTTAACTTCCATAGATGAAAAACCCAGACACAGTTGTGCCCGAGTGCAATCTGTCTCTGGACTCTGCTGTCTTGTGGCTTGGTTTTGCTCTCAGGCTGGCGCTCGCCAGGCTTGGGAAAGATGGTCACCAGCAACGCCAAGCTTCCTTGTCACTAGCTAGACACGTCCAGTTGAAAGGGACCTCACTTCCTATCCCTTGTGCTCCCTCCCAAGGCCTGGGGTTGATTCTCACTGGACTACTTTCCACCAATTACCATGACCAATAGGTGAGAAATACTACCTGGCTAGGCAGGAACCTGGGCTCGTGCCTGGGAAAATGCAGGGGAGAGAGCAAAGGACCAAGGCAAGCGAGGGACCGGGAAGCCAAAGGGGAAACGGATGCTGGGACGTGGAGAAGCACAAACCCCTCGACCATTTAACTCAGACCTGGAATAAGATTTATAGGGCATAACTTTCTTCCCTCCCTCCCTCTCTCTCTTCTTTCCTCTTTCCTTCCTTCCTTCCTTCCTTCCTTCCTTCCTTCCTTCCTTCTTTCTTTCTTTCCTTCCTTTCTTTTTTTCTTGTACTGCAATCGAGCCCAGGGGCACTTAACCACTGAGCCACACCCCTAGACACTTTTTAAAATTTTTTATTTTGAGACAGGATCTTGCTAAGTTGCTTAGGGCCTCACTAAGTTGCTGAGGCTGACGATCCTCCTGCCTCAGCCTCCTGAGTCGCTGGTATTACGGACATGCTCCAACACACCCAGCTCTGGGTATAACCTTTCTTGAAAGTTACTTCCACTGATGCCTTTCTGGCTCCCCATTCATTCACATCTTTAAACACAATCCTTAGCTCTTGCTTGAAATCCTGGGACAGGTAGATGCTGATCTTTGTGCTCCCTGCTCCCAATCCCCACCTGTACCCAAGAGCAGTTGGTGACAACACAGAACCAAGGCTACCTGAGAAAGGGAGTGGTCCATGTCTCAGAGCCAGAACCTTCCTCACTTGCTGACTGGTCAGCAGATACATGACTCTAGCTAAGACACACTCTGTCTGGTTGCCCATGGTGACATAGGGCAGGTGACACATGGTGATCCAGAGGCACAAAATCCTCACATACTCCAAAAACATCTCTTCAGGGAATGTTGTCCTCACCTGCCCTTCCCCATCACACCTGTCCAGGCACCTCTGGCAGAGTGGGCCAGGCAGGATTGATGGGCCCTTTCCTTCTACCCTTTCTGATGGAGCTACAGAGGAGCCATGAAACACACAGATCTGATCCCAAAGAGATCACCTGTCAGTCAACTCAGGGGCCCACGGGGTGGCGAGGCAGCTGGAGTGATGGAGAGGACTTCACTGGCACCAGTTCCACCCTGCCTTGTCAGGGAGGCCATGAGCAAGCAGCCTCCCTTCTCTGGGCACCTGCAGAGAGGCAGAAGTAGGGGTTAAACTAGCTGCATGCAGGCCAAATCTGACCCACAGCCATGCTTTTCTTGGTCTCATCATTTAAGATATTTTTCACATCAGTTGCCAAGCTTTTAAAACTGATATTTCACTTTCATGTTTGCTTTCAGACTTCTCTTGGAAGATGAGACCCTTATTCCCTGTTATGTACTTATCCAGTTCTATGTATGGGATACATTTCTGGAATTTTAATGGCTAGGTTTAAGGAAATGCATATTTCCAATTACAAAGGTTGTATAACTCTAATGACAACATTTTTGCATTTAAGAAATTTTTTTAGTTGTTGATGGATGTTTATTTTATTTATTTATGAGATGCTGAGGATCAAACCCAGTGCTTCACACATGCGAGGCAAGTGCTGTACCATGGAGCCACAACCCCAGCCCAACCTTTTTGCATTTTAACATGAATATAGAACTGGCTTTCTATTTTAATTCTGGCTCCTGAGGATTAGCGACGTCCTAGAAAGCATCAGGCTTCATTTGAATCATCAATTCAACAAATATATTTTGGATGATGCTGTGTATCGGGCACTGTTCTAGGAGGGAGGGTACACACACCATCAGTACAGAGGCCTTCATGTCCCTACAGGACAGTGGAAGGAACAGCCAGTGACTAAATTAACAAATCACATAGTGACTGCACAATCAAGAAAAATAAAGCGGGGCAGGGAGGAGCGAGTGCAGTAGGAGAGCTGTCACATAGGTTTATCCAGAGTGCGAGAAAATGGAGGACTTGGATTCAATCTTGGGTTTGGCAAGACAGAAGTCATTGATCATCATGACCAGGGCAAGTTCAGAAGAGCAGGAGGACCAGAGCCTGATCTGAAGGATCAGAGAAATGGGAGCAGGAGGGTGAGGTGGGTCCTGAAAGGTCTTTAGTCGAGGATGGGAATTGAACTTCCTGTTTGTGTGACGATGGGAAGTGGACAACGGATTGGGAAGAGCTGGTGACCCAGGAGAAGAGCTGGGGACAGGAGCAAAGTTCCTGTTTGGCTAAAAATACGAGTCAGAGGCTTTGGAGCATTGGAGGTTGGCATTAGATTCCTTAGGACTGGATAAAGCTGCAGTGTACGGGCACAGGGGCAGTTAGGTGGGTAGATTCTGCATGGGAAAAAAATTAAGTTCTCTTTGGCTTGTTTCTGTTTTCTCAGTGACATTGGAGGCAAAAATCACTCACTGAGAGATGCAGAAAAAGAATGTTGGAGATATGAGAGAAAATGTAAAATACTATCTCTGATCCCAGCACTTAGGGAGGCTGAGACAGGAGAATCGCGAGTTCAAAGCCAGCCTCAGTAACGGCGAGGTGCTAAGCAACTCAGTGAGACCCTGTCTCTACATAAAACACAAAATAGGGCTGGAGACGTGGCTCAGTGGCCAAGTACCCCTGAGTTCACTCTCCAGTATCACAAAAAAAAAAAAAAAACTATCTCTGAGCCAGGTGTGGTGGCGCATGCCTGTTATCCCAGTGACTTGGGAGGCTGAGGCAGGAAGATTGCAAGTTTGGGGCCAGCCTCAGCAACTTAGGGAGGCCCTAAGCAACTAGCAAGACCCTGTCTCATAAACGAAAAAGGCTGGGGATGTGGCTCAGGGGTTAAGCACGGCTGGGTTCACTCCCTAGTAACCCCAACCCCCCTAAAAACTATCTGTGAGCATGAAAGAGGAAATCCAACAGAAAAATTTGGCAACCAATAAAGTCCAATAAAGTTGACTTAAGACAAAAGCATCCAACGAGACCTACTGCCTCTAGAGAGCTATCAATATCATATGAATGAAAAGTTCCAGTCCACACTAGTGTACAGAGTCCAACAGCACTGACATGCATATGGTAATCGCTGTTGAAAACTCAATTAGAAACTCACAGAAATAGCACAGTGGCTGTCTGAGCCCAACACATCTGCCTTGGACTGGTAGTCCGCAAAACATAAAAAGGGGCATAGAGAAATTAACATAGGCTGATGTCATTAGACATCAAACTTCATATCTTACAAAGGATGCTTTTTCCACAGTCTCCAGATTTTTCTGTAATAGGCAAGCCTCACTTTTTGAGAATGGATGGTAATGCTAAGAAAAAAGAACTTCTAGAAACTAGGCTGCCACAACCTGGGAGTAGATACTGCCCAGAGCTGAAGTCAGGACACTGGGTTTTGCTTTTTCCCCTATAAAATGGAGCTCCTACCTGCTGCTGCTTGTTGAGATGAGAGGGGGCATTTGCACCTCTCTTTCATGCAGAGCTGCTCCATGTGTGACCCAGGAGAACCACAGAGTTGTGATGGTTATTTCTTAAATGCCTTCTTGGTTTTAGGTGTTTGGCTCCATCAAGGGGGCCAACGTGGGCATCCTCCTTGATGCGTCGGCATTTGGCAGTGGCCCTCAGAAAGAGGAGTTCCAAAATGACCTCATGGTAAGTCTTTCTGGCACAGGAGATACCTGGAGTCGCTCTGTTCCCCACCCCACCCCCAGCTTTGTTTATAGCAAATGCAAAGCAGAGTGTTTTGTGAAGAACGGTTCCCGCTTAATTAGCACCTACATGAAAGAAACGTGTTGGATTCTGCGAAAACTCACCGCATTCGGGTTGCAGTGTGAACTTCTAGTATTCTCGCCACAGTGTATCTGCCAACTAGGCTTTGCCCCAAGAGCCCACAGTTCCCTGAAGAGGGGATGAGAAGGCAGGAATCAGTTGGGGGCTGACTCCAGCCCAGCCTGGCACTGGGATCCTGGCCTTTTCTGGCTGGGGGGGCTATTCTGGTTTCTTTGGTGGATCCAGAGTAGAAAGTCTCAGAACTCTAGAGTCAGATGATGAGTCAAACCCAAACCCCCGCTGGGCCGTGGACCGTGGTACCTGAAGCCTCTAGTGCTTAGCTACCTCCTCTGTGAAATGGGAACAGGAACAATGACTACCCAATAGGGCCACACGGAAGGAGTTTGTTCCAGTGAAGCGCTCAGTGCAGACCTGGCAGGGAGAGGAACCTCTGTAATCTCTGAGGGGATGTGGAGGGACATTATGGAAGTCCCTAGAGTTTTAGGGGGACCACAGCACCAAAACCCTTCTATTTTATAAAGGCCAGGTATAGCCTTTACAGGTTCAATGTAGTCCAGCTCGTCCAGCTGTCCAGATTTGCCCCCTGTTCTGGGTGTCAGGGAACAGATGTCTATGCGAGCTCCCCTCAGGACAAGTCTTTGGGGCTGAGTTGCCAAAGATTCCCCAGGCCTGGTGGTCTGATGTTAGCCAGGACAAGGCTCGTGTTGGTGGCAGGAAGGTGACATTTCTAGCTGGCCAGGTGGAGGGAGGAGCTGCTGCTTGAGAGCTCTGAACGGGCTGGTTGCGCTCATGGCTGCGTGGCCAGCGGCCTTGCGGCCTTGCCGAGAGGCCACTGTCCCACCTCTCCCATCCCCCAGGGGTGTGGCAGCTAGGTGCCTGTGGTCTAGCCATAGCGTATGCTGGGACAGGTGGCCAAGAAGCTCACCTCACACGCATGAGACCCAGTGAGCCGGAAGCGTGGGGACGGCCACCAAGCCATGGCTCAGAACCTTCATTTCAGCACGGCTCACACCCCAGCCCAGAGGGCCCCGCTAAGACTAGAGAGGGGACGCCAGGCTCCACGTGGCTCTTGGCTCTGCAAGCCAGTGATGTCCTTTTGTCTGGCAGAGCCTCATCGATGAGCAGCTGAGCCTCAAGGAGAAGCTGTATGTCCTGTCCTTCGGCACCACCACCAGGGCCCTCTGGCCAGACCCCGTGGAAGTCAGTGCCTTCACGTGAGTGCTTCAGCCTCACCAGGGTTTCTTGTTCCCTCCTTAGGCGTCGGTGTCTTCACTGGAGAGTGTAAGACGCAAACGCCAGGACCCCTGTGAGTGGGTACAAAGTGACAATTCACAAAAGCGAAAGCTCAGCCAGCCAAAATTTTTGGAAAAATGGTCACTGCACCAATGACCAGCCCACAGAATGAAAGCTGAGACAACTACAAGGCAGGATTTTTGTCCAGCAAACTAGCAAAGATAGGTTTATTATTATCAAATAAAATGCATGGTTTTTAAAACTTCAAATAGTAGGAAAAATAAATAATAGTGAGTCTCCCTCTCACTCCAGCTTCCTCCTCACATCCCAGTGGTAGTTTTGTTTGGTTTATAAGGGGTCTCCTTGTGTTGCCGAGGCTGGTCTTGAACTTCTGGTCTTAGGGGGTCCTCCCAGCTCCATCTCTCAAGTAGCTGGTGGTACCAGTGTGTACCACTGTGCCTGGCTTCCAAGGCAGGGGGATTCTAGTTTGGAGTTTTGCGGGGATGAGCAACTTGGACTCAGGGAACATGCCCAAGGAAATAGAGCCCAGATTGGATTCCCAGCTTAGATTCCTGAGAAGGAGATCCCCCTTGCCCAGCACCACATACAGAAATGCCTGGCTCTGGAGCTCTGGCAGGACCCTGGCTCCATGGTCACTGGGGGTTCCTGACGAATCTTCTGACTCATCTGCAGAATGAGACCAGTGGCACCAACTCCTCACAGAGTTGTCACGATGAAATGAAAAATAGGTTACCTGGCGGGGACAGGTGCTCAGTCAACAGGAGCATCCTGTACTCTCTTCTGCACGCCAGTTGGGTCGCCATTCTCTGGAACTTGAGTTCCTCAACTGCAGTCCCTGGGCTTTCCCTGTCATGCCTACTGCAGGGTAGTTGTTGAACTTTTTCTTTATATCAACTCTATTTATTATTGAACGTGATTTCCTATCAAGATGGTGACCGAGAGGCACACATCACTTGCCATGATTAGGCAGTAACCATAAAAATAAATACAATGAAATATCAAATTCCAGCTTGAAATCGATTGGCTAAAGGTGCTAGGCTGGGACCTGATCTCTCTGTTCAAAGGGAGACTTGGCAAAGCGCTTGGCTAGAGTGGGGTTCCATCCCCAGTGCTGTGGGGCAGAGAGAGGTGACTTGACAGCTAAAGTAACAAATGAGCCAGGTGCGGTGGCTCAAGCCTGTAATCCCAGCACTTAGGGAGGTTGAGACAGGAGAATCGCAAGTTCAAAGACAGCCTCAGCAATGGCGAGGCACTAAGCAACTCAGGGAGACCCTGTCTCTACATAAAACACAAAATAGGGCTGGGGATGTGGCTTAGTGGTAGAGCACCCCTGAGTTCAATCCCCAGTACCAAAAAAATAAAATAAAATAAAGTAACAAATGACAGTCTCATTAGCACCAAATGGAGATGTTCTTTCTTTCTTTTCCTTTTTCTTCTTTTCTTTCTGGTGGTGCTGGGGATGGAGCACCCGGGGGTTGTGTGTGCTGGGCAAGTGTTCTGCCACTGGGCTACACCCCAGCACAGTTTTCCTTTTATTAGCCTGAAAAAAAAAGTGGAAAGAGCAGAATATTACACTAATGCCCTATGAGGCACGCAGCCCAGGAAGAAGTCCTATCTCTTGCAGGACTTAGCTGCACAGCCACGTGCCGGCCCTCAGAGTTACGGGATTAGTTCCATGCTTCATGCTGAACTCTAGCTCCCGGGAAAGCTGGGTGGGTGTAGTGAGAAGAAGGGACTCAGCCCCAGTCCCTCAAACAGCAGACGCTGCAAGCTCAGGTTCTAGAGTCAGACTTGATTTGAAATTTCAGTTTTATCAGTTGTGTTTAGTGTCACCATGGACAAGTCCTAACTTTGAGCCTCGATTTCCTTGTCTATAAAATGAGAATAAAGGCATCTACCACAATGGTTACTATTAGGCTTAAATAGGCTAAAATTTGTCCTGGACTTGGCACCTGGTAAGAGTCCACATGGAGACATTTTGTTCAAGGGTGGACCATATATCTGACGTGGTCTCACAAGATGATAACGAAGCTGAAAGATTCCTGCCACCTAGTGACATCATAGATGTCATAACAGTGTAATGCTCACGTGTTTGTGGTGATGCTGTTACAAACAAACCTACTATACTGCCAGGCACAGTGGCGCATGCTTATAATCCCAGTGACTCGGGAGGCTGAGGCAGGAGGATCACAAGCTCAAGGTCAGCCTCAGCAACTTAGCGAGGTCCTAAGTAACTTAGCAAGAACCTGTCTCAAAATAAAAAAATAAAAAGGGCTGAGGATGTGACACAGTAGTGAAGCTCCCATGGGTTCAATCACTGATACCAAAAATCATTTCTTTTTTTGTTTTTTGTGGTGCTGGGGATTGAACCCAGGGCCTTGTGCATGCAAGGCAAGCACTCTACCAACTGAGCTATATATCTAGCCCCTGATACCAAAAATAAATAAATAAAATAAAGATAAAAATAGAGCATATACAATTCTGTATAGTACATGATGCTTGGCAATGATAATGGATGCCCATATTTCTGGTTTCTGTGTCTACTATGCTGTCCTTTGTGTGTGCATGTGATTCTGGGATAAGCCCGGGGCTTCATACATGCTGAGCAAATGCTCTACCACCGAGCCGCTGTGTTAAGTTCTGTTAATTTGATGTTAACACAGCCCCTGTGTTAAGCCTCTTGTCGATGTTTTAGAGCATGTTCCTTCAACAGTAAAACAGGTGCAGGTTACGCGGAGCAGCTTCAGCTCGGGCTCACCTCTTCTATTACATCACTTCCTCTCGTGCCTGGTTTGATTTCCTGTCGTTTTGTTCACAGGAGCAATAGGCTACGCTGCATACACGCGCCACAGGGCCCAGGTGTGCACTAGGACACACCAGCTGGTTTGTGTATGTCCATACCACAAATGACAAAGTCACACAATGACAAAGTCACCAAAAGAAGGTTTTCAGGACGTCCTGGCTGTGACGCGGTGCGTGAGCGTAATCAGGTTGCTGCTCCTGTTTCTTTGCAGCCTCCAGGAACTCAAGCTCTGGGTAAAGAAACTGCAGCCTGAGGGAGGCAGCAATTTACTACAAGCCCTGAAGAAAATCTTCACACTAAAGGGGCTGGATTCTCTGGTGATTATAATGGGAAGCTGGTAGGTCCTCTTTCCTAAGCGGGTAACAAACTACATGAAGTGTGTTGAAGAAGGGAACACTGAGGAAGGGTCACCACACATGGTTCTCCACACATGCTCCATAGAGGATCATGTTTGTAGGTCACCTGCCCACAGCTAGGGCAGGGCAGCTGGGCCTGTGGTCCACAGGTGACTCAGATCACAGGTGGTCAGTTCAGAATGAGTAGATGTTCCCTGGGAATTACCATTTTGCTGTGGAATATTCTCAAGGTGATTGGACCTGGGGCACGTCTTCTCCTCTTCTGTGTTCCTCCCAGCCCAGATCAGCCTTCTGAAATCCTGTCTGACTACATCCAACAATCCTTCGTGGGAAGGGACCTCCTCACCCAAGTCATCACCTACAGATGTGATGATCAGATTCCCTCTGTAAGTACTTGGGATTCTCCAAGGTTTCCCTTGGATTTGGCAATAGTGAGCTGGGTTGGCCTTTGAGGCTTCAGGCCTGGGCAGAATTCCCACGCTGTGGACCAGACACCCCTCCTTATACCTCCCTCTCCTGTTGGTAAAATGGGAAGCATTGGAGAGCTGGCGGGTCCAGGCAAGGAGAGGGCTTGTCTGAGCATTGGTGTTGCCCTAGCGAGTGAGGACTGATCCTGTCACCATCCTGCAGGCTATCCTGAGGAACCTTGCAGAAGCACTCAGAGGTTACTATCACTGCTACAGCCCAGAGACAGAGGTAAGCTCTCTGCAAACACGCTGCCCTTCCTGCCTCCTCCAAGGCTCCCAGCTCGTATCCAGTAAGTTCACACAGGTAAAATCAGGTTAAAATGAGTATAGGGGAAGAACAGGGACAACCTGAGGTCACGAGTGCTCCTTTGGCCAGTGTGTATAAGAGTCGATGGCATGCCTGGGAATCTACAGCCTGGTTGGCAGAATCCTCCATCGTGATCCAGGTCCATGAACACAGACCCGGTCTCTGCTTCTGCTTCCACCAGAGCACTATGTGAAACAGACACCTCTGTTCTCAGTCCTAGAAAGACCCCTGCGTGACTGCAAGGGACCCACAGCTAGGCCGAAAGAGCAAATTATAGTCTGGATGCGAGGTATCCGCCAAAAGCTCACATGTGAGACAATGTAAGAAGCTTTAGAGGAGAATGATTAGATGATAGCCTTGGCCTAATTGGTGGATTGATCCCTGATGGGATTCACTGAGTGGTAATTGGAGGCAGGTGGGGTGTGGCTGGAAGAAGTGGTTCATTGGGGGCGGAGCTATGGGGTATATATTTTATATCTGGAGAGTGGAGTCTCTCCCTGCTTGCTGATCATTGTGTGAGCTGCTTCCCTCTGACACACTCTTCCGCCATGTTGTTCTGCCTCACCTGGAGACCTGAGGAATAAAGCCTCGGATTGAGACCTCTACGGATTGAGACCTCTGAACCAAGAGCCCCTAAATAAATCTTTGCTCCTGCACAGTTGTTCTGGTCAGGTCCTTAGTCACAGCAGTGAGAAAAGCTGACTAAAACACAGTCCTATACCAATCCATTAGGGTCTTTTTCCCAGTTAACAACAAACATCATCCATATGTTCCGAGTGGAGGTAATAATTAGAAAACACACAGTGTAGATCAATTTGGCAGATTAAGAATTCCGCCATTGTTTGGCCAACTGGCTGTGTCTGCTAATAAGTGTGAATAACCATGAGTAACTGAGTAGTTGCATCTCACAAGTGTGTTCAAGTATCACAAAGTCTAGTATTTCTTTTCTTCTCTTTCTTTTCTTTTTTTTTTTTTTTTTGGTACCGAGTATTGAACTCAGGGGCACTGGACCACTGAGCCACATCCCCAGCCCTATTTTGTGTTTTATGTAGAGACAGGGTCTCACTGAGTTGCTTAGTGTATCGCCATGGCTGAGGCTGGCTTTGAACTCGCGATTCTCCTGTCTCAGCCTCCCAAAGTGCTAGGATTACAGGCGTGCACCACCAGGCCCGGCCACAAAGTCTAGCATTTCATACCAGGGAGTCAGGTCTGGCCATGTCCCTCTTTGCTACCTCACTGCCCAAGCTGTTTGTAGGTGTCACAGGCTACAGAAGTGGAGAGCTAAAGAAAACAAATGCAGTGAGCTTATCAGTCGCCTTATCTATGGAAGGATTTGTTGTTTTCACCCTTTTTTTTTTTTTTTTTTTTTAGTTGTTGATGGACACAATGTCTTTATTTTATTGCTTTGTATGTGGTGCTGAGGATCGAACCCAGGGCCTCACGCATGCGAGGCAAGTGCTCTACCACTGAGCTACAATCCCAGCCCCTATTTTCACCCTCTTGATGAAGAAATGGGAACAAAGAATTTTATGTGAGGACTATGGCAAAACAGATAGCACATGTGCTATTTAAACAGGTGGCCTCTGCTCAGCCTACCCACTTGTTGCTTTGTAGAAATGTGATCCCAATCTTACCAGGTCTTCCAATTTGTCAAGAAGAGTCAGAAATATGTTTTTTTTTTCCATTATATTTTTTAAAACCAAGTAAATTCACATAATATGAAATTAATCATTTTGAACAATTCAGTGACACTGAGGACATTCACAATGTTTTACAACCCCACATCTAGCTAGTTCCAAAACACTTGTATCACCTGTTTTAGTCAGCTTTATCATTGCTGTGACCAGAAGACCAGACAAGAACAATTAATTAGTGGAGGAAAAGTTTATTTTGGGGCTCTCAGTTTCAGAGGTCTCAGTCCATAGATGGCCGGATCCATTGCTCTGGACCTAAGGTGTAGTAGAACATCATGGCGGAAGAGTATGGTAGAGGAAAGCAGCTCAGAATATGGCACCAAGAAGCAGAGAGAAACTGCATACCAGGGACAAAATACATACCCCAAAGGCACACCCCCAGTGGCCCACCTCCCCCAGCCACACACTACCTGCTTACAGTTATAACCCAATTAATCTCTGCCAGTGGAATCATGCACTGATTAGGTTAAGACTCTCATAATCCAATCATTTCACCTCTAAACTTTCTTGAATTGTCCATGAATGTTTTGGGGGGATACTTTATATCTAAACCATAACATCATTCCCAAAAGAGGCCCTGTCTGTACCCACAAAGCAGTTATTCTTCACTTCTCCCTCCCCTGACTTCTAACCCCTGGCAATCACCAATCTGCTTCAAGTCTCTATGGATTTACCTGTTCTGGATATTTCACCTAAATGGAAGCATACATCTTTTGAGTCTGCCTTCTTTCACTTAGCATGATGTTTTCAAGGTACACCCATGCTATAGCAGATATCAGTACTTCATTCCTTTTTAGGGATAAATAGCTCTCACTATCTGGAGAGACCACAATGGTGAACATTTGGATTGTTCCCACCTTTTGACTATCACAATGTTGCCACAAACATGGGTGTACAAGGATCTGAGCCCTGTTCTCAGTTATTTGGATGACAGAACTAAAGTGGAATTGCTGGATCCAATGGTAATACTATGTTTAATTTTTGGAGGAACTTGCAGACTCTTTCTGTAATGGCTATACCATCACATTCCCACCAGCACTGAAGAAGGGTTCCAGTCCTTACTATTTTTTTGTTTGTTATTATCATAGCCATCCCAGTCAGGGAAAAGTGTTCTTTCACATTTTTAAAGTTAGAAAATCCTTCAGTTGTTTAAAAACACTGCAGGCCAATACTGTACATGTGGAACAAAACATATTTGGAGGCTCAATCTGGCACGTGGCCCCCGGTTTGTAACCTCTGGTTTAAACAGGCTGCCACTCATCCTTGGGAATCGCCTGGGTTGTCTGCCCTTTCCTGCCTTGGCCACTGCTGATAGCCAGGCAACTTCTGATGGCTGATTGCTCCCCTACCCTCCCAGCTCTATACCAGTCGGGATGTGGATGAGCTCCAGGCAGAAATCCAGAAGGCCCAAAGCCTACTGAGCCACATGCAAGCCCTGCACCAGAGCAATCCCTGTGAGGAGGAGGACTGTGTGGCAAAGGAGGTAGGTGGTATTCAACTGCTGGAGTCTGGGAATTACCTTTCTATGTTTTATTTACACACTATGCAGTTCAACCTCTCAGAGACTCAGTTTTTCACTTTGCCACTGTGACCAAGAGAGGCTGGGCTAGATCAGCGCTCCCTAAATGATTTGGCATGGACTTAGCCTTGTTTTTTAAGCTCATGGAGGGGCTACCCACCATCTTGGAGTCCGTGGTAAGGATAGGAAGGGGAAAGAGGATAGGAAAATAGAAAAGGAAGGGAGCTACTGGGTACATCTCTCGCTTCCCTGGAAATTCCAGAAAGCTCCAAAGGAAGGAATGAAGATAATGGGAGGGGAAAGCAGACCTTCCTTTTATCTACCAGGTCATAATTTAAGATGCTCCACCTAGGGGACTGGGCAAGTGGGGGAGATTGAAGACTTTCCAGCTGTAAAATGAGAGTTTCTAATTTAATTTAGATTCCCACAGAGCGGGAAAAAGAACCATTCACAAGTCTCTTGCCTAAACCCACGAAACATGATGCTCCTCTCTCAATTGAGTTCCCAAACTTGGACAAGACTTCTGCAGAATGGCTAAAAATCAATGGCCTTAAAGGTAAATCCCCAAAGGGGGCAGAACCCTGGATACAGATGACCGAGGAAAAGGCCTGGACACTTAGGGGCTCAACCCAACTGTTTAATTTCTTACAGCCAAGAAATTAAGTCTTTATCAGGTTCTGGCACCCAATGCATTCTCTCCTGTGGAAGGATTTGTGCCTATTCTGCAGAAAACAGTATCATCAACTATCCACGAGGTACTTCAAATGCAGAGCTCTGCCCCGTCCTCTGCACGGGTGCTCCCTTGTGGCATTTCCCATCCTCTGATATGTTCAGGCAATGAGAATCCTAAGTGGGCCAGAGTGGGCCCAAGGACAGGGATGCAGGCTTTCCATCTGGGGTTCAGATCGCTCTCCAGATCCCTGTCATAGGGCGGGGGTGTAGCTCAGTGGTACCTCATGTGTTTAGCATACACTAAACCTGGGTTCAATCTCTAGCACCCAAATAAAAACAAACAAAAAATACACTGTAAGAGCTGGTTTTCAAAGATTTGGAAATGAAACTTGGGAGATGGGACAAGACAATAAATCAGGTACCACAGTCCACCTCCTCCATGAAAGTTCTCCTCCACCCCACTGGGATAGGACGGACGTGAGCTTTTTGTGTCTTCATGTCCTGATTGCTCCTGTTGCCTATTAACTCATACAGGTCTCCACCAAGCGTGAGTCCTTTAAGAGAAAAACCCCTCTTGTGCAGCTCTAGTCCCCCATGTCTAGGACAAGGAAGCAGTTAGTGAGGGCTTGCGGGAGGTGGGTGGGTAGATGGAAGGAAAGAAGCAGGAAAAGAATGATGGATGGGTGGATGGATGAAATGTTGATGGATGAATGGAAATGCAGGTGGGTGGGTAGATGGTTAGAAGAACGGAAAAGGGAAAGAAATGATAGGAAACAGGAAGGAATAGAGGAAAAACAAAAGAATCATAGTAAAAAAATCAAAGAAAGGATGGAAGGATGGAGAACTGGAAGAAAGGACTAATAGATAAATACATCAGTGGAAGGGTGGAAGGAAAGAGAGAAGCCGGAGGCGTGCAGCTGGAACAGGAGGTGACTGGAGTGACCCAGGTGGCTATGGTGGCATGGCGGGGGAGGCATTGGATATTCAGTGGCCATGAAAGCTTATCTGGGTTCCCAAACCTAGCTTCAGACACAGCGATACCCTATGATGTTGATGGTGTATGTGTGGCGGGCAGGGAAATCCCAGCCCAGTTGTGCTCAGAGCCTGCTCTCTCTCTCCTGCATCTGAGTTGAAGAGTCCAATATCCAAATTAAATTTAAAATCCTTGCCCCTGTCCACGCCTCTGCTCCCTGCCCTGCCCACTCCGAGTGCAGAGAGCCATGGTACAATTCGAATGGCATGACGGGACAATGAAGAATGTCCACGTGGACCCACCCTTCCTCTACGAGTACCAGGTCAGCGACGGCTCCTAAGTCAGAAGATGGGGTTACTGGGAGGTGCCACGGGCTGTGCCGTCTGAACTCCCCATTGTAAAGAAAGATCCGTCCATAGGTACCTTCCTGGGCAGGGGCCCAGATAATCCAATGAGAGTCAGTCTGTCACCCTCTGGGGAAAGATCAGCCTCTCCTCCACCATTTGAGGCCAAGAAATACTTTGCCTCTTCCTTTCTTAGGCCTGGGGCAGACTCGCCCTGACTCAGGAGAATGTTTATACTGCCTAGATCTCAGAGCCTTGACACACCATTTCCAGAAACCAGTTGGATGACCCCCTCCCCCAGACCTCTTAACCGCCCACCCTTTCTGCAGTCACTCACGGTGGCCGTTGCTTCTACAGAAGCAGCTGAGCAGAGCGTTGCAGCTGTACGAGAGGCGGATCGAGTGGCTCTCCCTGGCCAGCAGAAGAATCTGGGGCACCGTCTGTGAAAAAAGGTACCTTTCCCCGAGCAGTGCTCTTGCCCTTCATGGATCTGGTGTGTGGCACGACATTCACTCAACTTAAGACTTCCTGTCGGTAGCCTCAGAAGCCATCCCTTAGATTAAGTGTCAGTAATCGCTCAGCAGAACCCCTGAAAGAGCAAAAGGTGACCCCTACCCTCACTCATATCTACACCACCATCACGTGTCACTCAGGATTCTTTTTTTTTTTTTTTTTTGGTACTGGAGATTGAACTCAGGGCACTCGACCACTGAGCCACATCCCCAGCCCTATTCTGTGTTTTATGTAGAGACAGGGTCTCACTGAGATGCTTAGCGCCTCGCCGTTGCTGAGGCTGGCTTTGAACTCGCGATTCTCCTGTCTCGGCCTCCCAAAGTGCTGGAATTACAGGCTTGCGCCACCACGCCTGGCTAGGATTCTTTCTGTTAAAAAGCAACAGAAACTAAATTGAGAATTGGCTGAAGCCAAACAGAGAAGTCTAATTAAGGTACCTGAAAATTCTAGAACAGATTTGATAGCCATCTGTAGACGTGGCTGGATCCTGGTCTCAGCTCTGCTTTCTTCCCTGTGGCTGTTTTCAGGCAGGCTTCCCCCCTAGAAGGGAAGACACGCCTGATGCTCCAAACTAACTTTCTTCCACCATAACATGCCCAGGACTTCCATGGACCATTCACTCTGGCCAGAGAAGTGTGATATTCTCATTGTTTAGGGTCAAACGCTCACCCCTAAAGTTTGGAGTGGTGTCAGTTTCCCTGACTCAAATAGACTGATAGAAACAGAGCTGTTTCCCAAAGGAAATCAGGATGCCGTTGCCAAAAGAGGTGATGGATGTCAAATAGGGACAGACGATATGCACATAAACATGGCTGCCACTATCACTGCATACCTTATTTGGTGCATTGTTATTTACGGTATTATCTGTATAATACTCAACATCTTTACATGATTCAGTTCTCAAAGCAACTCTACAAGGAGACTTCTTAGGTAGTTTTTAGTAATACACCAAAGATCAGAGAGGTTTTATGACTTGGCCAGCCAGTAGGAAGTGGGACCTGAGCAAAGACCATCTGACTCCACTTCGGAAGGATTTTCTTCCGCCATCCACATCTGTCTCAAGAGGAGGATGGGGGAGAAGGTGGACTAAGATTGGAAGTAGTAAATGGAGAGAAAGATGGGATGGGGCGAGGGATCTTGAGCCAGGAAGCACCAAGAAGATACACCTCGTTCCTCATCTTTCTCTCCTTGTTTTTACTTTCCACACAGCAACCCTGACCTATTAAAATATTCAAAGCTAGTTCTTTAAAACAAAAAGTTTTGTGAGAATCAGGGTATGTGGTCCACCACCCTCAAACCAGGTCCACCGTGAGAACTTCCTTGGGGAGAAGGATCCAGGACACCCCCCCCACCCCGCCAGCCTCTGTTGCAAAGTCACCTCTGTTGGCCTCACACCATAAGGGAGATTTGAGCCAGCTATGAATCTGGCATGCAAAATTGCCCTGGAAAAAACCTTAAATAGTAAAACGGAACAAAATAAACATTATCTGAGAGATTCGATTCTCCTCTGAAAGCTTGTGTTTCTTTCTAGGGTGGTTATACTGGTGGATATCTCTGTGACCAATTCCATGTACATTATTCATATCCAGCACTCCCTGCGGCTGCTGCTAGAGGAGCAAATGTCCAACAAGGACTGTTTCAACCTCATCGCGTACGTGTCCCACACAGGCTCCTGGAGGGGAGGGGGCCACCGCTGGGCTGAGGCTCGGGCGGGCGGCTGGACCAGGGATACTGGTGTTAGTAGCAGCACCTGGCATCCTAGGAAGGCCACCGTTTATCTGATGTGGAGATCTTGTTTGGGGCACTGAATAATGAACAGGGTTGCAGGACTGTCCCACTGGAGTGAAGGTGATAAGTGGCCCCAAAACACAGTGCCTGATCAGCCAAGATAAAGTAATTCAGCCCGTCGCCCCATTTGGCTTCCAAGTCGATAAACAACAGAGAAAAGGAGGATCCCAGCTGTGCCCTAGTCTCAGTCCTCAGCCTATTTCTAGCAAGCCATAGTATTTCAAGCATGTAGGATTGCAATTCTAAATTTAAATAAAAACGTTACACATATAAATTTAAACATTATCTACATATAAATGGTATATGATTTTTAAAACTACATGTAGTTTTTATAAAAATTTTAACAATTTAAAAACTATAGTTGTAAAATGATATATAGTTTTTAAAACTATACGTTGTATATGTTAGATATATAGCTTCTTAAAAATATTTAAATATGGGCTGGGGCTGTACCTCAGTGGCAGAGTGCCTGCCTAGCATGTGTGAGGCACTGGGTTTGATCCTTAGCACCACATAAAAATAAACAAATAAAGCCGTTCTGTCCATCTATAATTACAAAACAAATTTAACGTCTAAATATATTAGGTATATATTTATTTAAATATATTATTTTAGCTGGGCAAAGTTGTACACACTTGAAATTGCAAAGGCTCAGGAGGCTGAGGCAGGAGGATTGCAAGTTCAAAGGCAGCCTTGGCAACTTAGGAAGGCCCTGTCTCAAAATAAAAAAACAAATTGTAAACTAAATTAATTAATTAAAAAAAAGGGTTGTGGATGTTGCTCAGTGACTGTTAAGCACCTCTGGGTTCAATCCCTGGTACCAAAAAATAAAGAGATAAACAAATATTTTATTTTAATATTTAAATATATTATTTTATTTTAATAAATACATTATTTTGTTATTTATATATTAGATATATATTTAAATGTTTATTTAAATATATTGGACATATTACATATTAAATCTATATACTTTTAAAATTATACATATAATTATAAATATTACATTTACAGTTTTTTAAATTTGAAAACTATATACATATGGGTTTTTTGGTTCTTTTTTTTTTTTTTTTTTGGTACTGGAGATTGAACTCAGGGGTACTCGACCACTGAGCCACATCCCCAGCCCTATTTTGTGTTTTATGTAGAGACAGGGTCTCACTGAGTTGCTTAGTGCCTCGCATTGCTGAGGCTGGCTTTGAACTTGCGATTCTCCTGCCTCAGCCTCCCAAAGTGCTGGGATTACAGGCGTTCACCGCCGCGCCCGGCTTGCATACAAATAGTTTTTTAAAATGCATACAATTTTAACTAACTAGGGAAGGTAGCAAAGAAATTCATTTGAAGTGTACAATTTTGCACAATCTCACAACAAGAAGGGCATGTTCTAAACCTGTGCAGTGGGCGGTCAGCGTTCGACGTTAGATCTACTCTTTCCCTGACACAGTCAACAGAACAATGCTTACAGAAACATTTCATTCACATTTTCATTCATTCAACAAAAATTTTATTGAAAACCTGCCACGGACCCATCTCGGTGATGGCACTGGGGCTTCGGATGTGAACATACAAAATACCTGTCCTGGAGGAGTGCCCGTGGGCTGCGGGGCGTGGGCAAGTAAGAGACAGAGCTGTTGAGTGTTTTCTGTAGAAATCGGGGAAGGTAGGATGTAGGAGCCCAAGGGATCAAAGACGGCAGGGTGAGACCAGGAACTCTGCAGGGAGGATGTGAAGGGCTCAGGAGGAGCCAGCAGGGCAAAGGACCTTCCAGGTGGAGCCAGCAGCGCAGGCAGAGGCACACAGGTGGGAGGTACCATGGAGCTTTGAGGTACCACGGGCAGCGTGGGGATGGGAGTGAGAGGGAGAGCTGGTGGATGACCAAAGCAGCTGCTGATGGAGGATTTATATGGGCCCTGCTCAGCCAAGGGCCCATGTGCTATATGGACCTTGCCAGATTTACAACGAGATGTGATCAGGTTCTCAACTTGGGGTGCTCCAGCAGTGACGTGAAGGATGACTGGAAGGGTGTAGTACTGCCCAGGCGCAGTGGTGCTTGCCTGGAATCCCAGCTGCTCAGGAGGCTGAAGCAGGAAGATCACAAGTTCAAAGCCAGCCTCAGCAACTTAGCAAGGCCCTAAGCAACTTAGGTAGATCTTGTCTGGAAAAAAAAAGGGGAGGGGGGTTGGGGATGTGGCTCAGTGGTTAAGGACCCCTGGGTTCAATCCTTGATACCAAAAGAGAAGAAGGGTAATACTGGAGGGAGAGACCAGATTGCCTCCTACCATGCTCTGCCCTTGTGTTGAAGGGCCCAGATCAGGGCAATAGGAATGGAGGAGAGGCCTGCATGAGAGGGAAAGTGCTGGGAACTCGGAAGCCTTAGATCATAGTCACCGAGTGGGGCGTAGTGGGTGAGGGGAGGAGGAAGAGAAGATGGCGTCCCAGGTAGAACAGATCTTTGAAGAGGAAGATGGTTTTAAATTTGCAGAGTTTGAGTCTCTCAAGAGTTTGGAGTTCTTCAAAAGGAGATGTCCTGGGAGGAGTTCCAGCCAGGAAGTGTGGTTTCTCAGCCATTAGCATTCCAGCTACATGGCTGATAGACTGCTATGCATGACCTGCCCCGTGCAGATGCGGAGGGGAAGCAGACAGCCCAGCTGGTGATGGAGGGTGGGCAGAGGAAGGAATTGGCTAACGCCAGAGAGGTAGAAGGAAAACCAGCAGAGAAAGCTTAGGCAAGCCAAAGAGAGGAGGGTCAGATTCTGCAGAAATAAAAACAGAAACAGAGTCAGATTCTGCAGAAATAAAAAAAGGAAGGGAAAGAATGAGAGGATTCATTGCATTTGGTCATGGAACTCACTAATATGAAAAAGGAAATACATACATATATTTGTTTTTTGCAATTCAGACTGTAAATATTTAAAAGCTTGATAACACCCAGTGCTTGGAAATAATATGAGGAAAAGTTGCTCTGGAAACTGTTGGTGGGAGCATAATTTAGCAGAACCTTCTGTATTAAAGTGTTTAAAGCGTCCCATCCGTCAAACCCTTATGAATCATCCTAAGGAAATACTAAGATGAGCGTGGAAACGTAATCACACAGGGACGTTCCATGCAGAGTTGGTAGTGGATAAACCTGGAAACAAATTGTAAAACTGTCAAAAGGAAACTGGTAAAATAATCCCAGTGGTGGAGTACTATGCAACCATTCAAAAGAATGAGGAAGATTTACATCACTGCATGTAGAACAATGTCCTCTGGAAGTCCAAATGAATGGAAACAAGCAGCTTACAAATAGTGTATATTGAATAATTCCATTTCTGTAAATGTGTCTCTACTTAAGTTTTAAAGAAAATTTTTGTAGCTGTAGGTGGAGAGCATGCCCTCATTTTATATGTTTATTTTTATGTGGTGCTAAGTAAGGATGGAACCTAGTGCCTCACACATGCTAGGCAAGTGCTCTTGCCACTGAGCTACAGCCCCATCCCCTCTACTTAAGTTTTTATTGATTCTGTTTAGTTATACATGACAGTAGAGTCCACTTTGATATAATTATACAAGAAGGTAATGTATCTTATTCTAATTATGGCACAAGTCTTGTGGATGTACATGATGGTGGAATTAACTGTGGTGTATTCATATATGTACATAGGAAAGTTACTTCAGAATCTTTGCACTGTCTTTCCTATTTCTATCCCCACTCTCTTCCCTTCATTTCCCTTTGTCTGTTCTTCACCTCACTTTCTTATTGTGGGTTAGCTTCCACATATCAGAGAAAACACTCACCCTTTTATTTTGGGGGATTGGCTTATTTTATTTAGCATGATAGTCTCCAGATCCATGTATTTACTGGCAAATGTCTTAAAGTCATTCTTCTTTATAGCTGAGTGATATTCCATTGTGTATATATATATACACCAGAATTTCTTTACCCATTCATCTGCTAATGGGCACCTAGGTTGGTTCCATAGCTTAGCTATTGTGAATTGTACTGCTATAAACATTGATGTGCCTGCATCACTGCAGCATGCTGATTTTAAATCCTTTGGATATATATCAAGGAGTGGGATAACTGGGTTAAATGGTGGTTCCATTCCTAGTTTTTTGAGCAGTCTCCATACTGATTTCCATAGTGGTTGTGCCAATTTGCAGTCCCACCAGCGATGTATGAGTGTACCTTTTCCCCACATCCTCACCAACATTTATTGTTACTTGGATTCTTGATAATTGCCATTCTGGTTGAAGTGAGATGGAATCTCACTGTAGTTTTAATTTGCATTTCTCTAATTGCTACAGATGTTGAACATTTTTTCATATTTTTTCATATATTTGTAACATTTTTTCATATTTCTTCTTTTGAGAAGTGTCTGTTTAGTTCCTTTGCCCATTTATGGATTGGGGTGTTTTTTTTTTGGTATTAAGCTTTTTGAATTTTTTGTATAGCCTGGAAATTAATACCCTATCTGAGGTGCAGGTAGCAAATATTACCTCCCATTCTGTAGGTCCTCTTTTCACATTCTTTTTTTTTTTAATTTTTTTTTTTTTTTTTTAGTTGTAGATGAACACAATGTCTTTATTTTATTGCTTTGTATGTGGTGCTGAGGATCGAACCCAGGGCCTCATGCATGCGAGGCAAGCGCTCTACCACTGAGCTACAATCCCAGCCCTTCACATTCTTTTTTTTTAAATATTTTTTAATTGTCAATTGACCTCTATTTTATTTATTTATATGTGGTACTGAGAATTGAACCCAGTGCCTCACGCATGCTAGGCAAGCGCTCTACCACTGAGCCACACCCCAGCCCCCTCTTTTCACATTCTTGATTATTTCTTTTGCTATGAAGAAGCTTTTTAGTTTGATACCATCCTACTTATTGATCCTTGATTTTACTTCTTGTGCTTTAGGAGTCTTGTTGAGGAAGTTGGTTCCTAAGCTGATATGTTGGAATGTTGGGCCTACATTTTCTTCTAGTAGGTGCAGGATTTTTGGGCTAATGCCTAGATCCTTGATCCACTTTGAGTTGAATTTTGCACAGAGTGAGAGATAAGGGTTCAATTTCATTCCCCTACATACGGATTTCCAGTTTTCCCAGCACCATTTGTTGAAGAGGCAGGCTATCTTTTCTCCAATGTTTATGGCACTTTGTCTAGTACAAGATAACTGTATTTATGTGTCTTCTGTTCTGTTCTGTTTGTCTTCTGTTTTGGTGCCAATATCATGCCATTTTTGTTACCATAGCTCTGTAGTATAATTTAAGGTCTGGTATTGTGATCCCTCCTGGATCACTTTTCTTGCTAAAGATTGCTTTGGCTATTCTGGGCCTCTTATTTTTTCAAATGAATTTCATGACTGCTTTTTCCATTTCTATGAAAATATCATTGGAATTTTAGTAAAAAATTGCATTAAATCTGTATAGCACTTTGGGTAGTATGGCCATTTTGACAATTATTTCTGCCTATCCAAGAACATAGGAGATCTTTCCGTCTTCTAAGGTCTTCCTCAATTTCTTTCTTTAGTGTTCTGTAGTTTTCAGTGTAGAGGTCTCTCACTTCTTTTGTTAGATTGATTCCCATTTTTTTTTTTTGAGGCTATTTTGAATGGGATTTTTCCTAATCTCTCTTTCAGCTTATTCATCATTGGTGTGTAGGGATACAATTGATTTATGGGTGTTAATTTTGTATCCTACTACTTTGCTGAATTTATGAGTTCTAGAAGTTTTGTGGTGTAGGTTTTTGGGTCTTCTAAATATAGGATCATGTCATTGGCAAACAGAGACAGTTTGTGCTCTTCTTTTCCTATTCATATCCCTTTAATTTCTTTTGTCTAATTGCTCAGGCTACAGTTTCAAGGGCTACATTGAAGTGGTGAAAGAAGGCATCCCTGTCTTATTTGTTTTTAGAGGGAATACTTTCAATTTTTCTCATTTAGAATGATGTTGGCCTTGGGTTTAACATAGATAGCTTTTACAATGTTGAAGTATGTTCTTTTGATCCCTAGTTTTTCTAGTGTTTTAAACATGAATAGATGCTGTATTTTGTCAAATGCTTTTTCTGCATCTATTAATAATCATGTGATTATTATCTTTAAATTTACTTATGTGGTGAATTATGTTTTTTAAAATTTTTTTAGTTGTGGATGAACACATCTACTACTTTTATGTGGTGCTGAGGATCAAACCCAGTGCCTCATACATGCAAGGCAAATGCTCTACCACTGAGCCACAACCCCAGCCCTGTGAATTATGTTTATTCATTTCCATATAGTTGAACCAACCTTGCATCCCTGGGATGAACCCCACTTGATCATGGCACACTATCTTTTTAATGTTTTTTTGTATGCAATTTGCCAATATTTTATTAATAATTTTTACATCTATGTTCATCAAGGATAGTGGTCTGAAATTTTCCTTTCTTGATATGTATTTGTCTGGTTTTAGTATCAGAGTGATACTAGCTTCATAGAATGAGTTTGGAAGGATTCCCTCCTTTTCTATTTCAGGAATAATTTGAGGAGGATTGGTGTTAGTTCTTCTTTAAAGGTCTGGTAGAACTTGGCTAATAATCCATTTGGCCCTGGGCTTTTCTTTTTTGGTAGGTTTTTGATGGCCTCTTCTATTTCATTACTTAAAATTGATCTATTTAAATTTTCTATGTCCTCCTGTTTGGGTAGGTCATACATCTCTAGGACTTTGTCAATGTCTTCAAGATCTTCTAGTTTTTGAGTATAACTTTTCAAAATAGTTTCTGATTATTCTGTCTTCCAGTAGTGTCTGTGATTATACTTCCTTTTTTCATCATGAATTTTAATCATTACTTTTTTTTTCCTTTTTTTTTTGGTTAGCTGGGCTAAGAGTTTATCAATTTTGTTTATTTTTTCAAAGACCAACTTTCTGTTTCAGTGATTTTTTAAAAAATATTTATTTTTTTTTTAGTTGTAGGTAGACAGAATATCTTTATTTTACTTTTATGTGGTGCTGAGGATCGAACCCAGTGCCCCATGTATGCTAGGCGAGCACGCTACCACTGTGCCATAACCCCAGGCTCTCAGTGATTTTTTTGAATTTTTAAAATCTCAATTTCAGGGGCTGGGATTGTAGCTCAGCGGTAGAGCACTTGCCTTGCATGCTTGAGGCCCTGGGTTCGATCCTCAGCACCACATACAAAGCAATAAAATAAAGACATTGTGTCCATCTACAACTAAAAAACAAAATATTTTTTTAAAAAATCTCAATTTCATTGATTTAAGCTCTGATTTTAATTATTTCCTGTCTCTACTAATTTGGATCTTTATTTGTTCTTTTTTTAAATATTTTTTTTAGTTGTAGTTGGACACAATACCTTTATTCCATTATTTTTATGTGGTGCTGAGGATCTGAACCCAGTGCCTCACACATGCTAGGTGAGCACTCTAACACTGAGCCACAACCCCAGCCCCTTGATTTATCCCTTTTCTAGGGCCTTGACATGTAAAGTTAGATTATTTGGTGCCTTTCTATTCTATTAAAGTATGAGCTCAATGCTACTTATGTGTTTTTTAATAAAAGGATATAGAACAAAAGTTAGACTTCAGAGGGGGCAGGATGAAATTGGATAAATTTTCATTTTTGGCATATTGTTGGAATGTTTATCCAACTGTCATGGAGGATTTATTATTCAACAATACTAGAGGTATCTTCATGAGATGTGGGGGAAGGAAGGTCATCATTACCATTTGCCAGAGAACTTTCCAGGGTGGAAGCTTGAGCGCTGTGGGTGGAGGAGGGAGTAGCAGGTGAGGAGGTGGTGTGCAGTTTTTCTGGAGACTTTGTCCTTAAGGTCAAAAAGGAAAGAGAAAGAAGTCCCTCACAGAGTAGCTGCCTAGGGGAAGAGGGGCATTTTTAAGTATGGCGAGGCTAAAACCTGTAGAGAGGTGATAAGGGACAGGGATGTGGAGAGAAGTTGGGGATTTGTAGATTGAGGGAAGAAGGTACAGGGCAAAGTCTCAGAAAACATTAGTGGCAGGATCAAGAGCCCAGGTGGAAAAACTAATCTTGAACAAGAGAGGGGGCACTTTTTCTTCAAGAAAAGGGATACATTCTCTTTCTTAAAATTTAATTGAATTATTTTGGTTCTGGGATTGAGCTCAGGGGTGCTCTATCATTGAGCTGTATGCCCAGCCCCACTTATTTTTTCATTTTGAGACAGGGTCTCCTTACATTGCTGAGGCTGGCCTTGAACTTACAATCCTCCTGCCTCAGCCTCCTGAGTCTCTGGAATTACAAGAGTGTGTCATTGTGCCTGGCTAGATTTCTTTTCTTAAGGAACTTAAATTCTGTTTTATGGGGAAAATGAGATGATATCCATTTGTAGAAAAAGAATGAGAGTACAGATCAAGAGGGGGAAATGTGCTGTGTGGGGAGCCCAAGCCAGGAGAGTTTAAAAAGGGAGCAATGACTCACTCCTTGGAGGAATGGGGTGCTACAGTCAGTGTGTCAGAGTGGCTGAGAATCCCAGCTCCACTGCACCTGGAATTTGCTGAGATGGTTCGTGACCAGCAAGGCTATCTCATGGCTGGCTCTGGCCAGCGGTACCTTAATGTTTAGGGAATGGCTGGAATTTTGTCCCCCTAAAAGCCTGTGGAGCCCAAAAAGCTGGGCCATGGGATGGACACACACTCTGCCTCTGAACAAGCCTCCTTTACTTCTTTCAAAGGTTTGGGAGCACCATCGAGAGTTGGAGGCCTGAGATGGTTCCCGCGAGCCACACCAACTTACAAAATGCCTGGTGGTAGGTGGCATGGACAGGCCACATTGCCTGGACTGAGGGCAGCCTTGGCCGATATTGTTTGTTCCCCCAACCCCCACTAGCGGGTAGCTTTCTTGAGTCCCTGTCCTCCACCAGCCCTGGGTAGAAGTCAGAAAGCGACTTTCTGTCTACTGCCCTCCCTTGGCATCACGTCCCTGCCTCTGCAGGTGGGCCTTGGCCCTGCAGTGCCAAGGCAGCAGGAATGTCCTCAGCGCCCTGCGGAAGGCTGTGGAGGTGGATTTCAAGGACAAAGACAAACATGAATCGCAGGGCATCTACCTCTTCACAGGGGGCATCCCTGATCAGGATGTGGTGGGTAGGCCCTGTCCTGGGCTTCCTTTATCTTTTTGCTTTTCTTGCAGGACTGAGGGTTGACCCCAGAGCCTCAGGAATGTGAGGCAGACCCTGTGCCACAAAGCTGCATCCCCAGTCCCAGCATGACTTTCTAAACTAAGCCTTCTCAAATATTAGGGCCCAGAAAAGCACCTAGGGATGATGTTAAAATGCAGCTCCTGGCTCAGCAGGTCCCTGAGAATCTGCGTTTCTAACAAGTGTCCCTCCCCCTCACCATGTCCATGCTGCTGGTCACAGACCACACTTGGTGGAAGTTGTGACCCAGGCTCATCTGTTTCTCTCCTCGGTGCTGAACACTAGGCCAGACATGCAGTGGGCCCTCCAGAAAGATCACTGGGCTGAACTGAGTAGGGACCAGGAGCTTCCACGTCCTACCTTCTCTTCTCCCCAACAGTCCATTCTAAGCGACTACATGGCGGAGGCCTGCGGAGGCTGCGACCTCCAGCTCAACGTGTGTCTCTTCTACGTGGGCCAGCCGCGCATGGACACCACGCCCCCTGCCTGCTACGCCAGCCGCCTGGACACAGCCGCAGCCTACAAAGAGGTCACCCGGGCTGCTGGGGGTCGCTTCCACTGGTTTGGAGACACAGGTGTGTGGGTTCTGCCTGGGCTCCCTGCCTACCTTTTTCTTAGCACTTAGCATTTATCTTATGTCATAGGTACATTCTGAAAAAGTGGCATGTGGAAGTCATAGTAAAAAATATTAAACCTCAGCCGGGCGCGGTGGCACACGCCTGTCATCCCAGCACTTAGGGAGGCTGAGACAGGAGGATCGCGAATTCAAAGCCAGCCTCAGCAACAGTGAGGCTCTAAGCAACTCAGTGAGACCTTGTCTCTACATAAAACACAAAATAGGGCTGGGGATGTGGCTCAGTGATTGAGTGCCCCTGAGTTCAATCCCCAGTACCAACAATATATACATATATATATAAAACCTAGGGGCTGGTAGTCTAGCTCAATGGTAGAGCACATACTGAGAATGCATGAGGTCCTGGGTTCAATCCCCAGCATGAAAAAAAATTAATACTAATATAAAACTACTGTTCTGGAAACGAGTTGTAGCAGTAGGTGCGCAGCACTGTGGATGCAGTTCATGCCGCTGAAATGTAGCTCAGG
>CM053415.1:21073771-21085527 GCA_028644305.1 Xerus rutilus | reverse complement strand
CTATTTGTCAACTTCTACTAAAGTAAAACATGTATACTCTATGACCCAGTAATTCTGCTCAGAGAAATGAAGACGTATGTTCAACAAATGACATATACAAGAATGTTGATAGTAGCTTTATTTATAAGATACCCAGATTAGCCAGGCACGGTGGCATATGCCTGTAATCTCAGTAGCTTGGGAGGCTGAGACAGGAGGATCACAAGTTCAAAGCCAGCTTCAGCAACGATGAGGTGCTAAGCAACTCAGTGAGACCCTGTCTCTAAATAAAATACAAAGTAGGGCTGGGGATGTGGCTCAGTGGCTGAGTGCCCCTGAGTTCAACCCCTGGTACCAAAAAAAAAAAAAGCAAATTGGAAGTGATCCAAATGTCCATCAGTGGTAGAATTAGGAAATAAATTATGGCATATTTGTGCACATGTGCATCAATGGAAGAGTGTGGACTACAGCTGTGTTCAGCAGAACGCACCAGTCTCAGTGCCAGGCAGAAGAAAACAGAAGAGTACATAGTGTATCATCCCATTTACAGGAAGTAAAGAACAGGCAAAATTAATTGTTGAGGATAGAAGTCAAATTAGTGGTTACCCTGTGTGGGCCACAGAGGGGACATTTGGGGTGCTGGAAATTTTCTGTATCTTAATCTGGATGGTAATGACATTGGGATATAGCTGGGATATTCATGGTTTGGATATGGTCTGAGTGTATCCCCCACGGGTGTGTGTGTTGAAATTTGATCCCATTGCGAGATATTAAGAGAATAGAAACTTAACCTACTGTGGTGTTTAGAGGTGGAGACTTTGGGAGGTGATATATGTGTGTATGTGCATAAAATGTCAAGTTATTTAAAAACACTCAGTTTACCAAGTCTTGACAAGCTCCTGCTTTGGCCAGGCTCTGCTCTGTGCACAGCAAGACAATGGTGACCACAGGCCCTGCCGTGGTGAATCTCAGTCTGATCAGTCTTAGCTGCCATTCTGGGGCATCTCTACAAATGCAGCCTACAGAGGTTGTATTAGTTTGCTAGAACTGTCACAATAGTGCACCACAAACAGAATGGCTAAAACAATACAAATGTATTGCCTCCGGTTCTGGAACCGGAAGTCCAAGATCAAGGTAGTAGCAGAGCCAAATGCCCCCTGAAAGCAGGAGGAGGAATCTCCTCTAGCTTCTCACTTCTAATGGCTCTGGCTGGTGGCCTGCAAGCTCCAGTCTTTGCAGGAGGCTCCCCCGTGTGCATGTCTGTGCCCAGTTTTCCCTGTTATTAGGTCACCAATCATAGTGTGCAGGAGCCTCCCTATTCCACCACGACCTCATCTTAATTAATTACATCTGCAGCAACTCTTTTCCAAATAAGGTCACATTCTGAAGTGCTGGGGTTGGCACTTGAGCATACGAATTTTACAGAGGACACAATTCAACCCACAATAGCTGTGTTGTTAGCAATGCTTCTCCTTGCAAGACAACACCGGCAGCCAGCACTGGGGGAGATGAGTTCTCTGGTCCTTCTGGTGAGAAAGGAAGAGGCTGGTCTTTATGCATGGAAAGGTGCACCAGAAACGGGCTTGGGAAGTGGATAAGCAGAGGAACTGGGTTTGCTTCCCAATCTCATAAAATGGTAACAACTGCCATTAGTATAGCATCAACTGGACAGGCACTGGTGCTCAGCATTCTGCATAATCTACCACGTAAGCCAAAGTTCACAAGGTCACAACTATAAAGCACACACCATCTCCAGTTTGTGGACAAGGAAATTAAGCCTCATAGCTGTCCAAAGACACAAGAAGTGGCAAAATCAAGATTTAAATACCCCATGGCCTATACCCAACACACAGCTCCTTTTCTGAACTTGTTTCCTTGTCTCTAAAATTGGGCTAAAACAGAGTTGTGAGAATTAACCCAGACACCTTACCATCTGGCACATAGCATGAGCAAGCTGAGGTTTGGTTTTGTTTTGTTTGTTTTTCTCTTCCCACATCTATGCCCACAGAACATGCTCATATGGTGGAGATTTTTCAATCACCTTCTTCAGACCAAAGTGACCAGAGCTCTCAGCCCCTGACACTGTGGACTCTAGGTACATGCCTGCCTCTCTGCTGCTGCCACTTAAATATGAGTTTTCCAGGGATGATGGAACCATCGGGGTCCCCCATGCAGGGGAAAGAGCAGCAATAAGGAAACAACCATTAAAACTGAAACAATGGGGGCTGGGGCTGGGGCTCCGTGGCAGAGCACTTGCCGACCTAGCACGTGGGAGGCACTGGGTCCAATCCTCAGCGCCACATACAAATACATAAACAAAGGTGGTGTGTCCATCTACAACTAAAAGAATTCATTTTAAAATGAATGGATGAACGCAGAGATAGGTGGAAGAATGCAAGGAAGGAAGGTTAGATGGATGGGTGGAAAGAAAAAGAGATGGAATGAATTGGATGGGTGGAAGGTTGGATGGAAGGATGAGTGGATGAATGGAAGGTTGGATGGCCAGGAGGTGGAAGGGTGGGTGGATGAAGGGAATGTTAGATGGGTAGGAAGTGAAAAGATGGGTGGATGAAGGGAAGATTGTTTGGATAGGTGGAGGTGGACTGAAGACAAGATGGATTTGTGGAAGCTTGGACAGATGGAAAGACTGAATAGATGCATGGATGGGCAAAAAGATTAGTAAACAATGCGTGGACGTCTGGATGGATGGGTAAAGAGAGAGATGGACAAATAGGTGAGATGAACAGAAGGAAGGAGGGAAGGCAGGCGGAACAAAGGTGAGCTTGCGAGGGAATAGAAAGAAGAGAAGAAACGCCATTTCATGGGGTTCTGGGAGGACTATGCAGGCAGGGCAGAGCCGGGCACGCAGCGCCTGTGTCCTTTTGCCACCAGAAGCGCGGGCCACTTGACCCCGCGGGGTGGGGAGGGCCTGAGGGACCGCCTTGGAGGGCGCCGGGGCGGAGGGAGCAGGCGGGGCGGTCCCGGCGCGCGGTCCCGCCCTCCCGGAGCAGGTGCAGGCCTGGAGGCGCCCAGCTTGGCGCGGAGACCAGAGCCGCGCAGGGAACGCGCAGCGCCGCGGGAGCCCGGGCCAGGTGAGCGCAGCCTGGCGCTGCTGGGGACGGTGCGGGCCGGGGAGGAGGACCAGGAGGGAGAGGGAGCGGGCGCGCCCCGGGCTGCCCTTCGTGTGTGGGGGGCGCGCTCCTCCGTGCCACCAGGAGGCCGACGCAACCTGGGACGGTCCCCGACCTCCCTGACCTGTCGCCAAACCCCACTTTGGGGTCCCTGTGGACCTGGATTCTGTCGGAGGCATTTACGATAACTCATCACAGTACACTAATGTTAGCTGGGCCTCAGTTTCCTTCTCTGGACGATGGGTGCGGACTTCCAGGAGAATTAAATGCAGCTGTGTCTGGGGGTCAGCCCCGCGCTTGGCCATAGCACTGCCCGGCACTGGACAGGCCGGGGTGGTTTCATTTGTTCAGCAGCCGTTTACTGGCAGCCTTTGTGTCCACTGTTCTAGGTGTAAAATCTCCGTGCACCTTGTCATCTAGTGGTTTTTGCAAAAGCTTTGGCATCTGTTCGCTCCGTGGGACTATCCCGAGCAGCCAGAGTAATTTGGGCCCATTTTTCAGCTGTGAATACTGAGGTGTAATGAGGTTTTTTTTTTTTTAATGTTTATTTTTTAGTTGTAGGTGACAGAATATCTTTATTTTTTATTTTTATGTGATGCTAAGGATCGAACCCAGTGCCTTATGCGTGCTAGGCAAGCACGCTACCACTGCGCCACAATCCCAGCCCCTTGTAGTGAGGTTTTTAAGGATCTAGCCTGAGGACACACCCAGCAAATGAACACTTGAAGCCAGGCGTGGTGGTGCGCACCTGTAATCCCATAGGTTTGGGAGGCTAAGGCTGGAGGCTCCCAAGTTCAAAGACACTCTCAGCAACTTAGGGAGACTCTGTCTCAAAATAAAAAAATAAAAAGGGCTGGGGATTAAGTGCCCCTGGAACCAAAGGGATGGGAGTAGGCACTTGAGGCTGGTCCCAGCTTTTGCCACATAAAGTAATGTAGGGTAGAGGTACAGCTCTGGTCTCACAGGTCTTATCCCAGAACAGAGGCCTCTAGGCCTGGGTAGTGGGGGACTCTACTCTGGGGCTGCATGGGTTTCCTTCCTGTGGGGGAATTAGGCTCATCCTCTGGGATAACTGTGATCTGAGATGTCCCAACCCCATTAAATCCATGACTGTTTCTGCTTGTATGGGGCAGAGCTGAAGCCCTTACCTAGAACTTTGGCAAACAGGCAGTGACAGGAGACTGAAAGATAGTCTCTATTTCTATTAATCCCTGCCCTGTGACATCACCAGCAACATCCCTGAGGAGCAACGACTTGCTCTTTCCTACAGCCAGTGTGTGCCATACAGGGCAGAGACTTAGCTGTCTATAGTCATAGAGCCTGGTGCACACTAGACCTGTAGTCACTGCTTTTATAATGATTAAGGTGATCTAGTCTCTGGTCCAGCCTCATCCCCCAATGGAGCAGGAGGATGGGGTGATATGGTAACAGGGATGGACAGCCTGACTCACTTGAAGTCTAGAATTCTCCATACTGGACTCTAAGGTCCTCAGACCTAACTCTGAAGACTGCAGGGGGCTCCGGAGATCCGGTGGTGTCAGCCGCCTGCACTGTGGAGCTCTGGGAGAACCAGAGGCAGCAGTGTCCATGCAGGGGAAGACATAGTGCTTGGAATCATGCACACTTTCCAGGGCACTGAGCCCTTCTGGATCCCATGTGGATTCTTCTCCTTTTCCTCTTTCTCCTTTTTGCTTCCTGTTCCTCCTCCTCCAGGAAGCCTTCCTATCTTTCCAATCAGAAAGCACTCACTTCTCAGTCTGCCGAGGTCCCCCTTGTCATGACTGGATCTATCTTCTTCTGGTAGTACATGGGAACTGGGATTTTAAGGAACTGGTAGAAAGTCAGGAATGGCACAAATCTCAGTCATGCGATGTGACGTTGGGCCTCGGTTTCCCTGGCTGTAAAGTCCAAGGCTTTGCTGCCTTCAGCTCTCTCTGTGGGAGGGAGCAACTACCCTGGAAGTTCCTGAGGTTCTGAAAGAGTCAGGTCCACTGGGAACTCTAAGGATCTCTGATTTCCATCTGGAGTTCCTCTCCCTCCTTAGGAGTCTGATAATCTGTGTGACTTGAATCTCTAGAATGTTCTTTCTTGTGTTTTTCTCCACAGGTGGACCACTTCTGGGCCTGCATGGCTCCGTAGAGGATGAAGCCCAACCCCACAGGCTCCTCCCCAGAGACCTGCAAAGCCGCAGGCCAGGGCGAGAAGACCTGCCCTGTCTGCCAGGCCAGGGCAGGGGTCTCAGGTCCAGGGTCTGGTGCAGGATCTGGTGTAGGGTCTGGTTCAGGGCTTGGACCAGGACTCGGTGCTGTTGTAGGGCCTGGCCCAAGAGCTGGTGCTGCTCAAGGGCCTAGTGTAGTTCCAGGGCCTGGGCTGGGAGCTGGTGTGGTTCCAGGGCCTGGGCTGGGAGCTGGTGCTGTTCTGGGACCTGGCCCAGGAGCTGGGTCAGCACCTGCACCAGGAGCTGCACCATCACCAGGGACTGGGCCCAGACGGGGGTCCGGGACTGGGCCTAGACCCAATGAGTCAACAACCCCATCACCAGCACCACAGCAGAAGACTCAGTCCAAACCCACTCAGGCCCCTAGGCGGAAGGTTCTGGTGACAGGAGGAGGAGGCTACCTGGGCTTTAGCCTGGGTTCCAGCCTGGCCAAGAGTGGCATTTCTGTCATCCTGCTTGATCTACGCAGACCCCAGTGGGAACTGTCCCCAGGGACTGAGTTCATCCAGGTGCGAGGACGGGGTCCTTGGGGGACCCATGGTGGTGGCGGGGGGGGGGGGGGACAGCGTCTGTTGTGAAACCAGGGTTGGGTTTGAAGTCACAGTCTCTGGAGCCAGACTGCTTGAGCTCCCGCCCCACCTCTGACCTCCCAGCTGGGCTTCTGTGGTGACAAGGCTCCCACATCCCTGAACCTTGGTGTCCTCATGGACAGAAAGGGGACAATAGTAATATGTATTTCACAAGGGTCTCCAGGTGTTGATGAAATAGTGCATGAGAAACATCCAGCCCAGCCCCTGGGGCCCTGATGAATGGGGACCCGTGATAAAGAGGGTGAACTGTGGGTCAGGCAGTAAACCCTGCCCACCAGCTTTTCTAGACCTTGAAAATGCTTGGCCAGGGCTGAGTCAGAGGCGGGCTCTGGGACCTGGAAAGATGCAGAGTTATTATTTCAGTTGGCTTTGGACTTGAACCTCCTACCTCTTCTCTTTCTTCTCTGTTTTAGGCTGATGTCCGAGATGAGGAAGCCCTGTACCGCGCCTTGGAAGGGGTGGACTGTGTCTTCCACGTGGCCTCCTATGGAATGTCTGGTGTGGAGAAGGTGAGGCCCTGCCAACCAGACTTGGGGTTAGACAGAGTGGGGTTCAAGTCTTGCTCTGCCCTCCAAACCCATACTGGTACCCATGCATTCCCGTTGCCTGTCTCCTCCTCTGGGGAGGATTTGGCCTACTCCCAGCATGAATTCTACATCCATGACACCGAATACCAGTTCTGCCACTTTCTAGCTGTGTGATCTAGAGGAAGTTAACCTCTCTGAGCTTCTCTGCTCACCTGGAAAGTGAGGACATTACTACTACTTATGTTACAACCTCTTCAGGGAGCCATGTGACAGTATCTATCAAAACATACATCCATCCTTTGATCAGAAATTATACTTATTTGTATATTGATGACATTACTTTTAATAACAAAACACTGGAGGTAACCTAATGTCCATCAGTTGGGGACTATTTCAATCAATTGTCTTGGATTCACACAGTGAAATCCCACACAACCATTCGAAAAAAATGAGGTAATTCAGAATGTGTTCACAACAGAACTATCTCCAAGGTGCAAAACAGTGTTTGATATCTTGTTGGCTTTTTAAAAAATGCTAGGATAAATGTTTATTTAAATGCACAGGGCTATATGCTGATATTTATAAGCATAGATTATAAATATACATAAAACTATTAATAGCAGTTTCCTCTAGGGAGGGAAAAGGAAGACTTGCAATCAGGGATAGGAGGAAACTTCCTCTTCATTATATATACCCTTTATACTGCTTGAATTATCTTTGTTGTTGTTTTTTTTTAAAACAGCACTGGGGATGGAACCCAGTGGAATAGGCAATTCCACTCCCAACCCCTGTTTGAATTATTTTTAACCTTGTAGTTGTGTTACCTATTAAGCAAAAATCCACTGCAACAAGAATGAATATATTTTCAGGTGGTTTTTTTTGTATGTATGTGTGATGCTGGGGATTGAACCCAGGGCTTTGTGCATGCGAGGCAAGCACTCTACCAGCTGAACTATTTGCCCAGTCTTTGTTTTGTTTTGGTTTAGGGACTGAACCCAGGAGTGTTTAATTACTTAGCCACATCCCCAGCCCTTTTTATTTCTTATTTTGAGATAAGGTTTTGCTAAGTTGCTAAGGGCCTTGCTAAATTGCTCAGGCTGTCCTTGAACTTGTGATCCTCCTATCTCAGCCTCCTGTATCACTGGGATTACAGGCATGCTCCACCATGCCCAGCTAAGATAAGTATGGTTTTAAAATAAAAATGGAACCTACCTCTTGATGGTTTTATAAGGATTAAATGAGATTGGGGATTGTGAAGCTCTTGCCCTGTCCCTGGGACATGGGAAGCTGCAGAGTTTGTTACACTCCAGTGTAACTACGATGGATAGTATTGCTATGTCCATCTTACAGAGAAGGAAACTGAGACTTCAGAAGCAAATAAATTATCCAACTTATTTTGAGTCACTCTTCTGTGGCCAGCCCTCTGCCAACTGCCATCCCCTGCCAAGGGTGACCACTTAATCCTGGTGACCACTGAAAGGTCAGCCCTCACTTTACAGATGAGAGAGCTGAGGGCCAAATGGGGATAGAACCTCCCTGGCCATTGGGGAGGTGGTGCAGAGCTGGCCACCCACACCACCCACACCCACCTCCCAGGACTGCTGCCCACAGTGATGGGGTGCCCAGCTGGGCTTTTTGCCACCTCTCCTCTGCTTGACCTTAGTCTCAGGCTCTGGCCTCAGGGACAAGGTAGGAGACAGTACCATGACTTCCCACCCCTGTCTTGTCTTTTAGCTGCAAAAAGAACAGATTGAATCTATAAATGTCGGAGGCACCAAACTAGTGATTGATGGTAGGCAGTGTGCCGGCTGTGGTCTCCTTCTCTTCCACCTCCTGCCACAGGCCCAGCTGCAGGGAGGCAGGGTTGAAGGGCAGGCATCACCCTCCTGGCCTAGCCCTGCCTGCCCAGCAAGGGTCTGTGGGCAGCACATCCCCCTGTGTGCAGACCTGCCAGGGCCCTGCATGGGAATGTCAGTGTGGTGGGGACCACGGAGGGTGAGGGGAGCAGAGAGGGCCCTAAGGCAGGTCGCTGAACCCTGAATGGAAGACCCACATCTGAGCCCTTGGGGCCTGTCCTGCTTGGTCCTGCACCTTGAATTTCTCTCTCATTCTGGAGTGTCTTTTTCTCTCTGTCCCCACTGAGTGAGATTTTCTTCTGATCTGTCCCTGGCAGGATGGCTTAGGGGCCCAAGCCACACTGGGAAGGAAGATTGAGTGGGCCTGGCCCCAAGGGGCTCATGGAGCAAGGCCTCAACCCTCCCCCAAATTGGGCAGGGGAGACCTTCCCTCCTGAGCAGCTCTAGATGCTGGGAGGGTCCGGGGTCGGGGTGTGTGTTGAAGGTGGGTAGAGACCAGAGGATTTGCCCGTGGCACCCGTCAGCCTGCTTACACTCGGCCCTGTGTGCATGCGTCACTACAGTCTGTGTCCGCCGGAGGGTTCCGAGGCTCATCTACACCAGCACCGTTAATGTGGCCTTTGGCGGGAAGCCCATAGAGCAGGGCGATGAGGACTCAGTGCCGTACTTCCCCCTGGACCAGGTACTGGCTTCCAGAAGAGGTGGGTGGGGCCAGCAGACCTGGGCCCCCTGCCCTAACAGTGGGTAGGACCAGGGTGAGTCCCAGCAGGAAGGGATGCCCCAAACTGAGTGGTACCAGCCCGATCCTGTTTTAGTTTGGCAAGTCCGCAGGGGCTTTGAAAGTCCACTGGCCTTGAGCCCCAGCCCCTTTCGACCAGTGTGACCCTGAGCAAGTGGCTTCACCACTCTGAACTTCTGTTTCTTCATCTGATGATAATTACCAGGGGGTCATGGAAAGGCAAGAAATGAGATAATAAGTGTGAAAACATCATAGGAACACTAAAGGACAACATAAGTAACTCACCCAACGTGTGACCAGCATCAGTGTCACAGGGCAGACATAGGGAGCTAGCAGGCACCACCCTGAGTCAGGTGCCTTGGTTGTCTTATGGCTCTGTGTTTAGTGCCCTTCTGCTCCGGTGACTCAGGAAGGAGATACTCTGTCCTCCTACCCAGAGGGAGAGGAGGGGCCATGGGTCTCTGAGGTTGGCCATCTCCCAAATCCACACCTGCACATTTAAAGGGGAAGGTATAGCCTTGGGTGGGCCCAGCTGGCCAGGTGTTGCCAGCAGCATCGCTGACCCCCCGTCCTGTGGCTCTGTTCTCCCTGTCGCCCTGCAGCACATGGACCACTACTCCCGAACCAAAGCCATCGCCGACCAGCTGATCCTCATGGCCAACGGGACACCACTCCCAGGTGAGTACCAGGGGCCTGCTCCCAGCACACATGCCTGCCCTGAAATACACATGTGATTGTGGCTTTTAGTTGACATGTGTCTGGACATACCTTCCTTCCAAAGGACAGTCCCCAGGGCCTTGGCTTTTCATCATTCAAAGCATCCCAAGCACCTGCTGTGTTTCCCCTGCAGCAAGGCAGCCTCAAAGAGTCAGACCCAGCCTCTGCCCATCTGGTGGGGAGGAGGCTGGGGCGAACTCCAGTTTAAGCTGTCTTTCTAGTCTCGTAGGAGTGGAGCCAGGTGTAGCACTCCTCTTTAGATAAAAGAGTACAACCATTTAAATATAGAGTGAGCTGAGCTCTGTGGAACAGTGGTACAGATGAAGGACCTTAAAGTTTAACCTTCAATAGCTTTCCAGAAAAATCTGCCTCCATGGCCTTACTGCATTCTCTCTTCTGGTCATAGAGAAATAATGACAGAACGTGAACAGTTCACATTTATTGAGTGCTTACTACACACCAGGTGCTATTTTGCCTACTAATGTTATATGCAAAAAGCTCTGAAAGCTTTCTGAAATTTAGAAATTAAAGAGAATTGGATAACATGGTTTCCCTTTCTGATCAAAACCATATAAACTTGGGAGTCAAGTGGGTGTGGAGAGCAAGGGATTCTGGAAATCATTAGTTCCAGTTTACAGGTGAGAAAAACCAAGACTGCCTTAACTGAAGGTCATGCCATTGAGAAGTTGTTGAGGTAGGATTTGAACCCCGGGGGGAGTCTATGCCCAAGTCTGGGGTTCCACTGTACTGTGCATTAGGCACAGAAGAGCAGGTCCCTGATGCAGGGGCTTGTTTTCCCAAAGTGTTCCCCAGCCTCTGTTACCCTGGTCCCAGTGAGAACATCCAGCGGTGTTTTCCCAGGGTCTGACCAGTGTGGTTGAATTCCCTTCTCTACCTGGGGCCTCCCCACTCCCGACCACAGCCTGCATGCCAGACACCTAATCCTCTGGCTGAGAATTATTTATATGAGCATCCACAGCTTTCCATGGTCAGGAGAGTCATGGATACCCTGGGCCAGCCCCTCTGTGACATGGCTGCCCAGTGCCCCACGGGCCACTGTCAGCTGCAACCCGATCTCCCTCCACCATGCCCCGGGGGACCCAGAGTTTAAACTTAGCTGCAGGCTGTTTATAGGACAGCTTACCCAACACCTGCCTTTCAGGAGTCCAGCCATATTCACCCCGGGTGATTTCCTACTACCCAAGCTGGTCACTGGGACTGTCCCTCTAAATTAGCACACAGGGCCCTGGTGGCAGGGTCTGAGATGCATAGATGCCCGCTCAGCATCCATGTAGTTGTGTCCTCTGTCTCTGAGCATGTTAGTGTCCTATGGCTACCACAAATTTGGAGGCTTAAAACAACCGAAATTTCTTCTGTAGTCATCCGGAGGCCAGAACCCTGAAATCAAGGTATGAGCTGGGCCGCCTCCCTCTGAAGGCCCTGGGAAAGAATTCTTTCTTGTCTCTTCCAGCTTCTGGTGGTCCCAGGCATTCCATGGTTTGTGGCTGCAGAACTCTGCCCTAGTTGGACATGGTGGGACACACTTGTAATTCCAGCAACTCAGGAGGCTGAGGCAGGAGGATCACAAGTTCAAGGCCAGCCTCAGCAACTTAGCGAGGCGCTAGGCAACTTAATGAGACCCTGTCTCAAAAAAAAAAAAGAAATTGAAAGGGCTGGGGTTGTAGATTGGTCATAAAGCACCCCTGAGTTCAGTCCCTAGTATCAAAAGGGGAGGAAAAAAAATTCCTCCAGCCCTGCCTCCATCTTTACATGCCTCCTCTTCTCCGTCTCTTCTCCAAGTATTCTTTTTTTTTTTTTAAATTTTTTAGTTGTCGATTGACCTTTATTTATTCATTTATTTATATGCGGTGCTGAGGCTCGAACCCAGTGCCTCCCACATGCAAGGCAAGCACTCTACTACTGAGCCACAACCCCAGCCCCTCCAAGCATTCTTTTTTTTAAAAAAATATTTATTTTTAGTTGTAGGTGGACAGAATAT
>CM053415.1:21055651-21073671 GCA_028644305.1 Xerus rutilus | reverse complement strand
TTTAGTTGTAGATGACAGAATATCTTTATTTTATTTTTATGTGGTGCTGAGGATCGAACTCAGTGCCTTACGTGTGCTAGGCGGGCACGCTACCACTGCGCCATAACCCCAGCCCCCAAGCATTCTTATAAGGACATTTGTCATTGAATTTAGGGCCCAGCTGGATAATACAGGATGATCTCAAGATCCTGATTACAACTACAAAGAACCTCTTTCCAAAAAGGATCACATTTGCAGGTTCTGAAATGTGGACATCTCTTTTCGAGGGCTGCCATTTCACCTGCCACACTGGGCCTTATTGTCAAGGGAGGACGTTGGGGGATGCAGCAGTCAGGGTATTGAGTTATGATGCAGAGACGCCAGCCCTGGCTCATGTGTGGGGAAAGGGAACTTAGATTGGAAGAATATGGCAAAGCTTCTAGAAAATGTATTTCCAGCAAAATGGCCAAAAGATCTGGGAAAGGACAGAGCTGGGGCAGTTAAAGGACCTGATGACCAGTCTTCTTGGGGTGGGTATTCTAGGATTTGGGTCTTGGTGACGATGATTCTGAGTGTTGCTCCTAGGTAAAAGAGTCCTATGGCCACCATCTAGGTGGGTAGCCCCCAAGACCTCGCAGAGAGAGAGGGTCTCCCAAAGGAATGTGAGCTCCAGTGGCAGAGGATGATCTACACTGAGCCTACCACACCAGAGAAGGCCCAGGAAGTGTAGATAGTACTGTGCTTCCCCTCCCTGATGGGATGCTCCTCCCCAATCTCCTGACCGTCCACCCCTGTGTCCTAGGAGGGGGTATTCTTCGGACCTGTGTGCTGCGGCCCCCAGGCATCTATGGCCCTGAAGAGCAGAGGCACCTACCCCGAGTGGCGGTATGTCATCCCAGCCTTCCAGGACCTCAGGCAGAGGGAGTCAGGCTGAGGAGCACATTGACGGGGCCTTCCCTGTCTGTGGTCACCACATTGAGCTGGAGGCAGAGTGTCCTGAGCCTGAGACCTTCGGGTGCCCCATGACCCCAGCAGTTCATGGGCCTCTCAGCCCTACCAGGAGCAGAGCTCTCATGTACACCAGGCAGGCCTAGGTGTGGGTTGGGGAGACAGAAGGAAGCCTATTGTCTCCACTCACACATGGGGTCCTCGACGGCTGGGCCATCTCACGCTGGTTTACACGGGTCTTGCTGCAGAAAACCTTTTCTAGAAAAGACTGGGTGCTGGCAACAGAGCTACATGGCGCCCCAGGGCCTGTCCTTACATTGCTCACAGCCTACTCAGAGTGACAGGCACCACGTTTACAGCTTTGGCATGGTAAGGGCTGTGCAGAGGGACACGAAAAGATGAGCCTGGCAGGGAGGGTCTGGAGGGCTTCCTGGAGGAAGTGGCCTGGCCTGTGCTGTTTTCAAAGAAAAAGAGATTCATGGAGGGACTGGGGTGGTAGAGAGAAGGTAGACCAGGTAGAGGAGGCATCTTGGACACACACCTAGACATGAGAGAGGTCCTGGCCCATGTGGGAAACAGCAAGAGGTTCCTGTGGCTGAGTCTTATCTGGGAGCTGAAGGCCCTGGGGGCCCTTGGGGGCCACAGGAAGTGACGCTGCAGTCTACAGTTTCAGAACACTCCTTGGCTTAGGTCTGTTTCCTGTTTTCTAAGTTGACCAGGTTCATGGGGGATATGAGGTCAACCAGTGACTTCTTCCCTCATCCCTTCATTTATTCATTCAACAAATATTTGTTGAGCTCCTACTGTGTGCTTGGGACTGTTCTAGATTTTGAGACAGATGAATGAACAATGCAGAGGATTCCTGGCCTGTGGGGCTTCTGTTCTCACACAAGGAGGCAGATGATAAGCGATAGACTTCGGTAGGAGGCAAAGTCACAGAGTGGCTGGGGCCTGACCAGGAAGGGCTTCTTGACCATCTGTCAGGACATCAGCTTTCAGTGGCAAGATGGACACCTGGGGATGTTCCCAGCTGGGAAGAGACAAGGTCTGCCTTAGGACTAACTGGGCCTCCTGCTGTGTGAGATCAGCTAGGAGCTGAGGGTCAGGAAGCTGCTGTGGTCAGTGTCCAGGTGGGAGATGGGGGTGGCAGTCAGGGTGAGAAGTGGCCAGATTCTGGGTAGATCCTAAGAGCAGGGCCACCTAGATTTGCTGCTGGGTCAGAGGTGGGGTGTGACAGAGGATGGGAACATCAAAGGGGGTGCCAGGGTTGTCTGTCCCCCAGGCTGTCTGTCCCCAGCCTAGTGGAGTCGGCAGGGCAAGGGAGCCAGGAGCATCCAAGGGACTATAAAGCCATCCCACATTAAGTCCCTGAATTTATTGCCCCCCTTGCCCTGTGCCAGAGCAACATCAAGAGGAGGCTGTTCATGTTTCGATTTGGGGACCGCAGGACGCAGATGAACTGGGTGCACGTGGGCAACCTGGTGCAGGCTCACGTGCTGGCGGCAGAGGCCCTCACGGTGGCCAAGGGCTATGTGGCTGTGAGTCTCCTCTGATGCCCCCCACAGGCTGCAGGCAGAGGGTCCCCAGGGTTGCTGGGGGGTGGAGGTCCTTAGAGGGTATCATTCTCTCTCCACAATGATCCTGGGAGGTTGGCATTGGTTCCGAAGTGACAGCCACCCAGTGCCAAGCATTTTGCCTATATTGTCACATTTGGTCTTCACAACAGCCCAAGAGGGAGACTTCATTATTATCTCCCTGTTATTCAGATAAAGAAACTAAGGGACAGAGAGGTTAGGTGACTGCATTGGGATCACACAGTATGGTGGCTCCAGAATTCACAGGGAGTGGCTCAGGTCTGTCCCCAGGCCTGGGGGCTGGTCAAGACAATGAGGGGGTTGGAGCAGCTGCTGGGAGCCATCAGAAAGTGTAGGGTCCAGCCCGGCACGGTGGCGCATGCCTGTAATCCCAGCACTTTGGGAGGCCGAGACAGGAGGATCGCGAGTTCAAAGCCAGCCTCAGCAACGGCGAGGTGCTAAGCAACTCAGTGAGACCCTGTCTCTACATAAAACACAAAATAGGGCTGGGGATGTGGTCGAGTGCCCATGAGTTCAATCCCCGGTACCAAAAGAAAAAAAGAAAAAGAAAGGGTAGGGTCAGCAGACAGGCAGATGCTTGACTGTCCCCCATCCCTTGTGTCCCCCTTAGAGCGGGCAGGCCTACTACATCAATGACGGGGAAAGCGTCAACCTCTTTGAGTGGATAGCACCACTGGTAGGTATCAAGCACCACCCACTCCAGGAGGGAGAATCTGCAATCCTGTCACCTCTCCTACTTCCAAAAAATCATGTATCCAGTTACGAACCAGCTCTGGCAACATTGCACCCTTGGGTGATGTTGGAACGAGAGCTGGGCTGTAGGTGCCCCTTGGGTGGGTCCAAGTATTCACCCAGCTTGTCACCCCTCCTTTCCAACGTGGCTCACGCTTGTAATCCCAGCACTTAGGGAGGCTGAGACAGGAGAATTGCGAGTTCAAAGCCAGCCTCAGCAATGACGAGGTGCTAAGCAACTCAGTGAGACCCTGTCTCTACATAAAACACAAAATAGGGCTGGGGATGTGGCTCAGTGGTCGAGTACCCCTGAGTTCAATCCCTGGCACCAAAAATAAAAAAAAAAAATCCAACGTGCTTCCTGATTTACGTTGGCTTCTGGGCCTGTGGATTTTTATGTGTTGTTGGGGATGAAACCCAGAGCCCTTGCACGCGCTAGGCAGATGCTCTGCCGTGAAGCCACACCCACAGCCCTTTGGGATTTTGCTTGTGATCCATCATCCTACCTGAGGAGGCGCTAGAGGAGGTATGTACCAAGGCACAAAGGGAGGTGTTTGGGGCTGGTGCCCCTCTGAGAACTCTGGCCTCCAATCCCAGCAGCCCACTGACTTCTGGGGGCCAGGCCTGCTCCAAAGGAGTAGACCAGAAACCAAGGGTTGGAGGGTGCATCCTCTGGGTCACATGCCCTCTCCCCAGAATTGTCCTCAGACTGTGGCAGAAGCCTGCCCGAGCACTCCCACAGAGGAGTTGCCTTGTCCTCTTAGCTCCTGAGCCACTCAGTTTTGGGTTTGTTTCAGCAACAATTTCATTGAGATGTAACTCACAAACCATGCGATTCACCTGTTTAAAGCATGCAGTTCCAGTTTTTATGCTTCTTGAATGGGATTAACTACAATATTTCTCTTCTCCCCTTTTAAAGTGTAATATCCCCTGATCTAACTTATGGGTAGGAGCACTACACTCGCTGTTTCCAGTGCCGCACACAGAAGTTACACGCTTGTGTGCAGAACATATCTTCCTTCCAGCCTGTAATACCCTCCATGTGGAAGATGAATGAGGGAAATCTTTATATGCTGTATAAAAACAGAATCAAATTTATTTACTCAAATCATTTGTCTAAAAATTTAATTGTTTTCAAATAAAAATTAAAATGCATTTATGATATGCAAAAAAACCCATGCAATTCGGTGGGTTTAGAATATGCAGAATGGTCCATCATCCTGGATGAATCAAAACAGAGCAAAACAAACCCACAGCCATGAACAGTGATTGTCCTTTATTCCCACCCACCACCTCCAGCCCCAGGCAGCCACAGATCTTTCTGTGTCTATATATTTGCCCATACTAGACATTTCATAAAAATGGACTCATGCAATATGTGACCTCTTGTGTCTGGTTTCTTTTACTCAATTTTCAAGATTGAGCTGTGTTGTGGCCTGTATCATGTCAATACCTCTTTCCCTCTTTTTTTTTTGGTACCAGGGATTGAACCCAGGAGTACTTAACCACTGAGCCACATCCCCAGCCCTTTTTATTTTTTGTCTTGAGATGGGGCTTCACTAAATTGCTGAGGCTGGCCTCAAACTCATGATCCTCCTGCCTCAGCCTCCAGAGCCACTGTGATTACAGGCTTGCACCACCACGCCCGGCTCATTCCTTTTTATTGCCCAAATACTCCATTCTGTGGATAGACCAGGCTGTTTTGGCCATTCATCAGTTGATGGAGATTTCGATTCCTCTACTTTTGAACCGTTATGAATAGAACTATAATGAGCATTCACGTATGCATTTTATTATATTTTCATATATACCGAGGAATGGAGCTGCTGGGTTATATGGAAACTCTATGTTTAACCTTTTGTAGAGGAACTGCCAGACTGGTTTCCAGAGTGGCTGCACTATTTTCCGTCTCTCCAACAGCATAACCCTTTCTCCACATCCCACCAGCCTTGTTTTGGTCTCTCTGACTTGGAGTGTTGTTATGCGATTCATCCCGGGCCACCCATGCCCTTCGGGCCTGTCCTGCCGCCTTCCACACACTTGTTTGGTTTTTTGTCCCCCCACCTTTAATAGAGAAATCAGTTCTACAAAGATCAGATTTCACTTCAGTACCTGGGAGTGTCTTCAGGCATGGGCAGATATAAATAATAATCAAATAATGTGAATGAGCCCAGGTTCAAACCCATCCCATGCATTCAATAACTTGAGTTGTCCAGACCAAGCAGCAATTTCATTTCAAGACTGGCACAGGTGTGGGGCTGGCTGCAGGGTCTGTGGATTGGTGGGAGTCTTCTGCAGGTCCCAGGGTAGGAGGAGTAGGAGGACAACCTGTCTCATCTCAGGCCATGTTCCCTTGCAGTTTGAGAAGCTGGGGTACCACCAGCCATGGATCCAGGTGCCTACTTCCTGGGTTTACCTGGCAGGTAAGGAAAGAGCTGGTGTGAAAGCCCCATGTGCCAGGTGTGTGTGTGAGTGCTTTACCTCACGTGAAATCCAGGGCCAGGACTAGGATGAAGGAGTGTGGTGTGGAGGTATCAAGGGCACAGAATTCAAAGAGGCCAAGCAGGTGAGCCAAGCCCTACCCTACACTTGAACAAGTAGGGCCTCTAAAGTAGGGTCCATAGGCACCTCACTTCCCTCACCACAGACCTGGCCCTATTTAAACCCTGACCCACTTGCAAGGCCGGTGTGATTGGGCCCACTATAAAGAGGAGGACACTAAAGCTCTGAGAGGCTACAGGGGTGCTACAGTGGGGAGAAAGTCACACTTAGGCATGGCAGGCTCCCTGTAGCCCGTGCTGGGAGACATGCCAGTCAAGGGGAGAGGGAGCCCTGGAGTTGTCCCCACCCCAGGGTCACCTTGAAGTTAGGGTTGCTTTGGGACATGTGGAACTTCATTTTGACCCTAGATTCTCCTGCTCATCTTGAAGGTCAGCCCCTGCTCCCTCTCGCCTCTCCACAGTGTCCTGGTTGCTGTCCTCCGTCCCACCCCCAGTGCCTTCTGCTGGCCTCCTTCCAGCTGGGGAATGTAGAGCAGGCATCAAGCATGGAGTGATCAGCCCAAGGGGACAGGTGGCCCTCAAATCACAAATGGCTGTGTTCCTGACCCACCTTTGGCCAAATCTGCTATATTTTAAATGCATTGCATTTGCAACCATGTCCTCCTGGGCATACCCACACATACACACACAGGGTGACTTCTCAGGGCAGCACTGCTGCAGTGATTGACACTGCTGACCTCCAGCCACAGCGGGATGGCCGGATGGCCATTTGGGAGGATGGGATGTAAACTCCCATTTCCCAGAGGGCTGACTGTAACTCAGTGTGTCTCCACCCTGGCTGCAGGTTAGATCCCCTGGAGCTTTGAAAACAGAATAACCCTCTGGGCAAACCTTAGACCAGTGATGCCCAGATCAGCGGTAAGGGGTGGGAGGGAAGCGGTGGTATTTTTTTTTTCTGTGTGTGTGTGTGTGTGTGTGTGTGTGTGCGTGTGTGCACGCGCGCACAGGCCAGGAATTGAACCCAGGGACACTCAACCCTGAGCAACACCCCCAGCCTGCAGCAGTACTTCTTCAAGTGGCCCAGTGTGCAGTCCAGTTTGAGAAGCGCTACTCCCAAGGGAATAGGAGATTCTAGAGATGGCTTCAAGGCAGCTCAGATTTAGCTGAAACCTTCTGCCTTTAATATTCCTGCCATAGCAAGTTGCTTGTGACTTGGTTCCCAGCCAGCAACACACCCAGCATATTCTGCTGACTTAAAGGAATCCAGTGACTTTTGCAAAGAAACCCCTGGCAAAGCAAATAATGCCCCCCATTGATTAGTCCCTGAGGGCCTCCTGGAGTTCGCACTGAGTGAGGCCCCTTGTCCCTGGTCCCTCTCCCCACAGCCACTGTGATGGAGTGCCTGCACCTGATCCTGAGGCCCGTCTGCAGTGTCCCCCTGCTGCTCACTCGCAGTGAGGTAAGTGGGCTGCTGACAGGGAAGCCCCTGGCCCTGAACCCCCTCCCTTCCCTCTGCACACCCCCACTGCCGCCTCACCCCAGGACTGCAGAGCTGGATACTTGGCTAAGGTCTCAGAACCTTCTGTGTAGGCCCAGGTCTGATATCAGGACCTTAATAATCAACCCAGTCAGCTTTGGTTGTGCCCTCCTGGTGCAAGCCAGTCCTGCATCCCTTATTTCACTTACATGCAGTAGCTTTCCAGCCAGACTGGAGGCACCCAAAGGTATGACATTCACACTTTTGAACACCACCACCCATCAACTCTCAACGCACGTGCACACATCTGCATGGACACACTCACACAAAGCCTGGTGGGCCCAGCCTCATAGTTCATGCTTACTGAATAATAAGTATAGACCTACTGTGTACAGAATACTATTCTCATAGTAATAACGATGCAGGTTGGTTGTTTTGATGCTACCAGAGATGACTGAACCCAAATCCCTGTACCACTGGGCCATACTCCTAGCCCTTTTTTTTTTCTTTTGGTGCCAGGGATTGAACTCAGGGGTACTCAACCACTGAGCCACATCCCCAGCCCTATTTTGTGTTTTATGTAGAGACAGGGTCTCACTGAGTTGCTTAGCACCTCGCCATTGCTGAGGCTGGCTTTGAACTCGCGATTCTCCTGTCTCAGCCTCCCTAAGTGCTGGGATTACAGGTGTGCACCACCACGCGTGGCTGCAATCCTCCCACTTCTGCTTCCCTGAATCTCCGGGATGACAGGCGAGCATCAGTACCCAGCAATGAGGCAGTTTTATATTTGCTTGGCACATATAGCTTTACAAGAGAGGCTGTTTTAATTCAGATTGTAAACAGTAATGCAATAGCTGGTGTTTGGGGTTATTTGCAAAAATCCTTCAGTCCACTGTCCCACTCGAAGCTCTCTGATGCCCTGCCACATTAGGAAAGGCAGCAGTTATGCTCTGCACTCATGAAACACTGAGCATTATTAGAGAAATCAGTGACTTGCCCAAGGTCACATCCTACTGGAATTGGCTCCAGGTCTAGAGCTTAGCAGGTGGGGGGAGGGAGTGGAAAATGTGCCACAGAAAGAAGAAGTTACCTATAATTTCTCCTTTGAGCCATCTAGACCAGCAGAGAGAATGACAATAGTGACCATCTATTGAGTGGTGGTGATAATGCTAGGCCCAGTCCTTTAATGCCATTTCACTTTAACTGCTACCGTAAGTTGTAGATCCTGTTATGTCCATTTGCAGAGGAGGAAATGAGATACACAGTGAAATAACCTGTCCATGCTCTTAACTAGGATCATGAGGATTCAAACTTAGACCTAAATGACTCCAGGCTTAATCGCTAGCTTGCAAAGTGCATCAGGAACCACACCTGGCAGTGCAAAAGGGCTGCCAAGGTGCTGCTGGATTGCAGTCATGCAAAAACTTGGCCCCCCTCCCTCTTGTCTAAATGGTGGATTTCTTGTTGGGCTCAGGAGCAAAAGATCTTAAGTTACAGGGGAAGTTTTTCAGCAGTGGTTCAGGCGCCCTCTGCTGGCCAGTCTATGGCACACCAATCAGCCTTCCAGTTTGATTTATAGCTTTTCATTTATTTATCATTTATTAAGCACCTACTGTGTGCCAGGGGCCTGATGAGCAATGGAGGTAAAAAGACGGTCCTTACCCCCCGGGGATCTCATAGTCTAAACAGGAAGACCTCCTTATCACAAACCAGGCAACTCAGCGCACTGTGGTGAGAGCTACACATGGAAATGATGAGGACCTTTACAGTATGCAGAAGAGGCACCTAAGCCAGCTCTGAGGAAGTCCGGGGGGGGGGGGGAGGAGGGAGATCGCATTTAAGCCTGATCTCTTAGAATACCGAGTGCCAGGGCCTGTGCTAGTTCACAGCTATGTCTCTATATAATACATAGTCCATAAATATGTTTGGAATATTAACTCAGCTAAAATAAGCCTACATCTGCACTCTCCAAATCCCTGAACTGACTAACTGGGGCAAAAAAAGACAAGAGCTGGCCTCTCTCCCTCTCCCACTAAAGTGTCCGAGAGGAGGGGCTTGACCCCAGAGGCTGTTTCAGTGCCATGGAAAAATCAAGCAGCTGGTGGACCCTTCCCCAGTGTCCAGCTGGGGAACAAGAGATGAAAACATGAAACAGATGAGAGGGCATCTCAAACTCAGCAGGGCAGGGAAGAATGTGGCTAGATAGGATGTAGCTCTCCTGTGTGACCCTGCGCAAGTCACTTAAGCTCTCTGATCTTCAATTTTCAAATATGCACAGAGGAGATGGTGCTATCTTAGAGGAGTAAATGAGATAAGGCATATAAAGGTTTTGGCCCAGGGCAGGCACATGTTATATTTCATGAGAGCTGTCAATATTACTCTTGAAGACTGTGGGCCCCAGGCCATCTGGCTGCAGGGAAAATGCAGATCAGACCTTAGAGAGTGATCACTTGTGCATAATTGAATTCCTCTCTTAGGTATGCACAGTTAATCAGCCGGGAGGGATTGAAGCCTGCAACTGAGGCCTGATGCACCACAGTTGATCCGCCTGGGGGCGGGAAGCCAAGGTCGTTTCTTGGAGAAATTTTTCCGGAGAGTGGCACCCAGGCCACCCGCAGGGCGTTCAGCTTCTGCCAAGAATGCATCAAGGGTCTCCTGAGGTTCAGTACTGTGCTAGGCGGGGAAGGAAACTGCAGAGGTGGGACATTTGCTTCTTAGGGTCCAGGAGTTAAATAGGGTACAAATTCAGCAGGGCTGGAGGGAGAAATGCGAGAAAGGCATCCTGGAGGTGGCGCCCTCCAAGAAAATGGAGGCATTAGAGAGAAAGCCACCCCTGCCCACGAGGACACTGCAGGAGCAATACGTAGAAGCCGAGTCCTTTAAAATCGCTGTGTGATGGAGGCGCAATCTCTACGCTCTCTTTTCCCTTTCCATACACAACGAGGTAGAGGATGCTCGCCCCGCCCACTAGCCCGGCCCTTGGCTGCCCCGCCTCTCCTGCAGGTGCACAGCGTGGCGGTGACGCACACCTTCCAGATCGCCAAGGCCCGCGCTCAGTTGGGCTACTCTCCTGACAAGTTCCGCTTCGCCGACGCTGTGGAGCAGTACCTGAAGTCCACGACCCAGCAGCCCAGCGGCTCCACAACGCGGACGCTCCTGCGGCTGCTGCTCGGGCTGCTGCTTCTCCTTGGCCTGCTGGGCCTTGCCCTGCATTGCCTAGGCCTGCAGCCTTTGCAGGCGGCCGTGCGGCGCCTCTGACCTCCCGCCACTCAGGAGCACCGGGTCAGCTCCGTCTGCACAGGGTTCCCAGAGCTAGTCCCCTTCCCGCGCTGGCCCTCTGGGTTTGGACACGCCTCAGCATTCTGACCCCGCCCTGGGGCCTAGCCACGCCCCTATCAGCCTTCTGGGCTGTACCCGCCCCGCCCTCCGAATTTGAGTACGCCTGCGCTCCGCCTACTGCGTCCTGGCCACGCCCTCTCTCCACCCTCTGCGCTCTGACCCCGCCTCTCTCCCCGCCCCTCAGCCTGGCCCAGTTTCTGACCGGTCCCAGCCTCAGCCTGCTCGGTCCTGCAGGCCTTTCCACACCTGCCCAGTCCCGCCTCGCCCCCCGACACTTCCCTGCTCTGGCTCTGCCCACTTTCTGGCCTCACGCCTACGCTTGAGCCCATCCTTTGGTTTCTCCTTCTGGGACTGGACTCGCTCCTTCCTCTTGTGTCCATTCCCTCCGCTGTTGTAATTGGGACTGGCCCTGGCCACTCGTTCTGGCTCCACCCCTGGATGGGGTCTTGGGGCCTGGCCGCGGCAGTCTGTGGGCTAGTACTGATTGATGGCGTTTGTGGAGTTTGCATTGCTGCAGCCACTTCCCAAGATAGTGTATCCTTCTCGCCTCTCAGGCTTCTTTGGACATCTTCATAATGATATTTGGAATCTTGGGTTAAACCCATTTTATTAACGTTGCTTTTGATTCTCCCCATCCAAAAGTTGTGGGTTCACTCATTCACACAAATGAGCTGGAGGAACACAGAGACCCAGGCAGGCTTCTTCCCAGCTCGGCTTGGACTTTTTGGGTTCCCGGTTTATGATTCTGGAGATAATTCAGCATGGTAAACACAAGTTTCAATTCCAGACGGGGCATGAAAAAAGAAGCTTTGTAAAGTATTGGATATCTCAAAAAAAGTACCAATATAGTTATAATGGGGAAAATAGAGTTGAATTGGTCATATTTTATGACTTAGTATTGTTTCTATTTGTTAATGAGGGGTACTGGTGATCGCCATCATCTTTAAGGGTTAAGACCACAGAATGTAGCCGGGCGCGGTGGCTCAAGCCTGTAATCCCAGCACTTTGGGAGGCTGAGACAGGAGAATCGCGAGTTCAAAACCAGCCTCAGCAATGGGGAGGTGCTAAAGCAATTCAGTGAGACCCTGTCTCTACATAAAACACAAAATAGGGCTGGGGATGTGGCTCAGGGATCGAGTGCCCCTGAGTTCAATCCCTGGTACCAAAAAAAAAAAAGACCACAACTTATTAATACAACTCTGCTCCCCATAGAAACTGCACCTCCTATCATGTTGGTATCAACTTTGGATACCAAGATTTCAGCATGTAAATAGATCCAAAGATACATCTCATAATGTGCAGACATGGAATTGACCAAACCAGCACCATGATGAGCCTGTGGCAGAAGGGAAGGATTGTGCTAACCAACCACCACAGTCATTGGTTGTCACAGGATGTGACTCTGATGAACAAGGACGATAGCTTGTGAAGGAACTTCAAATGGCATGCTCCTCTCCTCTGGGTGGCCTTGCAAGTGTATATTGTCATGTTTGAAAGATCAGTAAGAATCCTTTTTGTCTGTTTAATGTCTGACAGCTTGCAAGGACCCTTATAATACAGTTTATTATTATTGACATTTTATAGATGAGGAATCTGGGGCTGGATCTAACATCAAAGAGCAGAACGGGGTGGGAGTTACTTCTCTGAAACTGGGGTAACTTGGAGGAGCTTCCCAAGCCCACAGACCAAAACACAACACTGGGTTATTTCTGTTCTGCACCTGGGCCATGCCAGGTCTAGGATCTACCTCTTTCTCTCATATCTACAAACCTCAGGCTGTTTGAGGCTGGCAGGCCTTGGGCTCTCTTTCTTCTTAGTAGCATATTTGCACCTAAACTCTCCTCCTTCTTTTCTGAACTTCCATTCTCTACCAATCCTGAGTAATCTGTTCTTAGGGTAAAAAAAACAAACTCACACTGTTCATGTTATCTTCTAGATCTTCTGTCTACTGCCCAGTCTTACCCTATGAAACCCAAAAGCCAAGAATCAATTTCTTTGTTTTCTAGATTTCTCCAAGTCATTGTTTCTCTGAGGCACTGAAAGTAAAATGTCTAAACCCTGAACATGGGGGCAACATATGTCACTAACCCAAGAAAACATCCTTCTTCTTGTTACCCAGTGGAAAGGAAGGTGATGCCTTCACCCAACAGACAGATTGAATCCCTGGGAGCATTTAGAGACTTCCCCAGATAGCCAGCCTCCATGAGGTTCTGAGTGGAAGGAAGTCTCAACCTATTAGAAGGCACTAAGGGAAACATCAGGAATGAAGAAACAGTTGTCACCATGGACAGCCCAAAGTGATATAGCCAATCAAAATGATGAATCCAGGTAAATTGACACGCTTTTCCCTGTTGGTACTTAAGCTGTTACCAACTGTAAATCCAATGCTGGGCATCTAAAATGTCCTCAAGTCTCTCTCATCTTAAAAATATCCTCCCTACAGCTGGAGATGTAGCTCAGAGGTAGAGCACTTACATAGCATTTGTGTATGTGGGGCCCTGGGTTCATTTTCTGGCAATAAAAAAAAAAAAAAAATATATATATATATATATATACACTTCCTTGATCCTCATTCCCTCTCTATTGCTCCCCCTCCTCCTCCTTAAAACAAAATTTTGTGATGAGTTCTCCATACTTATGTTTCCCTTTCTTCAACCCATTTCATCAAGGCTGTAATCAAGGTCATCAGTGACCTTGTCTGTAAATCATAAACTGAGTGAGTGTTTTTAAGTCTTTATCTTGCCAAACCTCTTCCCAGTGTTCAACGTAATTGGTTCCCCCACTCCTTTGGTCTCTGTGAGGCCAAATCTGCTTTTCACTTACTTTCTGGACAGTCCTTCTCTTTCTCTTTCACTGGATTCTCTTCTAGCCTTTCCCTTTAAGATTATGTTCCTCAGGACTCTGTCTTGACCCCCTTCTCCCTCTGGTCTTTCTGGGGAGTTCATCCACTCCCATGGCCTCAGTCTCCAATGCCTCCCAAATCTGTGTCATCTGCTCAGAGTGCTTTCTTGACCTCTAGACTTTCTTTCTTTTTCATTGTTGGGGATTGAACTTGAACCCAGGGCCTCACACATGCTAGCTTTACCACTGACCTTCACCCTAGCCTTGACCTCCAGACTCCTGTGTCCAACCTCCTGCACCATCTCATGTCCCACAAGCACCTCAAACTCACTGTGACCCAAACTGAACTCATCTTTCCCATAAACCTGCCCTTTGCTTGCCCTGTGTTCCACCTGTGGGAGAGGAGACGCAGCCAGCCAGCCAGTGGCCTAGATCCAGCCCAAGTATCATTTTGCCATGTTCCTCTTCACAGCCTCTTTGGTGAGTTCTGCCAGATCCACCTCCCCAATGTCTCTCTGACCCACCCCTTCAGTCCTACATACTGTCACCACCATGGTATAAACCACTGTCCTTTATCCCACAAAACAGCAGTAACTTTGCACAGGACCCCATGTCCCTGCTGAACTTTCTAAATCCCAAATTGGAACATGTCACTCTCTGGCTTAAAACCCTTCAGTGGTTTCCCATTGCTCCTGGGATCAGGTTTAAAGCCTTACCTTGGCATTCGGGGCCCTCTTCGCCTGTCTCTGGTCATTTGTCCACTCTTCTGCCCAGCAGCCTTTAATTGCCTCCCCGGCACCCCGGACTCACTAGGCTCTCTCCTGCCTCAAGGATTTTCCTGTTCTTTAAAATCTCTTCTGAGCCTTCACCTGGCTAGTCTCTCAATTTTAGGTCTAGGTAAACGTCACTTGCTTCCTCTGCTTTGTAGACACTCCTCACAGGTGTAATTAATGAATTTATGACGTCTGTAAATGCTGATGCTGGACAATGTGTCTGCCTTGTTCATCACTGTAGCCTCAGGATGAGCTGGGTTTCCAGCAGCTTCAAAACTGTGGGATGAATATAGTGCCAAGTAAATCAATGCAGCTGAGACCTTAAGGTCGATGTCCCAATGGCAGGCCAGACCCCAGCTACCCCAGCCTCTCCATAGTCACCTGCCATCTGCTCTACCAACAGAAGTTCATGGGTGTCAGGCGCAGCACTCTCAAGGACCTGAGCCAGAAAGGGACTCTAACTAGTCTAACTGATGCCAGCCACCTCCTCTCCACCGCCACCACCTTTGTCCTCAGGAGGTAAAGAGATCCACTCCCTGTGGCCGCAGGCCTGGAAGCATTCAATTAATGCTCCCTGCAGGGAGCTTTGCAAGGTCTACCAGACATGATTCCCCTGGAAAAAGGGAGTGGTTTATTTTGTTTTATTTAAAGAAATGGAATTGATAGGTGAAAGAGAAGTTTGTGTACTGGGCTAGAGTTGGAACGCTTCTCTTTTCCCTTCTCCATTCCATTAGAAAAAAATAAAGTATTAAGAGAAACATGAAAAGACCAAGTGGCACAAAAAGTGAAACCCATCCGGCTGTGGCAGCGGTGGGATTCGAACCCACGCCATCGAAATGACTGGAGCCTAAATCCAGCGCCTTAGACCACTCGGCCACGCTACCACCCGCTCAAGTAGTTCGCCACTCAGATTATGTTACTATGATGACGAGGGCACTTCCTCTGTAAGCTCCGCCCTACATGTTTGCGCATGCCCACTATGAGATTGGCCTCCGTCCTTTCGCCTTTGCACGTCGCCTTCTTGACTTTTTCGGGAGTCTTGGAATTACGGTGCTCTTGTCTCCGGCGCAATAAGTACTGTAGGAAGCCATCGTTATAAAAGAAAGAATAGTTCCCAAATGTTAAACATTAACATCCGATATTCGCATGTGTCAGATATGATTTTTGCATTTTCCATGGATGTGATGCTGCCTATGGCCACCTGGGGGCGGTGCTGCGCTGCGGTTTCCTCCCGACTCAAGTGGGGGCCCCGTGAGGAACCCAAGCTTGCACCGAATCCATCCTGCAGACTCTACTCTCAGCACGAGTCTCCTTTGCAGCCCCCAGCGGCTTCACGGCCTGGCCCCTGCTCTCCTGATACGAGATCAAGGGTCCCGGGAGGAAAATCATTGAATGTTCTTACAGATCCTTTGTAGGTGTGGGTTCCCTCGGGCATAACTATTATCCCATTCTACAGAGAAGGAAAAGCAACTGAGTAACTTGTCTCAGGTGCCCCAGCCAGAGCCAGCATTCCCCAGCCTCCCAAGACCCAGGTTATTCTGTGCAGACTATTTGAGTATTATTTTTGGACTAATAAAATAAAATTAGAACCCAATGCAGCAAACCTTCATTTCCTGTCATTCAAAATTGTTAACATTTGGAGATTTGCTTCAAATCTTTTAAAATAATAATAATAATAATTAATAATAATAATCCTGCAGATAAAATTCAAGTCTTTTGAGATCGTCAAGTTCTATTTCTCTTCCTCTTTTCTCAGGAGTTTCAAATCCTTTCAGTCCACCTTTTCCTAATTTTGCCTTCAAATAGGTTTTATCCACTTTCTTGCCATTTAAATAGGATTATCCACTTCCTTGCAAACAAAATCCAGGGTTATAAAGACAGCTGGGTAAGTGGATGTGGTAAACTGATAATGGCCCCCTAAAAGATGCGCACATCCAAATCCCCAGAACTTGTATATGTGTTGCCTCACATGGCAAAAAGCGACTTTGCAGATGTAATTAAGGATCTTCAGATGGGGAAAGTGGCCTGAATTGTCAAGGTGGTCCTAATAAATCACAGGGATCCTTAAAAGAGAGGCAGGAATTCAAGGAGAAACGAGGGCAGAAGCTGAAGTCTGAGTGAGGCACCAGCTAAAAGAGGGATAGTGTCATCTCCGGGAGAGGTAGGACAACCAGTTCTCCCCTGGGACCTCCAAAAAGGAACACAAAGTAGCTGACATCTTGAATTTGGGGCTTCTGATTTCAGGAATGATAAGACAATCTGTGTCATTCTGAGCCACTAACTTTGTAGTAATGTGTCACAGCAGCAGTAGGAAACTAAACAGTGCATAAACCAGGGGCTGGCTGGGGAATCACAAAGCTGAGCTGTTACTCAGTGTATGACATTAGGAAAGTTACTTCTCTAAGGGCCTCAGGTGCTCCTATAACAACATTAATGTGATATAGTGTAACATACATATAATGTTTATGTGATGGTGACAGTAGCCACCTCACAGGAGTTGCTGTGAGAATTAATCCCATTCATTTTGCAAATATTTCTTGAGCACCTCCAGTGCGTCAGGCATGTTTTGATCATATCAAAGAATGAAGCAGGGAAAGATCAGATGTGGTAATATGTGGATCTCTGGCACATAATGTGGGGGTGATGGTGTTAATTCCAGGAATCTGAGTAGTCCGTTGCCTCCCAGTATCTCACTGCAAAGTTCTTGCCTTGTGGTGATATTCCACACACCCTCCCCAACTCGCTGCTCCTAGTAGGTATTTATGGGTCTCTCTCAGGAGGATGCTGGGCCATGCTAGTGTGTCACCTCCATGTTGCCACGTGAACCTAAGTCAGAGGCAAATGCTCTGGCTGGAGCTGCCCCAAAGACCCAAGAGAACTGTTGTCTGTGTTAGGGTAACGGCCAGCCCGACACGAACACCTCTGTACAGCCAGGAGATCCTTTATTCAGGGGAGTGGGCGCCCGGGCGAAGGAAAGAGGAAAAAAAGAGAGAGGGGGGACGCATGGGAGGGATTTTATAGAGCCCACTACAAACCGCATGGTGAGCCAGGGATTGGTCACTTTAAAATCCGTGGGACAGATAAGCAGTAGAGGTCTTCTTTTGATGTGCTAACCTGAGCAGTTAGGCTTTGTTTCCCAGGTGGAAGATTCCTGGGGCAGGAACTGCCTTGGGCTTTTTTTTTTTTTTTTTTTTTTGTACCAGGGATTGAACTCAGGGGCACTCGACCACTGAGCCACATCTCCAGCCCTATTTTGTGTTTTTTTTTTTTTTTTTTAGAGACAGGGTCTCACTGAGTTGCTTAGTGCCTCGCTGTTGCTGAGGCTGGCTTTGAACTTGCGATTCTCCTGTCTCAGCCTCCCAAAGTGCTGGGATTACAAGCGTGAGCCACCACGCCCGGCTCTGCCTTGGGCTTTTAGAGAGAGGATGTGAAAATTACAAAAGGACTGTTTTTTACCTTACATTCCCCCATTTTTGATTTTATAAGGATGGGAACGTGGACGACGTTGGCTCTTCTGGCTGCTTCAAGCAGAATTGGGGCGATGTCTGTTGAGCAGGATGGGGGCTAGGGGAAGAAGGTAGAGCACCCAGGCCCCAAAGGTTAGGGTCTCCCAAGATGAGAAGTCTGAAAGGTGCCTTGCAGCCATAGCATTGCCAGTTGGTGGGGCCAGTTTCCTGAGTGTAGATGTGAAGGCAGGAGCCAGGAATGCCGGAGTAGAGTCTCAGGAAACAGTTGCAGGTGAGTGACTGTCCTCCTTGAGAATCCTAAGATCCCTGAGGAGAAGCTGATTAAATGTCTGATTAGAAACCTGCTGGATTTAAGATTGAATAAATTT
>CM053415.1:20995672-21055151 GCA_028644305.1 Xerus rutilus | reverse complement strand
TTACATTTATTTACCATTTATGAAAACACAATGTTTAAGTATATAGAATTATACCTGTTGGGCTTTAAATTAAATAATTCTGTTTCTAATGATGACAAAGCAATTTTATATCCCGTTGATAAAATTTACCATTTATGAAAATATTAAAATGTTATCCTATGGAATTTAAAGGAATTAAAAGTATTTAGTATTGTAAATCCAATACCAAATTTATCTAATAAACATATTTGAGTACTCAATATCAGATCTGATTTGCTTATTTTCATTATAAAAACCAAGGCATTAGACAAGCATATTTAACTGTAACATTTTCCCTTGAAGAAATTTTTAACAATGAGATATATATATTAGACATTTTATAGACAGTAACAAGTTAATAGTCCTTTGACCACGTGGAAAGACTTGTGAGTTGAGTAATTTTAAAGACGTCTTTATGTTTACCCAATTCAAATTAAACCTTTTAAATCATGTGAATTAAAAGTTTTTGGATCCATTTTTTAAATTTTAGTTTATGAGCGCTTGGTTTACATAAACACAAAAAATAAAACATGAAGAAGGCCTTCTGAATTAAAGGTAGGTATACCTAGTCTCAGTACAGTGTAAAAAAAACTTTTATAGTTGGATAAAATACATCTGATCAGAAGTTTCAACTTTAGCGCGCAGAATTAAAAAGTTATAAGTTTTAAAAATGTAAGAGTGAAGAGTCCTAGAGAGAGATAAAAAAATTATGGCCGTTGTTTCAGTAAAGCAACAAGAGAGAATGGAAGAAGAAGAAATGGGCAAGGCAGTTTAGAAAATTAACCTCCTTTTACCCTTTTTTTTCCTTGAGCTGAGGTCTGCCAGCCTGGAGGTTTGTGGGGGAGGGGCTGCCACAGCAGGCCAGGTAGCAGGCCAGGCTGTGGAGAGCTTTGGCTGTTTTGCCTGAGCGAAAAGTCAGAACCCTCATTTCAATCATTTTGTGCTGAGAAGCCAAGGATTGGATGGGGGTACCGGGGTGTTCCGTATTTTTTTTTAAAAAGGGGTAAAGTTTGTCAAGATGTTTTAGAAGACAGCTTGTAAGGGGAGGGAAAGCTGGAGGTGGAGGGGAGGTGTAAATAAGCCAGAAGAGGGCAGACAGCCGAGAAGCTTGTGATTGGAGTCTGTTGTATCCAGGGAAGAAAGCGATGTGAGGCAAATTTCAGAGTGGACAGAAACTTGGGTGAATTTGGTTTGTAAGTTAGGAGGACAAGGTGAGACTTAGAGAGAGTGCAGAGGGGGTGGTTGGCTTGGAGAAGGGAGAAGGCCTGAATAAAGGGATCTCTGCTCATTTTTTCGATCACACACAATTATTATGTAGGTCTCTAAGAAGACTAGGATAGGTGGCCAAGGGTTAGAGCCATCTAAATGATAGGTGGGCCAATCCTGAGTGCAAAGTTTTATAAGTTTTTTGGGTTTAATATCGAGAAGAAGATTAAGAGTGGAAAGATTTTTAAGAAGGCAATGTAATGGAGTCTACTAGGAGGGAAGAGCTTGATCCCAATCTGTCGCCTAGAAATGTCTATTAGAACAGCCTCAAAAGCGTCCCTTTGAAGCTATCAACGGACAGGAATAAGACCAACAGGGGGAGAAGGGTCGTCACCCAAGTCCTCCTGGTCTAACCTCTCCCGGAGAGGCGGAGCCTCAGATCAACCTAGCGCTAGGATTCGGAGACCCCTCCCGGAGGAGTCGGAAAATTTGACCCGAGGTGGAGGGAGGTAAACAGGGAGGAATCAAGCTACCCCCAGCCGGCAGAATTTGAGCTAAAAGGAAAGGAGGAAGAGAGAGGGAGTAAAGGACCTGAGGGCTGAAGAATTTAGGAAAGTGGCGTGGAGATTCTGGAAGTCCACCGTAATCATAAAGATCGTGGTGGGGTGCGGTCTTCCCTTTGAGGCAGTCAGAGGGACCACCGGACGATCCACGGCTGGTCACCTCTGATTCTCTGCCTTCAAAGTTGTATTCTCCTCAAAAAGGGGACTCACCGAACGAAGGTCGTGGTGGGCACGGATGCGTGACGATTGAAAGAATGAGCAAAGGCTGTGAGGTGTGGTCGGCGGTTCAGGATGAGGGGACTCAATAGAGAATTACTCCCTCATCCGAGTCACCGGCACCAAATGTTAGGGTAACGGCCAGACAGACACGGACACCTCTGTACAGCCAGGAGATCCTTTATTCAGGGGAGTGGGTGCCCGGGCGAAGGAAAGAGGAAAAAAAGAGAGAGAGAGGACGCATGGGAGGGATTTTATAGAGCCCACTACAAACCACGTGTTGAGCCAGGGATTGGTCACTTTAAAATCCGCGGGACAGATAAGCAGTAGAGGTCTTCTTTTGATGTGCTAACCTGAGCAGTTAGGCTTTGTTTCCCAGGTGGAAGATTCGGGAGAGGAACCCCCTGGGGCAGGAACTGCCTTGGGCTTTTAGAGAGGGGATGTGAAAATTACAAAAGGGCTGTTTTTACCTGACAGTCTGGACATGGCCAGACTATGGCCTGACCTTCTGGAAGATCAACCCTTGGAGCCACAGGAAGGAAGCAGGGTTCTCTTAGATTATCTCCCTGCAATTACTCAAAGCATTCTCCAGTAGTTGCACCATTTTTTAAAAATATTTTTTTGTTATAGATGGACTTAGTATCTTTATTTGGTTTTATTTTATTTTTATGTGGCGCTAAAGATCAAACCCAGTGCTTCACATGTGCGAGGCAAGCGCTCTGCCATTGAGCCACAACCCAGCCCCATAGTTGCACCATTTGCCAGCAGCATCTGTCTCCCCAGCTCTCTCCCTCTCTGATAATTGAAGTCAACATTTATCCTGCACCTGTTAGGTCTGATCAAGCACAATCCATGCTTGGGGGTGGGGGAAGCTGCTTCTAGAACTACTCAGAACCTTCCTGCCAGAGGCACTAGACCACAAACCCATTGGAGGGAAGCCTTCAGTTTATCTGCCCTGCCTAGCCTTTCTTCTGCAGCCTGGCCTCCCTGCTGGCCCCAGGGTTCTGCTGACTGGGCTTCTTTGTTGATTTACATCTTCACAGGTGACAGTGCAAAATCCAGTTGCAGCCTGGCAAAGGTGAGGAGACCACAGAATCCAGAGCAACCAGGGTCTGTTCAGTTTCTCTGTGTGTGTGTGTATGTGTGTTTAAGTAACATTTAAAATGAATTTTGCAAAAGTAATCCGGGTTACTTGGTACTTCAGCGAAGAAAGAAAAAGCACAGATAAGGAAAAAAAGTCACCTTTCATTTCTTTACCCAGTGAAACTGCCTGAGCTTTAGGAGAGGAAGTTATGTTTGTCTTTTTAAATTTCAAATGTAATGTCATGTATGCATGCTCATTATAAATTTTTTAAAATGTGAAATCAGAGGTGTAGAATTAAAAAGGAAATTCTCTCCCTCACTGTGGCCCTCCTTCACCATTGAACCTCACAGTTTAGAAGCAACCCCTGTAAAAATGTTTGGGGTTAGCCAGGTGCGGTGGCGCACGCCTGTAGTCCCAGCACTTTGGGAGGCTGAGAGGAGAATCGCAAGTTCAAAGCCAGCCTTAGCAGTGGCAAGGCACTAAGCAACTCAGTGAGACCCTGTCTCTACATAAAACACAAAATAGGGCTGGGGATGTGGCTCAGTGGTCCAGTACCCCTGAGTTCAATCCCTGGTACCAAAAAAAAAAGGGTTTGGGGGTTAATTATTCCAGATCATTTCCTATGCAAATATATAGGCAAATAAGTAGCTACAGGTGGGCCACCTGGCTGGCTCTATAGTGGGCATTTCTCATGCCCATCAGGCCCAGGACCTTCCCAGCCAGGGAGGACTGTCAGCTGCTGCCTGAAAACATACCTCCTGCTGGGCCCAGTGGCTTATAATCCCAGCAACTCAGGAGCCTAGAGCAGGAAGATTGCAAGTTCAGGGCTAGACTCAGCAATTCAGTGAAACTCTGTCTCAAAGTAAAAAAAAATAAAAAGGTCTGGGGATGTGGCTCAGTGGTGGAGCACCCTTGAGTTCAATCCCTCCAGTTCAAAACAAACAAGCAAACAAACAAAAACTCTCAAAGGAAATCTGAGCAGTTAATGCTTTAGTAACCATCTCTCTCCTGTGCATATGTGGCCAGTGCTGCCCCCAAGCCTCCCTGAGCCTGTGGGAGGAAACAGCCAGGTGCCTGTGACTGGGCTAGGGCTTGTAGGAGCTGGAGCACTTTTCCCTGTCCTGTGCCATCTCTCTTCTGCTGCCACACAATGTAGCAAACTGGGTTGTGGTGGGGTTGGTGTTTTAGCTTTTGGTAACAGCTTTATTGCAATATGATTCACATACCATACATATTATTCACCCATCTGAAGTATATAATTTGGTGGCTTTTAGTATATTCCCAGAGTTGTATAGCCATCAACCTCAAGAAATTTGGAACATTTTCATCAGCCCCCAAGAGAAACCCTGCTACTTACATGTAATAACTCTCTATTCCTCCAAACTCCCTTCCAAACCCCTGACAACCATTAATCTACTTTCTGTCCTTGTGGATTTTTCTGTTCTTGGCATTTTGTGTAAATGAAATCATAGGGTACATTATCTTTTGTGCCTGGCTTCTTTCATTTTGTGTAATGTTTTCAAGGTCCATACATGCTGGAGCATAAATCAGACTTCATACCTTTTTATTGTCAAATAACATACAATTGTCTGGATAGAGCACATTTTGATTATCCATTCATAAGTTGACACCATTTTGTTTTTTTTTCACTTCTTGGCTCTTATGAATAGTGCTATTATGAATGTTTGTGTATGTGTTTTTATGTGGGCATATATTTTAATTTTTCTTGGTATATTCCCAGGAATGGAATTGCTGGGTTGTATCATAATTCATGTTTCATTTTTTTGAGGAACTATCAAACTGTTTTCGATTCCTTACTCACATCAGCAAAATGCGAGCGCTCCAAAGGCCCCACATTCTCGCCCATACTTGTGATTAGCTGATTTTTTTTTTCCATGATAGCCATCCTAAGATGCACTTTCAATTTGCATCTTCCTAAGGGCTGTAGGTGTAGAACATCTTTTTCATGTGCTTTGTAGCTATTTGTATATTTTCTTCAGAGAAATATCTATTCAGATGCTTCCTCCATTTTTAAACGTGAGTTTGTTATCTTTTTAATGAGTTCTTTCTATATTTTAGTTACACTTCCTTTATAAGATATATGATGTGCAAATATTTTTCTCCCATTTTCTGGGTTGTTTTTTCACTTTTCTTTTACTTTTTTTAGTCGTAGATGAACACAATATCTTTATTTTTATGTGGTGCTGAGGATTGAATCTAGTGTCTCACATGTGTGAGGCGAGCACTGTACCACTGAGTCACAACCCAGCCCCATTTTCACTTTTTTTTTTTTTTTTTTTGGTACTGGGGATTGAACTCAGGGGTACTCGACCACTGAGCCCCATCCTCAGCCCTATTTTGTGTTTTATGTAGAGACAGGGTCTCACTGAGTTGCTTAGCGCCTCGCCATTGCTGAGGCTGGCTTTGAACTCGCGATTCTCCTGTCTCAGCCTCCCTAAGTGCTGGGATTACAGGCTTGCGCCACCGTGCCCGGCTCCCATCCCTCCTTTAGAGGGATTCAGAAGTCGTTTTCAATTCAGAAGTCGTTTCCTCAGAGAAGCCTTCCTGACATAGTGGGTCGCCTGTATAATCTCTCACCACCTCTGACGCTTCTCACTCATAGCATGCCTCAGTTTAGAATAGTATAGAATAATGACTAATTGGGTGATTTCTGTTTTCTCTTTTCCTCACCCTACTAGAAAGTTCCCTGAAGGCAGGCCTTTTCCCTACCTCTTGGCATGAAATTTGGCACACAGTAGGAGCTTATTAAATATTTGTCATACAACATGTTAAAAAATAAAATGTTAGCTGGGCGCAGTGGTGCAAGCCTGTAATCCCAGCACTTTGGGAAGCTGAGACAGGAGAATCGCAAGTTCAAAGCCAGCCTCAGCAATGGCGAGGCGCTAAGCAACTCAGTGAGACCCTGTCTCTACATAAAACACAAAATAGGGCTGGGGATGTGTGGCTCAGTGGTCGAGTGTCTCTGAGTTCAATCTTCAGTACCAAAAAAATAAAGTGTTTAGGTCTTTTGCCCATTTAAAAAAATAGTTGTCATAAGACAAGATGCTCATGCAAAGAGCACTTGTGTTGGGCAGATAAAAATTACAGAGAAGTTAAATAACTTGTCCAATACCAAAGAGCTCTCAGTAATTAAGTCTCTGTGTCTCTGTCTCTGTCATTTGTTTTGTTTAGCTTGGGCTTAGAAAAACTAGGTTAGCCTCTTTGGTTTCCCACTGCCTTCCTGAATTCCCCATGGATTCATGATTTCAGGTGCAATTTTGTCTTTTGCAAAAAGCCAAAGGAGTTTTCTTAAGATAACCAAAAGATAGGCTGGGGTTGTGGTTCCGTGGTAGAGCTCTCGCCTAGCACGCATGAGGCACTGGGTTTGATCCTTAGCACCACATAAAAAAATAAAAATCAAGTTATAAAAAAAAAAAAAAAAAAAAAACTTTTCAAACCAAAATTTTGTCATCTTCTAGATCTTATATTTTCCAAAATTTGTAACACAGATGCCAAAGGGTAAAATACTCAAAGGTGGGCTTTAGAATCCGTTTCTTCTTTTGATTTCCCACCACCTTAGGAGATGCTGCCTGTATGTCACCCCCTCTTTAGTCGTAAACTTGAACCTACTCCCAGCAGAGGCCACTGCAGCTGGTAAACCTGAAGGCCTGGAGTTCTCCAACAGTCTGAATTTGTATAGGCCTCAAACACTGAAGAGTCAAGGTTAGGGGCAGGACACTCCAGGGGCCTGATATACCCTGATCTGGGCCCAGTCCTGACTCTGCCACTTAACTAGCTGTGCAAGCTAGGGAAAGTCACTTAAATTGCCCCAGTCTTTCTCTGTACAAACTGTCAGAAGGTTGTGATGATAACTGAAAGGGGTAGTGCCTTTGCATTAGATCAATCTCTGTTGCCAGTAACGAAATACCACAGACTGGAGGAGTTCTAAAGAAAGGTTTATTTTGGCTCAGGATTCTGGAAGTGCAGGGTTGAGAGTCCACAGCTGGTGATGGCCTTCTTGCTGGCAGAGTCCAGAGGAGGTACAGGGTATCACATGACTAAAGCCAGGGATGTGTGTGTGTGTCTGTCTGTCTGTCTCTTGGTCTTTCTTCTTATAAAGCCACCAGTATTAATCATTATCTAATCTTAATCGCCTCCAAAGGCCCTACCTCTGCAGATAGTCATAGTGCATTTCCACCCTCCTAATACTTTGCAGTAAGGATCAAATGTCAACACAGGAAGCCTCAGGGACGCACTTAAACCATATCTAAACCTCAGTAGCCTGGGAAGCAGTTGCCACAGTGCCCGACAAAAAGTGAAGGTCCTATAAATATCAGCTCTTTAGTCCCCCAAAAGGCATCAAATCAGCCATTCCAAATGACAGATGGTCCCAATCACAGAAACATATTACCAACCTAGTGATGAGAGGAAAGAAAAGAACAAAATGTGGAAGAGCCTGCAGATAGGAGTCCCCTTTGGGGGACAAAATTCAGTATACCCACATGCACACTCTGGTTTCAGCTGCCTCTCTGACCTTCCTGTGGTCTCAGTGTTGGCCTAGGACTCAGGATGACCTCCACCTCTATGGGGGTTCTCCTTCACCCCCCACCTTCCAGGACAGAGGAGCTCCCACTAAAGGACTCTTTGGGGCACAAGGAACAGGTTTTTGTTGCACATCCCACTATAAACTATTGGGGTGGCCTTCGCTAGACATTCCCTGCTGGAAATCCTCCTGTCCCTCTGCATCTTGTAGCGCCTGAGCAAGGAAGTTCACATGTTCCCTCTGAAGGCTTGATTTTTTGATCCTGATGAAATAAACTGGCAGCTGGGTGCGATGGTGCACGCCTGTAATCCCAGCCACTCAGGAGGCCGAGGAAGGAGGATCTCAAGTTCAAAGCCCTAAGCAACTCAGTGAGATCCTGCCTCTAAATAAAATATAAATAGGGCTGGGGATATGGCTCAGTGGTCGAGTGCCCCTGCATTCGATTCCTGGTACTCTCCCCCAGAAAAAAGAAATAAACTGGTAATGGACATTTATTCTATCACAGTTTTACATGGGAACCTTCAGGTATAAGACCAAAGGCCCAGGATGAAGTATCCGTTCTATGCTGAGGTTCAATGAAACATTAATAGCCATGCAGAAATGCTCAGATTCTTCTGGGCTCCTAAGTTGTAGCATTTCTTCCTACTGGGTATGGGGTAGATCCTCTCTGGAATGGGGGTCTTATGTCCTACTATCAAACAAGGTAGGTCAGAGAATTTCTTTATGGCCATTTCTTTTACACAGAAGAAGGGGAGAGTTGGAGTAATATTTGTAGATTTTATGGCTGGCTCTGGGGGAAAAGGGTTCTGGTTTCTGTTATCTGTCTTGGTGAAGAGGAATTCTAGTTTCTAGTTTCTTGTTTGCCTGGGGGAAGATGAGGGTGAGACACAGAGGGCAGAGAGAAACTTTTTCTGAGGCTTTCACTTTGGGGTATCATTTTCTGAGCCTCAGGGTCCTAAAGTTCCTGCCTGCTTCCTGCCTCCTCCTCCCTCTCCCCTGGCAGATCATTTAAATTTCCCTTCCCTATTATTACACAGTAACCAGCAGACCCCAAACCACCGAGCCCTGCTGTATAAAAGTCCTTTGGCAAGGGGATCCACTTTAGAAGTGGGATTGTAAGTGAAGGGGAAGATGTTTACATTCCTCAGAGTCTGAGCTTGGAAATCAGATAAGTATGGATTAATTCTAGCTGTCCCTTCCTGGCTGGGTCACTGCAGTTATGATTTCTATAAGCCTCGGTTTTATGATCTGTAAAATAGGGCTAATGATACCTACCCACTTTATAGAGTCAGCGTGGAGCTGGAATGAAATAAATCACTGAATAGATCCAAAGGTTATTTTTTATTTCTAAAATATCATTTCATTAGAAAAATATCTGCAAGGACCTGATTCTCAAAATGTTCACAGTAGTCGTCAATTTCTTTATACTTTGCCATATTTATCCATTCATCTATTCGTTCCACAGGTTTCTATCAAGCACCTACTATGTGCCAGGCCCTGGGTTCAGTTAGGAATATAGCAATGTAAACAAGACAGGTAAGGAACGCCTAGAGGAGATAGTGATTAAATAATTACACAAAGAAATGCAATTGGTGTACGTGCCTAAATTTTTACAAAGCAGAAATGTGGGGGGAAGCATTTCTGATAAAAGTAGTGTAAGGTTACTTAGAGATTTCCATAAACAGCAATGGGCGGTAGATCCCGACACTGTGTGCATTCAACAGGCGGGGGAGCAGACGCTCAGCGCCAATCCCTGGGCCAGGCAGAGCAGTGAGGCGGCTGCAGGCTCGGTGGCTGCCACCGGGGGGCGGCCACGTGAGCGCCGCAGTCCCGCCCCTGCCCTCTCGCTGCTGCCTTAGACCAGACTGCCCCAGCCCCGGATCTGCTCCACCGCGGGCTCGGCTCCAGCCGGGATCCAACGCCCACACGCCCCGCGCTGCAGCTGCCCCAGCCCGGCTCTTTGTCGCCTGCGCTCCTGCCCCGAGCACGCAGCCGGGTGCCGCTGGATCCGCTCGCCCGCCGGCCTCGCTGTCTCCCTGGAGCGCCGGCCCGTGCGCCCCGCTAGCCGCTCCCCGGCACTCTCGGGGGGGCCGCTCGCTCTGCACCCTGGAGCACCGGGCTGCGCGCTTCTGCCAGCTGCTCTGGATCCTTGCGGCCCTGGGCATCAGCGGCCGCGCCTGCCCGCCCCGAGGAGGTAGGTGCCAGCTGTGGCCGGCGGGCTGGGTAGGGACCCGGACTGGGCTCTGCAGGCCCGCGCGCTCCGGTGCAGCCGCGGCCCGAGCGCGGCCCCCGAGCACGCAAGGAGAACGGGGTGCGTCCCCGCTGGTTGCTCAACTCCCAGGGACTCAGTGCCTGCTTCTGTAAAATGGGGAAGTCGTGCATATTAATGGCAATGTAGGTGGGGAAAGCACTTGGCAAGCGCTGGCCGCGTCCTGGCCGCGAGCGACAGCTCCGGGCCCCGAGGAGGGTGCGCGCAACGCTGCCTACCTGTCCCCTGCGAAGCCGCGTCCCCTGCCGGGTCCCCTGAACCACAGGCCTGCGTGGGCCTGAATTCCCGGAACCTCGGGACTGTGTGTACGCCCTCGCGGCATTGTTGGCTGTGAGAGTTGGGGTGTTGGCAGGCGCGGGTGACACGTGCGCCTGGTGGCGCGGGGGCGGGGACTCCCGGGTAAGCCCGCCTGTGGGATTGTGGGGGACCAACCCATCTGTGCCTCAAGCATGACAGATGGGCTGCTCGGTGTGTGGCGGCAGATCTGCCCTGGGGATGCTCTCTAGGAGCACGAGTTCTGTGTCCTGTCATGAGCGCTCCCAGCCTCCCCTCAGGCAGGACAGCAGATTTTATGGAAGAAGAAATGGAGTCTCAGAGTTGTCCCTGGACCCCCAGAGGCTCCCTACGTGGGAGCCAGCCACATCCACAGCAGACTCTAAAGAGCAAGATGGACCAAGTGGGAAATATGGAGGAAGTTCGGTGAGAGATGATAATGCCCGTTATGAGTGTAGGGTAGTGTGAGTGAGAGTTATTGGGAAGGCTTCCTGGAGGAGGTGAGGTCTGAGCTAAGTAGGGAAAACTGCCAGTGGAAGGAGATGGTGTGTGTGTGTGTGTGTGTGTGTGTGTGTGTACCAGGAATTGAACCCAGAGGCGCTTAACCACCGAGCCATATCCCCAGGCCTTATATTTTCTTAAACACAGGGGCTTACTGAGTTGCTGAGGCTGGGTTTGACCCCGATATCCTCCTGCCTCAGCCTCCCAAATTGCTGGGATTACAGGTGAACACCAGGCCAAACTTTCTTTAAAAATTTTATTAGATTTGTTTATTTTTTTTACGTAGTGCTGAGGAACAAATTCAGTGCCTCCACACATGCTAGGCAAGCACTCTACTACTGAGCCACAACCCCAGCCTCACACTCTTTCCACCTTTGCCAGCCTGGTGAAGATGACCCTGGGGGCCTAGAAGACCACACAACCAAAACCCCCTTTCCACCTCCCCTGGTGGTCCTTGGCTGTCTGCTGTGTAGAATGGCACCACAGGGCTCCAATAAGCGCTTTGGGAGATCTGTGGATGTGGCTTATTGGCTGTGCCTTCACCTCCATGTGCACCAGCCTAACTGTCCCAGGGGAAGGGTGTCTTCAGGCTCTTTATCTTGCCGGGATCAGATTCCCCAAAGAACTCTTGTCCAGTTTTCAGTTGCGTTGGCACCTGGTTCTGTGGTTTGCGGGGAGCTGGATGGAGAAAGATGGAATGCAGAATAGAAACTTGGGCTTGTTCAAGTTCATCCTCTAGGATTCTCCATTTCTGGTCCAATTTTTAAACCTAAAACAGAAAAGTTTCATGATCAGGACTTTAATCAAAGAAGTAGCTGCTGGCTGGACTGATTAAGAACAGCGCTTGTGTGGCGGGAGATCAGTTTTACTGATGAAGAAGATGCCAACGGTCCCCCCAGTGAACTGAGAAGGCTCCTAGAAGAAGCGGTTAGAAAGAGGGCGGTGTCTACACATGGGATGATATTGGCTTGGGCTTTAAAGTGCTGTTGGATCAGACTGTGCACAAGAGCGCTTCAAACAAAGGAGTAAGTCACTGACACACTGGTAATAAAGCAAAAGATGACATCCCCTGGTCTCAAAAGCCCCAGGGCTGTGGAATCCCTAGAGAGGCAGTTCAGCACCCAGCCCTTCTAGATCTGCAAGCACCAGCAGGGCACAGGAAGTGGCTGAAAAGCAGGTGGCTGAGCTGCGGGGAGGCCAGTGGTTCTCAGACCGCAGGGCACATCAGCACCCCCTGGAAGCCTAAGTTAAAGGCAGATATCTGGGCCCCTGGCAGAGTTTAATTTAGTCCCCTGGAGTGAGACACAAGCATTTGCATTTCTGACAAGTTCCCAGGTTAGGAGGCTGCTATGGCTCCTGCAGGTGGCCCTGGGATTTGAGAGCTGCAGATTCAGGAAGTGATGACAGCATTAAAAGCTCCAGATTCAGCCAGCACCACCAGCTCAAGCCCAATTCACACTTTCTGTGTGATATTGAGTAAGTCACCAAACCTCTCTGTTTCTCAGTTTACCCATCTGTAGAATGAAACTAAGAGTGTTGACTCCCTGGGACTCAGGGGAGTCTTCTTGGAAGAGGTGACATTTAAGCTGAGATCTGATAGCAGAAGAGCTGGGCAGGGCATGGGTGGGAAAGTCAGCCTGGGACAGGTGCCTGACAGAGGGCACAGTATGTTCAAAGACCAGGGAGGGGGAAGCTCATGTCCTCTAGGGAGCTGAGAGGAGTTCCATAGCAAGTGCTATGGAAATGCCAGGAATCCTGCTCTGGGCAGGATGGCAGTGGAGGGGAACCTGGCCAGGGCTTGAAAGTGGTGCAAGTTTCTTCTATCCACTTTCCATTGGCCCCAATGTGGTCACATGGTCCCACCAAACTGTAGGTGACACTGGGACATGTAGTCACTGTCTGGGCAGGGAAGCTTGGGCAGGTGGGAGTGTGACTGAGCCACGGTGGCTTTTTCTCGCTACCTTCTCATCTGGTTTCTACCTAGCTTGCTGTGCTCCCCTCTGTTGGGTGAATGCATTTTATAGATGACGAAGCTGAGGTTCAGAGAGGTCAAGTCATTTGCCCAACATTGCTCAGCTAGTAAATGACTGAGCTGGGACTTGAACTCAGATCAGTTCATCCAAAGGTCTGATTGGGCCAGAGTCTGTTCTTGGTGCTTTTCAGATTCTCCATAATCTATACTGATCCACTCAGGGTCTCAACCAATGGGCAAACTGGTAATTATAACCCCAGTCTCTTGTGCCTCCAGAGCGCATTATGTCAAAGGAGATTGACAGCTTTCCTCCAGTTACTCATTCACGCAACTGCACTGGCCTAGGAGCTGGAGAGGCCAGAGGCTTGAGACACGGCTCCTTTTGTTTGACCTGCTCACGTGGTCTGGCTACTAAGAGGGCTGTGTAAACACAGAGTTCAGTGAGAGAAGCAAGACACACTATTCCTGGTCTGACCTGTCAGGAGAACACCGTGTCCTGGGGACACAAGGAGGGTGTCTAGCAGATGATTAAACATTAAAAATCAAAGCGTTCTTGCATTTTGTTAAATGAAGCTATACTTACAATCTTTCGTGCTTCATACTCTAAAATTTATTTTTCAAATTTTAAAAACAAAATAGCCCTTGCACAATGACAGTTTAATAACACAGTGTACTGCAGAGATATTTTTATGAGCCTTTAAGCAGAATGAATGTTGACTTATCTCCTCGGTTTCCATAGTAGGTTACTGTTTGCTTGAGTCAGTGAGCTAATTTCTCTGTCTTTATGGTATGCACAGGGACTTTTAAAATTTAATTTTATTTTTTTCCCTGCAGTATTGAATGCAGGGATGCTGTAGCTAAGCTGCTAAGGCTGGCCTTGAACTTGCAATTCTCCTCCCTCACCCATCCCAGTTGCTGAGCTTACAGATGGGCTCTTCTGCCCCCAGCCAAGATTTTGTTTTCAAGGAAGAGAAGAGGGAGAGAGTGTTGTGGAAGGCCCCTTAAAATTCCTTCAGAACCTAGAGCTAGGTTTCTCTGCCTTAGCAGTATTGACATTTATATCAGATAATTCTTCATTGTAGGGGACTGTCCTTATGTGTCAGAGGATGTTGTAAGTCTGTTCTTTAGACTTACAACAAACATGTCTCCAACATTGTTGAGTGCCCCTTGAGAGAGGGAAATTGCCCCAGGTTGAGAGCCATCTTTCTAGACTGTATTAGTTTCTTACTGCTGCTGTAACAAGTGATGGAAAAATTAATGGGTCAAAACAATACAGTTATTCTCTTGCAATTCTGGGGGTAGAAATTCTAAAGTCAAGGGGTCAAGGAGCTTTGTTTCTCTGGAAGTTCCAGGGGAGACTCTCTTTCCTTGTCTTTTCCAGCTTCTAGAGGCCACTTGATTTCTTGTCTTGGCTTGTGTCTCCTTCGTCCTCTCCAAACCTAGCAACACAGTATCTTCAAATCCTTCTCTCAGCCAGGCGTGGTGGCTCTCACTTGTAATCCCAGCACTTAGGGAGGCTGAGACAGGAGGATCGTGAGTTCAAAGCCAGCCTCAGCAACGGTGAAGTGCTAAGCAACTCAGTGAGACCCTGTCTGTACATAAAACACAAAATAGGGCTGGGGATGTGGCTCAGTGGATGAGTGCCCCTGAGTTCAATCCCCGGTACCAAAAAAAAAACAAAAAAAGAAAAAAGAAAAAAAAATCCTTCTCTCTAAAATCCTTCTCTCTATTGCGCTGGGGGTGGGACGCAGGCCCTGGAGCCTGCTAGGCAAGTGCTGTGCCACAGAGCCACTTTCCCAGCCCTAAATCTTGTTGTCTACAGCCCCTGGTTCCCTTGTCACATTCTTTCTTCTCTGACCTTCCTGCCTCCTTTTTGTACTGACCCTTGGGATGTGACACCAGAGAATCCAAGACAATCTCCCATCTCGAGACCCTGCATGTAATCACTGCTACAAAGTCCCTTTTGCCATATAAGGTCATATATTCAGTTTCCAAGGATTGATATATAGACATCCTTGGGGAACTGTCGTGCTCTCTGCCACATAGATGGTTTGGTCTCTGGGTTGATGGAAATGGGGAGGAAGGAAGTGGCTTAGGGAATGGGGAGGCGGGAGTGACCATGATGTAATACAGCCAGTGCTTTCGCACCCCAGGTCTACACCAGGCACCTCTGGCCTTGACCCACTAAATCCTTTGAGCATCCCCTGGGATAGGTACTCTTTGCTGGCTGCTGTTCATACACAAGGAAACGATCAGAGGTCTTTCTGGAGAAGGTCAAAATTTGAGCGGGGTCTTGGAGGGAACAACCAGATCTGCCCATGAGTGGGAAAGGCATTTGGGGCAGAGGGACCTGCGTGGGCAAGTGCCAGGAGGCCAGCTGGGCCACCCCTGGTGACTGGCTTGGGCCTGGAAAGCAGGAGAGGTGAGCTGTTAGGCAGGAAGGGACTAGGCACAGACATCCTAAGTCAGTCCTTTTATTCTGACATAAAATGTACTATTAATAGTTTAAATGTTTATTTATTTATTTATTTTGGTACCGGGGATTGAACTCAGGGGCACTCAACCATTGAGCCACATCTCCAGCCCTATTTTGTGTTTTATGTAGAGACAGGGTCTCACTGAGGTGCTTAGCACCTCGCCATTGCTGAGACTGGCTTTGAACTCACGATCCTCCTGTCTCAGCCTCCCAAAGTGCTGGGATTACAGGCTTGCGCCACCGGCTATAAATGTTTGTTTATGAGCACCTACTGCGTGCTGGGGGTACAGACATGAGTGAGATGCTGGCGTGAATTTCCTAGCACAACGCTGCACTCCAGCAAATACATAAAGCAGCAGAAAGGCGTTCGATTAGCACGGGCTAAGGTACTGCCCAGGGTCCACTCCTAACAGTGGAAGCAGGATTCAAACCCTGGCTGCATGGCTACAGGGCACACACCTTGTCCATCACCATAATGGGCTTTGGCTTATGTTTGTTTGTTCCTCTTGCGACTGGAGATTGAACCCAGGTGTACTCTGCCACTGAACCACATCCCAGCCTGGTTTACTTATTTATTATTTATTTATTTTGAGATAGCATCTCACCAAGTTGATGAGGCTGGCCTCAACTTGTGATCCTCTTGCCTCAGCCTCCTAAGTTGCTGGGATTGCAAGCGGGTTCGGCTGGTTTGTGTTTCTTGTTTGAAGGGAGCAGATGACTCAGGATGGGGTTCAAAGGAGTCCTGGTTCAAAGGTGCAGCCCAGGATTGCCCAGCTCTGTTGGATTCTCTCCCCAGTGTGGCTTTTTCAAAGGAAGACAGTCAGTTCTGCAAGAGCTAGCAGCTCTTGTCAATGTCAATTCGAGAGACTACGGGGAGTGCCTGGCTGTTATTTATGTTTCATTTCAGTAAAAATTATATCATTTTGAGGTTGGGCCAAGGTCCTTTCTGCTGTCTTCTCACCCCTGTGCAACACAAAAGCCAGTCTTCCCTCTCTCTTGGTGAGAAGAGCTCACCGAAACTGGGAGGAGCGTCTTGCTGCTTCCAGTTGGAATTAGATAGAGTTCCTGGCCTGGTAACTAAAAGAACCAAGAGAGCCAGCAGTGTGGGGGCAGGGTGGGGAAGGGAAGCAAGGCTGAGGACTCACAGCACCAGGAAATCAGGGATAATAGGAAAAGTAGGAAAAAGGATAAAATAGGAAATAGCAGGGAGAACATTATTTAGAGGCATGAGGCTATCTACCAAGAGTAACAGTGTAGAATAGTTGGAAGTAGTTGCCTCTAAGGTTGGGAAGCAGGGCTGCCCATGTACAGTTGCAAAGGTTGCTCACTGGGGTTGAGCAGTACCCCACTTATGTGGTTACACAGGTTGAACTGGTAAAGGGGTGTTATTTTTATTTTTATTCATTTATATTTTGGGGGGATTGAACCCAGCCAGATCCCCAGCCCTTTTTAATTTTATTTAGAAACAGAGTCTCTCTGAGTTGCTTAGGGCCTTGTTAAGTTGCTGAGTCTGGCTTTGAACTCACAATTCTCCTGCCGCAGCCTCCCAAGCCACTGGGATCACAGGCCGGCACCACTGTGCCGGGCTCTGTATCTGCACTCTTAACCCCTGGGCAACCCTGCCTTGGGTTTGCAGGCTGAAACTGTGATTCTGGCCCCTCCCCTGGCACTATTCTGGTTCCCAGAGGCCACTGACCTGGCTGGGCTGCAGGCAGCTCCAGGCACCATGCCGTCCTGGTCAGCAGGGACTCTGGCCAAGGGCTGACAGGGACAGTGTCACACAGGGGCTGGGTGTAGCCAAGATTGGGGAGCAGCAGGCCCCGGGGAAGGCTCTGGCATTGGCTTCAGGGTGGTGACTGACTTGCCCGCAGGCTAAGAAACAAACTCGGCAATTGACACTGACTTTCAAACTGGGAGTGGAGAGATCCACAGGTAGGCATTGCAGTTAAGGAAAAAGAACAGAAAGAAAAACAAAAGCCAAATGTGAAATAGAAAATAGCAAGAGTATATTGTACAAAGAAAGGCAAAGTGAAATTACCTGTGATTTTAATTTCTGTTTTTATGGGCATGTACTGAATTAGAATATAAATATATTTCCTGTTTCCAGAGCTGTCCAGGAAGGGCTAAACCTTGCATCTAGAAGACTTCCTGGGTGATGGACAGAGGCTTTAAGCATAATTGCAACTATTGGATTGGTCTGAAAGTGTTTTTTTCCTTTCTTTTTCTTTTTTTCTTTAAGAGATAGGATCTTGCTGTGTTGCCCAGCCTGGCCCTGATTCCTGGCCTCAAGCCATCCTCCAGCCTCAGCCCCACAAGTAGTTGGGACTATCGATATGCCCCACCACATTGGGCTCCTAAAAATTTTTTATTTAAGCTAATTAATATCTTATTTTGTGTTGAAAGCAATCCAGTTTTGTAAAAAGTTAAAACAGTAGAGAGTGTACAAAGTTTTAAAAAGTTCCTTCCACTCTTGGCTCCCAGCACCCAGGTCAATTGCCCATTCCAATGTAAGCATTTCTCCTATGCATTCTTCAAGACTTTTTTTTTTGGTACAGGGAATTGAACCCAGGGACCCTCAACCATCTCTAGCCATTTTTTAAAATATATTTGATTTAGAGACAGGGTCTCGCTGAGTTGCTTAGGGCCTCGCTAAGTTGCTGAGGCTGGCCTTGAACTCACAATCCTTCCTCAGCCTCCTAAGATGCTGGATTATAAGAGTTCTGTCCATGTTGAAGCATGTATCAGTACTTTAAAAAAATTATTCCATTATGTGAATATGCCCCTTTTTGTTTATTCATTCATCTGTTGACAAACATTTGGGATGTTTCTCCTTTTGATGGTTGTGAACCATGCTGCTGTGGACGTGTGTACACAGGTTTTCATTTCTCTTGGATATATACCTAGGAGTAGAATTGCTGGACCACAAGGTAACTCTGTTTAACTTTCTGAGAAATTGCCACAATTTGAGTTAACTTTTGCATGTGGTTTAAGGAAGGTATTCAATCACATTCTTTTGCATGTGGATATTCAATTATCCCAGCACCATTTGTTGGAAAGATTCTTCTTTTCCCATTTAATTATCTTAGTACCCTTGTTGAAAATCAGTCAGCTGGCCTGGTGTGGTGGCGCAAATCCCAGCTACTTGGGAAGCTTAGGCAGGAGGATTTCAAGTTTAAGGCCAGTCTGTGCAACCTTGTGAGATCCTGTCTCAAAATAAATTATAAGGGCTGAGGATGTAGCTCAGTGGCAGAGTACCCTGGGTTCAATCCCTAGTACCACAAAAAAAGAAATCAATCGGGCTGAGGTTGTGGTTCAGTGGTAGAGTACTTGCCTCACTTGTGTGAGGTACTGGGTTCAATTCTCAGCACTGCATTTAAATAAATAAAATAAAGGTCCATTAGCAACTGAAAAAACATTTTTAAAAAATCCATCAGCTGTAAATGAGAGGGTTCTAGCCTACAATCTTGCTGTCTTGGCATTGTTTGTTGCAATATATGTAACAGGGCTTCATTGATGGACACGTGGGGCTGTTGGTCTTTTTTGCTGTTACAGGGGACACTCTTAGAGGGGCTTATTCGTTCCAGGGAAGTGTTGGGTGCCTTCTCTGTACTAGGCTCTCTTTGAGCCACTGGTGGGCATATGGGCAGTAAAAAGTAAACAGGATGACTTCGGCTTGGGAACAAAATAAAACAGGGTAACAGTGGGTTTGTTGTTGTTTTTGGTGGTACTAGGAACTGAACCCAGGGCCACTCTATCACTAACCTACATCCCCAGCCCATTTAAAACTTTTTTTATTTTGAGACAGACTCTCATTAAATCACTGAACCTGGCCTCAAATATATAACCTACCTGTCTCAGTGTTCTGAGTTGCTGGGATTACAGGTGTGCACCACCATGTCTAGCAAGAGGTGACTTTTGAGCTGGGATCCCAATGAGAAGAAGGAATTTTCTATAGGAATGTTGTTCTGGGAACAGGGAACAGCAAGTCCAAAGGCCCTGGGGTGGGAATGGGCTTGATGTGTTCACAGAAAGAAACCCATGTCCCTGGAACATAGCCAAGGCCGGAGAAGAAGCGGGCCGGGGGCCAGGGAACGCAGCCCTTGTTCCCTTAATAAGGCTTTGGATTTTTTTATGAATACAAAGAGAAGTTGCTGGAGGATGTTAAGCAGAGGAGGGACTTGATCTAATTTATGTTCTAGAAGGATCACTTTGGTTGCTTAAGAGGCAGTTCTCATTCTCCCATTTCCATGCACCGGAGTTCTTAGAAGTGGAATTACTGGGCTGACAGGTTTGGACATCTACTATGTTCCTGGATACTGCCAGCTGCCTCCCCAAAATATAGCTGTAGGTTTTGCCCCCAGGGCACAGGCCTTGCCATGACCAGTGGTGTGCAGGGTGGGGTGCCCAGCCAGCTCTGCCCTTGGATGCCAGCACTCACCCTTGGGCTCTTCCTTCCCTTGCAGGACCTTTGCTGCTACCTTGGCCCAGTGACTCTGGCTGTGCCGTGCACCGCTTGGATACAAAGGGCACCCCTGGAACATGGCAGACGAAGACCTCATCTTCCGCCTGGAAGGCGTTGATGGTGGCCGATCCTCCAGGGATGGCCATGATGGCGAATCTGAAGCAGACAGCGATGATGACGAGGGCTACTTCATCTGCCCCATCACCGACGACCCTGGATCCAACCAGAACGTCAATTCCAAGGTTAACAACCACTACAGCAACCTAATGAAAAATCAGCAGTATGGCTCCAGTGGGTCTCCGGCCAGCTCCTTCCACTTCAAGGTGAGTGAACCACTCTTCCACCTTCTGGACCCCAGCCTACCCGCCCTGAGGGATGGGCAGGTGAAGTCCTGGCTGGGGTCTTCCCAGGTTCCAAATCCCGGCTAATGTTCTGAATTCTGGATCCTAGGATTTGCCCGTTAAGCTGGGAGATTCTGTTGGCTTAAAAATGAGCTTCATCATCTTAGAGCAATGTTTTGGATTTTTTTTTTTTTTTTTTTTTGGTACTGGAGATTGAACTCAGGGGCACTCGACCACTGAGCCACATCCCCAGCCCTATTTTGTGTTTTATGTAGAGACAGGGTCTCACTGAGTTGCTTAGCACCTCGCCGTTGCTGAGGCTGGCTTTGAACTTGCGATTCTCCTGTCTCAGCCTCCCGAAGTGCTGGTAGAGCAATGTTTTTAAAATAGCTGTTCAGGACCCACAATTCATCTATAAATATCTTTTTGAGTCTTGCCAACCTTTTTTTTTTTTTTAATGAAATAGAATAGAAAAATAGAAAATATCAGAAAGCATTGCCTATTGTAAAGTTCTCATCGCAAAATTTTTTTAAAGAAATGGAGCAGAATGAAACAGAATAGAAAGCAGTAACCCTGCTAAGTGTAAAGATTTTATTTCTTGATTTATCTGTACCGTACGTAGTCCACCCTTACCCTCTGAGGTATGTTCGAAGACCCCCCAGTGGATGCCTGAAACCACAAATGGTCCCTAATCCTACATAGGCTGTTTGTTCCTATACACACATACACATGGTAAAGATTAACCTATAAATTAGGTACAGTAAAAGATTAACAATAATAACCAATAATAATATAGAGCAAGTATAACTATATAGTATAGTCAGTTATGTGCATGTGGTCTCTCTCAAAATGTAGTATTGTAATGTGCATGAGGATAGGGTGGTGTACTAGCCATCATAGAAAGTGAAACCACACACGAGGGGTCTACCACACACACCCTTGTGCACACACAAGAATGTAGAGTCAAGCCAGGGAGGGTGGTGCAAGATTGTAATCTCAGCACTTTGGGAGGCTGAGACAGGAGGATCGCGAGTTCAAAGCCAGCCTCAGCAATGGCAAGGCACCAAGCAAACTCAGTGAGACCCTGTCTCTACATAAAACACAAAATAGGGCTGGAGATGTGGCTCAATGGTTGAGTGCCCCTGAGTTCAATCCCTGGTACCAAAAAAATAAATAAAATAATAAAATAAAACAAATAGGGCTAGGGATGTGGTTCAGTGTTCGAATATCCCTGAGTTCAATTTCTGGTACCAAAAAAAAAAGAATGTAAAATCTGTTGGTTGTTAATGATCAGTCTCTGATGATGTACCCATTGTTAATATTTTTAAACATTTATTTAACCAAATGCTTTTATTGAAAACCATTGAATAGTACCAGATTAAGCACTGGATTACATCAATTAATTAAACCAGCATTTATGTATTTATTTATCTATTTCTCAAGTTGGTACTGTGGATTGAGCCTAGGGGTGCCTAACCACTGAGCCACATCCTCAGCCCTTTTTATTTTTTTTGTTTTGAGACAGGCTCTCGCTAAGTTGCTTAGGGCCTTGCTAAGTTGCTGAGGCTGGCTTCGAACTTGTGATCCTCCTGCCCCAGCCTCCCGAGCTGCTAGGATTACAGGTGTGTGCCACCATACCCGGATAAACCTGCATTTATTGGTTGCCTGTTATGTATCTGTCACCAGGCTGTACATTGAATACAAAGAGGTTAACAATTGCACACTTTTAAGAGTCTCTCTCCATTTATCCAGCACAAGCATTGAAGTAAAGAAAAAAAGTATAAGCCATTAGAAATATAAGGGGCTGGGATTGTGGCTCAGTGGTAGAGTGCTTGCCTTGCATGCGTGAGGCACTGGGTTCGATCCTCAGCACCACATAAAAAATAAATAAATAAATAAAATAAAGATATCATGTCCATCTACAACTGAAAAAATATTAAAAAAAAAAGAAATATAAGTATAAGCTACTTAGAAATATGTCCGAGGAGCATTGAAAAAAATGATCTTGTTTAACATTTACAGCCATCCCATGGGTTTTGACTGAAGAATAAATTTTTGCTAATCATTGTTTTTGAAAAAATACCTAACATACGTTGCACTGTAAGTGCTTAATAAATGTGATTTATCTTTCTGTTCCCACATTCCAGCATATGGCCCTAACGATTGATCATTGATTGTGACAATAAATGGTTTTTAAGTCCTTCCTACAGGCTGGGGTGCAGCTCAGAGGCAGAGCACTTACCTAGAATGCACAGGCCCTGGGTTTCATCTCCAGCACCAGCACAAAAAAAGAGAAAAGAAAAAAAAAACCTTTCCACAAATTACCCTTTTCCAAATTGTTTGCTGATAAAAACTCACTGAAGAAGGCGAGTTTGCTGATTAAAAACTCACCTCAAATACCTTCTACATTTGTCTGATTTTGTGTTAAATTATTTTAATATCACCACTGCATATGTGCATTTGTGGGTACAGGGACATGGTGTAAGATGTTCTTATGTTGGTTATGGTCAAAAAAGCCATGGCTTAGAGTTCTTCTGGACAGAGGAAGAGGATATTTATTTTATTAGGGATTTGTGTTCACATATGGCAAAGCTGGAATAAAAGGGGAGGGGGAGCAAACATTGTTGGACATTATGTAATAATTGCCAGGGGAATTAAAAATGCAACACTGTTATCCTCATGTAACTTAATCTTTACAAAAAGTCCTTTGTGCAAAACGCCTATTACCACTTCAGGATTTGCAATTTAAAGCATTCTTCTATAACTTCAGAATTAGTCCGTTTTTAGAAAATTAATAATTTTAGTTCTTGGAGACGCTGGGGTAAATTTTTCCTTTTAGGGCCAGAGTTCTAGCTTAAGTCATGCTAGGGCAGGCAGCTCCAGAAATAGCCTGATGGGTCTCCTCTGGGTTTGGGGCCCCCTAAAGGGCAGGTTGCAGTTTATCCTGTTTCCCATTCTAAGGCAGCTCTGGAACACTAGCCCAGCGGGGAGGGCAGTGAGGAAGGCGGTGTTCAGACAGCTCACACGTACATCAAGATGGGCCCATCCTCCTAACTGAATGCTGAATTTACATTAAAACAAAGATGTGCCTGATGTGATTGGACTGAAAAACAGTACCTATGCATATTTCAGGGGCTGAGAGAGTGGCTCAGGGCTAGAGCTCTTGCCCAGCCTTCCTGAGGCCCAGGGCTTGATCCTAATGTCATTTAAAAAAAAAATTTTTTTTTTCATCTGTGTGTGGAAAAAAAAAAATCCATGAAAACCCTTGGCACAATACTGATCCATAATAAAGATGAAAAAATCATAGCTATTTAAACATTTAAAAACATTTTTATGGCTTTTGGAGATCCACCCAGTGCCTCACATGTGCTAAACATTTGCTCTACGACTGAGCTACAGCCTCAGCCCCTAGCTATTTTAAAAAAATATGCTGTTAAGCACAAAGGCAAGTTGAAATATCTCATTTTTATTAAAAAACACTAGTGTTTGTGTAACAACAATTATTTAGAGTAGCAATTTGCATGTTTTTTTTTTTTTTTTTTTTTTTTGTTTTTTGATACCAGGGATTGAACTCAGGAGTACTGGACCCTGAGCCACATCCCCAGCCCTATTTTTATTTAGGTTTGTGTTTTATTTAGAGACCGGGTCTCACTGGGTTGCTTAGGAACTCACAGTGGCTAAGGCTGTCTTTGAACTCGCAGTTCTCCTATCTCAGCTTCCCAAAGTGCTGGGATTACAGGTGTGCACCACTATGGCCGGTTTGCATCCATCTTTTAATGGTGATGGTCTCTGGGGGACAGGTTGCCATTAAGAGGGATTTTGATTATTTTGCATATATATATGTAATATATATGTGTGTATGTGTATATATTTGTTGTTGTTTGCTACTAGAGATTGAACCCAGGGACGTTTTACCACTCAACTATATCCCCAGCCCTATTTATTTTTTATTTTGAGACAAGGTCTTGCCAAATTGCTTAGGGCCTCGCTAAGTTGCTGAGGCTGGTCTTGAACTTGTGGTCTTCTTGCCTCAGGCTCCAGAGCCCTTGGGATCACAGGCGTGCGCCACTGGGCCTGGATCCCTTTCAATCTTTTTTTTTTTTTTTTTTTAAATTTATTTTTTAGTTGTAGGTGGACAGAATATCTTTATTTTATTTTTTATGTGGTGCTGAGGATCGAACCCAGTGTCTCACACGTGCTAGGCGAGCACGCTACCACTGCGCCATAACCCCAGCCCCCCCTTTCAATCTTAAGACACCCTTCCCGGCTCTTTCCCACGTGCTCCCCAGGGCTCTTAATAGATCCCTGGGTGCATGTGACATTCTCTGGTGTCATTCTTTATGAGTCGGCCCCCACCTGAAGGCAAGGGGATGTATCCGATGGCCCTGCTGTTACCTTGACTCTTGTACAGAGGTCACTTGGTGAGATGTTTGACCCCTATGGATGGATGTAGTTCTGTACTGTCCGCTCTTCTAGCTTTTCCAGAGCAGGCTCTGTTGGGTCACTGTTGCCAGTGGTGACTTCAGAGGGAGACAACAGCCCAGTTTTCCAAACCTCATTCCCTCTGGCACTCAACAAATCTAATGTGATTTTGAAAAAATTCCCGTTGACATGGTAACCTGGATTGTTTAGCCAAAATGGTCACCTGGCCCTCCTCCAAGGAGCACCACCCATTAAGTACTGGGTGTGTACGTGAAAAGTCAGGTTCTGTCTTTGTCAAGGCCCAGGTTCCCTGGGGATGTGGCACAGTATCAATGGGCTGGCCTCGCAATAGAACTGCTGGGGCAGACAAGTAGAGGATGTTTATCATAACGTGGGAAAGTGCTTCTGCTCTGGAATTACATTTAAAAAGCACAGTATGGAGTAGGATTATAGCTCCCTTTCAGGCACGCACACACACGCATGCCTGAGAGGCAGCTCATCAACTCACCAACAGGATTGCCTCTGGAGAAGACCAGGAGTGACTGACTGTTCCCTTTTTTTTTTTTGTTTTGTTTTTTATTTTCTTTTTTTTTTTGGTACCAGGGATTGAACTCAGGAGTTTTAGACCACTGAGCCACATCCCCAGCTCTATTTTGTGTTTTATGTAGAGACAGGGTCTCACTGAGTTGCTTAGCGCCTCGCCGTTGCCGAGGCTGGCTTTGAATGTGAGATCCTCCTCTCTCAGCCTCCCAAAGTGCAGGGATGATAGGCGTGTGCCACCGCCCCAGCGTAACTGTTCCCTTTTTACTTCTGTCATTTTCACATTTTCTAAAATAAGCCAATGTAACATATATATGTTTTTGATTTTTTAACCAAGTGAGAAATTTTATTTTAAAAAGGTTTTCCTCTTCTGAGAACATCTTAGGGATAATTCCACATCAACACATGTAGAGTACTTCTTTTTTAAAAATTTTTAGGACACTGTATTTATATTTCATCAAATGATATACGTGGATTTATTTATTCATCCCTCCTTGAGGGACATTTTTCTTTGGTGTATATGCTGGGGGATGGAACCCAGGGCCTGGTACACACTAGGCAAGTGCTGTACCATTGAGCTGCACCCCAAGGCCCTTGAGGGACACTTTAGTTTATTTTTTACCCTGTTATGAATAGCATAGTAACAAATATCCTTATATGTATATATAGGCAAGGTTTAAAAATACACATATTTTAGGGGCTGCAGCTCAGTGGTTAGAGCGCTTGCCCAGCATGTGTGAGGCACTGTGTTCGATCCTCAGCACCACATATAAGTAATAAATGAATAAAAGATCCATCAACAACTAAAGAAAGATTTTTAAAAGACACGTATTTTATAATATGTAAGTAATATATGAACAGGGTAGAACAGTGTAAGTAGGGTGTGTAAAAATAGGCCTCCAACTGCTGTGCCCCCAGCTGTGTTCTTCCAGACTGTTCCTTGCATACACAAGCATGGGGCCTCCTTCTCTGGTTTTTCACAGCACTTTACAAACCTGTTCTGCAACCTCGCAGCCTCCTCCCATGTTGGCCCTCGAGGGAGCTGAATGAATAGATCCAGCCTAACCCTCGCTGTGGGGCGGGTGGGCCTGCTGTACGTGTCTTTCTCTTATCAACTCAGTTAAGTACACAGAGATCCCAAGATGATTGGCACTTTGCCAGATAGTTGAGCCCAGCCTCTGAAAACTCGAGTCTGGGAAATAAATGGTGAGACTGACTTTGGACCCGGCAGTCTTGCTTCATAGCTGATGCTCTTCTCAAATGCACTTTGCTATCTTGCACGTTTGTGGTTATCCTGGTTTTTTTGTTGTTGTTGTTGTTGTTGTTTTATTGTATGTTTTTTCAGTGCGAGAGATTCCTCATGTTTGTGGTTTCTTGTTTTTAGTGGTTGAATATCATTTCATGGGAAGACCATGTTTCCCTGTGCTCAGGCAGGGGTGCACTTGCCAGAGAACTCCCCAGGAGGGCAGTGGCCAGGGCAAAACGTTTGTGGGTTTAGACTCAGCTGGGCACTACTGATTGCCTGTCCCAGAGGTCGCCCCAGCATACATGCGCCACCATGCATGGGCACCTGCTCCTCCTGCTCTTGCCAACTGGGATTGTATTTGTTTATTACTCCCGGAGGGAGGCTCTAACAGTCTAGCCAAAATGCAGTGATCACCCTAGAATGAGACGGAGGAACTAGCGTCTGATGACTCACTGGGCAGAGAGGTGTCCCTGCCACAGAGCCACAAGAGGCCCTGCCCTGGCAGCCTTGAGCTTCAGCTATGCTCAGTGACCATGGAAGAAACTCAGAGGCAGCCAACATGTTTTGTGCTCTGGAAATTGAGTTGGGAAGTTATATCTAGCATCTTGGGTCCCAGCTGAATAAAGGAAAAAAAGAGTAATCCTGGCATAGGGCAGGAAGCTATTCTGTGACCTGGTGTCTGGAGAATAGAAAGCTCCGGAAGCTTGAGCCCGGCTGTGGGGAATCGCCTTTCTAAATGATGTGCATGTGCTAAAATGCTGCAATCCTTTGTGCAAATGTGCTGGGGGTGTTTATTAATAAGGGTTCCCCTTTTTGTTTAAAAATTTTTCTAGCAGCCTTATTGAAATATAATTCACATACCATATAATTTACCCATCTAAAATGTCCAATTCAAGCTGGGCATGGTGGCGCACGCCTGTAATCACGACACTTTGGGAGGCTGAGACAGGAGAATCATGAGTTCAAAGCCAGCCTCAGCAATGGTGAGGCGCTAAGCAACTCAGTGAGACCCTGTCTCTACATAAAACACAGAATAGGGCTGAGGATGTGGCTCAGTGGTCGAGTGCCCCTGAGTTCAATCCCTGGTACAAAAAAAAAAATCCAATTCAGTGGCTTTTGGTATATTCATGAAATGATGCACTCATCACCAAACACCAAGAAGAAACCCCAAATCCCTTAGTAACTACTCCCCTAGCATCTCCATTCTGCCCAGCCCTAGGTAACCACAATCTATTGTCTCTATAGATGTGCCTTTTCTGGACATATTGGATACATAGTCATGTAAGTGGCCTTTTGTGTCTGGCTTCTCTTACTTGGCATAAAAGGCCGCTTCCATGACTACAGAATGTTAGAACAAGGAAATCCAGGGCTTTATTCCTTTTTATTGCTGAATATTATTCCATTGTATGGATACACTGCATTTCAAAAATATAGCCACAGTAGACCTTTTTATGCATTGTTACGAATGCTGCTGCTATCATGTGCCCATGTTCTCATTTCTCCTGGATAGATACTAAGGAGTGGAATCTCCAGGTCACATGGAGACTGTGTTCTGACCCTTAGGCTTTTTACAAAAGAGCAGCAACTGGGACGTGGCAGGCTTGGGTTTGAGTCCTGGATCTGCCATTGCCCAGCTGCTGTTGGTCTTTTGGCAAGAAGCCCCCTTTGCTCCCTGAGTCCTGTCCACAGACCAGGGAACAATCCTACCTGCCCATCTGCGATCACAAGTTGCCATGAGGTGCAGGCAGGATGCTGTTGGACAAGGGCTTCCAAGAAGCAAGGGTGTTGGCTAGGGAATGTTATTGCTTTGATTATTATTATTATTTCCATCTTTCCCTTCCTCTCTAGCCAGGGCTCTGAATTTTGCTGGTTGCAGGAGATCAGTTGCAGCTGCTGTTTACAACAGAGAGATTTCTTTAGGATCTCTTTTTGGTTAGTTTCTTTTACAATTATTTCCATTATTGATTATAGACATGCTCCATGTTCCTTATAGAAAACAATGCAAATGCAGCAATAATTGCTATTAAAGTCTTAGCATTTCAGAATTTTCTACATTTCAGTATACATATAGAACAAATAAATAAATCTTTTGATTACTATCGTAGGATTGTGCTAGATATGCTTTTCAGTAACCAATTTTTCTTTAGCAGACAGTAGATCGTCAATAACTTCCATATCAGTAAATACAGATTTTTAAAATATTTCTCAATGTGGGGGGCAAGTGATTATTGGGGATTGAGCCCAAGGGTACTCTACCATTTCACTGAGCTATATCCCTAACTCTTTTTATTTTTTAATTTTGAGACAGAGTCTTTCTAAATTGCTGAGGCTGACCTCAAACTTGGAATCCTTCTGCCTCAGCCTCCCGAGTAGCTGAAATTACAGGCATGCGCCACTGTGCTGTCTTGTTTTTGGTACTGGGGATTGAACTCAGGGGTTCTCGACCACTGAGCTACATCCCCAGCCCTATTTTGTGTTTTATGTAGAGACAGGGTCTCACTGAGTTGCTTAGCACCTCGCCGTTGCTAAGGCTGGCTTTGAACTCACAATTCTCCTATCTCAGCCTCCCAAAGTGCTGGGATTACAGGCTTGCACCACTGTGCCTGGCCTATCTTGTTTTTTGATGGTTCCATGACAGTCTATTGTATGAATTTATAGTTTCTTTAAAAATTGCCTTTTGTGGGCTATTGGACCATTTCCTTATTTTCTTTGTTGTCGTTGCTACATGCAATACTGGGTTCCACAGAGTTTACAAAACCTCTGAGTCCACATGGTACAGCGTGAGGCAGCCACACAGCAGGGTAGGCCTCCTTCCACCCCAGAGCTTGGCCATGGGTCCTCACTTCTTTCTGCTCCTCTTATTTTCTTACTAAGTCTGGTGTAAGCCTATTTCTATTTTCCAAGAGGAAAGAAGAGTCAGGCTGACTCAGAACTGTATTTCTTGGAGTCTAGAGAAGGAACGACAGGCCCAAACATCCACTTGCAAATGTCCCAGCTGACATTTCAAGGAGGCCTCAGTGAGCCACTGGATGCTGAAGATCCAAAGGCCTTGATTGGTGTGACAGTGGTGGTAATGATAGGAACACCAAAGGACAAAGCAACAAGACCAGCTCATGTGCCAAAGAAACAGCAAACATCTCACCTGTTCATCTGGCCTCACTCCCAGCATCCTTCAGGAAATATACTGGTGTTAATATTAGTAGTAAATGCTTATTTTTCCTTTTTGTTTCTGTATTTTCAGGCTTTGAAGAACCAAAGCCTTTCTGTTCACCAGCCAAGGTTATATTTTACATCTTATTAAACACCCTCAACCCCCTCTTCTATGTGAGATTAATCAGGCACTCAACCATAGTTTGGGAATCTTTAGAACTAGAGCATATTCAACCCTTAGGAGTTATCTAACTGCTGGGGCTGTAGCTCCGTGGTAGAGCACTTGCCTGGCATGTGTGAGGCCCTTGGTTCCATCCCCAGCACCACACACACACACACACACACACACACACACACACAAAATCATCTAATCCAGTGGTTTTTGTTGCTTATTAAATTTGATTTACACATGTAATACCTAGAAACATTCTCATTGTAAAGCTAAAGTTTCCTTGATTGACCTCTCCTCCTCTTCTCTATTCAGAGATATCCTTTATGTCACTTTGGTGTGAATCTTTTTAGCACCTCTTTTAAAGCATTTACATATAGATACACATGCACCTAGACACACACAACCTTAGCAAATCCTTAGCAATGACCTTCAGGTTTCCTCCACCAGAAAAGGTGTGATAGTGTTTGTATTGTTCTACAACTTGTTTTTTTCCTCCTAAGCCATAGGTCTTAGGAATTACCCATGTTGGCACCTTATTCTTTGTAGTGGCTGCATATGAAAGTAACCATCATGCTATGGATGGGCTGGTGCTTTGCACTTGAGTATGAGAGCATTGACAGCCGTTGGCCGACTTACCTGGACACACCTGGGTAGGTGATAGAAATGGCTGGGCCGCAGATTAGTGCAAGAGAAGGTCCATAGCCATTGCCAGACGGCTCTCAAAAGTGCCAGTACCTCTTCTGCTCCCCTCAAAGTGAGAACATCCACTTCCCAGGCCGCTATCCTGATAGGTTTCCTGACCTGATAGTAAAATGTTAAACCAGTGACATTCAGCTCACGCTGAGTCACCTATAGTGAGCATTGCTACCTCAGGGACCCAGTGTCTCCAGGGAGCGTGCCTATCCCAGGTGCAGGGACTACAAAAAGTCTTGGCCACCAATAGTCCAAACCTGCTTCTTCTTCCTCTGTAAACAAGGGTGTAGAGGTTCCACTCAGCTGGTCTGTGGTGGTGAAACCAGACTCAAGGGACCCGGATGTTAGCACAGGGCTTTTATATTACGCTGAGAAAAATAAGAAAAGGCAATTGCATTAAATACACCCATTGCTAATGGCATGGTTTTTGGGGGGTCTGGAAACAAGGTGATTTTGACCCTATGAAATACCACACCTTCTAGTTGTGAAATATTTTCTTCCTTGACTGATTTTTTGGCTGTTTTTGCTTTGCCAGCAAGCCCTGGCATTCATACAGGTGATTTCTGGTGATAATTCTCATGGACCGGGACAGCCTCTCTGGTGGGTGGGTTAGAGAGTGATGGAGTCACCATCTGAGGCCTAGAGAGCTTCAGATGAGTGTCTCTGGCAGAGATCAGGATATCTGCTTAAACAGACTGAGAAGGACGTCCCACTAACTTCTCAGACTGACCAGCTGGGGTCGAAGCCTGTTCCTGCCTTTTTGAACAACTTCAAGATGAGAGGTGACTGTAGCACATTTTTATTTTATATTTTTTTTGCTGTGCTGGGATTGAACCCAGGGCTTGCTCATGCTATGCAAGTGCCCTCCCACCAAGCCACACCTCCAGCTCTGTGATACTTTTTTAAAGTACAGGGATCAAAATTTAGAAAATGTTTTAAGATGTAAAAATATCTGCTGTGGGGTCATTTATAAGAGAGAAAAATCAGTAACCAGTTCAAAGTCTAACAGGAGAACAGGGGAGTAGTTGGGTCAATAACAATAAACTCGGTGGATTATTATATTACTCTTAAAACAGGCTGCAAACTGATTTGTCAATTTTACAATTACTTGATATAATGTTCATGTTAAAAAATTTAAGCACTTTGGGAGGCTGAGACAGGAGAATCGCGAGTTCAAAGCCAGCCTCAGCAAGGGCGAGGCGCTAAGCAACTCAGTAAGACCCTGCCTCTACATAAAACACACACAAAAAAGGGCTGGGGATGTGGTTCAGTGGTCGAGTGCTCCTGAGTTCTATCCCTGGTACCAAAAAAAAAAAAAAAATTTAAGTGACTTTTCATGGGCTGTAATTTACAAGAGTTTTTTTTTTAAGAAGAGAACTGGGCATAAATTTATATATATATTAATATATATTAATATATATAAATTTATATATATTAATATATATTTATATATAAATTTATATATATAAATATATCTATATATATGTTTAGATATATATATATAATTTTTTTTTTAGTCCCAGGAATTTAACCCAGGGCCTCACACATGCTGCACCACTGAGTTATACCCTGCAACTCCCAGACTTTCAATGTGATCTAGCAGATAAGTCCTACTGAGACTGTCCTTCTGCACAAGTGTGCAGAAGTTTAGAGACAGGAATGTTCACATCAGCACTGTTTGTACTAGGACATCTTGGAGATAATCCAAGTACCAATCCACGGGAGGTTAGACAAATACCTTAGGGTACATGTATACAATATATATCCTACAGTCCTGGAAAGGAAGTGGGGTCAGCAGGGCAGTCTGTCACATGACATGGAAAGCCATCCAGGATCCTGCGTGAAGTGGGGGGAAGTAAGAAGCAGAATATGTGAAGTGCAAACCATGGCTCCTAAATACAGGTTGCTCTTGACAAGGCAGAGGAAAAACTTGCAGAGTAGTTACATCAGCCACTGTCGGCCAGCTGTGGTTTTCAAAGGAAGGGGACATGGTTAAGGAGGACTTCCACTTTCTAGTTCAGAGTTCTATAGTGTTTGCAGTTTTTACTCAAAGAAAATCATCCTTTTGGAATCAGGGGAAAAAAAATCAAGGTTGCTGATTTCAGCCTTCCTAAAAAAAAAAAAAAGATTACACACCTGTAAACCCAGCCACTCTGGAGGCTAAGGAAGGAGGATCGCCAAATTCCAAGGCCAGCCCCAGCAATTCAACAAGACCCTGTCTCCAAAAATTAAAAAGGCTGGGTATGTGGCTCAGTGGTAAAACACCCCTGGGTTCAACCCCTGGCACCAAAACAAACAAAACAAAAAGTCCTCAAAAACCTGGAGAACTCATTCCAGCCTGGATCACAGTTGCTCTGGGTGGATGGCATATTGTGGATTTGGTTTTTTTCTTTGCCTTCTGTATTTTTCAAGCATTTTACTGAGCCTAGATGAGCTTCTGTATTATAAGGAAAAATTATGCCCTTTATTTGGGGGGCTTTGCAAAGATTAGAAAGCTCCAGTGAGCTCAATGTGTGTACACGTGATACTGAGGGTCTAGCTTCTTTGCCTGGTTGCTTCTATTTTGACAGGGGTCCCATTGAGGCCTCCAGGCTAGTGGGGTGGTGGGCACGGTGCAGCCCTGTCTGGGCTGGAGTCCCTGGGAAGCCAGACCACTACAGAGGCTGGCCAGGGTTACTGAGGGATGCTAGCGGGGGCATGGGAAGGTCTGGGATTGCTGTTCTTTACATTCTCTCCCATGTTGGAGCTGCTGTGGGCCCACGATGCCAAAACAGTGTCCAGCCCACCATCTTGTCTTCTTCCCATGGCTCAGCCTCTGGCCTGGAAGGGAGTTTTGGTCTCATTGAGTCTGGAGAGACCAAAGGGCAGAGATTCAGATTCTTAAGGAAGAAAGCAGAAGAGGGTTGCTACCCACCATGGGTGTTGGAGTTGATTTGGGACAAGGAAGATACTACCTTGGCATCACAAAGGCAATACAATGGACATTTTTTGGGTTATGGTGCTATGGGTTAAATCCTGGTCCTCGCTCATGCTAAGCACATGCTCTTCCACCAAGTGACACCCCCACCTTCCCAGATAAAATGGACTTTTCCAAACAAAAATAGGATTGTACCAAGTCTTAGCCTGTTTTCTGTTACTATAACAAAATAACTGAGGCCAGGTTATTTATAAAGAACATGTTTATTTGCCTTGTAGTTCTGGTGGCTTTCAAGTCCAAGAGCAAGGCACCGGCATCTGGTGAGGGCAATTTTAGCTGCATCATAATATGGCAGAGGGCATTTCATAGCAAGACAGAGTGTTTGCCAGTTCTGATCTCTCTACCTATTCTTAAAAAGCTACTGATACCATCATGGAGGCCCCACCCACAAGACCTCATCTTATCCCAAGTGTCAACTCCCAAAGGTCCCACCTCCAAATAACATTAACATATGAATTTGGGAATTAAGTTTGCAAACATGAATTGTTGGGGACACATGGCATACCATAATACTGTTTAGCAGCTTGTTTGCTTTCTAATACGCTTTGGACATCGTTAGCATGGTATCTTCTCTTCTTTTTTTCTTTTTATGAGGCTCTGCGGATGAAGCCAGGGTCTCATGCATGCTAGGCAAGCACTCTGCCACTGGGCTACAACCCCAGCCTAGTACCTTATTTTTATTCTTGACTTTTTGGCTATAAGTGAAAAGGTGTGTAATTAAGATGTGTCACTCTGCCCATAAGAACGTCATGCCCATGAGAACAAATAGGGTCTCTTGGGGACTGTTCTGCCCCAGGGGAAATGGCAGGATGAGAGGAGGCTGGGCTGCTCCTGGACTGAGCTAATGTTCCCTTTGTCTTCTGCAGGAAGCCTGGAAGCACGCGATTGAGAAGGCCAAGCACATGCCCGACCCCTGGGCTGAGTTCCACCTGGAGGACATTGCCACGGAACATGCTACTCGGCACAGGTCAGCGGCTCATCTGGGGGCTTTGAGGAGTCCCTAGAGCCAGGGATCTGTTCACTATCAGGGAGGCCCAAATACCCTTGCAGTCACAGAGAAGGGAATAACAGATCAAGCACCCCCAGTCTGGAAGCCCAAGTTTCAGTTTTCAGAGCATTTTAGATTAGCAAGTTAGGGTTGCTCAACCAGTTAAGTCTATGCAAATATTCCAAAATCCAAAAAAATCTGAAATCTGGAATGTTTCTGGTTCCATGCATTTTAGATAAGGAGTACTCAACTTTTAATAACTGTGGACAATATCTGAGTGTTTGTGCATGCTGCAGGCACTACGCATTATCTCACTGAGTCCTTCTAACAGTCCCACAGGGTATGTATTAGGCAGGTGAAGCTGAGCTATGCTGCGGTAACAAATAGCCCAGGGACTTTATGCAACAAAGTGTATTTCTTATATATTTGAAGTGGGGTGAAAGTTGAGGACTCTTTAGGAGGCTCGGGGACCCAGGTTACTTCCTTGTGGCTCCATCAATTCACTTGTGACCCCATAACTGCCACCAAAGGGAAGGAGAACTTTGAGGAAGCACAGCAGCTTTTCAATACTTGCCTTGAACCAGGAAGTGGCCTCCATTTCCCATGCATTTCAGTAGTGAGCTCTAGTGACAGGGCTCCACCTACCTAGCTACAGAGGTTTGAAAAGTGTTGCCGCTCCTTCCCTGTTCCTGTAGTACTATCCTCCTTCCTCATGAACTCGTCGTTACACCACTGTGGGGTCAGTGTGGGGCAGTCTGGCAGGGCAGGTACAAGCTGTGCTCCTTTCCACTTCTGAGAGCACTGTGGTAGCTGGCTGGTGACACACAGCTTCCAGGCTGAGGACACTAGGCCCCCAGAAAGGCCCTGGGGATCACCAGCCTGGGAAAGTGAACATGTGCTGGGCTGGCTATGTCCCCAAGCTCAGCTGTGATCTGGGACCAGGCCAAAATGTTTATTTCCTAATTAAAGTAGCTGACTTCACTTGCCCTGGCTGCTAGTGGTAGGAGGCCATGCCTTGAATCTCCTGATATTTCTGAACTAGAGGCTTCCTTCTCAGTTCCTGGGTTTTCCTGAGTTCTGGTGCAAGCTGGCCCTTTACTGGAACAGATTTCCTGTCCATATGGGTGGTACCCAAGGCTGATTGAGAGCAGGGTTCTTATTTAAACCAACCTGAGTTTGAATCCTGAAATCTCAGGCAGGTTACTTTGCCTCTCTTAGCCTCAGTTTCCCCATCTGGAAATTGGGTGTAATAAGTAGTAGTCTCAGCATCACTGGTTGAGGGAACTGGAATGAAGCGAATCATGTGAGCTCGGTAAACTTTGACCACTCTGGCCTTTATGATGTTAGTGGCTGTGAGTCAGTAAAACCCTTACCAGATCACATACTTCCCCTGCCCCAATCCCTGGGTCCCTCTCAGTTTGCAGGTAAGGGAGGATTATTTTCATTACTTTCCTCTCTAACTAGTAATAAAAACAATCATCGCTATTATTTATTGAGCACCATATTGCCAGGGGCTGGTTGCAAGCAAATTTGCCACTGTGAAGAGCCTCCTCCCTGGGCCTGGGGAGTTCCCTGTCAGGTCTCTGCCTATTTTTCCTTGCAGAGGTTTCAGGCTGTGAAAAACCTGTTCTCACCAGAGCTGAGAATGTTCTGGAGTCTGCCTGAGCTGAGGAGTGGGCCAAGAGAGGCCTCAAGCAGAGCTCAGAACACCTCGGTGCGGGGGAGGTTTTAGATGTTAGTGATCCACTGAGCTGAGGAGCTTCCCACTAGGCAAACGTGTTTGGGGCCTAGCCAGGCCCAGGGCCAGATGTGCTCTAGGAAAGAGGATTCCTGGGAGGGGAGAAACAGAATGTTCCAGAACCTTCTCAATCTGTCTCTACCTTAGGTGTTTAACCAGCAGCTCTTTTCCTGGCTAGACTCAGAGACAGGACCCTCTCCTTCCCCTACCTGCAGTAGAACAGTGCTTACTTCTTGGGAAATATTCCTATCTATCCGGCTGGGCTTGGCCCAGGTGCTTGGTAAGATGGAGAGTACAGATGCCTCTCTCCCAGGGAAGTTCTGTCTGTTACAAAGACCAATTATAATAAGGATATTTCTGCATTCAGTCACTCATCAGACATGCATTTAAGTATCCACACACACCAGGCCTCACGAGGGATGACCCAGGAGGTCAGCAGGGCCTGTGGGCCAAGATAGGGAGAGGGCTGGGTCCTGGGGGCCATGGGGACCCCAGAGGGTCTTTAGTGTTTAGCCAGTTAGAGACAGGATCGGATTATGATGCTGCCTCCTGGGATGGACACTGGTCTCTGCAGGTACAACGCTGTTACGGGGGAGTGGCTGGAAGATGACGTTCTGATCAAGATGGCCTCTCAGGTGAGCTGGGCCCTGGGCTCCAAGGGGACAAGGCTGAGTAGGGACTTTCTTTAGCCAACCTCAGTCCCTGCACCTTCCCTTTCATTCCTACTTTATTTGATCTTCTGAACCTTTGGAATTATTTATGTTATATTGTGCCTTTTAAGTAATAGTTTTATTGAGGAATCATTCATATGCCAACAATTTGCCCATTTAAAGTATATAGCGCTGGGTGTGATGGTGCATGCCTGTGATCCCAGTGGCTTGGGAGGCTGAGGCAGGAGGATCACGAGTTCGAAGCCAACCTCAGCAACTTAGTGAGGCCCTAGGCAACTCAGTGAGACCCTGTCTCTAAATAAAATACAAAAAAGGGCTGGGGATGTGGCTCAGTGGTTAAGTGCCCCTGGGTTCAATCCCTGGTACCAAAACAAAAAACAAGAGTTTAAAGTATATAGTTTAATTGTTTTTAGTATATTTACAGAGTTGTGCGACTCTCATCATTATTAATTCTATTTTCACCTTCCCCAAACAAAATCCCGCACCAACCAGCAGTCACTCCCCATTCCCATAACTCCTCCCATCCTGGCAACCACGAATCTACCTTCTGTCCCTGTAGACTGGTCTATACTACACATTTTATATCCTAAGATACCATGTATCAAAAGACTATTCCCAGCACTTTTGTTGAAAATCAGTTAACTGTAAATATATTTATCAGTTCTTTAAAATTGGAGGTCACTACCTATAACTGAGCTATGGAATAAATTCAGAAGGTTGCAACTAGCCTTTTGAAAAGTAGAAAATAGAGTTCTTCCTGCTTAGTAAGAGTAAGGATCATGCTGGGAAACTTTTCTTAGTGTAACATGCATAGCTTGGCTAGGGATATAGCTCAGTGGTAGAGCCAGTACTTAGCATGCATGAGGCTCTGGGTTCAGTCCCCAACACCAAAAAGAAATGCCTATAGCTTAATGAGTTTACACAAAGTGGATGCACAGATCAAGAAACAAAATATAGCCAATGCCCCCAGAAGCCCATCTCATGCTGTTCCCTCCCAGCAAGCATAAGCACTACTCTGTTTCTATCACGCTGTTAAGTTTTGCCAAAATAAAATTAATAAAAATAATAATTTGTTTTTCACTGCTGGGGATGAACCCAGGGCTTTGCACATGCTAGGCAAGCACTCTACCACTGAGCTATAACTCCAGCCCCATTTTGCCAGTTTTTACCAATGGAGCCACACTGACAGGGTTCTTTTGAGTATGGCTTCTTTTACTCCACCTTTTGCATTCATTCTCGTTGCTGTATGATATTTCATCAAACGAACAGACCTAGTTGATTTATCCAGTCTATTGTTGATGACACTCACATTGTTTCCACTACTTTTCAAAAGAGGGTGTTAGTTTTCTGTCACTGTGACAAAATACATGAGATAATCAACTCAAAAGAGAAAAGATTTATTTTGGCTCATGGTTTCAGAGGCTTCATTTCATGGTCACTTGACCCTATGTCTTTGGGCCTGTGGCAGCACCGTACATAATGGCAGGAACACATTGTGGTGGAGGCCTGTTCACCTCATGGTGGCCAGGAAATGAAGAGAGGAAGAAGAGGGGCTGGGGTCTAACTATCCCCTTCAAGCATACCCCCTCCCCAGTGACCTAACTTCCTTCTCTTAGGCCCCACCTCCTAAAGGTCCTACCACCTCCCAATAGTGTACCATGGGTTGGTGAACAAACCTTCAACACATGGGCCTCCTCCTTGACTCTGCAGCCTCTAGACTGGAAGGCCTATCAGGTTTTGGTGCTGGGGTGCAGGAGAGAGGGGTTAAGGATATTAGGATTGAGATGGGGTGCAGGCATCTTCTGGGTGGGTAGCGTCTGAGAGGAACATCTCCTGCCTCAGGCTTGCTTCTGGGTGGGACATGGGGACTTATAACTGTCTGTGTGGTGTCTTTCAGCCTTTTGGCCGTGGAGCGATGAGAGAGTGCTTCAGGACGTAAGTGACTCAGCCTGGCTTATGGGGTTCTGCCCAGACTTGGCCAGGCTCCTAAGAGCTAGGAAATTGGGACCTTTTAAGCCAAGGACTGGAGACAGGGCCTCTCTGCCTTTTTAAAGCCTAAGTTCTGTCTGGGAGTGGTAATGCATGCCTATAATCCCAGTGCCTCAGGAGGCTGAGGCAAGAGGATTGCAAGCTCAAGACCAGCCTCAGCAACTTAGCAAGATCCTAAGCAACTTAGTAAGACCTTGTCTCAAACTACAAAATAAAATAAAAAGGGACTGGGGGTGTGGCTCAGTGGTTAAATGCCTCTGGGTTCAATCCTCAATACTAAAACAAAAACAACAACAACAAAAAGCCCAAGTTCCTCTCCGTCTGGTGTCTGTTGGACCACACCTTGGACCTGGCTGTGGGGGTGGGCTCAGGAGAACAGGGTCAAGGAAAAGGGGATAGGAGACCTTTAACAGAGACCCTGCATCTCAGCTCTTTGAAGTATTCAGTGGGGTTGGGACGCCCCTCCCACCTGTGCATTTTGTTTCTGACTCCAGTTATCCATGTCAAGTCAGGCAGGTCCTCGGTGAACCCCAGGGTGCCCACACAGGCTCTCTCCTCCTTTCACCCAGGAAGAAGCTTTCCAACTTCTTGCATGCCCAGCAATGGAAGGGTGCCTCTAACTACGTAGCCAAGCGCTACATTGAGTCCGTGGACAGGGACGTGTACTTTGAGGACGTTCGCCTACAGATGGAAGCCAAGCTCTGGGGGGAGGAGTATAATCGGCATAAACCCCCCAAGCAGGTGTGTAGCCCCCTTCCCTGCCTCCTTCCCACTCTGTCCCATGTTGTGGGGACGGTGTCTGGGGATGGGAGGGGGTGGTGCTTACAGGGGCCTTTCTTCACCTTTTTTTTTTTTCTGGTACCAGGGATTGAACTCAGGGGCACTCGACCACTGAGCCACATCCCCAGCCCTATTTTGTGTTTTATGTAGAGACAGGGTCTCACTGAATTGCTTAGCACCTCGCCGTTGCTGAGGCTGGCTTTGAACTCGTGATTCTCCTGTCTCAGCCTCCCAAAGTGCTGGGATGACAGGTGTGTGCCACCACGCCCGGCTCTTTCTTCACTTTTTTAACAGTAGGTAATAGCAACCTCCATTTGTGGAGCACAATGAGCCACATACTCTATATGCAGAGTCATCTATCCCTCAAAAGTGGGCTCTGAGGTTATAATGTTTTTAATCTCCACGTCCAGATGGGATCTGTTAGCATTTTTGTTTGCATGATGAAAACTTATGTAGACTGGAAGGAAATTCATTGTTTCATGCACCAAAAAAATAGTGCCAGCTATAGACATGGCTGGATCCTGGACCCAAGTGAGGTTATCAGGACTCTTCCTCCCTCTCTGGCCTGGGTGTTGCCCTGTGTTAGCAGCACTCTTAGGCAGCCTCTTCACTTGTAGCATGTGGTCCCTGGCAGCTCCAGGCTTACTTTCTGTCTTCAGAGCAACCTTGTTAAAAGGACAATACTTATTTTTCCTTAACTTCCAATGAAAGTGTCAGAATTGGATTTTTGAAAAAAATTTGGAGGGTACTGAGGATTGAACTCAGGGGCACTTGACCACTGAGCCGCATCCCCAGTCCTATTTTGTATTTTATTTAGAGACAGGATCTCAATGGGTTGCTTAGCACCTCGCTGAGGCTGGCCTTGAACTCGCAATCCTCTTGTCTCAGCCTCCCAAGCAGCCGGAATTACAGGTGTGCACCAGTGTGGCTCAGAATTGGATTTTATTGGTTCTGATGAGGTCGGATGCTTATACCTGAGCCAATCACAATGACCAAGGGAAAGGAGTAGGCAGATTAGGCCTGCTTGAGCCTTGTACTCACCCTTAGAGCCAGGAAGATAGGGCATCCACCCAGGCCACATGGACCGAGACTGGGGATGCAGTGCCTTCCAAGAAAAAGCAGGAGGCGTGGGGAATGGACACAGTGTTGGCTTCCTGAGGAACTCAGAGCTCAGTGAGGTTAACTGAGTTGCCTAACTAGGTGGAGGTGGTGCCATGGCTCAAATCCAGGCCTTCCCAATCTCTGCCAGCTTGGCCCCTTCACTTAAGACCCAGGTTTTTACAAAAATGAGGCCAAGCAGAACTTCCTATTGCCTATGGACATCTGAGGAATTATTGCTTCGTGCCTCTGCCCTGCCTAAATTCACAGCTCAGCCCCCACTGCTGGGGCACCTACTAGATACAAGGCACCAACCAACTCCTGGGGGTGTCAGGAGAGTTGCACTTCCAGGCAACTAGCAGAATTTTTTGAGCACCTGCCATCTGCAAAGCCCTCGATTAAGCACACTTGGAATGGACAGAAGAAACTGCAGTCCCCACGCTCAGTGGTTGTGATCTCCTCAGAATCTGGCTGCACTTGCCTTTATCTGTCCAGTCCTTACGTGGCTAGCTCCTTCTCACAGTTCGAGTCTCAGCTCACGTGTCACCTCCTTGGCAAGGCCACCTGTGACCATCCTAAATAAAGTCACCCTCCCACTCCCACTACCTCTGCCACGTTATTCTGGTTTGTTCTCTTTTCTTTTCTCCTGAGCAGTTAGTGCTTCTGGAAGAGTCTTGTGCATGTAGTGAATATTTGAGTTGCTTTCCCCTGAGGGCAGGGATTTTGGTATCTAGTAAATAGTAACGTGATTGCATTAAGGGAGGGAGCTAAGTGTACTGGTTGTCCCACTGCCCCTTGCCCAAGAACCCTTCTGGCCAAGCAGGTGGCCCTGCCACGAGCATCCTTGTAGAGACAGAGCCAGCATGGGAGGTGGGAGCCCTTGAGGATGGCCCTTCTTTCCTCAGGAACAACTGAGAAGTCCTCAGCTCTCAGCTCTGGGCATCTGTGAGCCTCCAAAGCTATGGTTCACCTATCTGGTGACTCAGCCTCCCTGAATAGTTATTTTCTTGGGAAACCCAGAACCTGGTTCCTCCCATGTTGTGGGTGGCACTGAGGGTGGCGGGTGCTCTGAGTGAGTCCTTATGTAGCAAGATAAAATATGTAAACCACAGGTCTTTCCTACCCACTTTACAAACTGTGTGTAACATTCATACATTTTCTCCTATGTGTAACATTAAACCTATACTTTCCAAAAATTTCGGCACAAACGTCCAAGTTCCTCATAATTCCCCATTGCAGGGAGAGAACCTCTCCTTACAGGTTGGTGGAGATGACTAAACTCATGTCTGCTGATGATAATGATGTTGCAAACATCGACTGACTCCTGTGTATCAGCAATTTAATCTTTATACTAAGTCTGAGATTCCCCTCTGCACAGGGAGGAAACCGAGGCACGGGGGAAGTAACGAACTGCACTTCACAGTATGTGTGGAAGGCACAGCCTAAGTTGCTGGCAAATATTCCTGCAAATGTGTTGACAGAAAATGGTTTCTCTCTTGCTCATGTAACATTCCTGCTTTGGGGTGCTTCCCATCCTTAAAGTCATCTGGAGGCCCAGTTCCTTCTGTCTTGCCTTGCCATCCCTGGGGTTGCTCTGGGCCACAGGTCGATTCTGGTTCACCAGCAAAGTCCATGTTGCAGGGCAGGCTGCAACTATGGCATTGCTGCTCCCTTCCCATTGGCTGGGTGTGCTCACATGACTGTCCTAGCTGCAAGGGAGGCCGAGCAATGCCATCTCTTTGTGATGCATCCTGGGGATAATTAGTAGTTCTACCACAGACAGCTGGGAAGTGGTGGAGTCAGGATCAGACCCCTCCACACCCTGCCTTTTTGCCTGACTTCACTCCCTGACTTCCCCCCAGGTGGACATCATGCAGATGTGCATCATTGAGCTGAAGGAGAGACCTGGCCAGCCACTCTTCCACCTGGAGCACTACATTGAGGGCAAATACATCAAGTACAACTCCAACTCAGGCTTTGTGCGCGATGACAACATCCGCCTGACTCCGCAGGTGAGGCCCTGGCTTGCTCTGCATACACCTACACTCTCCACTCACCCTAGCCCTTTGGACAAAGTGAAGCCTGGCCAGGCTCAGCTCTAGAAAGGAAGATCCTTGTGGGAATGAGGTCTCATATCCCCAGAGGCCCCCCAGACCCCTTGGAGTGTTCCGAAGGCAATTCTGTTCCTGGAAACCTGTCACCCCGTGCCAACTTCTACCAGCAGACCTAAGTTGGCCACAGGATTTGCATCCTCGACATCCCTGCAGAACTGAACAGTCTTCCTTCCTTGTCTTGTCCTCTAAACAATTCCTCTTTGCAGAGAAAGCACCCCAACAGGGGCAGAGCTGGGATGTTATACATCCCAGCCACCACAGTGACTGGCCAGTGTCTGCAGAGTTCACAGCCTGGGCTTTTACAACCAACTTTTTCTAACTATCCCTGCAGGCCTTCAGCCACTTCACATTTGAGCGTTCTGGCCATCAGCTGATTGTGGTGGACATACAGGGTGTGGGCGACCTCTACACCGATCCGCAGATTCACACAGAGATGGGCACAGACTTTGGAGATGGCAACCTAGGTCAGTGGGGAAGCCAGAGCATCCTTCCTCCTAGCATCTGCAAGTTCTTTACACACCCAAGGAAACAGACTGAGACAGGATGGGCCTTCCCATGTTCATCGAGATGGGAGCCTGGGATATCTGATCCTCACTTCCAGCTCAGCATGTTTCCACCTACCCTGGCCATGTGGCTGGTACCCACATTGCCTCTCCCCTGTTCCTGTGCAAAGCGACACTCCAGATACCCCTGTTCTGTCCACAGGTGTCCGAGGGATGGCTCTCTTCTTCTATTCTCATGCCTGCAACAGAATATGCAAGAGCATGGGCCTCACTCCTTTTGACCTCTCACCCCGGGAGCAGCACACATTGAATCAGAACACCAAGCTACTGGTGGGTGCCCAGGGTGAACCTGCTGGGACTGGCTGGCCCGTCTGCCAGGCAGCGAGCCCTGCTTTTCTATGCTGGTAGCTAGACCTGGCAGTGCTGAATTAAAGAATATCAGGGCCCCAAAAGATCCATCCCATCTGTTCCTCAACCCATCCCTTCCAACTTGGTGCACAGAGCCCTTCTGAGGGTCCCCATAATAAAGTAGCTGGTATCTACTCGAGTTGGGCCCATTTGTGATCAGAGTGAGGAAAACAGGCAGGTAGGGAAGGAAAGAAGGGTGTGGTGTGTGCTTGTGTGGTATATTGACAAATGAGAGATTAGACTTACACCTGGCTCTTTGGGCATCTTATTGTGTGCAAGATCAGACCACCCCACCACACCCCTGCTTACATGGACCAGATGCAGAATATTAGCAAAGACCAGTTTGGGATTCTGGACATATATTGTCCAGCTCCAGGCTGAAAAGTGTGGCCTCACTTTAGGGGATGCTGACTGGCAGGCCCTTTGAGATCTGTTCCATATGCCCCTTCTTGGATACCGTAGGGTTCACCCTGCACTGATTTTGTTTTTTCAATTTTCTATTAGGCATGCATAAGAGTGATAGCTGGAAGGGCTTCAGGGATAGAGGGAAAGAACAGAAAGCGCCCCTCATTCCCCAGAGAGTGACTGCATGACATCGGTATCCCTGTTACTATCCGCAGCAATCAGCCAAGACCATCTTAAGGGGAACAGAAGAAAAGTGTGGGAGCCCCCGAGTGAGAACCCTCTCTGGCAGCCGGCCCCCGCTGCTCCTTCGCCTTTCAGAGAACTCTGGAGATGAGAACATGAGTGACGTGACCTTCGACTCTCTCCCTTCTTCCCCATCTTCAGCCACACCACACAGCCAGAAGCTGGACCCCCTCCGTGAGTGATGACTTGGTGTTTATTCACTGTGATTGGAAGGGACAGGCTCTGGGTAGAGCAGAGCTAAACTGCTTTTCGTTCCTGCTGATAAATCAGACATGCTAATCAAAAAGGTTCATGGCCCAGATGGTTTTATGGGTGAGTTCTTTGAATGAACTTTCAAGAAATAGGTCATCCAAATGCTATAGAAACAACCCCTATTGTAGAAAATGTGGCAGCATTTTTCACTGTGTTTTATGAAACTAGTAAAAACTTTATTCCAAAATCTGACAAAACATCAAAAAAAAAAAACACAGAAAATTATATTATAGCCCAACCTCACATATACAAGATAAAAATTCTGAATAAAGTATTAGCAAATAAAAATGAATAGTGTCATAAAAAGAATAGTCTGTCATAGCTGAATGTGAGAATTGTTTGACTTTAGGACATCTGTTAACATCATATTAATAGGTCAAAGGAGAAAAGTGGAATCGTTATTTTCTGAATTTGAAGTGACAGTTTAATGATGATGTGGTTTTGAAGTGCAGGAAAAAGAAGAGTTGAGGCTGACCCCAGAGTTTTGGCCTGAAGAACTGGAAGGGAGATGTGACCATTCATTCTGCTGGGGAAGGATGGAAAGGAGCAGATTTAGAGCAGGAAAGGGGAATTTTAATGTCAAAGCAGCCTTTTAGAGGTCTCCATCGGAAGACCTTTGGAATAGTCTGGAGCAGGGGTCAACAAACTTTTTCTTAAAAGGCCAGAGAGTAAAAATATATATATATTTATATTTTTTATATATTTATTTATATATATTTAAAATATATATATATTTTTTAAATGGTTTTTACTATGTTATTGTCCTGGCTGTCCTGGAACTTGTGATCCTCTTACCTCAGCCAAGTAGCTTGGACTACAGTCATGTATCACCACACCCACTCAGAAAGTAAATATTTTAAGCTTTATAGGCCACGTGGTCTTTGTAGTTGCATCATGAAAATAGCTGTTGACTATGAACAAATGTGGCTATGTTCCAATAAGATTCTGTTTACAGACACTGAAACTTTAATTCCATGTAATTTTCACATGTCATGAAATATTCTTCTTTTGATATTTGTTTTGTTTTGTTTGAGATGGAGTCTTACTATGTTGCTCAGGCTCACCTGGAACTCCTGAGCTCAAGTGATCCTCCTGCCTCAGCCTCCTGAGGTGCTGGGACTCCTAGAGCTGGGCCTATGGGCCTGTGTCCCCATGCTCAGCTGTACTTTTGATTTTTTTTTTTTTTTAGCTATTTAAAAATATGCTTTTACAGCGTTTTATTTTTTATTTTTTGGTGCTAGGATGGAACCCAGGACCTCATGTCTGCTAGACACACACTCTACCACTGAGCTACACCTCCAGTACCCATTCTTACAAACTATCAAAATGGGCAGCCAGACAGATTTGGCTCAGGAGACCTCAGGTCAGGAGACAAATAGGAAACTACTAGAAGGTGGTTGCTTTTGAAGCCATCTGAGACCCATTCAGTGGACCTCAAATTACATATGATTTTTCTTTCTTCAGAACTAAGCCAAGCCGGGCGTGGTGGCTCAAACCTGTAATCCCAGCACTTAGGGAGGCTGAGACAGGAGAATCGTGAGTTCAAAGCCAGCCTCAGCAAAGGCGAGGTGCTAAGCAACTCAGTGAGACCCTGTCTCTACATAAAACACAAAATAGGGCTGGAGATATGGCTCAGGGGTTGAGTGCCCCTGACTTCAATTCCCAGTACCAAAAAAAAAAAAACTAAGCCAAATGTGACAAACACATTACAGGTAAATTACATTATGACTTGAGGAGGCACAGAGTGAAGCTGCTTCCTTAGGACCCTGTAGTTTGCAAATGGTGGCCTTAGAATAAGTTCTTGAGAAAGAACTGAAGTCAGTCCCCCGGGGTCTGACCACATTCTTCTCCCATTTTATGCCTTTCTTTAAAAATTACAAATAGCTGGGCGTGGTGGCGCAGGCTTATAATCCCAGAGGCAGGAGGATCTCAAGTTCAAAGCCAGCCTCAGCAACTTAGTGAGGCCCTAAGCAACTCAGTGAGACCTTGTTTCTAGATAAAATACAAAAAAGGGCTGGGGATGTGGCTCAGTGGTTAAGCATCCCTGGGTTCAATCCCCAGTTTAAAAAAAAAAATTAAAAATAAGAGCTTGGTGGCTGCTGCAGCCTGCTGTGGACAATAGGTTGGTGTGGTGAATGTTCCAGCACTGGAATCTGCACATTATCTCTGTTTCTTTCTGCCCAGATTGGCCAGTGTTTGGTGACCTTGATAACATGGCATCCAGAGACCATGACAATCTAGACAACCAACAGGTGAGTGGAGAGGTAGGGAAGGAGGCCAGGGATTCCAGGCCCCAGCAGGGTGGAAGGGGTGAGCTCTCTTCCTGTGGGTGAACCTTCAGATTCAGGTGGGTAGCCCAGCCCAGGTGTGCTCCAGGCAATGCCAGGTGGGCTTGGGGCTGGGGCAGCAGGAGGAAGTGAAGGAACCTCAGTCTGCTGCCAAGGCAGAGCTTTCCTCTGGGAAGAGCTGGGTCCATTGCAGTTCCCAGAGATGGTCAGTGAAGACGATTCCAGCTGGGCACGGTGGCACACACTTAGGGAACTGCAGGAAAACTGCATCCTCCCAGCACTTTGGGAGGCTGAGACAGGAGAATCGTGAGTTCAGAGCCAGCCTCAGCAAAGGCAAGGCTCTAAGAAACTCAGTGAGACCCTGTCTCTACGTAAAACACAAAATAGGGCTGGGGATGTGGCTCATTGTTCAAGTGCCCCTTGGGTTCAATCTCCAGTACCAAAAAAACCACCAAAAAACCAAAAGGTGAGACATGTGCCCAAGGTTGTATGGTTCTGAGGTTCAAGAAGGGGGTGTGTCGACCTCCTGCATAAGGCCTGCAATCTATTTTCAGTCTTTTATTTGGCACACTCAACACTTCATTTTTGTTGTTATGGAAAATTATACCTTGATTTAAGGAACTGAAAATTTCTTTCCCAGTGCTGTTGAAACCCAGGACCTCACACCTACACCCTACCACTGAGCTACATTCCTAGTCCTTAAATGTTGAAATGTTAGACCAGGCTGTCTGGTGCCTGCCTGTCATCCTAGCTACATGGAGGAGGAGGGAGGCTGAGGCAGGAGGATCGTAAGTTTGAGGCCAGCCTGAACAGTTTAGCAAGACCTTGTCTGAAAAAAATAATGACTGGAGATGTAGCTCAGTGGTAGCATGCTTGCCTAGCTTACATGTGCAAAAGCAAATAGATAAATAAATAAATAAAGTTGAAGTAATATAAAATGGTTTATATAAATAAAAATAATAGGGACTGGGGATGTAGCTCAGTGGTAGAGCACTTGCCCATCATGGGTGAGGCCCTGAATTCAATCCAAGAAAAAAAAAGAAGAAAGGAAGGAGAAAAAATAGTAACAGATGAGAAGTATGAATTCATGGAAGAGGAAGTGAATAGGATTTGGCAGGATACACAGCAGGTTGAGATTTTAATGGTGATGTTTCAAGTCCTTTTAAAAATTAAAGGGCTCACATAACTAAGGCATAATGCTGAGTTGACAAAGTTGGGTGATGGAGTATATAGGAGTTTCTTTTCTTGTATCAGGGATTGAATCAAGGGGTGCTTAAGCACTGAGCCACATCCCAAGCCCTTTTTATTTTTTTACTTAGAGACAGGATTTCCCCAAGTTGCTTACGGCCTCGATAAATTGCTGAGACTGTCCTTGAACTTGTGATCCTCCTGCCTCCGTCTCCTAAATTTCTGGAATTATAGGCGTGTGCCACCACAGCCAGCTTGTTTTAGTATACCTTTTTTTTTTTTGTACTTATTGAATCAAGGGGTGCTTAAGCACTGAGCCACATCCCCAGCCCTATTTTTTGTGTTTTATTTAGAGACAAGGTCTTACTGAGTTGCTTAGTGCCTCACTGTTGCTAAGGCTGGCTTTGAACTCACGATCCTCCTGCCTCAGCCTCCTAAAGTGTGGGATTATAGGCGCGCACCCTCGCACCTGGCTTGTTTTAGTATTCTTGACACTCCTTTGTGTGTTGAAATACTACTTAGTAGAAGAAAGAGGAGTAGAAAATAGATTACTAATAACATGCAAATAGGGTCAAAACTCAACATTGGTAGGCTGAAGTCTTTAAGTTTCTTAGTTTTGCCAGATTCCCTTTCAGAACAGATTTAGGAGATTAAAAAACATGCCTGGTGGCCTGTGCAGTTTGGTAGGGGGTGCTTAGTTGTGGTGAATACTGTTCCCAGGGCTGCCTTTTGTCCTTGAGTCATTGATCTTAAGACAGGCTCTGTTCTTTGCCTGTGAATGGGTGGGCCACTCCTAGTGTAGCTCTCTTCATGATGCACGTTACTTTCATCCTCACAGCCCTTTGAGGTAGGTGCTAGAATGGATCTTCATAGCTAAGGAAACCGAAGCTCAGAACAGCTGAACAACTGCCCAGGTCACAGCTGGCAAGTAACAAAGTCAGGACTGGAGCCTGGGCAGTGTTAGTAAAAATAACCCAAACGGTTTTGGCACCATAATGAAAGTATAAATACCCAGGATGGAAGCAGGACTCACAGATTCAGCAAAGCCTTTATTCAACAGTGGAGTCCGGTATCAAATGGCTCATTTTCTGGGTAGAAAATAGCCCCGATGACAGGGGAGGTCTGGGTTTATATGGGTTACACACTGGGAGATGACTTAACCATTGAAGACTTTAACAGAACATATCAGTTTGGGCATTCAGGAAACAGTTTGTAAGAATTTGAATTTTTTTTTTTTTTTTTTTTTTGGTACTGGGGATTGAACTCAGGGGCCCTCGACCACTGAGCCACATCCCCAGCCCTATTTTGTGTTTTATGTAAAGACAGGGTCTCACTGAGTTGCTTAGTGCCTCGCCATTGCTGAGGCTGGCTTTGAACTCGCGATTCTCCTGTCTCGGCCTCCCTAAGTGCTGGGATGACAGGCTTGAGCCACCGTGCCTGGCTTGAATTTTTTTTTTTAAACTGGGCAAGGACAGAGGCTCCAGAGTTCAGCATTCAGTGCTTCTCTCTTTCCCTGCAGGGTCTATCGTGCTGTCACTGGGAAAGGATTTCTTTGGAGAGGGATCAGTGTTTTGGCTTCTTCCCAGAAACTGTCATTTGAGGCTTGATGGATATTTCCTTCCCAGGGATTATCTTGTCACTGGAAAAGGATGTATTGGGAAAGGATCAATGTTATCGATGTTTCGCCTTCTTCCTCCCTCCCTTTTCCCAGGCCACTGTTTTAGGGGTTGTTATTTCCATATCCTTCAAGCAGTGTGGCTTCAAAGCCCAGGTTCTTTGTCACCACTCTATACTGCTTCCTGTTTCCCCAGTCCACATGGGACAGGAAGAGCATGTTAAATAAAGGGATGAGACAAAGGGCAGAAAGCAGATGATTGGGATGTCTAAATGTCGCCAACACCAAGTCCTCAGAAGACCTCTAAGACCCCTAAGATTATCTTCTGTCCACAGGACTCTGAGCCCAGTGGGGACAGTGGATACCTCAGTGAGAAGCGGGGTGAGCTGGACAACCCTGAGCCCCGAGAACAGGTAAGGATCCTACAGACAGAGTGCCCATGGCTTCATTGGTCCTTCAGGAGGATAAAAAGCTAGAGAGGGAATGTGAGTGGCTCCTGAGAGTATAACAAGTAAAATAAGATGATTTCAGATAAAGATAAATGCAGGGCAGAAGGTAAAATGGGCAATGTGGACTAGGCAGGGGAACAGGGTGGTATCTTAGATACAAGGTTGAAAATGGCGGATGAACCTTATGATGAAACTGGAGCCTGGGTTGCTAAAGGGAGGGGATGCTGGGTAATTGCTTGGACCTGTGCTGTCCCAGGTGAGAGGGCCCAGTTCAAAGGCACAGGACCCTGGCAGTCCTGGAGAGGGTCCCAGGGGTTCCTCAGGCACCCTCCAGGCAGCCTCTGGGTGAACATGGCCCCGACGGTGCAGCCACCTTGAGATTTTAGAAGTGCGAAAATCAAGCCTGGGTACCAAGGCCAGTCTCACTGGAGGTCTCTGGTCTCAGATACACAGTTGTGAATAAAAACACGCAGGAGGAGCTGGAGGACTGACTTGGCACGATCTCTCTGGTGGCTTCATGTGCAGATTGCATCCCTTAGGGGCAGTTCTGTCTGTTCACACAGAGAGAGGAACAGGAGAGCCATGTCTGCACCAGCTCCTCATTCCTGCCTGTGGCCCAGCATCCCTTTGGCCTGGCAGACAAGGGTTCCAGCTTCTGCTGGGGAGAGCTGGGCCAGTGGCCTGGGAGAAGAGCAGCCTCTTCTCTGGAAGGAGGGTCACCTGGGAGGGCTGGGCCAGTTCTTGAGTGGGAGGCTCTTGGGAGGGAGGTCTGCCCTGTGGATCACTCAATCTCCACTTCCATCCAGGGCCACTCAAATGGTAATCGGAGGTACGAGTCTGATGAAGACAGCCTGGGCAGCTCTGGACGGGTAATGCCCCTTGGGAACTCTGACATAGCTGCTTGCTCACCTATGGAGGGCTCCATGTTTCTGTTTCTCCTCCATCTCATCACTGCCACTAGCTCTCCCACTTTGCACAAGTCCATTTTGAAATGAGCAAATTGCCTGGGCAAACGTGAGGTCCCATCCTGGGCAGGAACTTGTAAGAAGACCTGGTCTTGGAGCAGAAATGACAATGGCTATAGCTCATGTGTTAAAGTGCTTAACCCAGAGGAGCCTTGTGCACATTATTAATTCATTTATTTATTTTGGTTTTTGGGTGTTTTTTTGTTTGTTTGTTTTGTACCTGGGATGGAATCAAGAGGAACTTTATCACTGAGCCACATCCCTATCCTATTTTGTGTTTTATGTAGAGACAGGATCTCACTGAGTTGCTTAGCGCCTCGCCATTGCTGAGGCTGGCTTTGAGCTCGTGATTCTCCTGTCTCAGCCTCCCTAAGTGCTGAGATTACAGGCTTGCGCCACCACGCCTGGCTTGAAATGATGTGTTTTCTACCCCCATGCCCCATGCCCCACGCCCCACACACCCTTTGGTGTTGCCCACAGCATCAGGGCGGATTCAGAGGAAAGCAAGCAGATCCACTGAAGTCAGAATTTTCTGGTGCCTTGTATGGGGTTTAGTGTGTTGAGTCTGCCAACCACACTCAGATTAATAAATAAAGAGGGATTGTTTATCAGAGCTGCTGCTGTCTTGAGCTCACTGAGTCCTGTCGTTGCTGTCTCTCTGCACCTGCATGCTGGTGGCATTTGAATGATTAGAATTGGAGCCATGTTTATCCAATAAAATTTGACACCATAAGGGTTTGTTCTCCCTCTTTTGTCAGCAGGCTCCTAGGAAGCAGGGGCTGCTGCCCATGGTCCACCCAGCCCCTCACTTCTCTGATCTGTAAGCTCGGCTCTCCCCATCTCTCCCGTCAGGTCTGTGTGGAGAAGTGGAACCTCCTCAACCCCTCCCGCCTCCACCTGCCGAGATCTTCAGCTGTGGCCCTGGAAGTGCAAAGGCTTAATGCTCTAGACCTTGAAAAGAAAATTGGGAAGTCTGTTTTGGGGAAGGTATTGGTGATGCCCATTTGGGAGCCCTTTCTGCACGAGCCCGGGACCCCTGGCTCATGGCTTCTCCTGTGCCAATCGCTTCCTCCCGCAGGTTGGCTGGGCGGCCCTTGGGTGCGACTTCGGCTTCGCACACAGCGGGGCCAACACCACAGTCTGTGTGGCAGGTCCATCTGGCCATGGTGCGCTACCACGAGGGCGGGCGCTTCTGCGAGAAGGACGAGGAGTGGGACCGCGACTCGGCGCTCTTCCATCTGGAGCACGCGGCCGACCTGGGCGAGCTGGAGGCCATCGTGGGCCTGGGACTCATGTACTCGCAGCTGCCCCACCATATCCTGGCTGATGTCTCTCTGAAGGTGAGGACACTAGCTGGAAGTAGAGGGCTCTGCCCACTCGTCAATCACTGGCCTCCCCATCCTGGAGGTCACTCACTCACCTGGGTCACTCACCTGCCTCCCTGAGGATGATGCATGCCACAAAAACATCCCAGGCATTGGTTTGGGGCCAGGTACTTCAAAGTTCAACTGGTAGACTTGATCTCTGGCTTTGGGGAATGAATGGGAAGTGACAGTCATATTTCCAGGCAATAATGACAATATGATGAGTGAAGCAAAGGACACTGGTGGAAACAAATGAGGAAAGGCCCTAAGGGGGGTTCTGAGTGGTCCCTGCAGGCCTCCTATCTTCAGCTCTGGCCATACTCCTAATGGCAGGAGCAGAGCCTGGCACTGGGGAGATGCCCATTCACTCAGAGTAGATTATCTAAGTTAGACCCAAAGGCCAGTGGGAGTTCAGGCTGAGGGAAGTGCAAATGCTTAGGCCCAGAGGTGAGAGACAGAAAGTTAGGTAGAGTCCAGGAGTTGGTCAGTAGGGCTGGAACACGGGGATGAGATGGTGCAGGGTTAGGGCTAAGTGCAGCCAGGGTGAGATGTGAAGGAGCAGGGTGTGGATGTATTGGGAATTGTGGAGGGATCTCCTTCCTTCTTTTCTGGTCGTGGGCACAGCAGGAAAGGATTGAATGGACCTAGTCTGGCAAGATCTGGGGAATGCCATATTTTCCTGGGAGAGGCTGGGAGGTTGTTGGTGGGTGTGACTGGAGCAGAGGTTGGGCGAGGCTGGGCTCAACATAGGTCCAGGGCAACAGCCTCCTTAGGGCTTAACCATGGCTTATCAGCAGGCAGATCTCAGACTGGAAGAGGGTGGTGAAAAACACTTTGAAGACCTTATTTATTTAAATTTTGGATAGGTAATACACTCATGAGATTAAAGAAAATTTAAGCTGGGTGTGGTGGCCCATACCTATAATCACAGCTACTGGGGTGTCTAAGGCAGGAGAATCATAAGTTCAAGATCAGCCTGGGCAACTTAGACCCTGTCTCAAAATAAAAAATAAAGCTGGGCTTGGTGGCATACACCTGTAATCCCAGTGGCTCTGGAAGCTGAGGCAGGAGGATTGTGAGTTCAAAGGCAGCCTAAGCAACTCAGTGAGACCTTGTCTTTAGATAAAATACTAAAAAAGGGGCTAGGGAGTGGCTTAGTAGTTGAGTGTCCCTGGGTTCAATCCCCGGTACCAAATTTAAAAAATTTAAATTAAATTAAAAAAATAAAAAGGTCTGGGGATGTAGCTCAGTGGCATGAAAAAAAATAATGTTTAAAGGTTTATAGTACAAAATCCCCCTCCGACCTTTCCTCCCATTCTCTCATTTTCTGAAAAACAAGTATAGCTGTTATTACCAATTGCTCGTATATAATTGTAGAATGTATTAATTACCTAAGACTATAGAAACAGATTAACTACAACCCGAGTGGCTTATAGCAACAGGTTGGCAGGGCCATGCTCCCTCTGAGGCTCTAGGGTAGAGCCTTCCTTATCTCTACCCTAGAGTCTAGTAGCTTCCAGGGATTGCGGGCAGTTTTGGTGTTCCTTGGCTTGGATCATTTCAGTCCCTATCTCTGTCTTCACATGGCCTTCTACCCACATGTCTCTGTCTCTGTGTCTCTTCTGTTTTTACAGACACCAGCCATATGGGATTCGGTCCTTGTAATCCAATATAGCCTCCTCCTAACATAACTACTTAACATCTATGAAGACCCTATTTCCAAGTCAGATTACATCCTGAGGTTCTGGGTGGACATGAATTTTGGGAGAGATATTGTTCCCCTCAGAACACAAGTTTCACCTGCAAATATGGAGTACAGATTCTTATTTTTTAAAATTAATTAATTGATTTGTTTGTTTATTTATTTATTTTTTGGTACTAGAGATTGAACTCAGGGGTTCTCAACCACTGAGCCACATCCCCAGCCCCATTTTGTGTTTTATGTAGAAACATGGTCTCACTGAGTTGTTTAGAGCCTCGCTGTTGCTGAGGCTGGCTTTGAACTCACGATCCTCCTGCCTCAGCCTCCCTAAGTGCTGGGATTACAGGCTTGCGCCACTGCGCCCAGCTTGGAGTACAGATTCCAACATCCACCTTTTTTCTTTTCTCCAGAGGTATCCTACTACATACACTTTCTGGACCTTGCTTTTTTGTTTTTGTTTTTTTACTAGAACTTAATTTTCCACAGTGGCAGAAACAGCTTCCTGATTCTTTTTGACAATGTTCCATCGAGTGGATATGACACACTTTAACCTGTGCCCTGTTGACGGATACTTGGGTTGGTTCCACTCTTTTGCTGCTGTGATTAGTCTTGTATACATAAAGTGGATCCTTATGAAACTTCACATTTTTTAATAGAGCATGAACTGCAGAACATTGGTAGTTTCCTGTGATTCCGTTGAATATATTATTTGGCACACAGGCAAGGGATAAGCCATAGCTGTTTTTATTCCCTGTTTTAAGTGGTGAAAAGAGAGGATTTTGACTATCTCTATCTCCCATTTCTGTGCCATTTGCGGGCAGGACTGAATATCTCAGCCAACCAGTGATGTGCTACTAAACATTTAGTGATTGGCTCTCAGGGATGCAGAGGATATCTGTGCTAATATATTCATATACACACACACACATATAAAAACATATCGTTTCCTGATATAAAGAATAGGCAGCATATAGCTTACAAATAGCAAAGAAATAACTCTTGTAAATTCCATATTGTCAATTGATCCACACAGAATACTTTCATTGATTTTTGCCAACTTTTGGACATACCACCAACCTATAGTTTTAACTGGTGGAGAGGTATAGTTCTGACATGAACACTGTTGATTTTTTGATATTTTCATTTACTTTAATAAGTACGATGAAGGTGAAATAATGAAGACCTGTGTTATAACTAGAACTTCATTTGCTACCTGTGTGAGTAGATTCTTTCCTACATCAGATAGTAATAGTCTTACGTGCCAGAAGAACATTCCTTCAATTTCCTGTGCTAGGTATGATGGAATAGAGGTGATACAATTTGAAGCTTAATTTGCAGTATTCCTATTTTTTCTATCCCTTTTTTCAGATATGGATAAAACAATCAAACCCTGACTTGTAGCATGGTCTGCTTTAGGGAGGGGTAGGGTATAAACTCCTGCCTGGTCAATTTCAAGTTATCAGCATGATATTGCTGATCAGAGAGTCGGGAAGAATTAATGTATAACCTTTGTAGTATTTCTCTTGTACAGATGTACTAGACCAGCATGGGTTCTCAGAGGTTTTTTTTTCTTTTCTTTTTTAAAAAAATTTTTTATTGACAATAATTTTACATGTTTATGGGGTATAGTGAGGGTGTTTTGAAAGGTATACATTGTGTGATGATTAGCGTATGTTACCTCATACATTTATCATTTCTTTGGTGAGAACATTCAAAACCCTCTCTTCCAGCTATTTTGAAAGACATTATTTTTAGCTGCAGTTGCCTTGCTGTGAAATGGAACTCCAGAACTTATACCTCCTATCTGCTTGTAACTCTATACACAGTGACCCACCTCTCTCCCTCTCCTTCCCTTCCCCTCCCCAGGCTCTCAAAATATAGAATGCTTCGCAGATTTGCATGTCATCCTTGCAAAGAGACCATACTCATCTCCCTGTGTTGTTCCAATTTTAGTATAGGTGCTACCTAAGCAGATACTCAACAAAATCCTAACCAGGGATTTGCCTCCTTCCCCAGGGGACATTTAACAATGTCTGGAGAGTTTTTTTTTTTTCCCACCCACCAGGGCCCTTTTTGTGTTTGATTTTGAAACAAAGTCTTGCTAAAGTTGCCCAGTCTGACCTCCAAATTGTGATCCTCCTGTTTCAGACTCCTGAATTGCTGGGATTACAGGTCTGCACCTCCATGCCCTGCTGTAGACTTTTCTATTTTTTAATTTTTTGGTACTGGGGATTGAACCCAGGGGTGCTTAACCACTGAGCCACATCCTCAGCCATTTTTATTTTTTTATTTAGAGATATTGTCTCACTAAGTTGCTTAGGACCTTGCTAAGTTGGTGAGGCTGGCTTTGAACTTCCCATCCTCCTGCCTCAGCCTCCTGAACTGCTGGGATTTGGAGACATTTTTGATTGTCACAACTGCTGGCATCTGGTGGGTGGAGAGCAGGAATGCTGCTCAGCGTCACACAAAGCACAGGACAGTCCCCAACATAAAGGCTATATGTGGTTCTGACTGTCAATGGTGCTGAGACTGAAATAGATTTATGTCTCAAGAACATAAGTAATAGTAAAACACAGTAAAAATAATTAGAGATTGATGACTTTTTTTTTTTTTTTGGTACCAGGGGTTAAACTCAGGGATTTTCGACCACTGAGCCACATCCCCAACCCTATTCTGTATTTTATTTAGAGACAGGGTCTCACTGAGTTGCTTAGCGCCTCACCATTGCTGAGGCTGGCTTTGAACTCGCAATTCTCCTGTGTCAGCCTCCCTAAGTGCTGGGATTACCGGTGTACACCACTGCAACAGGCTGATAGATGACTTTTGAGTATTTATTACCTTTGGTTTTTTTTTTTTTTTTTTTTTTTTTTAATATTTATTTTTTTAGTTATAGGTGGACAGAATATCTTTATTTTATCTTTATGTGGTGCTGAGGATCGAACCCAGTGCCTCCCGCATGCTAGGCGAGCACGCTACCACTGCGCCATAACCCCAGCCCTACCTTTGTTTTTAATATGATTCATCTCATAAGTTTATGATTTTTTTTCTCAATGCTGGGTATGGAATACTGGGCCTCCTGCATGCCAGGTGTGTGCTCTACTGCTAAACTATATCCCCAGCCCGTGATTTAAGTTTTAATCATGGTTGTGCTTTTCAACTGGCTTGCCAAATTCCTGGAAGTTGAGTTTTTGGTGTCAAGGATGGAACCCAGGGCCTCACACATGCTAGGCATGTGCTCTGTCACTGAGCTATACCCCAGCCCCAAATTGCTGAAAGCTTAAGTCTATTCTTGTGAACCCCAGCACCTGGTACAGAGGACTCTCAGAAGTGTTTGAGGCCTGGATAAAAGTATGCTGGGTGTGAGGGCCAGGACTGTGGGGGATCCCATCTCTCTGAGACACTCTGATAACTCCTTGCTGGCACAGGCTGTACTGGTCCATCTAGCAACCTTGTAAAGGGGTTGAGAAGCAAGTGCAACGTCTTCATTTGTAAGTGTCCCAAGTGCCTTTCTCCCAGGGTTCAGATTCTGGCAGCTTCCCCTGGCAGGAATGTGGCCACATGGATCAGTGTGGTTGGGACGGGATGGGGCAGGCAGGCAGAAAATGAGCCATGCTCAAGCCATGTCTTACTAAGGAAAGTGATAGCTACCTGCCTTTCGGGGCCACTGTGTACCTAGAAAGACCCTCTCTCATTTTCTCCAAGGTCCCCTAGGCCTTTTTCTGTTGTCTTGTTAAGATATTCATTCACACAGCACCGCATGATTTTTATTATTTATATTCACAACAGTGAATGAGATAGACAAGGTTTCCACTCTCATGGAGCAAACTCTTCAGGTGGGAAAGGATATAATACATCCCCAGGTCCTTTCTGTATTTTTTATTTAGAAACAGAGTCTCACTGAGTTGCTTAGGGCTTTGCTAAGTTGCTGAGGCTGGCTTTGAATTCCTGATCCTCCTGCATCAGCCTCCCAAGCCGTTGGGATTACAGGCATGTGCCACCACACCTGGCCTGGCCACATTTCTTGATGGTTGAGGTTAAAGAGGATTTCACAGGCCAATGAGAGGGCTTTAGATTTGTCTCTGAGTGAGATAGGAAGCCAGGGAGTTGCTTTGAGAGAGTAATGTGACCTGATGTAGGCTGTAAAAGCATCAGTCTCGCTGGGATGGATTGTGGGGGAGCCAAATGGAAGCAGAAGCCTTCCTGCACTGCTGGTGGGAATGTACTGGGGTGCAGCATGGTAGAAAACAGTTGGGCAGCTAGTTCCTCAAAAGGCTAAACGTAGAGTTACGTGCAATTCTGCAATTCTACTCATATAGTTACTTACACATATTATGTATACTCGAGAGAATAAAAACAAAAGTCCACACAAAAACCTGTACATGAATGGTCATCGCAACATTATTCATAACAGACAAAAAAGTGGAAACAACCCAAATATCCATCAGCAGATGAAGGGATAAACACAATGTGATATTGCCAATTGCACAATTCCATGAATATACTAAAAACCATGATGTGTTAATTCTATAGTAGCGTCAGCCCAGAGCTCTCACGATAATTCAAGAAACAGGGAGAAGATTGATGAGTGAGATTTTTGCAAGCCTTGTTATTCCTCACCCTCCTCTTTGGTTTGTATCGACAGGACACAGAAGAGAATAAGACCAAAGGATTCGATTACTTACTCAAGGCAGCTGAAGCTGGCGACAGACAGTCCATGATCCTAGTGGCACGAGCTTTTGACACTGGTCAGAACCTCAGCCCAGACAGGTAACTGTGGCTGTCACTCAGGTGGAGCCTGTGGGGATCTGGGTGGCAGGTGGACACTTCTTCTTCAGTATCAGGACAGACGTGGGCTCCGGTCTTGGCTTCACCCATCACCAGACCAATGACCATGGGCAAGTTATTTTACCTTCATCTTGTGAAACGGGAACAATCACAACACCTGCTTCTGGGGGTTGTCGTGTGAAGGTTAAATGACATGGTGCCTGTAATTGTCACAGTGCGTGCACATAAGGCACGGCAGCCCTTTTAGCCAGTATAGTGAAGATTTGCCTGAGAAAAAACTCAGCATCAGGCTGTCCCTGGATAGTAGGAGTTGGGCAATTTTAATTGACTTTTCCTACTTTTATTTTATCATTTTTACTTCTTTTTAAAAATTTTTTTTAGTTGTAGATGTATACAATACCTTTTATATATTTTTTATTTATCTTTATGTGGTGCTGAGGATTGAATCCAGTGCCTTATACACACCAGGCAAGCACTCTACTGCTAGGCCACAACCCCAGCCCATCATTTTTCACTTCTAAGAAGAAGGTGTAGGTTTGAAGGTTCCAGCAACTCGGGTGTCACTACTTGTCATTTATCCTTCAGGCTGAGATGCCAGGTCTGGTTGTTGCAGTGGGAAGAGAATAGGGTGATGCAACCTCATCTTGGCTCCTTGGCTTGGCCAGTGGGAGATCCCGGAAGTCAAGGGGCAGAGGTTGGTTGCTTGCAATCTGTGGTTCCCACTGGAACTTAGCTACCCAGGAGACTTCCAGGATTTTCTGGGAGGGAGTAAGGAGGATGTATTCGATGTGTAAATCTCGAAGGGTGGAG
>CM053415.1:20889287-20995172 GCA_028644305.1 Xerus rutilus | reverse complement strand
GAGCAGGTCCTTCCTCTTGGTGTCAAGAGCTCATCTCTCTCACTGGGTTTAGAAGGAAGGTCTGATCTATGGGACTCTCATATCAAGCTCTCAGGGTCAAAATCTTCTGAATACATACAGCCTGCCTGTGTGCCAACACTTTTTAGATACCCCTGTGTAACAGTAGTGCTCCACTATATTTGGATAGCATTTTCGAGGTATGGTTTGATTTCACTGGAAACGGGAATCTGGTCTCCTACAACTCTGTGTCCTATATCTTCCACATTAGCATGGGGCCAAGCTCTGTGGTTCACATCTCAATATTACAGACAAGGCAGGTATTTTGGGCCCCATTTTATGGATAACTATAAACTATAGTTCTAAGAAGTGAAGGGACTTGCGTATAGTCAAATGGGTTGAGCATCCTTTATCTGAAATGTTCGAGATCAGAAGTGTTTTGGATTTTAGATTTTGACTTATTTGCATATGCATAAGGAGATATCTTGGGGATGAAACCCAAGTCTAAACGCAAAATTCATGTATACACCATAGACATAGCCTGAAGCTAATTTTATCCAATATTTTTAGTGTATCTGCAATATGATTTATGTGTTTGCATCATGTTTGAGCAAAAAGTATCAGATTTGGGGGCTGGGACTGTGGCTCAGTGGTAGAGCGCTTGCCTCGCATGCCTGAGTCACTGGGTTCGATCCTCAGCACCACATAAAAATAAATAATATAAAGATATTGCGTCCATCTACAACTAAAAAAAAAAATTCAAAAAAAAAAGTATCAGATTTTGAGCTGGACACGGTGGCACACACCTGTAATCCCTTTGGGAGGCTGAGACAGGAGAAGTGTGAGTTTGAAGCCAGCCTCAGCAACGGCGAGGCACTAAAAAGGGCTGGGGATGTGGCTCAGTGGTCCAGTGCCCCTGAGTTCAATCCTTGGTACCAAAAAAAAAAAAGTATCAGATTTTGGAGGTTTTAGATTTCGGATTGGGATTAGGAGTGCTCTACCTGTACCAATAAGTGGCAGAGCTAAAACTTTGGTCTTTTCACCTTTCCTTCAGTGTACTGTTGACCTGCTACTTAGTGGGCTTAGAACTATAGGGTATTAAGAGGTGCCAAATAAGAAAGACCTAACATGATTCTATCAGATCAAGTACTGGTGCATATGGTGCCCATTGAGTGCCATGGAGAAGTGTATCATGGGTAAGAGGAGCTGGAGATGGGCACTGAATATTTATATCTTAGGTTCTTTTTTCCCTCCCCTTTATTTGTATCTATATCTGAGGTTTTTAAAGTCTTTGCTACTTGTGCTTTCTCTTTCTGTCATTTGTCTACTTTTATTTTTATTTTTTTAAATTTATATTTATTTCTACTTTTACTTTAGTCCAGATAATAGTTTCTTATTGATTTCTTATAATTCTTTACATGTTAAGGCTATTAACCAATTTTCTTTCAAAGAAGTTTTTTTGTTTTGTTTTGTTTTGTTTTTGTTTTCAGAAAAACATAGATTGGGGAAGAGGGAACATGGACCACATATGACCATTGCTTACTGGGTTTGGGTACATGCTGATTTTTAATATTTATGTAATTAAATCTGAGAATTTTCTTTTTTTGTAATTTCTACTATAGTCATTTTCTTTTTCTTCTTCCTCATTCCAAGCAGCTCTATCCTTTTGCATTCAGGGAGCATTAATGAAGGGCCAGATATGGGCAAGGCTCCATTCCAATAGTACAACCCTAGGTTTTTTGGTACCTCACTAATCATTTTCAAATAATTTCCATTTTTTAATAAAATACAGTGGGGTCACAGTTGATCCTGAATGCCCTCCCCACCAGCCACTTGCTTACCTTTTTTCATTCAACAGAAATTTATTGAGCCTGTACTAATGGCTAGGCCCTGGGAATATAGCAGTTAAAATAAAAGACAAGATCCTGGCCTTCTTGGGATGTATGTTCTGGTTGCAGGGAAGCTCTATTAAGTGAGGGAACAAGGAGAATTAGAATATTGTAATTGTAAGACATAGGGTGTTTGGAGACAGCGTCTCTGGGGAGGTGACATAGGCTGAGGCTAGCTAGAGGGGTAAAGAACTAGGTGTGGAACTGAGACTGGAGGGGTGGGAATTTAGGCTGGGTGTGGTGACACACGCCTCTAATCCCAAGCTCTGGAGGCTGAGGCAGGAGGATCACAAGTTCAATATCATCTTCAGCAATTAAGCAAGGCCCTAAGCAACTCAAGGAGACCCTGTCTCTAAATAAAATATTTAAAAAGGGCTAGGGATGTGGCTCAGTGATTAAGCATCCCTGGGTTCAACTTCTGGTACCCCCCCAAAAAAAAAAAAAAAGCCAGGGTACAGGCAGGTGCTGACATGTTTGGGGAGTAGCACTTGGCACAGAGGGATATGAACAAGCAAGAGCCAATATATCATTAAGGCTGCTGCTCCTGGCACATTCAGGACACCCAGAGCCCTTCTTATCTGTGATGCTCTTTGCTCTTTCCTCATGTGCTATAGTTTTTCATATGGGTTACACTCAAAACTGCCTGCTGCCCTGTTAGCTCTATATTTTGTGTTGCATGATTTTGACTGAAACCTATGGTTACCCTTGGTGGTCTGGCCATATGTGTGCTGCCATAGGAGAAAGAGCTGGGGAGTAGATGGGCTGAGCTGGGGTCAGGGAGGAGTCTTGCATTATGCTGGAAGAGAGCCACAGCTGGCCAGTGCAGGCAGAGCATAGGAAGGGGCTGAATGATTGCTGTTAGCTCAGATGGTTTGGGGGCCTCTGCCAAGGGCCCTTCTCCTACCTGAGTCAGAGGGCAGCTTGTGCTAGCCCATAGGGTACTTGGGGGTAATACTGGAAAAATGACCCCCTCCCCAATAGGCTCTACTTCTGTCTGTTACACAATGTTTGTAATATACCAATGTTATTAGGGAAAGCTACTTGACTGCTATCTGAATAAATAAACTTACAATGTCACAGTGCCCCTCAGATGTGGTGGCCTTGGATGCTATAAGTTGGGAATCAGAGGTGGTGGTCCCTGCTGGATCCTTGACTTGGATCAGGGGTGGATGGCCCCCTGCCCTCCCACCCTGCTGCCATAGTAATGTCCTTCTTTCTCTGTGTCTCCTGGCAAGGTGCCGAGACTGGCCCGAGGCCTTGCACTGGTACAACACTGCCCTGGAGACGACGGACTGTGATGAGGGTGGTGAGTTCGATGGGATACAGGACGAACCTCGGTATGCGCTGCTGGCCAGGGAGGCTGAGATGCTGTTCACCGGAGGCTGCGGGCTGGAGAAGGACCCACAGAGATCAGGTGGGGCCCGGCAGTCCTGCCCCTGGGGTGGGACAGGGCTGGGCAGGGACGGTTATAATTCTCATCCCCACTGGGAGTGGCCCAAGGTGAGTCTCTTTCCAGGAGGAGGTTTTATGGAGTTAATATGCATACAGTCAGCTCTGGGTAGCTGTTTGTTCTGCATCCATGGATTAAACCAACCATAGATCAAAGAATATTTTAGTGGGTTGGAGATATAGTTCAGTGGTGGAGCACTTGCCTGGCATGCATGGAGCCCTGGATTCCATCCATGGCTTCTGTGCTGAATGTGTAGACTTTTTTTCCTTGCAATATAGGATAATAGGGCTGGGGCCATAGCTCAGTGGTAAAGCACTTGCCTAGCATATATTAGGCACTGGGTTCGATCCTCAGCACCACATGAAAATAAATAAATAAAGGTACTGTGTCCATCTACAACTAAAAATATTTTTTAAAAAATGTCATGCTTCCTTTAAAAAAACAATATAGAATAACAACTGTTTACATAGCATTTACATTAGGTATTATAAGTAATCTAGAGATGACTTAAAATGTATGGGAGGATAAAGTACAAGTCACACACAAATGCTATGCCATTTTATATAAAGGACTTGAGCATCGCAGATGGTCCTGGAACCACGGACACTGAGATATATATTAGAACCTTAAGGAGAGTTCTTTGCAATTTTAAAAACAGAACTAAAATTTTCACAATATGAAATTTACCATTGTAAAGTGTAGTGTAGTGGATTTTAGTATTTTCACAATGTTGGTCACTCGTCAGCATTAACTAATTCCAGAACATTTCCATCACCCCAAGAAGAAACCCTGTACTAGTTAGCAATCATTCCCAACCTGCCCTTTCCCCCATTCCTGGCGACCACTAATCAGCTTTCCGTCTGTATGGATGTGCCTGCTCTGGGCTGATTCTGCAAGTGAATCACACAATTCATGGCTTTTTGTGTCAGGCTTCTTTCACTTAGAATAAAGGCTTTAAGGTTCATCCATGTTTAGATATGTACCAGTGCTTCATTCCTTTTTATTGCCAAATAATACGCCTTTGTACGAGATGCCACATTGTTTATCGAGTCATCGGTTGATAGACAAGTTATCTTTTTTTCTGTTACATAATATGTTAGTCTGCTTAAACTTCCATGTAGATTGAATGGCTTAAGTGACAATGATGTATGTATTTTATTTACTTATCTATTTATCTATTTGGTGCTGGAGACCGAACCCAGGGCCTCATGCATGCTAGGCAAGAAGTTCAAGATTAAGGTGCTGCCCTGTTCGGTTTCTGGCTTATAGACAGGCATCTTCTCAGTATGTACTAACATGTCCTTTCTTCCGTATGCAAGGAGAGAGAGAGACAGACAGACAGACACACACACACACACACACACTCTCAACACTACACAACACTGCTGTCTTTTCCTCCTCTGAGAAGGGGACCAGACCCATTGGATTCAGGGCCCCTCTCTTGTGCCCTCACTTAACCTTTATCACAGCCTCACAGGCCCTATCTCTACGCAGTCACTTTGCGGATTAGTGTTTTCCGGGATGAATCTGGGGGTGAGAATCCAGGAAGGGGGCGGGGCCAATGAGACCACTATCCAGCCCACCTGTAACAAGTTACTAAACTCCTGATTTCGGTATGGGATGAGACTGATTTTTTTTTTTTTAATTTTTTTTGGTTGTAGATGGACACAATATCTTTATTTATTTGTATGTGGTGCTGAGGATCGAACCCAGTGCCTCACGCACGCAAGGCAAACGCTCTACCACGGAGCTACAATCCTAGCCCCCAGACGGCTTATTCTGATTGGCTATGCCTAAGTCCGGACCAACCCTTGGGGCCTGTGGGGAATGGAAGAGTGCTCTGATTGGCCAGATTTAATCATATGACCACCCTGAGAGACAGGATGCTGAACTACCTGGATCTACCTGGAGAGAGAGAAAGAAGACACAAGGGGTAGTTTGGTTCCTGTAAAAGAACAAAACAAAACCTCGGGGTGCTCTTGTGGGACAGGTCGGGGATGCTGACCTGGCAAAGACAATGTGTGGTTCACCTCTTGGTACCTTACCTTCTTCTCTTTCAGGGGACCTGTACACCCAGGCGGCTGAGGCAGCTATGGAAGCCATGAAGGGCCGTCTAGCCAACCAGTACTATCAGCTGGCAGAAGAGGCCTGGGCCCAGATGGAAGAATAAATTGCCAGAACAATTACTACCAGCTAGTCCCAAGCAAAAGGGCTTAAGGGATTGGGGGGTGGGGGGTAGGGAGACTTATTTAGTTTGAGAAGGAAAAAGTATTTTTCATGTGCTATAAATTGACTTTTATATTTCATTTTTTTGACTCTTGAAAAAAAGTCTTTGCTACTAGCAGAGACTCTACAAAGCTGTCGCTTAGGACAGTAGTTTTGGGGAATGGGGATTGAAAATGCAGCCTAATGAACCATCATACTGTTTTGAGATTCTCTTTTTAATTTTACTACTTGCTTTCTTGTTATGAGATGTAAGGAAGTGCTTTCCCACTTTGGATGGACAGTATTAGGTCCTTGCTCACCAGCCTTTCCAGACTAGATTCAAGTCTCAGGCCCACAGAGCCCTGTGTTTCAAGAATCAGGATGGGAAATGTAGTTAACTTCTGGTGGAGTGTGTTCTGTCCTGACTTAGTGCAGAGCTGTCTATCTCCAAGCATTTGGGAGCATGCATGGCATTTTTCAGTGGTATCCAGCCTCCCTTCCACCCTGGGTAAGGGCCTGCACGTTGATTATTTTCTAACTTCATAGTTTAGTTTCTCCTGCCCTGAGACTGTCTTTTTCTGGCAGCCAAATTCCATTTTTGAAGCATGCTTTCTCCCACGGGCTTTACAAAACAGGTTTGATTTTTATATGTACACATTTACTACCTCTAACTTGTACATGAGTACTTCATGTGGAAGAGGGTGCATCTCAAAGCTTTTATGTATGAGGACAGCGGCTTGAAATATGGGGGACTTTCCTCCAAGCAGAATGTACTCTGCATCCTAGTGGCAGCATCCACACAGTGACTAAGTGTCCCTTGTACAATATTCCTCAACATTTTCTTATGTAAAGTATTCTTATATAGAATCTACTCCCCAGCCCCCATCCTTGGCATTTTCTGCTCCAAGCTGGGATGATTTTCTTGTAATTTGCAGCTGGCTGCTTTCAACAGCAGCCCCTTGAGATTTACTAAGATGTTTGAGGATGAGAGGGCAAGAACTATAAACACTCATTAGTTCTAGTAGTTTCCCCAGGGCCCGGCCATAGTATCTTTATTTAATGAGCTTTCTCCTTAAAAGGAGTTCCTATTTACTACTAATATGATTTCACTTGTTGTTTCAAACAGCCAAGAAACCAGAAGATTTGATCAACCACAAATGCTAGAGCAGCCTCTTTCTTGAACAAAGCCGAGTGTAACATAGAAGCCACTCTTACCTGTTTAAGACAATCCCTCAGCACTTCAGCATGAAGCATTAGATTCCAAAGTTGAATGTGTCCTTCACATTAGATTCCAAAGTTGAATGTGTCCTTCAAGGAAAAATTAAGTCAAGTGAGCATTACCTTTGAAAATCCCTTAGTCCACCCAGAAATGACAGTATCCCCAGTTTTTGCATATGGACTCACAATAATTTTCCTGTAGAAGTTGGTACTGATCACTCTCCTTTTGTCTATACCAAATCAGTAGTTGGCTTGTTTTAAATTTTATGTGTGTTTTAAACCAGTGCATATAGTTAAATTGCATATATTAAATGTAATAAGCAACTTTATTGCCACATATTCCTTCAAAGTAGTCAAGTCTCATGCTTTTGTGTTGTTGCCCTTGTTAATTCAGCCAGCCTCTTTCTCTAAGATTTTTTTTTTTGAAGGGGTGGGTATCAGGGATTGAACTCAGGGGCACTTGGCCACTGAGCCACATCCCTAGTCCTATTTTGTATTTGATTTAGAGACGAGGTCTCACTGAGTTGCTTAGTGCCTCACTTTTGCTGAGGCTGGCTTTGAACTCGAGATCCTCCAGCCTCAGCCTCCCAAGCTGCCGGAATTAAAGGCATGCTCCACCTCACCCAGTTTCTCTGAGATTTTATTAGACAAATAATTTGTCTTTTTTTTTAAATTTTTTTTTTTAGTCGTTGATGGATCTTTATTTTATTTATTATTCATATGTGGTGCTGAGGATCGAACCCAGTGCCTCACTCATGCTAGGCAAGCGCTCTACCACTGAGCTACACCCTCAGCCCTAATTTGTCTTTTTTGACCACATATCTAATTTCTCAGTTATAGGTCACTTCTTCATCAAGATTTGGGTATAATTTTTTTTTGGTAAAGGGTCAGATAGTAAAGATTTTAGTCTCTGCAGACCACACGGCCTTTTTTGCAGCTACTCAACCCTGCTGCTGAAGTGCAAAACCAGCCATAGACAGGATGTGGACAAATGAATAAGGCTAGTGTTACAATAAAACTGTATTTATAAAAAACAGGTGGCCCTCTTGGGCTATAGTTTGTCAACTCCTCCTTAACCCTTGACTGAAAGCTACTTTGTTAAGCCCTGAGAGCAGGAGTGTCTCAACTTTGTGACCTCCAGGGCTTTCCTTTTTTTTTTTTTTTTTTTGGTACTAGGGCCCTTTAACCACTGATCCACATCCCCAGCCCCATCCCCCTGGGTTTTTGTTTCATTTTGTTTTTTAATTTAGAGACAGGGTTTTGCTGAGTTGCTGAGGCTGGTGTTAAACTCGTGATCCTCCTGCCTCAGCCTCCAAAACCACTGAGGTTAGAGGCATGAGCCACTGTGCCTGGTCTCCAGAGCTTTTAAACATAGCGCCTTGGCAGAGTTGGTTACCAAGTAAGTGTGGGAAGGACGGGAGGGCCAGCTCCAGTCTTGGAACTCACTCTTTTGATACTTTGCTTCCTCCAATCAATCAATGATTCCTTGTCTGGATTTGCTTTAACCATCATGCCTACAATTCCACTCCCCACCTACCGACATGGCCATACTGACAGGAAGTGATCTCCTCCAGGAGGCTAGGACAGCCTGCATGCAAGCCTAAGGACCTTTCAGAATGAAAAAGGAACTTGCAAGATGTTGAGATCCTTCTGAGCCAGCAGATGCATTTATTCCACCTTTAGTGAATAAGACACACTAAGACAGTTCTGTGTTTTCGGAAGCTGGTTAAGGCATCTCCACCCCCCAGCACACACACAAATGCTAGGCATGCCCAACCAAACCAAAGCAAACTCAAGACAGTCCAGCTCAACTACAAAGACATCAAAGAATGTCTTCAAGTGCAAGAAGCAGGTGGAAGTCCAGATTAGCAGAGCCAGGATTAGCATCTGTCACCTTCATTTCATAGACAGAAACCAGAGGTTAAGGTAGATTCTGTCAGAGGATGCTGCTAGCTAGAAGCTCAGCTGGAGCCAGGGCTTGAGAGATGCTGTTATTTAGAGGATCCTGGGGATATAATTTTAAACTGGGAATTCAATGGCTCATTCATGGTTTTTGGGTTGTTTGATTTTAGTTACCAGGGAGTGAACCCAGGGGCACTTAACCACTGAGCCACCTCCTTTTTTTTTTTTTTTGGTAACAGGGATTAAACTCAGGGGCACTCGACCACTGAGCCACATCTCCAGCCCTATTTTGTGTTTTATGTAGAGACAGGGTCTCACTGAGTTGCTTAGCGCCTCGCCCTTGCTGAGGCTGGCTTTGAACTCACGATCCTCCTGCCTCAGCCTCCCAAAGTGCTGGGATTACAAGTATAAGCCACCATGCCCGGCTTCCACCCCTTTTTTAATATTTTATTTAGAGACAGGGTCTTGCTGACTTGCTTAGGGCCTCTCTAAGTTGCTGAGGCTGGCTTTGAACTTGCCAAACTTTGCCACCAAACCCAGCTCAGTGCTGATACAGGTAAAAGAAAAATAAACAAATGAGGGCAGGCTTTATGGGTATAAGAAGAAAGAAAAAATCTCCCAGACCTCAGGACTTTGGAATATCACTGCTCCCCTTCTCAATGAGGCATTGTGGGAATTTATCTTCAATACAGCCTGCTAGGTAAACCACCCTTCTTGCTATTTGATGATTTTATTACTTTCCATCCCGGCACATTCGCGTGCAGCACTAGATGTGTTTTACAAGTCAACAAATGTTTACATGAGAATCTGCAGCTTGGTGGTTGGGGAAACACTGTGTGTTCTGTGGGTTTGTGCCTCTTCCTTGCATTTCCAGTCTCAGAGGTCACCATTTCACCTCCTCAAGGTGGACTCTGGATGGGACTCAGACAGGTGACCCCCGGTACAGATTTATTTTTGCATATGTACTAAGTTGCACTTTGTCTTTCCAAATAAAATGGTTTCTCTCTTCGTTGTCTCGAATTCAAATGTCTTCTGGTAAAAAAATACATGTGAAGTAGCTGGTTGAGGTGGAAGTAGAATGCAGGGCTCATGCCCCATTGGAAAGGGGCAGCCATGATTCACCTCCGAATGCCATGTGCCATGGAAAGTGGGCCCGTGTACCCTATTTCCAACTTTTCAAGAGCTACTGAAAATTGGGATTTTGTGTGTGCAACTGTAAGCTCTCCTGATTTTTTTTTTTTTGGTACAAGGATTGAACTCAGGGGCACTCGACCACTGAGCCACACCCCCAGCCCTATTTTGTGTTTTATGTAGAGACAGGGTCTCACTAAGTTGCTTAGCGCCTCACTGTTGCTGAGGCTGGCTTTGAACTCGCGATTCTCCTGTCTTAGCCTCCCGAAGTGCTGGGATTACAGGCATATGCCACCGTGCCCAGCTCGATCTCCTGATTTTTGACATTTGTAATAATAACAATAATAAAACCTTCCAGATTCTGCCCCTGTGCTGTTAGTTTGCTTTAATAGAAACCTCCCTTTCTCCTCCTCCCCACTTCCCCCTTCCTATGTCCCGTCCCCCTCCTTTTATTTTTTTAGTACTGAGAATTGGATCCAAGACTTTGAGCTTTCTGGGCAAATACTCTACCACTGAGCTACATCCCCAGCCAATTATCTATTAACTTATTTATATTTTGAGTCAGGGTCTTACTAAGTAGCCCAGGCTGGCCTCAAACTTGTGATCCTCCTGCCTCAGCCTCTCGAGTTGCTTGGAATTATAAGTGTGCACCACCAAGCCCAATGAACTTTTCTTTTTAAGTTGTCTGTGGTACTGAAGATGGAATCCAGGGGCTTTCTACCCCTGAGCCACATCCCCAGCTCTTTTTATTTTTTGAGACAGGGTCTTGCTAAGTTGCCCAGCCTGGCCTCGAACTTGCAATCCTCCTGCCTCAGCCTCTTGAGTTGCTGGGATTATAGGTGTGCGTTTCTGGGCCCAGCTTCATGAATATTCTTAGATAAAATATTGCATTCATGAAAAGTGAACAAAATACGGTTTTAAAATTCACACAATAAAAGAGCTCTTGGGAAAATTAAAACTGGATACTTTAAATGGTTTATAAAAGAAAAAATGTAAGATTGAGTTATAATTCTTTACATTCAATATAGACTAAATTATCAATTTAATATTGATTAAATGTAAATACAAGTAACTTGACCCTCCCTTGATAATGCACATCATTTAGCATGTTACTATAAGCAAATGCTTTTACTCTGATACAGTGACAGATTCAAAAAGGTCTGGCTTGTTTTCTTCTGCCTTGACATACTGACCAGTATTTCAGATGGCCAAAGGGACTCAGAAGTCTGTTAGGACTGGGTTTGTTTTTTCTTCTTATGAGATATTCAAGGTATCCAGTTGTCTTTCTTTCTACACAAAGGTTGAGCATCCCTAATCTGAAATCCACAGTGCTCCAAAATCCAAACTTTGAGCACTAACAGGATTCCACAGCAAAAAATTCCATACCTTGAAACTTCATTTTTCCTGCACAGATTTAAAAATGTACAAAATCACCTTCAGGTAATGTATATAAGATATATATGAAACATAAATGGATTCCACGCTTAAACTTGGGTCCTATCCCTAAGATATATTATTATTTATATGCAAATATTCCAAAATCTGAAATCTGAAACACTTCTGGTCCCAATCAGGAAATATTCAACCTGTTTTGGAACAGAAAATAAAGAAATAGGGAAGTGGATGCCAAGAAGGCAGCCCCCCTGCCCCCATAGATTATTCCCTTTAGGGAGGAAGCAGAGAAGGGTCCTAAATACTGGAGGGAATACAGATGTGGATCCAGGTCCAGTAGCCCATACCTGTAATCTCAGTGATTCTGGAGGCTAAGAAAGGAGGATTTAAGACTTCAAGGCTAGCCTCTGCAGATTGGTGACATTCTGTCTCAAAATAAAAAATCAAAAGAGCCCCTGGGTTTAATCCTCAGTACCACTAAATAAAAAAGTAAAGTGCAATAAAAACTACTCATGGGGTGTTATTGCAAGTATGTGTCAGAATGTTATTATAGTCCAACACAGTGGCACACACCTGTAATCCCAGTGGCTTAGGGGGCTGAGGCAAGAGGATCACAAGTTCAAAGCCACCCTCAGCAAAGCAAGGGACTAAGCAACTCAGTGAGACCCTGTCTCTAAATAAAATACAAAATAGGGCTGGGGATGTGGCTCAGTGGTCTAGTGCCCCTGAGTTCAATCCCTGATACCTCCCCCCCAAATGTTATTACAAACTTGCTGCAAATGAAAATACAGGAGGCTAATTCAGAGATCCAGACTTAGTTGGAACATTTTCAAAAAATTTATTTTTTATTACACCATCCCTTTCATAGAGTAAATTGCATAATATTAAGTATATAATTTGATGAATTTTTACATATGTAGACATCTGTGTATCAACAACCCAGATCAAGATAAAGAACATTTGCAGACCACAGAAAGCTCTGGTGGGCCTCTTCCCAGGCAATATACTCCTACCCAACCTGGGACAAAAGTAACCACTCTTCTGACCTCTTATCTTGGTAGAGACGTTTTATAGGACAAGAGAATTATTAGATAATCACTGTTAGACAAGATTGGAAAGAAAACAATGTTCTATTAAAGGTCACCATGCTCTTGACTGAAAAATGACAGTCAGCTGGGTAAGTAGAAAACTAGTTTCCAAGTACAAATTTCATGCTATTAAATTTTATTAGGAGCTGGGTGCGGTGGCATATGCCTGTAATCCCAGCACTTTGGGAGGTTGAGACAGGAGAATCACAAGTTCAAAGCCAGCCTCAGCAACAGGGAGGCACTGAGCAACTCAGTGAGACCCTGTCTCTACATAAAACACAAAATAGGGCTGAGGATGTGGCTCAGTGGTCGAGTGCCCTGGAGTTCAATCCCCAGTACCAAAAAAAAAAATTATTAGAACAATTCTTTGGGAGGCAGGGGGGTGCTGGGGATCAAATTCAGGGCCTCACATGTTGGGCAAGCGCTCTACCACTGAGCCATATCTCTAGCCCTCATTAGAACCATTCTTAAAACATTTGGTCAGAAATGCCAGCTCTTTTCCTATGGAGGTTCACATAGAAAGATTTGGTCACAGACCACGGTTGGGATAAGTTTCTTTTTAGGAGGAGAAGGGAGTAAAGAATGGAAGGGATCCAGGATGGAGCCACCAAACGCACTTCTAGTGCCCATCACCTAGGACTTACGAAATGGAGACAGTCTTCACCTGGCTGCCCCTACATTGGGTGTGGAGGGCAAGGAGGCAGTGTTTGATCTGCTTGCACCCCACCTGTATTAGCCAGGGCAAGGAAGTAGACACACCAAGGAACAATCAGGATTTCAGCCCTTCCCTCCCTCCCCCTGCATACTGCTGCCCAGACCTGGGGGTCCAGGGTTCCAATGTAACATTCTCCTCCTGCACATTAGTTTCACATCTGATTTTCACAAGACCACTGTGTAATGGGGCTACGGGATGTAAGAAGCTCCTCAAAGAGGGCCCTGGTATCCTGTCTTCCAGGATCTCCAGCCTGCATCCCTGTAGGGCCCCTGTTAAGTAAGCCTCCTGCTCGGTTTGTGTGGGTACGGACAGACCTGATTTGCTCCAGAAGGTTCTAGCTTCATTTGGCCCTTATTGCCCAAGGGGCAGGCTATTGGTTACAATTGACAGCCACCAGGCAGCACTAGCTTTAGGAGAAATGAGAAACATATGATAAAGGGATGTCTCCAAGAGTGGACATCCAACTGGGCCATGGACAGGATCCTGAACTGGAAGACTGAAAACCCTCGGGATTTCTCTAGGCCTCTGCCCCCTTCTACCTTTTTTTCTTTTTTTTTTGGTACAGGGGTTACTGAACTCAGGGTTACTCGACCACTGAGTTACATCCCAGCCCTATTTTGTATTTTATTTAGAGACAGGGTCTCACTCAGTTGTTTAGCGCTTCGCTTTTGCTGAGGCTGGCTTTGAACTAGAGATCCTCCTGCCTCAGCCTCCTGAGCCGCTGGGATTACAGGGGTGGACCACCACACAGGGCTATCATTCTCTCTATGAGCTGGCTTTCTCTATTTCTCCAACATATCTCATAGAATGTGACCACCCTAAGTCTCCCTTTCTAGTCCCAGCAAGTCTAATTCCAACACAACAGGGTCAAATGTTTTACAATCAATAACTCATTGTGTCTCAGTTCAGATTCTCAAGAGAGACTATGAATTCCATGCAGCCTAGAACTCACTAGCCACAGTTAAAGGAATGGGATGTCAGTAGGGTTTCAGGAGGGGAGTGTTGGGAGGCACTGCACAAAGGTGTTGCCAAGTGACTCATTCTTGTTAGGCAAATTCTAGAAAAGTGGGACTGGATAGGGATTTCAGCAACTATCCATCGACATGGGAATGCTTCCTTGTGGAAAGCCCAATACACGGCTCACAAATAAATAATCCCTCCTGGTACAAAAATACCACGATTAGATTACTTCCACTTCAAGGACTATTCTTCATTCAGCTTCAAATCCTCTACAATGCCCGGCCTGTGCCCTTAATAGATGGCTGCTTTTGTATTTTTTTAAAAAGTTCCTTTGAAAGCAACAAACTCTCCCAGAACAGTGACATCTTTGCATATCATTACACAAGTTAAAGATGATACATGGAGAAAATACCAAACAAGATGGACTAAAAAGGGATTGAAGGGAAGGAGAAATATGGAATGCTCAAGTGCTGGGAGTCCATAGCTACTGGTTATTATCAAGAAACTTGAATTGTGCACTGAAAAGTGTAATACAAGTCAACACAAAAACCAGGATTCTGTTTAGAAAGCTGTGATTTATACATCTTGCTGGGGACCTGTCCAAAGCATCACCAGTGCTAGTGGGGTTATTGCCTGATTTCCCCAGTGAGTGACTTGGCTCATTTTAGATGAATCAATGGGGAAAGAAAAATGTGCAAATGGTAGAGGGAAAGAAAAATGGTAAGAGAGTAATAAAGGGAATAATGCAGCAGATGAGGGAGGTTTGAGATTTCTTGCACCAAGAACTGTGAAAAAATCAAGTGAAGTGCTTTGTTGCCCAGAAAATTATAACATACTAAAATTGAGTCTGGAAGAAGTAGAAAACCTGGGGAAAAAAATTCCCAAAAAAGTCATCAAAAGTCATATACTTTTGGCAAAAATGGAGAATACATTATGATGCAGCAATTCCATTTCTGGTATATAAACTAAAGGAACCATGTGCAAGAGTATTTCCTACCACATTGTGTATAATGACAAAAATTTACAACTTAAATATTGTTCATATAATGGAATGAACTAGAATAACAGACTTGAAAAACAATGTTGGAGTGACAAAAACAAGTTTTAGAATGACATTGGTACAATGTGATATGATTATATACATAAAATCATACCATACATTGTGTGTGTACACACATATGTAAAAGTGTAAGAAATTATTGGAAAGAGCTGCATTAAATTCATACTTTTTTATAAGAAAGGAAATATATTTAAGAGTAATGTTCTCATTTTTATTTATCATACTCTATTTTTAATGGATTTTTAAAAGGACAGCATATTTATTCCTATCATTACCTGTGCAACTTTTAATAAAAGTATATCCATAGGAAAAGAATTGGAAGCAAAAATGCCACAATATTAATTTCATTCCAGTTGGTGGGAATATGTATGATTATTTTTTTCATTTTATTTTTTCAGTCTTTTAAAGTGTATCAATATATTCTTTGGATAAGTATTTAAAAATATTGTCTGGTGAAAAAGCAGCCAATCGCTCATCTATACTAATAGCATGATAACATTTATGTAACAACTCATGCACAATAAAAACAAAACTATTTTCTGTACAGAAATATATCCATATGAACATATCCATATAAATTCACAGCAAAAGATCAGGAAGTTGATAATGATGGTTTCTTTTGCGGAGGGGACAAGGATGGGAGTCAAAAAGAACACTTGTACTTTATCTGCAAAGTTTTAATACTATTTATGTAACCAGAAATGTAAATATAATTTTTCAGAGAGAACTGTCCAGACCAGCTTCCTTGGTTTGGCTGTCAGAGGCCTTGGTGTGGGTCATTGCCAGCATGTCTTTTCTCCCTAAAACACCTGGAGTGGGTCTTGTGCAGACACGTGGTGGGTTAATCGGTATCAACCATAGGACTCAGACTAAAGATTCTTGAATTCTGCTTTTTGCTCTAAAACCAATTTGGACAAAGCCTGGGACTAAATATTTGAGCAGATATTTTGTTGGAAATAATACGGCACATTATAAATAATCATATTGGGATAAAGTAAACTGGCCAAAACATATTCGTTTGAAATAAAAGTGTATAAAGCTATTAAAGGGGATCTTGGAAAGAAGAATTCACAGTTAGGTAGCGTGGCCGAGCGGTCTAAGGCGCTGGATTAAGGCTCCAGTCTCTTCGGGGGCGTGGGTTCGAATCCCACCGCTGCCAATGTCAGTTTTTTGTCCTTGCGGCGTACGCGGGGCTCCTTTTTGCGTCTGCATCAGCGACCCCTGCTGTCCGTCTGAGCTTCAGTCTACATGAATGGCTCAGGGACGGGGGCGGGTCCACGCACGCCGGGGCGGGGCATTGTGGGTAAGAGGAAGCGCGAGGGCTGGCCTAGCTCCCCCCACGTGTCCACCGGAGTTTCTCCACCAGCAACATGGCCGCTGCCTGACCCGAGATCCCGGCCACCGCCGCCTCTGCAGCCCGCGGGTACCTGGACCGTTGCCGCCGTCCGCGCGCGGCCCCGGCGGAGAAGTGAGTCCCGACTTGGCATTGCCGGGGCTCGGGCTCGGGCTCGGGCCGCTGCATTCAAGGTGGGCCTGGGCTGGGTTGCCGAGTAGGCCGGGGAAGCCGGCGCCGCGCCGAGGGACTGGGGGCCTCCCAGGACTCGGACGAGGGCGGGCAGCACGCTTGGTAGACTCCGGCCGCCCGCGGACCCTGACCTCTCGCCCGGCCCGGGGGTCTGGTAGGCGGCGGCCCAGGCTGGCGGCCGTGACTCAGGGTCCGCCCGCCCTGCCCCGCCCGGGCCTCCTGCGGGAGGAGCACCTGTCCGAGGGCAGCCGCGTCCCGGCGTGGCCGCTCGTGGCGGCTGATGCGTGGTGGGCGTGAGGAGGGGCGCCGACCACCCGCGAGCGAGGCGAAACCGCGGACGCTGTGGCCCGGGCCGGCGACCGCCTGATGGTCAAGGGGAGGGTGCCTGGGCCGCTCGCAGCCGAACCGCACCAGCCTGGGCCGGGCCGGGCCGGGCCCGGGGTGCCCCATTCATTTGTCCAGGCACCCGTTCGGCGTTTCCTGAGAGCCGCGCGGGGCTGCGGACGCGGCCTGACAGTCCCGTCGGCGGGGCTGTCAGTAACTCAGTAAGGTCGCTTCGGTGTGTCCGCGTTGGAATCGTTGGGCTCGGGGGCGAGAAGAAGGGATCTAAGCAGTCGCCACAGTTTCCTCATCTGTGAAATGGGGACAATAACAATTCCTGCCTCGTAGGGTTGCGGTGAGGGCTAAATGGGGTGACAAGGGTGCCGCTCCTGCTTTCAGGGCTTCATTTGTGGCTCAGGCTCCTACCTTGTTATATTGGAAGAAAACATGTTGCCACGTAATAACAAACCTGCCCATAGGTTACATTTACAGTATTTCATCCTGGCTGCAGTCCTGTGGAGGTTGGTACCTTGCTTATTTTGGCTTTAAGGATGAAAATAGGAAGGGGATACCAAGGTTAGGCAATTCACTGTAGGCCACGGATGGTGGGGCGCAGAGGTGGGATTTGAACCTGCACAGTTCCACTCCAGAGTCCAACCTCTTACCCACTGTGCCATACTGCCTTTCATCATGGAGATGAGCTGCACAATGGTTAAGAATGAGATACTTTGCCATCAGACCTGAGTTTCTGCCTTGATCGCAACTGTTCTCTGGCACTGTGACCTTGGACAAATTACTTACTCTGACCCTTCTCGTTTTCTCTTCTAAATTGGAGATAACATTTTGATTTACAGGGCTAATGAGAAGATTAAATGTAATTTTTTTTTTTAAACTAAATTAGGTGCCTACTTGGTGCTATGCACTATTTAGGTACCAGGAGAACAGTAGTGCATTAAAAAAATAAAGAAAAAAGTAACCATCCCCATAACAACTTGATGAAGTCAGTATAATTATTATCTCCATTTTACGGTTGAAGAAACTGAAACATTGAGAGACATTTATGGAGTTTATATCCTAAGAAGACAGTCAACACCTAAGCAAATAGACCTGGAAGTTCCACATTGTAAGAGCCACTCAGGAAATAAATCACGGGGTTGGTTGCCTGGAAAGGGATTGGGGGAGGCACTTTAAAGGTAGGCTGGTCAGGGAGAATCTCCAGCCCTGAGGAGGAGGAGGATAGCGGTAATGGTGGTTGTATAGAATACAATGAGCAAGCTGAGCCTTCACCTGTCAGAGACCCAGCAAGTAGCCCGTAGGCCAGGTGCAGATGGTTAGAAGGAGACAGAAACAAGATAATGTAGGGCCATAGGGGGCCAAGGAAAGGAGTTTGGATTTTATTTTATGTGAAAGTTGAAGGGTTTTGAGCAGAGGAATGGTGTGATTTACTTATTCCAGGACTAGCAGTTGCTGGGAAAACTGGAGGTAGGAAAGGGAGGCCATAGCCAAGCTTGTTAGATCGTTGCTTTTGAAATTGCAGGTAAAGCCAGGTGCGGTGGCACACAGTTATTATCCCAGCTACTAGGAAGGCTGAGGCAGGAGGATCTCAAGTTTGAGGCCCTCTTGGGCAACTTTGTGAGACCCTGTTTAAAAATAAGAAACAATTTCCGCCTGAGCAGGTCTGGTGAGGCCCATGGAATGAAACTGAGGGTGTAGCTCAGTAGTAGAGTACCCCTCGGTTCAATTCCCAGCAACCCCCACCCCCCCAAAAAAATTGCAGGTCAGGATTTATTACTGAGATGTAAAATCACCTTAGGGAGATTGTTTCTAGCATTTTTATTTTGAATGAATAAGGGTACAAAGCATTATTGCATCACATAGTAGGGACGGTTATATTATGTAAAACTTGCTTCAGTTATGTAATTGTGTATATGTTCTGGGTCATTGGTATGAATCAGATTTTTTTTTTTTTTGGCACCAGGGAATGAACTCAGGGGCACTTGACCACTGAGCCACATCCCCAGCTCTATTTTGTGTTTTATGTAGACAGAGTCTCACTGAGTTGCTTAGTACCTCGCCATTGCTGAGGCTGGCTTTGAACTTGCGATTCTCCTGTCTCAGCCTCCCTAAGTGCTGGAATTACAGGCTTACGCCACCGCACCCGGCTATGAATCAGATTTTTTACTGTGGGTCTTGGGCTGAAAACTTTGAATGCCACACTGAGTTGGATCATTTTGTCTGGGAGGCTGAAGGGAGATGACGGCCTTTGGAGGAACCAATCATCCAGAGGGAGGAGTGCCAGCCCTCCAGCTGAGAGGGCACTTTATCCTTCTGGGTGGATCTCCAGGCTGGAGGAAGCCCCTAGGGCAAAATAGCTGTGAAAGAATGATTGTCATCTTGGGAACCTCCCAAGCTACACTCTTAGTGCTTGTGATCTATTGTGATCCTTGCCCATTTAGAAGTACCCAATCTCATTTGTCCACAGAGCCAGCCTAGAAGGTACGTGCTGGACATAGGTGTGTCTGTGGTACTTGGCAGCCAGTGCCTCTGGGGTGGGGTTGGGGCTCTCTTCCATGCCTGCACTGTCGCAGCAACTCGAGCTTCAGTTTTATGTTCTTATTTTCACAGTCCTCCATCTTCGGAACTGGTGATGGCCTGGTTCCCTTCAGTCTCCTTTTTTGCTCAGATACTCCTCTTACTCCTGTGCTCAAAGCCCTTAGGCAGCTCCCTATGACATAGCTTCCCTGTGGTCCATATTTTCAGATAAGAAATAGGAATTGCATGCCTGCTGTGTGCCAGGCACTGGGGATATAGCAAGGGACAAAATAGACCAAGTCTCTGCTTTTCTGTGCTTATGGCTTAGTGGCAGTGGGGACAGGTAGCGGAGTAGAAACTATCCCATGTGATAGGTGTTACTGAGAAAACCAGAGCAGAGAAGGGAATTGTGGGGTGGGGGACAGGCAGAGTGGTCTTAGGGATGAGGTGTTTTTGAGAAAAAACAAAGAGGTGAAAGAGGGAGCTGGGAGGCTGGCAGTGGATAGTGCCCTCGCTGAAGCCAGGGGTGGGTTGAGGGGGGAGAGGAGGCTTCAGAAGTAAAGGGGCAGAGGTCTGGTGAGGCCCATGGAATGAAACTGACTGGCTCTGAGGAAGATGGGGCGCCCTTGAGGGCTTTTGTGTGGAGTGACATGATCTGACATGGCTTCCTAAAGTTGACTGGTCCTGAGGTCAAGCAGCTCTTATAGGGGCACAGTGGAAACAGGCAGCCCGGCCAGGGGGCTGTCTAGAGCTGGTTGGACTGGCGGAGTGGCCGATACTGGCCATCCTTTGAAGATAGAGCTCCAGGACTTACTGTGTGGGATGAGAAGAGAAATGGCAAAGATGAGGCCACTGTTTCCGCCTGAGCAGGCTCAAGTCTGGAATGTGCAGTTGTAGTAAGTGAGATCAGATGGGGCCTGGAGAAGGAAAGGGCGGAGTGGCAGGGAGTCCTGAGGTGAAGGGGTTATGCCCCTTTAGACATTAAATAGTTCATTAAATAGTTCAAACAGCTGCCAGGTCTGTTCCTAGCCAGGCCCACCCTCCTCCTTTGGGTAGGGAGGGCCCCATCCCCCGTGCCCAGCGCTGGCCTGCAGCTCCTTCTTTCTGTCCTTACTGCAGTGCTTCCCTCGCCCAAATTCCTCCTCTTGCCCTTTCCTGCCAGGGCTTGTCCAGAGCCTTCTGTCCTTCAAGCCCAGCCCACATGCTCCTGCCCTAGCAGGGAGGCCTTGCTTCTCTGCAGAAATCCCCTTCCCGTAACTGTCACCTGAACGCCAAAGGCCTGGATTTGAGGTCTGTCATCTAACTGTATGACTTTAGGTTAAACACATGTAAAATGTCTCTGAGTTCAGTCTTTTGCTTGTCAATTGGGGACAATCAAGCTGCCTCACAGGGTTGTTGCATTAAGTGTGAGTGAACGGCATGTGCAGGGAGTGGGCAGCCAGCCTCCGCCCTCCAGGCTGGCTGTGGGTTCGTCATGAGTGGTCAGGAAGCCCACACAAACAGTCATTTATCTCTTCTCAGGTGCAGCCAGCATGTTTTGACTGGGGTCTGTTTGCTTGCACCCATTGCTTGGTTATATTTTTCTCTTTTTTGTCACAGGGAATGTGGTTGGTTGTCCACCGTTGACTCCACTATAGAGGCAGTTGGAGGGTCGGTGTTGTGGATTCCTCCCTCCAGGTGCAGGGACTGTGGAGGAAGAGGTGCCCCAGAAATGTTGCTTGAGTGACTGGCTGACCAGCCTGGTCTCTTGCATTCCTTTGCAGATCGAGTCCAAGGACTGCACAGCTGGCTCTCCCCTAGTATGGCCAATGAAGAGGATGACCCAGTCGTTCAGGAGGTAACTGCTGCTGTTCACCCTCTGCTGGGGCTGCAGGTAGTGGAGCTGAGTTCCATACATACGTCCTTAGGCCAATCTAGGACCTGTTGGTGTCCTAGGGACCCCTGATCCTTGCTGCACCCAGACATCAGCATAGCCAACCCCTCCCTCCCTCTCTCCCTCCGGGTCTCTGATTCAGCACCACCTTACCAGAGGCCTTGCCTGACCACCCCTAGTTCATTTGCTTTTTGCCTGTTTATCACTGCGTCTACAAAGCCAAACACAGTAGTATCTGGCACTTAATAGATACTCAGTGACTGCTGAGTGAATGAACGGACAGGACAGCTCTGCCTTCCTGGGCTTACCAGGTTCAGTCACTCAGCAATTGTTCATTAGATCCACTGTGTGTCAGGAGCTGGGACATAATAGTGAGCAGGGTTGTATCCCTGTCTCTGGAAGCTTAGAGGCTGTGGGCGAGACAGATGGGAAGGAGTCTCAGGATGCAGCCTGGGAGGCAGCCTCCAGCACTGGCACAAGAAGAGAAAATTGTTCATGAGAACTTGCCCTTTGGAATTGCTGCAACCCAGGCCTTAGACTTTTGAAAGCAGAAGACAAAAAGTACCTGCATCTGCCCTTGGCCTCCCCATGTGTGTCTGGACCCTGGCTTCTAGTCTGAAGGGCAGGGACAGGAGAAGGCTCTTCTTTGTTTAGGGGCAGCTGCTAAGTTTCTAAACTATTTAAGTGCAGTTAAGCTGTAGCTACACTGTAGAAACCAGAATTAGATCAGGGTGATTGGCAATGTCTTAGGAACTCTGACAGAGGCAGCTCACTTGGCACCCAAGGGGCCCTGGTGTGCTTCTGCTCAAGTGGTGATTCTGTTGGATCCTCCAGGGTGAGTGAATGGCTGAGGTTCAGGAGGTAAGCCTGAAGGGCATTAGATGGAAGGAAGAGCATGTGCAAAGGTCCAGGGGTGGGGGAGAACACAGTTCATGTGAGAGCTGGGAAGCAGGGTGAGAAACTGTTGCCCCATGGTATATAGGTGGTTACTGTTAGGAAGAAAGAGAAACCAGATGAGTCAGGGAGGGCCTTGCACACTATCTTAAAATAGGGTGACAGGCCAGTCCAGGAGAGGCAGATGAGAGGCACAGAGAGGAAGTGCAGCATGTGTACACCCTCCCTCTGCCCATCTCTCAGAAAATATGTAACTTTGCTTTAGGAAGCATCGTGATCTGGGCACCCCCAGGAACTGTGTTCTCACTGGGTTAGAGTGAACTTGGGTAGGGACCAGGTGAGCTCTTGTCCAGGTCTTCTGGGAGCAAGTCCTGGATATATCCAGTTCAGTTTCCTATGTTTTAGCATGACCTTAACTTTTTCTGCCTCCCCCAAACTGTCTGAGCCGTACCCTAACTGAAGTTCATGGAGCCTGCGCAATTGCCTGGGGCAGGCAGCACCTGTTCTGTGTCCCGGTTAAGTCTTTCCCCTTGTTTCCAGATCGACGTGTACTTGGCCAAAAGTCTGGCAGAGAAGCTCTATCTGTTTCAGGTAATTACGGAACTTGAAGGTAAAGGGGAAGCAGGTGCTGGTGGGCGAGCGGGCCTGGGCGTCTCACCTGGCTGAGACTCCTCAGCATGTGGGGTGAGGAAAGCTGGTTGCTTTCATGGCTTTGGGTGGGCTAGTGTTGGTCTTTTTCAAAGATGGCGAAACCGCAGCCCATGGAAGGCACAGCTGAGCAGGGGTCAGAGCTGGGGCTCTGGGTCAGCCCTTCTGGATCGAGACCTTGTTCTGTCAGGGCTTAGCCTCTGGCCTTTGGGCAAGTTCCTTAATCTCTCTCTGCCTCGGTTTCCTCACCTGCAAAGTGGTGATAGGAATGAGGCCACCTCACAGGGTCCCTGTGAGGATCAGATGAGTCCATATAAAAATGGTCAGGACACTGCCTGGCAGGGAGCTGGCACTGACATAGACCACTGCTGCTGTTCCAAAGGCTCCCAGGGGCTTCAGGAGCAGCTTCAGGGCGTCTTGGCCTCAGTCGTGCCATCTGTGATGCCCCCAGTTGTTAGCCTAGCTCCCCGGGCCTCCCTGCCAAGCTATGAGCTTCTAGGGATTAACATCTATTGAGCATTTACTGTATACCAGCACTCTTTAAAGCACTTATATTTATAATTTAACTTATTTCACCTTTCAGTAACCCTGTGGTGGTGGTTATATTTTTATGACTTTATTGAGATACAGTTCCCCCACTTAAGGGCATAATGCAGTAGATTTAGAGTCTTTACAGGGCTGTGCAGTCAGCACCACAATCCATTTTCATAATTTTGGTCTCTCCATACGAAACCCCTCACTATCAATTCTTGGAAGTCCTCAACCCCCATTCCTACCTGCAATCCTGGGCAACTATTAACTTTCTTTCCTGATAGATTTCTCTGTTTTGGACATTCCATATCTATGGAATTGTGCACATATGGTCTTTTGTGACTGGCTCTTTCACATATGGTTCTCCCATGTTGTGGCATGGGTTAGTACTTCATTCTTGTGGCTCAGTGATAACTCCATTGTGTGGTTGTACTAGTCTGTTTATCTGTTGATGGGCATTTGGCTTGTTCACTTTTGGTTATCCTGAATTTTGCTCCTATGAACATCCACGTACACGTTTTGGTGTGGATGTTTTCATTTCCCTTGGGTGGAATGATTGGGTCATGTGGTAGCACTGCATTTGACTTTTTGAGGAACTGTCAGAATGATTTGAATCATTTTATGTTGTCAAAAGTAAGTTGATGGCTGGGTGTGATGGTGCATGCCTGTAATCTCAGCAGCTCAGGAGGTTGAGGCAAGAGGATCAGGAGTTCAAAGCCAGCCTCAACAAGTTAGGGGAGCGCTAAGCAACTCAGTGAGACCCCGTCTCTAAATAAAATACACAATAGGGCTGGGGATGTGGCTCAGTGGTTAAGTGCCCTGGGTTTAATCTCCTACCAAAGAAAAATAAAAATAAAGAGAAAAAGGAAATGAGTTGGTCATTTTAGTCCTTTCACCCCCATGTTGCTCTTGAGCAGGCTGTGGCAGACAGGCTTGTCCCCAAGATGGCCATTCTTGAGGGCTTTGTCAAGGTCAACTGTGCTCCAGGCTGTTTTCACCAAGCTGCCTGCTCCAGCACGGAAGCAGGAGGAGTCACCGTATTGCTGTTAAGTGAGCTTTTAGGAAATGGCCATTTCCTTGGTTAAAATGCAGCTGCCCTGAACTGGCCCCCAGGGTGGACTCACACTACATGCTGCTGCAGCTCCATCAGGCTCACTGCGGAGACTGTCCTGGGGCCAGGTAGTGAGGGCTAGAGCTTGTGAGGGTGGGTCCAAACTCTGGCATGTCCACCTTCAGCCACCTCAGGGGAGCAAGAAAGGGAAAGTGTGTAGTGGGGACGGATGGGGAAAGGTGTCCGCATGCGAGCAGAGCAGACTCGCAGTGTGAGCCAGTTGGAGGCCGCGGGGCCCATCAGTGGTGGCTGGGCAGAGTGGACTGATGGCTCTCTTCCCCTCCCTAGTACCCTGTGCGTCCAGCCTCGATGACCTACGATGACATTCCACATCTCTCAGCCAAGATCAAGCCCAAGCAGCAGAAGGTGGGCCTGTCCTGTGGGGGAAGTGGGACAGGGAGGGGTGTCTGACAGAACCAAGGAGACAGGCCCTTTGGGGACTGAAAGCCCAGAGAGGGAGGACTTGGAGAAGTAAAAGAACAGCAGCTTGCAGGACCTGGAAAGCTGAGGAAGAAAGGGTCCCAGAGGGGAGTGGCAGCTCAGGGTCAGGAAGGGAGGGGCACACGTGAAGCAGGCGCAGCCTGAGGAAACCTGGTGCCTGCAAGGGATGCGGTGAGGGGACAAGGAGAAGCATGCCCCCAGCCAGCTGCCCCTCCAGCCCCTGTGGTCACGCAGAGGTGCTGTCTAGGACCTCCTCATCCTGGAGATGACATTTATGAGAATATTTTCAATTTTTAAAATGTTGGCACCTGATTCCAATGTTTGGGAGTGGAGTGGGGCAGATAGGACCACATGAACTACCCTGCTGCCCACGAAAGACCTCTTTGACATTTCTGTTGGGATTTGGGTTTGTGCCCTCTGGTGTGGATGGAAACCCAGGTGCCATTGGGGAGGAATTGTCTCATTTCTGGGCAGGGGCTGAGTTGGAGTGTCCTTGGGGTCCTCACAGCTGTGGGGATGCTTTGTGCCTCCAGGTAGAGCTTGAGATGGCTATTGATACCCTGAACCCCAACTATTGCCGCAGCAAAGGGGAGCAGATTGCTCTGAATGTAGATGGCGCCTGTGCCGACGAGACCAGCACGTACTCCTCGTGAGTTCCCAGGCCCCCAAGCCCTTTAAGTTCCACTAAGATCCAATAGGAGCCTTTAAAAGGCTTCAAAGACATTAATCCTTTTGGTTCCATCCCTGGGCTCCCCACCAGTGTCCCTGCTTTTAGGGGGCCTGGGCCTGTTGTGGACCTTCCCCTCCTGAGCCAGCTTTTCCCTCCAAGTTCTTCCTGGGCTACATGGGAAGCTGGCCCAGAGAGGGCCTGCCCATCATTCATCTCTTGATCTACAAAGAAGGCCACCCATTTTCTTATCCCCTGGCTCCCCTCCTGAGGCAGTCAGAAGTTGCTCTTGTCCTTGATTGCTAGCTGGTGCATTTCAGAAAGTATCTGGAGTGGAGTGCCCACCAGGCCCTGGCTCTCTGGAACTTCCTTCTCCATGACATTGGTTCTCCTGTGTCCCAGGAAGCTGATGGACAAGCAGACCTTCTGCTCTTCCCAGACCACCAGTAACACATCCCGTTATGCGGCTGCGCTCTACAGGCAAGGTACCAGGGGAGGGAGGGAGGGAGGGATAGGCTGGGATAGGGGAGCCTTATGTCTAGCTCTTGCCTCCCCTGAACATTAGGACCTGCAGGGACTTGGCAATGTGGAAATAACAAACTACAGGGCACTGGAAAGGACCACCTTTGCAGACTGATAGGACTGGGGCTCCAAGGGCAGGCATTTCCCTCCTGGGACACATGTGCATGGGCAGCAGAGCATAACTTTGGGGACAGGTGGTGGAATTTGTTTTTAAGCACAATTCCATTCTGAGGCAGCATCCGCTCGAGACAAATGAAAACGTGTCCACACAAAGATTTGTACACAGATGTTCACAGGCTCTTTTTTCACAATAGCCCCAAATAGAAACAACCCAAGGCTCCATTAGTTGATGTGTGGATAAATAAAATATGATATAACCAGAGTGGACTGTTCCTTGGCCATATGAAGGAAAAAAGTGCTGCCACAGGCCGCCACATGGAGGAGTCGGAGGACTAAAGCTCAGTGGAAGAAGCTAGGCTCAGGGGACCACACCATATGGTCCCATTTATATGCAATGTGTAGAATAAGCAAATTCATAGTGATAGAAGGTAGGGGTTTGCGATTTCCAGGGGCTGAGGGGAGAGTGAAGTGGGGATTGACTGGTTCTTTTTGGGTTGATGAAAATATTCTAAACTTGAATGTGGTACTAGTCATTTAATTCCATGAATATATTAACATACTTTGAATTATATGCTTTAAATGGGTGAATTGTATGGCATGTGAGTCATATCTCAATAAAGCTTAAAAAATGCTTTATTAGTCTACAAAGCAATAAATTGAACACTGAGGAAACAAGTAGAATCAGAAGTAGTGTCAGGAAACTATAATCTTCTTTTTGAAACTGTCTCAGGGCTGTAGTTTAAGGCCATAGTCCTCACATCCAGGACTGGAAGGAAAAGTCATAGCCTTGGTCAGTCATAGCCTTGGGTGGGATCTTAACAGGAAGAGGTGGGAGGATGAGAAGAAATACAGGTGGTGGGGTTAGAGTGGCCAGTGTGGTTTGGCAAAGGCCTGGAGGGAGAAAGGATGAAGTGCTGGTATAGCTGGAGCAAACAGTGTGGGGAGAGGAGTGGGGATGGGCTGCAGGGGCCTGAGGGTGCAGGAAGTGTTGGGGGTGGGCCTGAAAGAAGAGGCTGTGAGCAGAGGTGTTCTAGCTCCTGTCCTGGCCTGGGTGTTACTTGCTGTCCACTAGGACCAGGTAGAGTTGGGAATGGCCCCTGGCTTGGTGGTTGCAAGGCTCCAGGATTGTGGGCTGGAGCAGGAGTAGGAGATGGTTTGGTGACTCCCTTGAGCCAAGCTGGGTGTGGCAGCTTCGGTCCCTAAAGGCAGGTTTAAATCCTTTTTCCTCTGCCAGGTGAGCTCCACCTGACCCCTTTGCATGGCATCCTACAGCTGCGGCCCAGCTTCTCCTACCTGGATAAGGCAGACGCCAAGCACCGTGAAAGGGAGGCGGCCAATGAGGGTGAGCCCTGGGTCCCCAGCCCTGCTGTTTGTCCATGACTCGTGGGCTGGCTTGCATATGGAAAAAAGTATTCAGGGAGTGGAATTATAGTATGCTGAGAAGCACCCATGCCTATGCCCATTAGATGCCAGCGGCAGCACCCTCAGGGTCAGGACAACCAAAAATGTCTCCACGCATTGCTAAATGTCCCCTGGGGGCAGAAGTGTTCCGGGGGAGATCATCAGCAGATGTAGCCTCTGTAGGAGAGTTCCTGAGCACCAGGCTGGGGGCCCCCGTGGGTGGGGTCGAGTTGGAGCAGGGAGCAACTCCAGCAGAGGCTGCAAGGTGGGGATTGCTTCTCTTGCAGCTGGGGACTCCTCACAGGATGAGGCAGAAGAAGATGTTAAACAGATCACGGTGAGTTCTGCTCAGAAGGGAGCAGCCTGCCAGGGGAGAGAGCAGGGGAGAGTGCAGAGGGACTCACCTGTTTGGGGTGTAACAGGTGCAGAGTGCCTGACCTCTTAAGCTCCTTGCTGGGCTGCCTGGAAGGAGTAATCTAACCTTTTACCACTGTCAAAGGATGACAGTCCTGTTTATATAAGAGATGGGATCCTGAAGCTTGGCAGGAATTGTCACAGGAGCCCAGTGAACCCACACTGAGTCCATGTTAATTATCTTTGTGATTCAGACCTTCCAGTGGTGCATAAATGAACTGTTCCCATCCCAGTATTTATTCCTGAATTTTAAAGATTATTAGAATATTTGCCTTCCATGGGTGGTTTATAAAGTTCCCCCCAGTCAAGTATATTTGGGTTAAACTGAGTATTAGAAGGGAAATACTGGACAGATGAGGGTGCAGCCGGCACATGGGTCTGCCTGAAGCTGCCATGAGCACTCATCCTTAAGGACTAGGGGACTGAACTGCCATGGTGACCTGGTACTCAGGTCACCAGGTGCTTGTCTATTCTCAGGAATTTGTTGGGTGATTGTAGAAAACTCCCTGCCCTTCCTGGGACTTGTGGCCCTGGTCTGGTGAGGTGAGGCATGCTTTGTGCCGCAGGGTTATAATCTAGCCCCGGTGGCCAGCAGAAGCAGGAGAAAGCTGCTCCCCAGCTGTGGTTGGAGGTTCAAAGAGGGACCTGGTTGGAACTGAGTTTCATGGGCTTATGTCAGGAAATGAAGGGGGAGGTGGGAGTGGAAATCTTTGCTGTGAGATTTTCTGGCTTCCTGTCATGGGTTGGGGCATGTGTCCAGGGAGGGTGGCAGGCCTGAGGGCATGACCTCTACCCATCCCACTCCCAGGTACGATTCTCTCGGCCAGAGTCAGAGCAGGCCCGCCAGCGCCGAGTGCAGTCCTATGAGTTCCTGCAGAAGAAGCATGCGGAGGAGCCCTGGGTCCACCTGCACTACCACGGCCTGAGGGTGAGGCCCGGCCTGGCATCCTGGGGGAGGGCCCCATGCCTGAAAGTCTCACAGTGGCCTCCGTCAGCATTGCTGTCACTTATTTCGAGTTTTGTCATGCCTACTTGATGATATGTGCCCCAGAGGAGCAGGAGGTGGAGATGCCACCTTGCTGTTTCAGGTTGGGGGATTTGGGTCCCCTGGGCTTTCCTGGAGCTTGAGTGTCTTGCTGGGCTCACGTTAGGGCTGGGGTTTGGTTACGTGTTTTTCACGCACCATGGATCCTGATTGCAGGCCAGGCACTTCATCTGGTGCAGCACTGGAGACTGCCATCTGTTACATGCCCACTGGTTCATAGTGTACCTGCCCAGAGGGATTTTTATTGTACTGGGTTTCATCACGTGCATTGACTCTAGAATCTGGTCCCTGAAGCTGTGTGTTCAATGAAGGAAGCAGTTGAATAACTGAAAGCTCCCAAAGATGCAGGGTTAGGGCTCCCCAGTGTTCTTTGTGGAGAGGAGCAATATTTCTTTGGAACCTTCTTGGAAAAGATTTGTATTAACAGAGCCTCAGGGTCAGACTTCCAGACAACTTTTGATTTCTTGTGTGACCCTGGGCAAGTTACCTAGCCTCTATGAGCCTCCTGTTTATCTGTAAAATGGGAATAGTAAAAACCTTGTGCAGTTATTTTGTACATGAGATGAGTTATATATGTACAGCATTGGAACAGAGTCTAGCATGTAGCAGGTGCTCAGTGAATATTAGCTACCTTCTCAGTTATTGTTGGTAGTGTCCCTGCATTATAGACGGGCACTGAGGCACAGGTGCTGGAGCTGGCAAGCCATCAAGATGGGAGGGAAGGTGATTGAAGCCACATCACAGAGGTCTTGGGTGCTGTGCTCAGGAGGCTGCATGTGGTCCTGTGGTTAAGTCTTGAAGCAGGACAGCAGAGGCTGGCATGGGAGGTGATACAGGGGTGAGGCCTGGGGAGTCCAGGCCTGTGCACTGGCTGAGCCCTGTCCTGTTCCTCCCTCAATAGGACAGCCGCTCAGAGCACGAGCGCCAGTACCTGCTGTGCCAGGGCTCCAGCGGGGTGGAGAACACGGAGCTCATCAAGTCACCCAGGTGGGACTAGCTGGAAGCTGGCCCAGGACCCCAGGAGGGTCCCTCCAGCGCAGGTCCTCCCTGGGGACTGCAGCCCTCCTCTACAGGGGAAGAGTGGAAGAAGGGCCCATTGTCCCTGGAGAGGGCAGGGGAGGTGGCCTGGAAAGAGATGATCTCCATTCTCTGCAGGAGCTAGCGGCCTGTGAGCCCAGGGCAGCGGGGACTGGGCCTCTGCTCTGCCCACTTCCAGGGGCTGCTGCCAGGGAGGCTTCAGTCTGGCTGCAGCCTGTGCTCAGGGGCCAGGGTGGGGCAGGGACAAAGCCCACAGAGAGTCTGACACCTGTCTTCTCTCCACAGCGAGTACCTCATGATGTTGATGCCACCCAGCCAGGAGGAGGAGAGGTGAGTAGGGGCGGGTTGACCTCCCTCCTCTCCCCCAGCTGCCTTCTCTAACCTCTCACCTCCGTTTTCAACAGAGACAAGCCCGTGGCCCCCAGCAATGTCCTGTCCATGGCCCAGCTGCGCACACTGCCCCTGGCTGACCAAATCAAGATCCTGATGAAGAATGGTGGGTGCCACCCTCTGCCCATCAGGGACCCCAAGCCCGCTGTGGGACAGTCTGAAGACTCAAGGGCAAGGCCAGAGGCCCTGCCTCCCAGAGCCTGCCCAGCTCTGCAGCCCCATCCCTAACTAGATAAATAGTACCCACAGTGGTGCAGCAGCTCCCTCAAATGGGCTCCGGGCTGTCCTCTCCGCTTCCCTGCTAGGCAGCCTGGGCAGGTCACTGACCTTCTGAGCCACAGATTGTCTACACAGACTAGTGGTAGTTCCTGGTGGGAGGGTGCAGAGGTGAGTCTCTAAAGGGCTTAGCCAGTGGCTTGCCTGTAACCGTGAACTTGGGGCATTTTCATAGCACGGTGCTTCCACTTGTACTTCTTGGCGCCCTCACCATGCTCCATGGCAGGCACAGGCCACCTGTTCTCACCCAGGCTGGTTTGATGTCACTGATACTGGGCCTGAGTGGAGGCAGGAGCTCCCTGCCAGACTCCCAGCCTTGCTCCGTGCTCACATGGGACTCAGGAGAACACAGGAATTAAGGCACAGACTCCTGCCTGGGTTCAAGTCCTGGCTCTGCCACTTCCAGTCCAGTGATCTTGGTTGAGTCTGGGATCCTTTTTGGGCTGAATAGTGACAGAATCCCTCTCCTAAGGTGCTCCCAGGTCTTCCTCAATGGGCACTTCCTCAGAGAATCCTTGCAGTAGTGCTGAGATGCACAGTGCCTAGCAAACGGCAAGCACCTGGTGAATGCCAGCCATTGGTTGTTGTCGATATCATTATTACTTCTCATGTTCGGGGGGTGTTATGTGAGCTTGATGCTGTGCAGATGTTTGGGGCAGCGGGAAGGGCCAGCCCCCCTCCCCTTGTCTAATGAGACACCTGCATCCACCTCAGTGAAGGTCATGCCTTTTGCCAACTTGATGAGCCTCCTGGGCCCCTCTGTGGATTCTGTGGCTGTTTTACGTGGCATCCAGAAGGTGGCGATGTTAGTCCAAGGAAACTGGGTGGTGAAGAGGTAAGGCGCCTGCTGTCTCTTGAGGGGAGGGACACTCTATCCCTTTAAATTGAATGTAATTGCTGATATTGGGGGTTTAAATGTACAGTGGTGCTTTCCGTTTGTCCTGCCTGCATTAAACTTTATATGCAGTCTTAATCTCTACTGGGTTCTTTCTTACATTACCATTTATTCCTGTTAATTTGGAAGTTATTCTCCTGACATTTTTATTGGCTGCCTTACAGTTTGCAGCTTGCTTTCATGACTTGTCACAGTTGTGCATTAATTGCTGCTTTTCACCCTTTTCTAAGAATTTAGAATATTTTGTATTTATCCTTCTGACTCATGCTGCAGTATTTGTGTATTTTAATTCTGTGTGTATTTTGAGCCCCACAAGACTCTACCTTATCCAGTTTGTGTTTTGTTTCTCTAGTACCGGAGATTTGAACACAGGGCTGCTGTACCACTGAGCTCTTTCTCCAGCCCTTTTTACCTTTTACTTTAAGACAGTGCCTCACTGAGTTGCTGAGACTGGCCTCAAACTTGCAATTAATTCTCTTGTGTCAGCCTCCCAAGTTGCTGGGATCACAGGGGTACACCACCATGCCCAACTTTGGAGCTACTTACATGTTTGCTTTTTGAGTTTGCGCATCCTTGTATGCATCTGAGTTGGTCTCTGGCATGATTTCTCCCTACCTGAAGAATGCCATAGTATTTCCTTTAATGCAGGTCTGCAAATAACTATTTTCCATCTTATCTGGAAATGTCTGTTTTACTTTTGCTCTTAAAGGGTACTTGTATGGTGTGTAGGATTCTGCCTTGGTGATTATTTTCCTTCTGTACATTGATAGAATTACATTGTGCTCTGACTTCAGGTTTATTGACAGATTCTCTTCTTGTTCCTTTGTTTCTGCTGGCTGCTTTTAAGGATTTCTCTTCGTTTTGGCAGTTTTATTAAGCTGTATTGAAGGGTGGATTTCTTTTACATAGCCTGTTGGGTTCATAGGTCTTGAATTTGTGGCTCAATGGCCTGCGAGAGTTTTCTTTCTCTTGTGATTCCTCCACCACACTAGCTGCCTCCTCTACCAGACTGTCAGTTTCACAGGAGTAAGGCCTTATTATATCCCTAGAAGTGGTATGATGCCTGGCATACAGCAGACCCTGAGTAAAGGAGGCTGTGTCATCTGCACACTTGAATGATAGTCATTTAAAATGCTGTAATACAAAGCACATTCGTGTTTTTTTCCAACCCCTGATGCTGGGGATTGAACATAGAGGTGCTCTACCCCTGAGCTACATCCCCAGTCCTTTTTATATTTATTTTGAGCAAGGTCTCACTAAGTTGCCCAGGCTGGCCTGGAATTTGTGGTCCTCCTGCCTCAAATTAGAGACAGCTGGGATGACAAGTGTGCATCTCTGTGCCTGGCATGAGACTCACTTTTTAAGTAGTGTAATGTAAGGTGAATAATCTGACAAAATGTAAATAGTTCCAGGTTTTTTTTTAAAGTACTTAATTGGAAAAAGTCCATTTCTGTAAGTTAACCAAGCAAATTGCAAAGTATATTCATGTAAACTGCCACATGGTGGCGCCCTTTCGCTGGTAAACAGATGCCTGGTTATTGTCCTGAGCTACCCAAGTTTTTCTTTTTTTTTTTTGGTACTGGGGATTGAACTCAGGGGTACTCTACCACTGAGCCACATCCCCAGCCCTATTTTGTGTTTTATGTAGAGACAGGGTCTCACTGAGTTGCTTAGCGCCTCGCCATTGCTGAGGCTGGCTTTGAACCCGCGATTCTCCTGTCTCAGCCTCCCTAAGTGCTGGGATTACAGGCTTGAGCCACCACGCCCGGCTCCAAGTTTTTCTTTACAGAACTTTGTGATGACACATCACCTATAAAAGAGGACCAAGTATTTGTATTTATGCCATGAATGAATGAAAGCCAGGAGGAGCCATCACCTGAGGACCCTGACCTAGAGAGAGAGGCACAGGGACTTGCAAAGCAGCCATAGAACTGGGTTACAACTCAAGCTTTGCAACTTGGCCTGGGCTCTGCCTAGCACTGCCCATGCCACTGAGGGTGCTGTCCCTTGGAGTTAAGCTTGTCAGTGGGGCTTGAAGGCACAGACTCCTGGGACTCTGATGTTCTGCCTGTCTAGAGTGCCTCTGTGAGCCCCACTCTGACGTGCCCAGGCTGCTGCCCACAGGTCTGTGGGCCACAGTCCTTCCAGGCCCTGCCCTCATGTCCCTGATGTTCTTGTGAGGCAGTAAAAACTCACTTTCCTTGAGTAAACAGCCTTGCCCGGGTGCTGCATGCATGCGCTGTACCCCAACTCATACGCTGTTCTGTCAAGAAATCTGAGCGACCTGGAGGCGGGGATCTGAGGAGTGTGCTTAACTCTTTGGTCTGACACATACTTAGTAGAGACCTTATGTGGGTGGCTGTCGTCAGCACCTTAGGCCAGGTCCCCAGGACTGAGCAATAGTTGTCAGGCAGGATTGGCCAGGGGTGAGGGGAGACCTCCAGCAGTGGCCCCACAGGCCAGGCCTGGCCAGGCTGGTGGTTGGTGCTGGGGTACAGGCTATGCCTGGAGACAGGGTCAGGGTTGTGCTGTTGAGATGTTAGAGCAGCCCAGGTGCCCGGGCCTTGAATGCTAGTCCTGGTCCTGTTCTCCCTTGAGGCGTACATTCCTCTGACCTCATTTACACACCTGCCATTGGGCAGTGGGCAGAGGCCTCTTGGCTTGCTCCACCACCACTTTCTCCTGGTGCCTCATACATTTCACATAGGGGACTGGAATCCTCCAGTGTCCTGGGCTCCTTGAGGTCCCAGGCTTGCCTGTCTCTGAGCCTCTGACCCCTTCTTGGGCTTGGCCAGTCATGAGTGGTGAGTTGAGGAGGGGTAGGAGGACGCCCTCTCAGGCTGGGCTGGGCTGGGCTGCTGCTTCCCACATATAGGCGCTCAGAGCCAGATCTCCAAGGAGCACTGCTGGGCTCGGGCCTGTTCCCAGACCTTGTTGGGAAGGCATAGCCTGGGCTCAGAGGGTGAGACCTAGAAAGGAGGACGCAAAGGGGGCCAAGTGTGGGGACTGACACACCACCCCTCCTTGCTTTGGCAGTGACATCCTGTACCCTAAGGACTCGTCAAGCCCTCACAGTGGCGTGCCGGCTGAGGTGCTCTGTAGGGGCCGAGACTTTGTTGTAAGTACCTGGAGCTCTTGGCCTCATTGGGGCGTATGGGCAGAGGACAGGGGCAGCAAAGGCTTCAGGACCTTGACCCCAGCAGCAGGTAGCTCCAGAGGGCAGGTGTGTGAGGAGGACATACCATGGCGCTCCAGATTATTTTTTCTCCTCCCTCTGGGAATCCTGAAGTCTTGGCACTTGCAGGAATCGGAGTTCCTCAGGTGAGGTGTTGCAGGAGGCTCCATTCTGGCCCAGGAGCAGATTCTGTTTGAGTGGTGTTTTAAAAAATCTTGCCTTCATTGTTGACTTGAACAGATCAAGCTCTTGGTGCATACTAGATTTCTTAGCTGTCATGAATAACGGACAGTCAGCACCACGGGCCCACAGCCACCATGGGGCCAGTTCTGGATGGGATTGTCCCAACTTCTCCACAGGCCTGGTACCTTTGCTTTGCTGGTGTGTGTCCTGAGTTTGTGACTCTAGAGCTACCTTGTCCCTCCTTCCCTGTCACCTTGCCTCATCCATATCCAGAGCTTAAATCCTTCCCAAGATGTGGAACCCTGCACTGCCCTCTTAGACCTCAGCGTCATGCTTTGAGTTTGGCGAACTCTGTCCCCTCGGAGCTACCTGTGGTGATCTTGCATGTGTTCATGCGCATACCCTGCCACATGGGAAGCCCTTAGTGTCTGCACTTTTCCCCCCAAGTGGATGTCCCCAGCTTTGCAGCAGTTTGTGTCAATGGGACTGAGCAGTGTTTTTGCCTCTGGGGGTCAGCTTGGCTCACACTGGGCTTGCTCACCCATGCACAGCTGCCCTGCCCACAGCTGCAGGCATGCAGATGCTGCCAAGCAGAGGGTTTGGGAGAGGATCCAGGTCGGAGCTGAGTTACCGTAGCTGACTCTTGTGCGTTCCCTGGATCTTGGATTTTCACCCTCATCTCTCCCAGGCATCCCATCATGAGATTTAGGGAGCATGAGAGCTGCTAAGGCAGCAGGGGTTATGGGGTGCCAGGAGTGTCTGGGCCACAGCTGCCCATCAGAGCCTGGGGAGCCCTTCCCACAGGGTCACCTCCTTGAGTCCTCATGATGTTTTGGAGGTGCTAGGACAGCAGTGAGCCAGATGAGCAAAGCCCCTGCCCCAGAGATTATTTTGGTTTTGGTGGGGGGCGGGGGTGGTCCTGTCCCGGAGGATAGGATCCTGGGGCTCCTTCATAAAACAGAAAACAGGCTCAGAGGTGACATGACTGCCCAAGGCACATGGCTAGAAGATTGGGGCCCAGGACTCAAACCTAGGCTGGCTAATGCCAGGCTCTGAACAGCACTGTACCCCCAGCCAGGCCCCCAGGACTGCCACCAGAGGTTAGGGAACAGTCTTAGAAGTCCTAGGATATGCTGCTTTCTCTCCCACAGATGTGGAAGTTCACACAGAGCCGTTGGGTGGTAAGGAAAGAAGTGGCAGCAGTGACCAAAGTAAGTTCTTTGTAACCTGAGCCCCAAGGCCTGTTGCAGACACAGGGACGGCTGGGCCTTACCCTCCTGCTCCCTCTCCCTCTCAGCTCTGCACCGAGGATGTGAAGGACTTTCTGGAACACATGGCCGTAGTGAGGATCAACAAAGGCTGGGAGTTCATTCTGCCCTACGATGGGGAGTTCATCAAGAAGCATCCGGATGTGGTGCAGCGGCAGCACATGCTGTGGACAGGCATCCAGGCCAAGTAAGAGCACAAGGGGCAGCAGGAGGCCCTGTGGCCCAGCAACACAGCGGGGCTGCATCTTCACTGAGCAGTGAAGGCCAGTCGGCCTGTGTGCACTGCCGTCTCCTGGGCAGCACAGGACTGGCGCAGCCACACCCCTGCTTTCTCAGAGTTGATGTGTGCTGAAGGGTTGGGGACGAGAGGACGTGTCACTCAGATCAGCAAAGGAAGGGAGCTGGGTGTCACTCCCCATCCTGGCCCTGGGGCTCCAAGTGGACGTGGGACTTGTGTGTGGCTAGAGGGTCTGCAGCGGGGAGGGACCTGCACATGCTGTCACCAGAATGTTGAAGGCTTGTTTCTGTTGTGAGGCAGCTGGAATGGGGAGGGGTTTAGAGTTCAAAGGGTTTATTCTTTTTTTTCAGATTAGAAAAAGTCTATAATCTTGTAAAGGAAACCATGCCAAAGAAGCCAGATGGACAATCAGGTGTGTGGGGCTGGGCACGCGCTGTGGCCCCAGAAGGGCTACTTTTCAAGAACAGGTCAGAGGTGAGGCCTGGAGAAGGGTTGTTCACCTCTCCTGTGCGACTCTCCCTTCCCCTCGGCCTTGGGCTGGGTCTGGATCCTAGAGGCCTGCTTAACCCCCTTGGGTTATCAGTGGGTGGGATGGGAGGAGCTGCTGGCAGGAACTCACAAGTGACCTGTTGTGTGTCTGCATGTGGAAATGGGATTTCCCCACTCTGCTGCTCCTCTCTGTGGGGCAGCTGAGTCCCCCGCAGCAAGGCAAGGGAAAGACAGCATGTGGCCTCTTGCTGCTGTCCCCTGCCAGGCCTTTGTTTTCAGGTCCTGGTCTGCCCAGGCCCTGTGCTTTCCTGACCAAGCTGCCTCTCCCCATAGGACCTGCAGGGCTGGTCTCTGGGGACCAGAGGGTCCAAGTAGCCAAAACCAAGGCCCAGCAGAACCACGCCGCCCTGGAGCGGGAGCTGCAGCGGCGGAAGGAGCAGATGCGGGCATCCACAGTTCTGCCCGGTGTGCAGGTTAAGGAGGAGCCCCTGAGCGAGGAGGGAGAGGAGGAGGAGGAGCAGGAAGCAGAGGAGGAGGAGGAGGCCATGGACTCTGCACCCAGTGGCGGCCTCAACAGTAGGCTGGCCAACGGGCTGCCTGCTGGGTGGGCGGCAGGTGGGGACAGCTTTAATGGGCACCCGCTCCCAGGCTGTGCTGGCACCCCTGTGGCTCGGGAGCTGAGGGCCTTCGTGGAGGCCACCTTTCAGAGACAGTTTGTGCTCACGCTGAGTGAACTCAAGCGCCTCTTCAACCTGCACCTGGCCAGCCTGCCCCCGGGCCACACACTCTTCAGTGGCATCTCGGACCGTATGCTGCAGGACACGGTGCTGGCCGCTGGCTGCAAGCAGATACTGGTGCCTGTAAGTGGAGACTGTGCTACCAGGACGGGAGAACAAAACAAGGCCACCACAGCCCCTCAGGAGGGCCCCGGGCAGGCAGGGCCCTCTGCCAGTCCTGGGGAGCTCAGCTGCTTGGCGGCTGTGTGGGGTGGGGGGCCATCTTGGGTGTGAGTGTTGGCTGCTAGGTCATGGCTGTGTGTGACCTCAGGCAAGCTGACCTGGGGCTGTGCCCTCATCTAAAGGGGAGTGGCAGTAGTTTTTGTGCTGTAGTTGGTAAGGACAGCGTAAGATAGCTGAAGGCCATAACTGCTGTCTGGCCTGCAGCAGGGGCTCAGCAAATGCAGGTTCTTCCTCCTGCTGTGTAACCCCAGGAAGTGGGTGAGCTGGATTCTGAACCTCAGTGTTGTGGCTCTGTCCTTACTGCTACCAGGTGGCCTCCCTGCCCAGGAGAGGCTTGCTGACCAGCATAGCTCCTGGGCTTTGGGCATTTCTTACCAGGCCTGTGGCTATGGAGCAAATCACCCACAGCCTGGGCCTTTCCTTAAGTGGTGAGGGTCCTGCACTGAGGAAACAGGAGCAGAGTGAGCTGGAGCCTGCTCTCCTTCGCTGTGATCCGAGGGATGGGTCTCTCAGGCACTTCCCAGCCCCAGCACTGTAGCTGTCTCTTAAACAGGGAGTGTTGACATGTCCAGGACCAAGGTGGGAGCACCTGCAGCCTCGGCCCATGTTCTGAGGCCATGGGCCTGAGGACAAGAGGCCCTATGGGTCCCAGGCTGGCAGGACGGTCTTGGGACCCATCCCTGCTGGAGGGGACACTTCCTTGGTTAGGTCTCCTTTAGAAAGTTCTGGGGTTTGGGGCCTCTTCCCACTCAGCGGGTGTCTCTATAGGCCTTCTTCTATGCGCCAGGCGAGGGTGGGGAGTCTGTCTGAAGTTAGCGAGGTTGCCCTGGGCCAAAGATGTGGACAGAGGTGAAGGATGTGTCTGCCCCCAGGGCCTGCTTTGGCCATGCTCCTTCCTCTTGGCAGGGCTGGCATCTGGAGGAGACCTGTGTGGAGCTCTCCCTCCCCCTGAGATCCTGGCATGAGGACCTTATCATAGGCCTGTCCAAGATGGAAGAGGCCTCAGACCCATCCAGCCTTCTCTTTTTACACGAGGGAGCTGAGGCCTAGGCAGAGCAAGTAGACTCACAAAGACTTACCTCCTGGTTCTACTATTTATTAGCTGTGTGGCCACTGACAGTGAGTAAACCTCTCTGAGCCTTTTCCTCATGGAGAGGGGACATAGGAATGCCTCAGTACTGCTCTTTCTATTGAGGACTAGGGTCAGGGCTACTTCCTGTCCCATAGAGCCAGGTACCAGGCCTGTGCTGCTCTTTCTAGTCCTGTGGATTGTGCTGTCAAGTGGCATGGCTGGCTTGGCAGTCAGGCAAGGCCTCTAAGCCACATTCATGTGGGCCTTGTGGGAAGCAGTTGAAAGGAAATCCTGGGGAGCCCCTAAGAAGTCATGGGAAAGGGCACATTTGAGGGTTGACACGGGAGCTTGAAGCAGAGTTGAGCTAATAGCAGGCCGGGGGGAAGACCTGGCTTCCCCATCCCAGGCATCCACCCTAGAGTCCTACTGGTGCCCCACACCCTCCTTTCCCAGAAGCCCCATGAGGCCCCACAGCTGATGTGAGGCAGGAGCTGGGACTGGAGCACCCCTCCCTAGAACTGGGCATGTACAGGAGGGGAGGAGAGAGGTGGGCAGGGCTGACAGTCCCCATGGAAGATGAATGACCAACTCACGCCTGGGCCTGGGCCAGTTTCCCCCACAGACTGCTGCTTCCCCGGATGAGCAGAAGGTGTTTGCGCTCTGGGAGTCTGGAGACATGAGCGATCAGGTAAGGTGACCTTTGCTGCCATGCCAGTGGTTTAGGCCTCAACCTGTGGATCCCAAATGCTGGTCTGGGGCCTGGCTGCATCAGAATCACCTTTGGGAAAATACATAATTCCCAGAACACACTCCAGAGATTGTTCCGTTCAGTAGTGGGGTAGTGGCCTAGCTACTCTACAGAGCTTCCCGGGGCCATGAGCCCAGCCAGGCTTGCAAATCACAAATGGAGCACACTTCTCGGTGGCCTCTGGCAGCAGGTCACAGGCCCTGGAGAAATTGGTCATTTTGACTGAAGGTCACACATTTCCAGTGGTATTCTGCACTCAGTAGTACAGAATCATGGATGCCAAGGTCCAGAAGTTTTCTTTAAATCACGCCTAAATTTTAAAGGTTTAGGGAGTGAGCAAAGGCCCATGGAGTTCTCTGCCCCTGACAAGCAGGCCGAGGGTAGATGCCAGGTGGGGCCTTGTCTCCCAGCCTAGGGGGTGTGGAGGTGGCTGCAGCAGGCCTCCTTGAGTGAGCCTGTGCTTTCAGCCACAATTGTTGCCCTCTGGCCTTTCCTACTTCTACTGATGATTCAGAGATGATTAAAAGCTCAGGGACTCCTGTCCTGCCTGATGACAGTCACCCCCACACTAATGCACTGGATGTGCCTGTGTTGGTGGAGAGGAGAGCGCTCTGCTGTGTTGGAGAATGTAGAGAGGCAGAGATGGATGCTAAGGGAACTAGAAATCACTGTTTATAGTAGGACCCAGCTGTGACTGGCTCCTGGAGTCTTGGCTTCCATCTCACTTTAGCTTCTCAGTGGGCAGGGGAGTTGCATTCTTTCATGTTTCAGTATGGCTTTCTTTTGCCCTCAAGTATTTGTCAGCAACTAGAATTTTGGGAGACAAATCATTTGCCCCTGAATTTGAAGTATTTTTCCATTTCTGAATTGTCAAAATAGTTTTAAATTTGACCTATATCTGCCCTTTATTGCAAATAGTTTTACATCATTCTGTGTATTAGTGCAACTCCTATGTACTTGGAATTTGTTAAATAATGAATACTAGAATGGTTGTTCTTAAGAATTCTGGAAGAACAAATGATCAACCAATAGGATTTCCTGTGTCAGATATTGAACATAGTAGACTCAGTCTTAACTTTTTCTGCTTTTGGGGTGTAGCGCATTTTCCAGCATCCTGCTTTTCATCCCCTTCCCTGCCTACTAAATCAGTTATCACTCTTAGGATGAGCAACCTGTACATACTTATGCATGATAAAACCTGAGTCCCTTTACCACCTCTTTTGTTCCCACAACCTTAACTGGGGTCTGGAGAGATGACCAATTGGTCAAACACTGGAAGTGCTGAGCAAGGACTGTTATCAGATTACCCTGTGGGGCTAGGCCCATAGCTTCGAGTATCTTGTTTGGGGATGTTTTATTTGGGTGCTATTTCCATAACACCACATTTTTGCTACTAAAGCATCGACAGGTTTTGCTTGAAATTTTTTCCAAAAATTACCGAGTACGCCGGAACATGATCCAGTCTCGGTTGACTCAAGAGTGTGGAGAAGATCTAAGCAAACAGGAGGTGGATAAAGTGCTAAAGGTATGTCCATTTTGTGCATACCCCAAGGTTCTGGGGCTTCAGCCCTAGACCTTCTTGCAGTGTCTCTCTCCAGTCAGGCTTTCCGCCTTGTTGGCAGCGTGTTGGGAATAGGCACGAGGGCTCCTAGGGGGTTGTCATCTCATCCTCTGAAGATGTGCCCCAGTACCCTATAATGCTTTTCTGACTGATACCTATTATCTTAAATATTCAAGGCCATGTAAGGATGATTTGTTAACCAGAACAAAGGTGCTTAACAGTAAGCTATATTGTAGAGTTTATAAAGCACATTCATTTCATAGTCTTAAAATATCCCTGAGGAAACACTGGGTAGCAGATTTACTGTTTGTATTCTAAGTTTTGATATACTGTGCATGTTTTTCTATTCCTAGGACTGCTGTGTAAGTTATGGTGGCATGTGGTACCTTAAAGGGACAGTACAGTCTTGACAATAGTAGGAAACCACTGACCCAACAAATCCAAACCCAAGGAAGAATGGCAGAGCTGGAAGTAAAGTCTCGACTTGCTTCAGAAGATGCAGAGCAAGAGGAACTGTCCATCTCATGCCTATGGCACTGTGTGGTCCAGTGACAGAGGGTATGTCAGCCTAAATGAGCGCTCCCAGCAGAGACCAGCCGGACCTTCTTCGCAGTACAGTTTGAAATTCCTGATGTATTTTGCTTATTTGGTTTCATAATAAAGAGTATACTGACATGGGCTGGATGATGAAAATCATGGTTTATATTTTCCTTTTTAATGCCAACAAAGTCATGTTTACAAGATGAAGAAAACCTCAAGGTTTATAATATTTAGAGGCCAATATTAGATTATCTATCTGCTAAGACTTCTGCCAATTTCTTCATTAAACCAAACTGAATTGTTTTACTGTTGGGTTTCTGTGGCCACTTTACCTTTTACAACCTACTTTATGTAGCAGTCTCAACTGTTTACATGAACCATAGCAAAAAAAAAATCCATCTACTAGGTTTGCATTTTTTATGCAAACCAAACCAGGTAAGTATGAAATGATGTATAAGTGAGGTTATCACACTTCGATGTAAAAAATTTATATTTTGTGTATTTTTAAAATAAACGCTAACACTCAACTAGCATCATGGTGCTGCTGTCTTCAAATGGTTACAGGAAGGCAATTCTGAGCTCTTAAAGCATTAAGTATACTAAAGAGGGGAGGGAGGCCCCAAGCAACTCAGACCAACACAAAATAGGGCTGGGGATGTGGCTGAGTGGCCAAGTACCCCTGAGTTCAATCCTTGGTAACAAAAAAAGGCGGGGGGGTGGGGGGCGGCAAAGTCCCTAAGAGCAGCCCTGTCCAGCAGAAATCTGAGTTGTTAGTAGCCAGTGTTTTGCATTGTTCTCCCAAGTCTTCAAAATCCAGCCTTTTACACGCCTAGTTGCTAGTAGTGAACATAATTAGACTGGAGGATTATGGGAGAAATCAGTTGAGCTAGGTTGGGTAAGATGATCTATGCTGCTGTCTTTCAAGAAACATACTAAAAACTTCAGCCATAAATCAGGCACTGATCAGGAATGTACTTTAACACATTGTGCTCTTGGTTCTGTTAACATACATGAACTTGAAAAGAGTAAACAATTATCAGCACTGATTTGGAGTATGTCTCAGCCATTATCAGTGCTACTGTGTAACAGCTTACCAGGCTGACACAATGCTCAGTGGGGAACTCGGCCTTAAAACACTGAATTCTAATAGGTAAGTTAAGGAATATAGGAAGATAGAAAAACAAATTGAGAATGGGTTTGGGATGTCAGCAAGATGACAAAATAGAACTCTTGAACTCTCCTGTCCCCACCCTAAACAACTGAACAACTCTCCACATGCACATAAGTGAAGGAAACAGCAAGATTACCTTGCTTGGGTGTAGCACAACCAAGATGCTCTGAAGACGGTAGGAAGGAGAGTTCTATTACCCACATCACTCCTTCTCCAGGCAGCACAGCTGGGAGGAGGACAGAACCAAGCAGCACACTTTGCCTCCAACCACAAACCAGCACTGAGGAGGGCCCCCATGGGCCCAGGCTCCAGGCTAGTACGCATGGACTGAGCCCCCAGACCCACCCACTGGATCAATCTCAGGCTCCAGACTGGACCCTGTGGGCTCAGGATTCAGGCCTGCCCCAAAGCCAGGCCAGCATAGTAGACCAGGGCTCTGGGCTACTCCCAGCATCATCTGGCCTCCACATAGGTTTCTAGGTTTCAGGTCCACTCCCCAGCCTCAGGCACCAAGAAGCACCATTCCAAGTCTATTCAGTGACAGGCTACCCCTGTGGCCCACCCTCCAGATCTGCCCCTATATCCCTCTATGCCTTAGACCCAAAGTTGAGGCCTATCCCAGTAAATTCCAGCACTGGGCCAGCTCCCATGAATGCAGGCTTCAAGACCACCCCTAGAGAGCCTGGTTCCAGCTAGCACCCACACACAGTCTGCAGGCCAGTCCATAAGCCCCCAGGCTCCAAAACCACTCCCTGTAGATCCAGGATCCATGCCTCCCCTAGCACTTGGCCGGCCCTGACAGATGTAGGCTCCAGGTCCACCTTTATAGATGTAATCGACTGGTCCATCCCAGTGGATCCAGGTTCCAGGACTAACCTCACAGACCTAAGTGCCAGGCCCATCCACCTACTGACCAACTCTCAACACTGGATCAACCTGCTTGAAAATTCCAGCCCAGAATTTCTGGACAGGCTGACCTATTGGCTTTCCCAGACAAAGTCAGTCTGAAAAGACGGGAACTAGTTCTCATTTCAAGTGCACAGGCATCAAGAAAAATCAGGCAAACATGACACCACCAAAGGAACAAAGGCATGCCCCAGGAACTGCAAAGAGATCTATAGACCGCCTGATAAATTCAGCAAAGTGCAAGAAAATAGAGAAACAATTTAAAAATCAGTGAAACGATAACCAGTATGAGAAATTGTTTAAAAAATCAAATTTCAGAGTTGAAAACTACAATAAAATGAAAAACGTAACAGAGTGCCCACACTATTCTGCCAGGAAAGCAGAATTGATCAAGGAGAAGAAAATCTGTGAACTCAGGTTATTTGAAAATATTCAGCTGGAAAAAAGCTATGTGATTTTAGGGACGCATCAAGAGCAATAATTGTTATGAGTTCTAGAAAGAGAAGAGAGCCATGGGGTACAGTAATAGGAAGCTTATTTAAGGAGAGCAGAAAACTTTCCAAATCTGGAAAAAGAAACAAATGCCCAGGCTGGGGTCGTGGCGCAGTGGTAGCGTGCTCGCCTAGCACACGTGAGGCACTGGGTTCGAGCCTCAGCACCACATAAAAATAAAATAAAGACATTCTGTCCACCTACAACTAAAAAAATAAATATTAAAAAAAAAAGAAAGAAAGAAACAAATGCCCAAGTGCAGGAAAAGTCAAAGTTCTCTGATCAGATTCAACCCAAACAAGAATACACTAAGTCAAAAATCCAAAAAAGTTCTAAAAGCAACAAGAGAAAAGATCACATCCAAGGGCATTCCAGTAAGACTAACAGAATTTCTCTGCAGAAACCTTATGAGGTCGGAAGGAGTACAATAATCAAAGTGCCGTAGGAACTCAAAGCAACTCAATGCCAAGAAAAGAAACCTTTTTTTTTTTTTTTAATGAGCAAAAGTAAAACCCAAATAGTTATTTCTATTCAACAAATGGCTAACAGGTCTATGAAAAGATGCTCATCATGACTAATCATCAGGGAAATGCAAATCAGTAAGATACCACCTCACACCTGCTAGAACACTATTATCAGAAAGATGAAAGGTAAGTACTGGCAAACTGCAGAGTAAAGGAACACTTGCACATTGTTGGTGGGAATATAAATTAGTAAAACCATCATGGAAAACAACATGGAGAGTCCTCAAAGAAAACCAGCAACATATGATCCAGGAATATACTATCAGCCATATACCCAAAAGAAAATGAAATCAGTACATCAAAATAGATCTGCACTCCCATGTTAATTGCAGTATTATTCACAATAGCCAAGATATAAACTCACCCTGAGGGCCCATCAAGGCATGAATGGATTTTTAAAAATATGGTGTACACACACACAGGAATAGTATTCAGCCTTAAGAAATAAACCAGGCATTGAAAGGCAAGTACCTCATGATCTCAGATGTGGAATTCAAAAAAGCCAGAATCTGCAAAAGCAGAGAGGATTGTTGTTTCCAGGGGTAGGAATGCGGTATTAGGGAGATGTTAGTCAGCGGCTACAAGATTTCAGCTAGACAAGAGGAACACTTTAAGAATTCTGTTGTATAACATGTAACTCTGGTTTGTAACATTGCATTGTGCTCTTTGAAGTCGCCAAGAGATTTTAAGTGTCCTCACCACACATGGGCACAGCCACACACAAGGTAGTGCATATATTAGCTCCACTTCGCCATTCCGTGTTTCCAAATATATTGTACATGATACACAGTTTTGTCAATTAAAAATAAAAACCATAAAACTGATTTTAAAAAGTTGAAGACACAAATGGAATAAGATTCCATGATCACCCACTACAAGATACTATTAAAATGTCCATACTATGCAGAGCAATTGGATGGAACATGATCTATCAAAATTCTTATGACATTTTTTCATTAACAAAAACTTAAATAAACAAAGCAGTATTGACCAAAACCAATAAGGCAGGATGCATCATACTATCTTATTTAAAAATATACCATAGAGCAATAATAAAACATGGTACTGGCATAAAATATATCACACATCAGGAGAAAGGATGGTCTCTTTAATAAATGGTATTGGAAAAACTGGATATCTGTTACCTTTCTGTTCTTATAACAAACCTGAAATAATCGACTCATAAAGAGTTTTATCTTGGCTCAGTTTTTGTAGGCTTCAGTCCAGATGGATGGGTCTTGTGGCTTTAGGTTTGTGGTGAAGCAGCACATCATAGCAGAAGTATGTCGTGGAGCAAAATGAGGTATCTCATGGCTGAGAGATAAAAAGGTGCAAGGGACCGATTATCCCCCTTCAAGACACATCCCTAGTGACCTAAAGTCTTCCATTAGATCCCACCTCTGAGTTTCCACTACCTTCCAATAGCACCATGCTGGGAACCACGCCTTTTAACACATGGGACTTTGGTGGCCGTTCCAGATCTAAACTACAGCAAAGTTACGTGCAAAAGAACGAAACTGGACCCTGACATTGGTCTTTGGCTAAAACATCAAAACACAGGGAGCAAAAAAAAAAAAAAAAGTAGAACTGCATCAAACTAAAAAGCTCCCTCAGAGAAAAGGAAACAGAATGAAGAGGATTGTAAGAAAGTATTTTCAAACCACACAAGGTAAAAACGTAAAGTGGAACAAAATGCAACACCAGTAACCCACAAGCCTGGATAGATGAGATGGGGGAAAATAGGAACTAGGTGGCTAAAGAAAATATAAATTTTTAAAACTGGTTAGAAAGAGAAAATTGCAACAAAATAATTAACAAATAAAAGGCCTAGACATTATGGTTGAATTACATAAAATCTTTACAACACAAATCCTAGGGTTAAATTTCAGCATGTAAAGAGCCTCCAAAGCCTAAAGTTTAGGTACAAAAACCTCAGATGGTAGAATAATATAAAAACTCTAAGTGATAAATTCCAGGAGCATGCTAAGTAACTTTACCACAACATATACGCAAGGGTGATAACACTGGGAACAACTACTACAACAGAAGAGCAAGTGTATTATCCATTTAATACAGCTCATGCTATGAATAGGTCAAATGAGAAGAACCATCATCGTTTCAGATCAAGATGTACATTCAACAGCAAGAGGGTCATTCACCATCATCAGGTGGATTTGTACCTGGAATGCAAAAATGTTTCAACATACACAAATTAACAAATGTGATATACCCTATTAACAGGATGAAGGACAAAAAACAAACACTCATCTCAATAGAGACAGAAAGAGCATTGGGCAAAACAATATCCTTTTACACTAAAAACTCAACAAACTAGTATAGAAGCGTAACAAGGATACCCATGCTAACCACTGCTGTTCAGGGTAATAGTACTGGGTGTCCCAGCCAGCAAGAGCAATTAAGTGAGGAAAACAAAGGTGTCCAAATTTTGGAAAAAAGTCAAATTGCAGTCTGTTTGCAGGTGATATGCTTTTATATATGGACAACCCCATAGAAAGCCGAGCGTGGTGGTGCATGCCTGTAATCACAGCTACTCGAGAGGCTGAGGCAAGATCACTTAAGCCTAGGACCTCACGGCCAGTGCAGGCAACATAGCAAAAGCCTTATTTCAAAATAAATAAGAAAAAAGTTTACTGGAACAAGTATGAGAATTGGCATCCTTATCCAGCATTAGTGGAAGAGTACCCCTGAACAGGAAGATGGCAATAGCAAAATGCTCTTATCTTTTTGCCTTTACTTCTAATAATTTATCCTCTAAACTCACAAATATTTGATATATTTATTATGAACTTATAATTTCTGGTAGTAAAATAATACAAGCAATCTACTCATCGGGGATTATTTAAGTGAATTATGTTTCTACAGACTGGGACACTACATAGCTATCATAAAGAATGTTAATCATCAGAAATATATAGCTCAGTAAAAACAAGATTCAGAAGAATGTTTATACTCTTGTTTAAAAATGTAGTATGATAGTTTTAAAAATGGCATTTAAAATATTTTACCTATTTTTAAAATCTTAATCCAAAAGAAAATCTTAGAATCAATGCTCATCTTAATTTTAAATATATAGTTTTTGTCCCTGTGATTAAATCATGTTTGGAGAATCACATGAAAATTAAAGGGAGACCTGTATAATAAAGGCACCAGAGGAAAGGAGGGAGGAGGGGAGGGCCAGGGGAAATACTGAGGAAACAAACTTACCAAATTATACTGTTATATTGTGTGCATGTACAAATATGTAATAAATCTCACCATTATGTATAATTAAAGTGCACCAAAAAATATAGAAAAAGTTTTTAACCTGTAAGCAATCCAGTATATATGACTACAGGGAGAAAAGTGTGTTTTCTATTTTCCTAGTGTTAATACCTTAATGAAATCAAGTTCATAACATATAGTCTCAGAATACTTACAATTTTTGGCTTCTTGATAATGCAAGAATTGGGTAAAGACATGCTTTATTACATCTTTTCTATGATATACCAAAAATTTTGTTTAAATATTTTGCTGTTATAATTTTCAATAAATCACAAAATGTATATACTTATGAAAAAATGTTTAGTCAAATGCTATTAATTCAGAATCAAGTCAGACATTTCAGAAACAGTAAAAATTAGAGTATATAAATTTGAAAAATTTTTCAATCATATAATTTTAATGAACACCGAGCAACACGAGAATTTGTGCTATTAGTTGGGTGTGGTGGCACACGCCTATAATCCCAGTAACTCAGTAGGCTGGGGCAGGAGGATCACAAGTTTGAGGTCAGCCTCAGCAACTTCTTGAGGCCCTAAACAACTTAGTGAGACCCTGTCTTAAAATAAAAAGAGGGCTGGGGTTATGGCTCAGTGGTAGAATGCTCACCTAGCATGCGTGAGGCACTGGGTTTGATCCTCAGCAACATATAAAAAAAATAAAGATATTGTGTCCTACAACTAAAAAAAATGTATTAAAAAAAATAAGGGCTGGGGATGTGGCTTTGTGATAAAGCACCTCTCTGGGTTCAATCCCCAGTACCCCCACCCCAAACTGGTGCTATTAAGTTACACAATCCCAAGGATTCCCTGTTTAAATGAAAATAAGGGGGAAGTCACTATAAAAATCTTCCTAGAGGCATTTATTGGAGGGAAAAAAAAACAAGACAGCTGGTTACAACAGTGAAATGGCATAAACTTAAAAATAACAAGCAGATCATTTTCATAAGTAGCTTTATTTGGCTTTTAGAAAAATATATACAATAATCAGAACCTCAGTTCTCTTAAATAGTTTTAAATTAAAAGTACGCAAATGAGAGTAAGAGTATATTTCCACAGTCAGAACATCAACACTGCTTAGTAAAGTAGCAGACGGGAATTTCTGCAGAAATCAAAACCATTTACAGGAATGCTAAGAACTGAGCAGGAGTGGCTCTAGCAGGCAAGCTAGGCAGCCAGACCACATCTAGGAGAGGAAGGGATTTGATCTTTCTCCTTTAGCTTAAATTTGGGAAAGGATTTAAAGATTTACAGTCACCTATCCTAAAGGCTGTAGCTTTGAGTAAAAACATTTGAATGTAGAGGGTGGAAAGCCCTCTAGGACATAAACCAAAGCCATTTGAATTTGATATTCAGATATATTTGGATATATTAGGATTACCTGTCAGTCACAGTTCAACTGATAGTGGATATAACAAAACATGAGGGCTTGGATTTGTTAATGTCATTTATTCTGAATTAGACTCCCGCTTTCTCTTGAACATTCTTGCGATATGAATTCACAGTATCCAACAGTGTTTGCAAAAGATATTTCGGTTTGGCAGCCCTGACTTCTACAAAGTTTTGAGAAGTTGAGCAAGGAGGCAACAGGAATTGCTTAGCTTTGTTCCAACCCTGCCCTTTCCCCACTACCATAGTAACTCCAAGCCAGTTTCTCCAGAACCATGGACATCCCTCAACTGGCTCTGAGGTTTTTCCAGGAACTGCAGCCTAATGAGTGTGCCAGCCAGAGGCCAGTTTATCATGGGATTTCCTACAACACTTAAAAGGAACTGGATTGTAGAATTTACCTCAGTAGCTACCTCCTTTCCTTGATGTCTGCATTTGCTACATAAGCAAAGCAATGAGGCAAATATCATGAGCAACATCAGGCTTTGGAGTCTGAATGGGAGAGGGTGGTAAGACACAGGTAAGTTAGTAGAGCTGGAGACTCATTTAGGAATAAGGAGTGAGAGAGCGGTATTTTGTTCTCTGTGCATCTATTTCCTGCTTGCTTTTCTCGATGCAGTTAAAGATCTCCTTAAACAGTGCTTTGTATTCCGGTGGTGTCGTAGTACTGGGAGAACTGATGGGCTCTGGAGTGACAGAGGCAGGTTCCCAGCTGCTGGCACCAGATTCAGACCGGGTGTTCACACCCATCAGGTCCTTGACCAAAGCCCTGGAGGTCTGCACAGCCTTGTGTGACAGGGAGTCCTGCTCCTGCTGGCACTTCTTCAGCAGGTCTTCGTACTTCACCTTCAGAGCACTGTACTGCGTGTCCACTTCATGCAGAAGGGAGATGCCTCTCTGCTTCACAGCCTTGGCCCTCCTGATGCAGGTCTCCTCGTGGCCCTTCACGATGTCACCCCCTGCCAAGCTGCTGAGGATTGTCTCACTACTGCTGCGCTTAAGAGGCTTTCTATGTGCCTCTGGCACAGTCAGGAACAACTCCTCCAGTAGGCTCTGGCTGGGTTCTTTGAAAGAAACAAACAGAGAGTCTGGCACGAGCTTCTCAACCCCATTCACAAAAGGATGCTCAGCCTGTAGCATCTGCCGCATCTCTGCCACCTCAGCCTCCAACTCTAGTGCCCGCGCCCGGTAGGCATCTGTGGCCCCCAGCTGCTGTTCCAATTCACTGTTTTCCTTCAGCACAAGCCCGTACTCCTCCTCCATGGTCATCCGCTTCTGCCGCTCTAGGCTCAGCTGGGCCTGCAACATTGTCACTGTCTTTTTCAAGTGCTCGTTTTCTTCCTCATCAGGGCTTTGCTGACTTTGCAAGGAAGTGATCTTCTCAGCAAACACATGGTCATACACAAAGTGTCTAGGGGAGAAATGTTGAAAGAATACAGCACACAGGTCAATCAAGAATGCAAAGGAAGAGAACATGGGTGTTTTTGAACTAAATCTTTAAAAAAAATTTTTAGACTCTCATTTTATTTATTTATTTATATGTGGTGCCAAGAATCAAACCCAGTGCCTCACATATGCTAGGCAAGTGCTCTACCACTGAGCCACAACCCTAGCCCTCGAACTAAATCTTCAGTGGAGCCATGACAATGATTGATTTTCACTTTATTCCACATTAGAGCAGAGGCTAAAGTGAAATTGTAAGGCTGGTAAATAAACACATGAAAGCAATTTTTGTGACTCTCTTTTTTTTAAAGCACCAGGGATTGAATGCAGGGACATTTAACCACTGAGCCACATCCCAAACCCTTTTTGTATTTTATTTAGAGACAGGGTCTCACTGAGTTGCTGAGGCTGGCTTTGAACTCATGAACCTCCTGCTTCAGCCTCTCAAGCCACTGGGATTACAGGCAAGTGCCACCATGCCCAGCTGTTCTTCAAGTACTATAGAACACCTAAAGGCCAGCAGCATGATAGCTGCCTTCCTAGGAAATACAATAGCCCAGGGGTTCATACATACCCTTGGCTGTAGATCAAATCACCTAGGCAGCTGACATCTGCCTCCCACCCTATCTATTCTGACCTTGCTGGTTTGCTACCTGGACCTGGAGGGGTTTTAAAAGCTCTCCAGCAATTCCTAACATTCAGGCAAGGTTGGGAGCCACTGCTGTTATGACTTTTAACCAGCTTTTTAACCTGGAAATTTACCTATACCTGGATATTCTAGTTTAGGTCTGAGAGAATGTGTTGGTTATTTTCACTTCGAAAAACTGCACAAGTGATCTGGTGGATAGTCAACAGTGAGAACCACCAAATGAACAAGGCTCTCCCCGCTCAGTCCTGGGCAACTTGAAAACTGTGTGCTTACTGTGTGCACAGCAGGTGTTCAATAAAGAGTTCTTAAAGATTTAAACTCATAACTCTAGATTACAGAGGGCATTTCTTCAGGCACACACGCACCAAAGGAAAAAAAAAAGTTCTCCTGGATTTTCATTTTGCTGAAATTCCCATGTTTTTCCTTTGCTCTAAGGCAAATCTGTACTCTATCAGAAGTATTTCTAATCTTACACAAAGATTTAACACATTAAAAGCAATGAAATGAATGCTCTTGAGACTTTCCAAAACAGGTTTTTAAATTACTAGTACCCAAGAACTCAAATTTGTATGTTTAAGTGGTTTTGTTCAAACCACTGGTAGTTTAATAGCCAAGTGCCATTTCCCCAAAATGGTACTTTTAAACTACTGGAATCCAGGATGTATCAATGACATAGATGTTCCAACTTATAAATCCACAGCAAAGCAGGTTCTTACTGGCGGAGGTCATATAGTTCCTTCAGACAGGAGAAGCTGGGTGCCGATTTCTCCTGCTCACATTTCCCCTGTCCCCTCCTCCCTTGTCCAGATGACTTTAACTCCTCCACTTGGCTCTGGAGGTGATCGATGTTGGTTTGTAGACATTCAATTGTTTCAGTCAGGCTGCAAGGAACACACAGAAGCCAATCACTCCTTGTCATATTATATTAGGGACAAAAGCAGTGGAGAGATTAGCTGCAAGCCACTCAAACTGGGCTTTCTAATTGGAAAGGACTTACAGTTAATCTTCATTCTCCCAAAAGAATTAATATTAAACTTTACCCACATTGACCCAAACCCTCTACAGCCATGACTATTCCAAATTAGACTAAATGACTCCCCCAGTTTCCTCTGTAGATTCTAGGAAGTTTACCTCAGGATTTTTTGCTGGGAGGCCTTGCTGTCAGCAACTAGCCTTTGGTTTGTCTCTTCTAGTTCCCTCGCTGTGACATCCAACTGTTCATAAACTTTTGCATGCTGTTCGTTCATTTGCCGTAGAAGCTCCACCTGCTTGGTCAGATACTGTAAGAGAAGATGATTGCAACCAACAAGCAGATAAGACACTGGCTGGGTTTCAACACCCATTCTCTGGTTCTCCAAAACCAACTAGCGTGGGGTAAGAACTGGCGCAGATCTTCATCTCTGGGCTCAGCACCCTCCTGGCACATCCACATGTTCTCCAACCCAATAGCTCCTGTAGCCTTCTTTCAGTTTTATGAAAAAGCTTCATGTCACAAGCATGACCAACTCAATCATTGGCCACTGGTGACTGACTCAATCTCCAGTCCCTCTCCTCTCCCCAGAGGCTGAGGAGTGGGGCTGGTCATTCTAACCCCCAATCACGTGGTTGGTTTCTCTGGTCAATGCCTATCCTACTACTCCAGAAATTCCAATAGGAGCTCTATATCAGGAACCAGGGACAAAGACCAAGCGTATAATTTGCATTACATCATGATATTTTAGATCCCAATAAAACTACAGTTCTTAGGGGCTAGCTCAGCGGTACAGTGCTTGTTTGGTGAGTGTAATAAGGTCCTGGGTTCCAAACACCAGCACTACAAAAACATAAAAAACAAAAAACCTACCTGACTTAATAAGAAACAAGCAGAGTATCCGTCATATGCTGAGCTCCCTCAGTGCTTACCAGTACTCCTATGTATCATGAGGCTGGTCTAATTGTACAAAGCACATAACATGCACAAAATTAATATTCAAAAGGCAAATATAAAGTGAGATATGATAATCCCTTAGGAGAAAAAGCTTAGAAAGCATGATCAAAGTTCAAACAAAAATACCATGTTTAACAGAAAAAAGTAAGCCTCAAGTGGAGAATTTTAGATGAATTTCACTTAAAAAAAAACAATTTTTTCCCTGAGTGAGGCATTCTGGGCAAAAAGCAATGGAAAATACATTAATTTAACCATAAAGATATTTTAGTTTAATATGCTTCAACGACCACCATTATTTTTAATTCTATTAAGTGTCATCCTTCTTGTGAGGAACTGACCAGATTATTTTGGTCCTACTAAGACGTCTTTGTAAATGGCCAAGTTATGATAAAGGGAATCAATCTTCTTGAGGCATTTTATACAACTCTTCGAGTACCTACAGGGCCAACAGACTTCTTTCAAAGAACAGGGCTAAATGATAGTCAATGGACTCTTACAGTGTTGGAAAAAGCATCTATGGTCTTTTCTCAAATCTAATTACATAACTCAGCAATGTGTAGAGCTACCACGAAGCTTTTCTTTAACTTCGGCTTTTAAGTGTTTTGGAAAATTCTTTTGCGTTTTAGAAAAACAACATGCCTTACACTTCAGCAATATCCCTGTGAGGCTGGACAGAAGCCTGTAATTAAGCATGACTACTTCTGCATCAAAAAGTACAAAGACTATTAAGCAGCCTTCAATCAGTTCAGATCAAGATCTGCTGCCAAATGAACTTGCTGCAAACTTTAGGGAAAAATTTTGGTTCATAGATCTTTTGGATTCAGAACTGATAATGAGGGTTTGTGAATCCGTTAGTACCTACCATGTAGATTGACAGGATTAAATGAGGTAGGTGCCACGCAGCATGGTGCCTATGAAAATCTGTGTTTGTTCTTTATTGTCTCAACCCCCACCAGTTTCTCTTGATCCCTTGGAAATCAACCTCAAATTCTCATAGGGGAAGCTTTTTCAGAACTGTAAGACTGGGTCCTTAATCCTATTCTCTGGTTAGCAACATCACTGGAGGTTCCTGTCATTGACAGGAATGTGTGCAATCCTTCAGGATAATTGGAGTGGGAAAAAGGTTTAGAATCACAGGAATATATATGTTCACAGGTATATTTCATATATGTGTATATCACATATATAATATAGCTATAGAAATTCTGTAAACTACTTTTTATTAAGTATAAAGCCTCAAGTATTCTTTAATTGGATTCACACAATCTTTAAAAAGGTTAATGTATAACCAGACAGTAATTTATTACAACAGGAGCTGTTCCTGCCCAATGACTGGAACAGGCACATCTTCTATGTAGAACACGTCCCCCATAAATGGCATGTGAAAGCCAACTCATGAACCTAAATCTCTTAGTGAGCAGAGGATCGGTGTATCTGATTGGAGGCATTGGTACAGTAGCTAAGAGCCAGGTTTGAGTCAGATCTGGACTTGAAGCCCAGCTTTGCCTTTTTTTTTTTTTTTTTGGTACCGGGGATAGAACTTGGAGTATTCAACCCCTGAGCCACATCCCCAGCCCTATTTTGTGTTTTATTTGGAGACAGGGTCTCACTGAGTTGCTTAGCGCCTCGCCATTGCTGAGGCTGGCTTTGAACTCGTGATCCTCCTGCCTCAGCCTCCCTAAGTGCTGGGATAACAGGCAGCTTTGCCATTTTTAACTGGGTGACTTGGTTTTTCTGAGGTTTCCTTGTTACTACCTCAAAGGCTGTAAGATTAATATGTATGTGGAAAGACCAGAATGTGTCACATGACAATATGCCTCTTTGGTGTAAGGACTAGAGGCAATTAAGAAGCAGAGGAGGAGGAGCTGGGCGCGGTGGCACACACCTGTAATCCCAGCACTTTGGGGCCCTGAGACAGGAGAATCACAAGTTCAAAGCCACCCTCAGCAACGATGAGGAGCTAAGCAACTCAGTGAGATCCTGTCTCTAAATAAAACATAAAATAGGGCTTGGGGGTGAGGCTCAGTGGTTGAATGCCCGAGTTCAATCCCTGGTACCCCCCACCCTCCCCCAAAAAGAAAGAATAGGAAAATTCTCTCCTCTTCCTGTATTTGCCTAAAAATAGGACATAGGTTTATACAAAGCGTATCCTTCCTCTCCCTTTCTACCAGGCAGAACAAAGGTTAACCACTGAAGACAACTTTAGACTCTTATGGGCCAGATCAGCACCAGAGGAGTCTACATTAACAAGCTCCGTTAGCCTTTGTCCACCATTTATTTGCCTTCCCATAGCTGCTGCCCTGTCTTTTTTGTCTTGTCACTTCTCTAAAAATTTACAGTTATCTGTTAAAATGCTAAAAAAGATGGAATTCAAAGCCATCTCTTGGAGAATTACTCTTTGGGGTATCTCCCATGTATATATACATAAAATGCATGTTAGTAACTTTTGTTAATCCGTCTTTTGTTGCAGGGGTCTGTTCTAACAAAGAACTCATAGGGGTCCAGGAAAAATTATTTTTCCTCCTCCAAATATACTAATATATGATTTACATAAATGTTAATATTTGTAGAGTTCAGCATGGTCTCTGGCATATGATAACATTGTTCAACATGAGGCAGCTAGCTACTGTCATCTTTCTTTCAAGTTTTCACACTTTACAAGATTCACCAGGAAGACTTAATTAAGTATGGAGACCTGGTGACGGGGATCAAACCCAGGACCTCACATATGCTTGGCAAGCACTCTACCACTAAGCTACATCCCTGGCCCAAAACTTTGACTCTTAACTTTAATACTTACCATTTTCCTTCTTAGGATTTAGCTTGACTGCAGTTATTCACATGAAGAGTAAGATATATTTTAACTATATGATTACAGTATTTTTTTTTTTTTTTTGGTGCTGGAGATTGAACTCAGGGGCATTCGACCACTGAGCCATATCCCCAGCCCTATTTTGTGTTTTATGTAGAGACAGGGTCTCACTGAGTTGCTTAGTGCTTCGTCATTGCTGAGGCTGGCTTTGAACTCGCGATTCTCCTATCTCAGCCTCCCTAAACTGCTGGGATTACAGGCTTGCGCCACCGCGCCCAGCTATGATTATGGTATTCTTTAAAAAAATTTTTGATAATGTTCTTAAAATTATTAATTCCCTGAAATTACTAGTTGCTTTAACTTCTAGTGCCCCTTAACTTTTCTACAGATGGCTAATCTTACCCATTATATTTTAAAACTTTTTATTATAGTTCCAAACACACATAAATACAGAATTAATAAACTCCCATGTACCTATAATCCAGTTTCAACAATTATCAATAGTCTTATACAGTCTTATAACATTTCTACTCTTCTCAACCTTGATCATTTTATTTTTTAAATATTTTTGTTAGTTGTTGATGTATCTTTATTTTATTCATTTTTTATTCATATGCGGTGCTGAGAATCGAACCCAGTGCCTCACACATGCTAGGCAAGTGCTCTACCACTGAGCTACAGCCCCCAGTCCAACCTTGATCATTTTAAAGTAAATCCAGGGCTGGGGTTGTGGTTCAGTGATAGAGCACTTGCCTAGCATGTGTGAGGCACTAGGTTCAATTCTCAGCACCACATATAAATAAATGAATACAATAAAGATCCTTCAACAACAACAACAAAAAAGTAAATCCAAGGCAGTATATATTTCCAAGAGAGAATACCTTTTTTTTTTCTTTTTTTGGTACCAAGGACTGAACTCAGGGGTACTCGACCACCGAGCCACATCCCCAACCCTATTTTGTGTTTTATTTAGAGCCAGGGTCTCACTGAGTTGCTTAGCACCTCACTGTTGCTGAGGCTGGCTTTGAACTTGCGATTCTCCTGTCTCAGCCTGGGATTACAGGCGTGTGCCACTGAGTCTGGCTAGAGAATACTTTTGATTTTAGCATAACCACAATTCCTAAGGAGGGAAAAACAATTACTTAATGTCTATCATATTACATTAACATTTTCTTAAGCAGTTTTTCCAGCTTCATTTGCTCAAATTAGCCATTGATTCTTTTTTCACACTTAGGGTGCTTTTACCTTAAACTTCCACAATTGTGCCACAGTAAGGCAAGCTCTTCCCTCCTTAAGGGCCTTTACCCTAATTTCCCTTCTCCCAAGGGACATGCTTCTCCTGTCTGGCTCCATCTCAGCCAGCAGCAGTATTCTGGGTCCACAAATAAAAGAGGGTCTTGTGAACACAGGTGGGGAAGACAAGATACTTTGCTAATTCCTAATTGAAATGGAGCATTTCCTGCAATTATGAATGGAGGCAACAAACCATTAATAGGACCGAGGTATTTGTAGCTTCAACTACCAACAGAAATCACAGATATTTTCATATCACACTGTAGTGATGGTAGAAATCTTAATGGCTTAAGATAGTTAAGAGGACCAAGGATGAGCACGCGCACGCACACACACGCACGCACGCACGTGCACACACACACACACACACAAGGTTAAGAACTTCTGTTATTCTTAAGGCCTCATTTCAAACATAAGCTCTTTAGAAGCCTTTTTGGCTGCCTTGCCTAAAGCAGAACCCCTCATGATTCCCACAAAACAACACAATAACAATTAGATAACTGTTTACTCACTAATGTCACTCTCTAAGAAGGAAAGGTTCTTGTATATCTCTCTAGTCCATTCCTTAGAGTTGGGACTAGGAAATGTTATCTAAATGGCAATTTCTAGACCTCTATTGAAAACCTCTCAAATCTCTCTTGACATTTTACAGTCTTAATTGAAAGATTTTGAGATGGGCTTTGGTTTTACCCCTCTTGGGAAAGGAGCCTATTAGCCACTAATTGTCTCCTTCTTCCCCATTTCCAGATTATTTCTCTGCTTATTCCCAAGGCAACAATACCCGCAGTAACCAAAGGGAGACATTTACAATTCCTACCACCCACTACATGGGTCCCAAGTCGTGGTCTCATCTTACAAAGTCAATATGCAAATAAGCACAAAGAGGCTATTTAAAAAAACCCACAAAACTATAGAAAGTGCCCCTATTCGATATATAAAAGTGTGATAAAAACACAATGACAGCATTAAGAACTTATGATATATTTAGTCTCAGAGGACTTGGCTTTGAGGATAATCTAAAGAATGGCAAGGAGCTTGTCTACATACAGTAGTTTAATCTTATTATGTTAAATCAAACTTAATCAGAAAAGCCCTTCACTTCTCCAAGACTCAGTTATATATTACCTACAAAGAGTCTAATTTGGTCAGCAACTTAAAAATCATTCGATCTCTAAAGAAGTACTGATGTAAGGCAACATCAAACTCTCAACTGGATGGAGTCGGCTGCTGTGCTTTCAGGTCTGGTCTCTAAATTAGTATTCATCCTTTTTCTTCTTTTTCTGAATCTGGAAGGAAATGAATTCTCTTATTTCCTACCATTCCTTTCAAGGTACAGATATGCTTCTGATGATCTGATTTTCTTAATTCAGAATCTCTGACACAGTCTCAAATGTATTTGATTTCCATATTAAATAATAAAAGAGAAGACATTTTGAGCAAAACAGTGGAGAAAAGAAGACACAGGGTGGCAGAAATGCAGGCAAATGTCAATTTAAGGCCAGAATATTTAGAGTTTAAGTGCCTTGGGTTTATCTCACTGCCTAGGACTTTGCACAGAAAGTCACCCCAACTGTGAGTACAAGGTTCTTGTCCTGCACAAAGGCTATTAAAGCAAGCCACCTTTATGACTCAGAGTAAGCCAATGGAAAAGAAAGGCCAACAGGATTATTTAATACCTCTTTACAATTGCAGGACCATAACCTGGAATACTGGGGCAGACACACACAAGCCAAACTGAAAACACACGTGATGGAATGGAATGGAAATTTGGCTTCCCAGCAGGGTTGGGATTATCCTTAAATGAAGGATTATAGCCCAAATCCTCTGAATTTAGTATCAAAATGATTTTCTATAATAGTAAAAAAAATATTTCCTATTACCTTTGAAAAACCTCTTTCCTCTGATTAATATATTTTCCCTGTAGGAAATGGGGTGGGGGGGGCCCCGGCAGCGGCACATGACTATGAAAATGAAAGTCACCTATAATTTTATTAAGAGCTTGGCTTATTTTAAAGATCTCTCCAGTAATTCTAAAGGATTTATTTCTTCAGAATAATGATTCTTTCATTATAAAAATTTGTAATACATGGGTATAAATAAAACTATGCAATTTGTACCGTCCAAAATATATCACTTGCATAATCTCATCCCTTAAAACAACTCCGTATCAATATAGCGTAAACATTATTATCACATTCCACAATGGAGCAAACAGATCTGAGAGGCAATTTACATGGCTAATTTTTCTAGCTATTTGCAAATAAAATTCAGGGCAAACACCTGAATCTCCTAACATGTAGGCCAGAGCTCCTTCTACCTCCTTTAAAAATCTCCAGAGATCCCTGCACTTAGTGAGGCTGAGACAGGAGAATCGCGAGTTCAAAGTCAGCCTCAGCAATGGCGAGGTGCTAAGCAACTCAGTGAGACCCTGTCTCTACATAAAACACAAAATAGGGCTGGGGATGTGGCTCAGTGGTCGAGGACCCCTGAGTTCAATCCCCAGTACCAAAAAACAAAGAAACAAACAAAAACATTGCTCTGGACTCTTAAAAAAATAAAAATTAGCACTGAATAAAAGTGACAGGCTACAGGCTTCTTTGAAGCCAGCGAAACTGTTTCTTTCAACAGCTTAATCCTTTTTAACATTACAAGCAACACCTATCAAAAACACTGATCATTTTTAATGAGGATTCTTTGAAAGTCACAAATAGTTTTTGAATGAATACTTGTGGCAGTATTATGAAATAGCCTTTGGCGGCTTCCCAGTCATCTACTGTCATAATAAGTCAAGAATTTGGGATTTCATTATTTTTTTTTTTTTTTATGTACCAGGGATTGAACCCAAGGTGGCTTAACCACTGAGCCACATTCCCCAGAGTTTTTAAATATTTTATTTAGAGAAAGGGTCTTACTAAGTTGCTGAGGCTGGTTTTGAACTTGAAATCCTTCTGCCTCAGCCTCCTGAGCTGCCGGGATTACAGGTGCGCGCCACTGCATCCAGCTGAATTTGGGATTTTATGTAGTATTTTCAACAGTTATGCACTGACTACTCTTTATCCACTGACTAGTTTGTTTATGGACCATTTGTTTGAACTGTCTCAATTTAAATTTTTCTGGGTGGTAGGATATATGAGCAGACTTTTTGGTTTTCAACTAGATTATTACTCTAAATTCAAAAAATAATCATGTATTACTCTTCTATAATGAGGGGAAAATGCCAATAAGCATTCTAAAAACATTAGTTTAGGGTTGGGAATGTAGCTCAGTGGTAGAATGTGTGATTACTGTTATCAGGCCCTGGATTCAATCTGCAGCACCAAATAAGTAAAATGAAAGGTTAAACACTTGTACAAGTGATTCCAGTTCTGTGAAGTTCAAAAACAGGCTAAACTAATCTAGGATGTTAGCATTAGAATGCTGCTAGTGGGGTTGTGCCTGGACAGGATGATAATGCTCTCCTCATCTGGGTGTTGGCTACATGGCTATTTACTTATGAAAATTTATCAAACTATACTTATACTTAGGATTTGTGCTCTTTTTCTTTTTGGTACTGAGGATTGAACTCAATGGTACTCGACCACTGAACCACATCCCCAGCCCTATTTTGTGTTTTATTTAGAGACAGGGTCTCACCGAGTTTGTTTAGCGCCTCGCCATTGCTGAGGCTGGCTTTGAACTTGCGATTCCCCTGTCTCAGCCTCCCAAAGTGCTGAGATTACAGGCATGTGCCACCACGCCCAACTTGTGCTCTTTTTCTGTCTGTATATTTTTTTTTAAATATTTATTTTTTAGTTGTAGGTGCACAGAATATCTTTATTTTTTTAAAAAATATTGGTTTTTTTAGTTGTAGATGGACACAATATATTTTTTTATTTTTATGTGGTGCTGAGGATTGAACTCAGTGCTTCACGCACGTGAGGCAAGCGCTCTACCACTGAGTCACAATCCCAGCCCCTATTTTTTTATTTTTATGTGGTGCCGAGGATTGAACCCAGTGCCTCATGTGTGCTAGGTGAGCACGCTACCACTGCGCCATAACCCCAGCCCCACTGTCTGTATATTTTATTAAAAAGTTTTAAGCAAAGAGGAAAAAATTGACAAAGTTTAAATTAGGGAAAAGCCCTTATAAAATATTTAAGGAGGGTTCCTGAAGGTTGCAATGATAAGAGGTACATAATATAATGAAGGGGTCATCTTTAAGTAGGGAATCAGGCTCTTTGGCTGACTGGTTACTTTTACATCCTTTGTTTTAGGTTACTAGAGAGAGCCCTTTGTAATCTGTGTAAGTCTTACTGGGCTCAAAATTGAATAAACAGGCAGTAAGGACAGTCTATGGCAGTCCCCTGATGACAAGTGGGGTTAGTCTGTACATCTCATTTCCCTGTTTTGTCCCATCCTTATTTATTTTTATGAAATGATTTGTAGAAAGAAAGGAAAAAAGCAAGAAAGAAGGAAAAGCAGAAAAGAAAAAAGAAAAGAAAGCCAGCTAGCCATCAGCGAAGAACTCTTAAGACAGTGACTATTCTTAGCCCAAACCAGTTTTGGATAAAGAACACTGAATACTTCAATATGTGGATCTACAAACCAGTGGACCGCATCCTGTTTTAGAAACAAAAGTCTCATCAAAGTGTTTCTGGTAGTACTCTGGACTAAATTTGTTTAAATAGTTTTGTAAAATATGTATTTAATTATACATTTATCACTAAAATCTGAACTGCATACTTCATTTCCATTATGCTTTGAAACATTTTATGAATGACATTAGATGGTTGATTTCAAGAATCTCAAAGATCTTTGGATTCTTTCAGAATGTGAACAATCTGTCTTAACTGCCTAATCTTCAATACCACAGGAAAGGTAGAAAGACAACTTAGTCCATTTTGTCCAATGGCCTCAGATGTCACCTATAAAAACTTACATATAAGCCAGGTGTGGGGGCACATGCCTATAATCCCAGTACTTAGGGAGGCTGAGACAGGAGAATCACGAGTTCAAAGCCAGTCTCAGCAATGGCAAGGCGCTAAGCAAGTCAGTGAGACCCTGTCTCTACATAAAACACAAAATAGGGCTGGGGAATGTGGCTCAGTAGTCGAGTACCCCTGAGTTCAATCCCCAGTACCAAAAAAACCAAAACGAACAAAAAAACCTTACATATAGTATATAATGCATAATAGTTATATATTATATATAATATTAATATATGTAAACTTTAGGTTATGATTTCCAATCTATTTTAATGTACCTGTCAATTTCACTGAAATATTCACAGAACTGAAAGCTTGGAACTTACTGAGTTAAATCACAAAGCAACTATGTTTGTAATATAACCAACAAGCATCATTCTCCCAGTTACACAAATATTTGGACTTCTTTCATTTATCCTTAGGAGATATGTTAAAATCAGTATCGGCTTCAGAATTTTACAGAAATGTTTATAGGAGACATTAACACAATGTATTGAGACTATGTTTCTACCCAGGTACAAATAAATGTATCTCACAGTGTATGACAGTCTACACTACTCCAGGAAATCTTTCAAAGGAGTTGAAAACCAATGTCTAAAAAATAGAACAGGAAAAGAGTTCCTTGACTACATGTAACACTTGGCTAGTTTAACAGTTTTAAAATACCTGGTTTTCCTGCATTTTTAGGTTTCTGACAAACTCTACAGAATTTGTAGAGTTTGAATTCAATTTAGGGTAGAGCATGTTTTATGTTCTTGATGTAGGGTGTGCTAAAAATGATGCCTGGTGAATTTGAAATCTTTACAAATTATCCTTCCCTAGAATTATAATTGGAGCCAGAAAGTACTAATCATAATGAACTGTGTCACTATTATGGGGTCTTTTTAATTTTTCTACCCATAGACACAAGAATCCTGGGTCTATTGTACCAACCTGAGGGAAATGAGTTATAGCTGAATTTAAGTGTGAAGCTTTTTGCGGGGGTGGAAATTTGGGGTATGGAGAAAGTTGTTCTGATGGGGCAATCACTGGGTTAATAGCAACATTATTTTCTTTTCTTTTTCTTTTTTTTAAAATTTTTTCTTAGTTGTAGATGGACACAATGTCTTTATTTTATTGCTTTGTATGTGGTGCTGAGGATCGAACCCAGGGCCTCACGCATGCGAGGCAAGCGCTCTACCGCTAAGCCACAATCCCAGCCCCGCAACATTATTTTCTTTACAGTCAAGTGGCCTACATATAACTAGGCTTCTTTAATGGGAACATTTATAAGGTCACTGTACCTTCCATTTCAAAGACTTACTCTAGCATCTTTCATCTTAAAAGTTAGACAAAATAATATTTTAATGGAATCCACCAAAAATGTAAATCAATCAAGACACAGCAAGGAGAAACAAGTATGTACTTTATGATTAATTGTCTGAATGGCACAAGGAGTTTAAATACATTATGAAATCAGGTACTATGATTTTTTGAACTTTTTAACTAAATCCAAATTTGGAGTGGTGTTTGGAGGAAGTGAGATGCCACCAAGGAGTGAGTATATAGGGAATTTCAACAGTATGGATAGTCTTCTCTCTCAAGCTTGATGGTGGTGGCTACCTAATTTCATTTTGTTTTATATACTAGTAAATTTTGGGCTCACTTTACCAAGTGTGCAGCAAGATGAAAATCACAGACTCACGTATTAGGGAAACTTAAAAAGTAGAAACCAAGTCTCCACCTTTCTGATGGTTCTTATTCTCAAAAAAAAAAAAAAAAAAAATCTGCTTTAGAATTCTGCTTTTAACTGCAAGCATTAGTGCATTAGTATGTGATTGCCAAATGTCAAAGTGCAACTCTCCCACTAAGGACACTACCTCAATTTCCTGTAACTGCTCCTGATTGGTTGTGTACATCTGCTGAAGAGAATCCTCCAACTCTGTGTTCCGATCCAGTAATGTCTTCCCAAGCTCAGCAGCAAGTTGGAGATCTAGGACAACAAATACATCAAAGAAATATAAATAAACTCATTTTATTCAACATTTTATATAAACCAGTCCTTAAAATAAGAATGAACCAAGTCCCAACACATACAAGTCAGATCCCAATGCAACATAGAATGGCCCAAAGAAATCTGAGTTCTATTTAAAATTCCTTGAACTGGGACCTTTAATCAGTGAAGTACTATTACATACCTGAATTACTTATACTTAGATGATGTGAAAAATAGCAATCTACTTTATGGAGATGTAGTTATTAGTTCGGGGATGATACTCAGCATCATGACTTAAAATTATAATTATTTGCAAGTGAAATGGACTTACTCAAATTCTGACAGTCTACTCTTTTGGATGGACCTTTGAGTCAAAGTATAGATAGATCTTTCAATGATTTCTAAAGTTCCAATGAACCTGACTCCTAGGAGGACTAAAAATTAAGGAAAAAAGAAAAATACAGGTCTCTCTCTACACTTCTTTCATGTCCTTCTCCAAGATGAGCAAACCAGCTAAGTAAAGCAGCAAGATGTTATTTGATTCACACTTCCATTTAGCATAGAACCATGTACTACTTTAAACCTAATTTTCCAACTCTTTTTTTCTTGGGCATATATGTACAGGATTTGTTTATATTATATATAAGCCCAGAAATTAAAACTTAGCAATACCAAAAAAAAAAAAAAAAAAAAAAAAAAAGACACTAATTGTAACATAGGTAACTGAAATACTTACCGGCATAGTAAATTTTATGGCCAGCCTCCTTTAATATAGTGGGAAATGCACTGAACTCTGAGTAGGAAGGTCTGAGGTCCAATTCTGACTACAAATTACCAGAACACTTCAAGATGGTGACTTTATCAGTCCCTACACATAATTTTCTTAGTTATTAGAGCAATAACTTTTCTGTCAAGATAAGATTGTGAAAATCAAATGAATTCTCAAGGAGGTACTTTACAAACTATACTATAATACACAGGCAAAATATTACTAATTAGTATTCAATGATTCATAAATCAATGTTTTTGTTAAAACTCTGGCTATAGAATAGCGCATAAAATGGATGAAGTTCCTGCTGTTGACATTCCCAGATTAATAGAGAAGTCAGAGCCGGGCGCGGTGGCGCAAGCCTGTAATCCCAGCACTTTAGGGAGGCTGAGACAGGAGAATCATGAGTTCAAAGTCAGTCTCAGCAATGGCGAGGCGCTAAGCAACTCAGTGAGACCCTGTTTCTACATAAAACACAAAATAGGGCTGGGGATATGGCTCAGTGGTCGAGTACCCCTCAGTTCAATCTCCAGTACCAAAAACATAAATAAATAAATAAATAGGAGAAGCCAGATGGCAAATAATTACTAAATTTACAAACTGTGATAAATACCATTCATACATACATGCTGACATTCAATAACATCAGACAGCACACTGTAGGCACTAAGGGTATTAGGAACTCAGATAAAAAATTCCCTGCCCTCATGGAGCTTATATCTTTATAGTATTTGTCCTAATAGGAAAAAATGGCATAAAATATATAATAAAGAGAACAAGTGCTAAGGAGAACATATAAAGCGAGGAAGGGTCACAGGAGATGAGTGTAGATAAAGTTGAATTTTTAAACATGACAAGGGTGACATTCCAATCAAGATATGAAGAAACTGAATAAGTGATCTACGTAGATCTATCTAGGTGAACAACATTCCAGGCAACATTCCAGAGGCAAACAAGGGCAAAGACCCTGGGGAGAAGCCTGATTGGAACTATTAAGCCAAGGAGGCTGAACAGAATGTGGGCAGGAAGCGGGGAGTCAGATCAGAGAGGCCCTGAGGTCGCTAACTTGCACAGGACTTTACTAGGGAAGTATTACTATTGGCTATTACTTCAAATGTGATGGAACCCAGCCGAGGTTTGACAAGATCACTCCAGCTGCCATGCAAACAAAAGGGGCAAAGGCAAGATATTAACTTGCCTGGAGCTGTGTGTGCTTTTCACTAGTAGAGCAGGTAAAATATACCCAAATGGTTGGACTCTAGTTTCTCATTGCCATCTGTGAAAACAAGTGGCAAGAAGCACAGTGACAGAATAATGAAACAATCATCTGGACAAGAGATGATGGTGACTTGCACTAAGTAGCAGAGATGGAGATGAAAAGGAGAAGCAAGATTCTGACATGCTTTAAAAGTAAAGCTATTAGGATTTGCTGACCAATGTGATACGGAGTATAAGAGAGATAAGGGGGGAATCCCTGAATTTGGTGATAACAAAGTCCTTATTCATTTATTTGGGGGTTACTGAGGATTGAACCCAGGGGCCCTTAACCACTGAGCTACATCCCTAGCCCTTTTTATGTTTTATTTTGAGACAGCTTAGGGCTTTGCTAAGTTGCTGAGTCTGGACAAAGGCCCAATTTAGAACAGGAGGTCACAAGAAGGATCTAAGGAAACAGCTATAGCTTGAAGGATGAGGAAGCCACCATGCAAGAGCTAAGAAAGCACTTGGCATATTCTACAACTTGCCAAGTAGCCAGTATGAAGGAAGCTGCCGGGAGAGCAAGCAAGATGAAGTGGGAAAAACAAGGCAGTAATCAAATCAGATAGGATTTTATAGGCCATGGTAGAGAAATTTTTAATTTTATTCTAGGTATGATGGAAAGTCATTTCAGTTATGTGTGCATATGTGTACATGTCTGTGTGTGCGTATATCTAGTAGTTGTTTTGGTTTTGTGGTACTGGGGATCGAACTCAGGGCCTCATGCAAGTTAGGCAAGAATGCTTTCATTGAGTTATATCGTCAGCCCTTTCATTTTTATTTTGAGACAGGGTCTTGCTAAATTTCTCAGGCTGGCCTTGAACTTGTGCTCCTCCTGCCTCAGCCTCCTGAGCTGCTGGGATTACAGGCGTGCACCACTGAACTGTTTATCTTTACAAGGCATGCTGCGCAGTTTTTAAGATGACACCCTGAAGGACAGAGCTGTTAAATGACCTGATCAAATCCATACCATAAGTCACAGGTAAGACAGAAGCTATTTAGTCAACAGGTTCTAACTCCCTCTCATCAAGATTCTCTATCATCCACATCTACAGATTTAAGGATAATGAAAGGGAGGTACACATCCTCCTTTAAGATAGATGATACAAATTTCCCTAGTTGAGGGACTTAGCCTTGTCCACTTGTTTTCACAGATGGCAATGAGAAACTAGAGTCCAAACATTTGGGTATTTATTACCTGCTCTGCTAGTGAAAAGCACACACAGTCCCAGGCAAGTTAATATCTTGTTATCACCAAATGCAAAAGAACTAGGTATGGCTGAGGATGAAATAATTATTTTATACTCATAGGGCGTGCAATGTGTATACATAGACCCACAAAGAAACCATCACAATATATTAAAAACAAAGCATCAAAGCACTACCTAGACATTACTTAAGTCTTTCCTTCTGGCCTGTTGTAAAGTGGTGCTTTCTCACTGAGAAGGATCAGAAACTCAAAGATGTTCTTAACTAGCAATCAAAACCTGAGCTGACAGAAACCTCTTTTAAAATCAAGACTGATTCAAGATGAATATCAGCTACTTTTCATTAGGTTATGAAAGTGCTTAGATTAGTTAAGGGGTTGTGTGTGTGTGTTGCTGGAGATTGAACCCAGAGCCTTTTGCACGGGAGGCAAGCACTCTACCAACTGAACGATATACCCATCCCCCTTATGTTACTTAATAGTGGCCAGGGGCATCTTCTCTACACCACAGAAGCAGAGGCTAAGTACTCTTTAGTAAATAGCAAACAAAAAAGAATTTGAGACTTGTCCTTATCTCAATCCTTATTTTCAGTTAAACAATATACCCACCTGGTTCAGTAACCTGAAGTCTCAGTCTCCTAAATACTTCATAGGATGTTTAGAATTCTAGCAAGTCTCAACTACAAGAAAAGTGTCTGTGAAGTCACACTGTATAATAGGACATTACTTCATCTGTTAAAGATGACAAAGGTTTTTTTTTTAAGTCTTTAAAAAAAGTTTGTTTCCTGTTGTGTAGCATCTGGCTTCCATAAGCAAAGAGTCAAAAGCTGGCAGTAAGCCCAAGGTTTTCTAAATAACTAGTAGAAGGAATAGGAGAATATGGAATGTCCTTTATTTATATTTTTAATTAAGGCACACACACAAAAGGACAATACAGTTTCAAAGCCTTGCACACCTGTTCATTTCTATTTTATGATAAGGATTTTCATTGTCTTTTCTAAATCCTATTGAGCTGGCTTGGCTTAGGCAGACACTAAAAATATAGATTTACTGCAGGCTTGAGAATTGCAACATTATCAATGCCTTCATATGTTTGATATTCAGTCTTTGCAGGTAATATTTTATTTGCAGGTAATTTTAGTGGTGTAAACTAAAATAGTTTTACACTCAGCTGTGCGCCTTGGGCAAAAAATTAACACTAGCAGCTGGGTGAATTTTTTTTTTTTTTTGGTAAAAGGACCTTTCTTCCAGAATTTTAAAATCTTTAAATCCCACTATTAGTATATTTTACTTAAGTTTCTTTCTCTCTCTCTTTTTTTGTACTGAGGATTCAACCCAGGGGCCCTTTACCACTGAGCTACATCTCCAGCCCTTTTGACTTGTTATTTTTATTTATTTATTTATTTTTTTGGTACCGGGGATTGAACTCCGAGGTAGTCGACTGAGCCACACCTTCAGCCCTATTTTTTGTGTTTTATTTGGAGACAGGGTCTCACTGAGCTGCTTAGCGCCTCACCATTGCTGAGGCTGGCTTTGAACTCGCAATTCTCCTGTCTCAGCCTCCCAAAGTGCTGGGACTACAGGAGTGCACCACCACACCCGGCTCTGGACTTTTTATTTTGATACAGGGGCTTGCTAACTTTCTGAGGCTGGCCTTGAACTTGTGCTCCTCCTCCCTCAGCCTAAGTGGCTCAGATTACAGGTGTGTGCCACAGTGCCCAGCTTTATTTCAGTTTCTTAAAAAGAGAAGAACACATATTGCCATGTTAGCTGTAGTCTGTAGCAGTAATTCAATAATATTAAGGCTGAAAGCTTTTCCCATTACAAAGTCAAATGCGTCACTTGGTGACGCTTCTGTTTAACTCCTGTTGCCAACGTTACTATAATTGGGAACACAAAAAACCTGAATATAAACATCAAGAAATATGGTGTCAGTTTTAATGACCCTCCAAACTGATTCAGCAAATTAGGTGCACATGAGGAAGATGTTACCCATCTTGAAAAGAAATTTTTGGATTCCTTTAAACTAAGATGTCATTTGCTGATCTACATACCTGAAACCTGAATCCTTATTCTAACTTGCACGGCTCACCAAAGGACAGTTATAATGGCAGTTGGCCTAAATGAAAAATCAGTCTCTGATGTCTTTCCACCTGGTTCTCAGGGGCACATTTCAAAGAAAACACCATCATTACCTACACAGAAGGTTCTTGCTGTCCCAGAAAACATCGTACCCACAGAGATTATTGTCAGTGTTCCTCCTGTGCCAACCTAGTGCTGACAAAAAACAGTCTCTATGTGTTTTTAAAGCAAAGGGCTTTCTCTTTTTGCCTATACTCAGCCTTACATGTTTCTCTTTTTTTTAATTAAAAAAAATTTTTTAGTTGTAGATGGACACAATATCTTTTTTATTTATTTATTTATTTTATGTGGTGCTGAGGATTGAACCCAGGGCCTCATGCTTGCGAGGCAAGCACTCTACCACTAAGCTACAATCCCAGCCCCTTTTACATGTTTCTAACAAGGTATGAGCAGGAGAGCAGAGTCTACTGAGGTTAGAATTTTTCTGCATTTTAATTTAAATAAGAATATTCTAAGGGGGCTGGGGTTATGGCGCAGTGGTAGCGTGCTCGCCTGGCATGCGTGAGGCACTGGGTTCGATCCTCAGCACCACATAAAAATAAAATAAAGATATTCTGTCCACCTACAACTAAAAAAAAAAAAAAAAAGAATATTCTAAGCTGAGTGTGGTGGCGCAAGCCTGTAATCCCAGCACTTAGGGAGGCTGAGACAGGAGAATTGAGTTTAAAGCCAGCCTCAGCAACTCAGTGAGACCTTGTCTCTACATAAAACACAAAATAGGGTCGGGGATGTGGCTCAGTGGTCAAGTGCCCCTGCGTTCAAGAGTAGCAAAAAAAAAAAAAAAATGTTCTAGCAAACTGATACAAGGAGGACTCAATCTATTTAGGTGATGGTTTCCATTGCTAAAGGTAAAAAATTTGAGAACAGGATCTTTAAACATTGTTTTAAGCCACTCTCTGCAAAGAAGCACAAGTTAACACAATGATAAAAAACAGATGCCTACAGATAAGATCCCATTAGACCTGCTTAATTGATTTGTATCACGGGACAGAGTTGCCCCCAAACTTTAATCAGTAACAAACATCTATTGACAGCCTATAATGTGCCAGGCACCACAGTGGGCACATAGCACTAGGCAGCATCTCCACTAGTTCATCTTTTGTAGTGAACAGATTCCTAGAAAAAACATTAACTTTAGAGATTAGGAATCCTGTCTCCCTCTCTAGGCACCATGGGCCCCAGTGCCTAGACTAATGTCTGGCATAGAACAGAAAATAAATTGAGAAATGAACAAGCTTTAAAATGTTAGAAATTCAGTTCTAGCTGGGGGCGTAGCTTAGTGGTAGAGCACTTGCCTAGCACATGTAAGGCCCCCTGGGTTTGATCCTAAACACCTCATAAAAAATTCAGTTCTTTAACACATTCTGTAGCAAAATTGGGGGAAAGATATCCTTTTATCTACACTGCAGTCTTCATTCCTTCACAGGCCATATTCACAAGTTTTGATTGTTGGAATTTCACATCCTCTATTTCTACCCAATACAGTGGAGGGTCATGCCAAAGACCATTGTGATAATGGGTGTAAAAATCTTTTGAAATGTATAGCACAAATTCCAAATGCAAATCAGCAGTCAAGAGGTTCAGAGGTTCTTTAAGGCTTGTTAAACTTGAAGCTCTGATGACTTCATTTTGATCAGAGGTTAAAGAGAATTCCACATGGAACCCCAAGGTGTTGTACTTGTGTACTTGTTTCTTAGCTGACTGGAACAGTCACTGGTTGTTTCTAATAACCTCTCACAGAGGAGAGTGCAGTGTGGATTAAAGCACCTTAAAAGAAGAGAGCCGTGAAAACAGTAATGAGTGCTTCAGTTTAGTTCAATCAATATTACAATCAAGCTTCTATTATTGTGTGTTAACTATTAGCTAAATGTGAGAGATTAAAAAAATGAGGCTGCCCTTAAAAAACTTTGTGTGCTTCTTATAACCAAGAAAGAAAAATATCTAGCTTTGATTACACAAACTGCTTGATTTATTACAGGGAACTGTTGCAATTGCACAGAGTTGCCTCATTAATCCTAAAGAAAATATCAAAGTAGGCCATCAATCCTTATGGGGCAAACCAAAACTACATGTGTTGAAGTATATGATGAATTTGTCTTTGGGACATAAAGAAAATGATGGCAAATACTGTGTTGCAACTGCTAACAGCTAGACTATATAAGCATAATGGTGAACCACTTCAAATCACTGAATATTAATTTAAAAGAAATCACCTTCTCCCTAAAGAGGTACTTGGGTGTTTTTCCTTATTCAAGTCTACATTGTTTTTTTCTGCCATGTTCAATGGTATCATGAGCAAGCATCATGATAATTAAGTATTAAAGTAAATCTGATGTTTTCACTGCAAGTTTAGAGCTGAAATAATTGATTTATACAGAACTGCAGAAAAAGAAGATGCTTGAAAAAAATTCCTGAGGATTATTCAGTATAGTGGTTAAGAATGTTTGCTCTGGAATTTGAAGTGGAACTCTAGCTCCCTCAACACTATCTACTTCTATCACTTAACTAGTATTAGATTCTACTGACAGCATCTAGTGTTATAAGGAGGATTAAATGAGCATCTGTGTTAAGGGCCTATGAGTGTCTGGCACATAAAAAATGTTCCCCACTTGCAAACTCCTGTCATTAATATGGGAGGGAAAAGGGCCAAAGGGCCACTGGGCCCCAAATCGAGGTCTGTTCTAAGACTGTCCTCTGGAGATACCATTAGCAAGAAATCCACGTGCATATTGTAGAAGTGCCCTCAAATCATTTCATTTGGCATACGCTGAACTTCGCATAAAGCAATTAAAACAAAAAACATGGCAACAACTGAAAAAGCTGGAAACTGGGATGGCCAGGAAGAGAGATTCCCCATTCTTGAGTTTGTGGGTTCAAAAACACCTGTTTCCACACTTGGCTTTAGGCGAGCCACTTCACCGTTCAGCCTCCGCTTTCCACGTCTGGAAAATGGAATAACAAAGGCTACTCCTACAGCGATGATGCGGACTAAAGGAGAGTAGGTATGCAAAGGGCTTGGCACAGCTCCTGACATACAGCAATACTACCATTACCACCAGCGGCAGCTCCCACTCCGTGTTGGCCATTAAAGGCGCTGTTAGGACTCAGAGGCGGCGGGGTCAGCAGCCCAAGGGGCAGCCTCCCTGGTTCTGCCACCTAAGAGGGGGCACGCTGGTTCACCCCTCTCTGCCTCGGAGGAATTCGGCAAGGATTAAATCGGTTAATCCACGGAATGTGTTCCAAGCAGTGCCTGGCGTGGATTTCTCACTCAAGGCGCACTGGCAATCGTTATTAGTGCTGCGCGTCAGCTGGGCCGTGGGCCCGGCGCAGACGCTTCCTGCAGGCGAGACCGGCGGGCCCCGCCGCCAGGTGAGCGCGATACCTTCCCAGCATCTGCATCCCCGACCGCGAGCGAAAGCAACTTTCTAACAGTTTCGCACCAGCCGTCTCCCCAGCCAGGCCTGTCGCCCACCGCGGGGCGACCTCGCCCTCACCTTGCTGCAGGTCCCGGTGGTCGTACCACGGCTCGTCCTCTTTCATCTCAAACTCCTCCACCAGGTTTTCCGCCAGCATCACCGCCGGGGATTCCAGGGGCAGCGTCCTCCGCTGCCGCCGTCCAGCCTCAGCCGCTGCCCCGGGCTGTCCCCCGGTCCCGCCGCCCTCAGCCAGAGCCGCCCTCGGGCGGGACGCGCCTCCGCCCAGGCTCCGCCGCGCCACCTCACCACAGCCACTTGCCGGCCGCCGCCGCGGCGGCCCGTAGCGCTCGCAGTCCACCGGCTTCCCGACTCCCTTCGCGCCGCTCAACGGCCCCAACGGCCGGCGCCCCGGCGCGAGCGCCCGGGTTGGCGCCCAGAGCCGGCTCCTCACGCCGCAACCCGACCCAACGTGGCACTTTGGCAGAACCCTCCCCGACCGGGGATGCGATTCAAACCCCCGGCGGCTCCTTGACCAATCGCGAGCACGCTGCCGGCCGAGCGGCAGCAACCATGCCCAATCGTGTCTCATCGAAGGCTCGCGCCTCGCCCTGTCCCGAGGGCAGTCATCCAATGGCGGTTTCGGAAGGAACAAAGAAGGCGGGGAAAAGGAGAAGGGGTGCGGCCGAAGGCCCCGCCCCCTCGCCCGCGTTGTGTCTCTCCTGTGAGTCCGTTCCGGGTTCCGGGTGTGAAGACGGCGGTGGTGGCGGCCTTCGCGGCATCTGTGGTGGGTGTTCCGCCCGCCAGTCAGTAGACAAGCTGCGCCGGCCGGAGCTGCCTGGACTCCGGCTTCCGAGCAGTGGGCGGTTGTTGTCCCGCGTCCTTGGTGCCGACCGGAGGCATTGAGGGTCCCGGGAGCCCGAAGTCCGCTGCCCCGACGGCCCTTCTCAGATCTTAATTCCCAGACTCGCTCTCGGTGAAGCGCGGAGATTCTGGGTCGATGAAGGAGTTTAGGGCTGAGAAGACGCCCTGTGAGTGTTAGCTGTTTCCTCCTGGACGCCTGAGCCCTCGCCTCCCAGCAGCTGGGAATTGTTTTATGCCCTCTAACAGGATGGACACCCTACCCGCTGGAGAATCTGAGGGCGGGGACGGGTGCAGTGAAAACCATCTCCTTGAGGGAAGAGAGGTGCAAGCAGTTTTGCATACGATTTTTAAAAGATTTGTAGACCACAAGCTAAGTATCTGGGGGCAGGACATTGCACCTGGAGAGGAGAGACTGCTTGATGGCCCGCAGGGCAGTGCACGCCCTTCTCCATAGACAAAGCACTGTAAATACTGTGTTGAGCTTCTAGCATCATCAAGCAGACCTAACACGGAAACTCTTCAAATAGGGTGACAGAAGGTCAATATTCTCCACGTGGACCTAATAGTACAGCTTTTAGGAAAAGAGCAGTGCTACTGTTTAACGTTTATGGAACAAAAGATAGAGGTTGAAACATATTATTGCAAGATTATCTTTAGAACAAAAGGTAATAATAACTACCGGAAAATCGGAGACACACAGGAGAGGAGTAGGTTAGTTAAATCCTCATCAATCCCAGCAGTGAGTTGATAATGCTTTAAGTTGATGATTCAATAATTCCTTCCCACAGATGAGAGAGCTCTCAGAACTAAAATGGGAAGCAGTTAAAAGTGCCTGAAGGGAGAAGGGAGTTTGGACTGGAGTTACATGATACATCCCTCTGTGATGCTATTTGTTTTAGCCTTGTACACACACTGTAATTAAAAATAGGAGAAAGTGGGAAAGGCGAGGTACTGGGGAACGAAATTGACCAAATTACATTGTTATAGGGTGTGCACGTACAAATACGTAACAGCAAATTCTGCTATTGTACATAATTAAAATGTACCAATAAAAATTTTTTTGAGGAGCTGGGATTGTGGCTCAGCTCACGCTTGCCTTGCATGCGTGAGGCCCCTGGGTTCGATCCTCAGCACCACATACAAAGCAATAAAATAAAGACATTGTGTCCATCTACAACTAAAAAAATATTTAAAAAAAAATTTTTTTTGAAAGCTGTGTAGAAATAGGAGAAATTGTTAGGAAGAAATTACAGCTCCTCAAACTTATTCTTGTCTCTGTATAAATTAATAAAGACTTGGATGATCTGGGGGAGGGGAAAACTCCAATATTTTGTGGGTAATAAAATGTAGAGTCCTCCTTTCCATTCTTGCTCAAATCAATGTAACAAGTTGATGCTTGATCCCAAGATTACCTTAGCATAGGCTGCAGGCTACAGGTCTTGGGAGACTTGCCAACGACAAGAAAAGCTCCCCATTGTGAGGTTGTTGCTGCAAGTTTTCAGCCATTAAGGAAGACCTCTCATAGAATAAAAAGCATCATGGATCTAGACCTAGGGTTAGAAAAACTCAAGTTCTAGCTGCAGTTGGCACGGACACAGAAGCCTTTAACAAACTGTTTGCAGGAGAGATTACGTTTTTGCCTTACAGTGTCACGAGAATCACAAAAACTATTAGGAAGTACTTTGTACCATTTTCAAACATAAAGCTGTACATTGTTAGTAACACTGTTAAAAAGTGTGGGTACAATTGGGGACAATCATGAGTATCAAAATATGTTTTATTTATTTGTTTGCTGGAGCTGGAGCCTAGGGCCTCACACATGCTATGCATGCATTCTACCACTGAGCTATATCCCCAGTCCATATGCATTAAAATAATAATAATAGTAATGGATTATAACCTGTTGAATGTTGAGGTCATGCTGATATAAATAAGTGATAGGGAAAATAAAGCTCTTTTTTTTTTAAATTAGTTGTCAATGGACCTTTATTTTATTTATTTATATGTGGTGCTGAGAATTAAACCCAATGCCTCATGCATGCTAGGCAAGCGCTCTACCACTGAGCCACACCCCAGCCCCCAGAAAGCTCTTTCTTACAGTAGAATGCCAACCAAAAAATGTAAAAGGAATCCCAGTGTTAAAAAGTATTAATATTTAAATTAAAGGTAAATTCACAAATCTCTTTCTTTTGAATACAGGCAATACTGAAAGGTAAGATGTTATTGATCTAGTTTTTATTGCTAAGTTTTAAATAACAAAGCTAGGGCTGGGATTGTGGCTCAGCGGTAGAGCGCTTGCCTCGCATGCGTGAGGCCCTGGGTTCGATCCTCAGCACCACGTACAAAGCAATAAAATAAAGACATTGTGTCCATCTACAGCTAAAAAAAAATTTAAAAAAAAATAAAAAATAAAAAAATAAAAAAATAAAAAAAAATAAATAAATAAATAACAAAGCTAGTCCCCTATAAAATCTTTACTGCCCAAGTTGTTGACATTCAGGTAGAGACATAGTATAGAGGCAAAATAAGATAATTTAAAACCACTTATCGTAATCACTACAGATAGAACACTTTGGAAAGAGAAAATTGGGTTTAAGATTTGCTAATGGTAATTTGTAGAAGGTGAAATTCTAGAATCATGCATCTGATCTTAGTCACTGGTTGTGCTGTTTTCTCCATGACAAACAGAAGCTTATTCTGACTTTAAATGGAAAAAAATGTATTGGCTATTTTTTAACAATCCTCTTTTTAAAAAGAAAAGAAAAATCTGGAGAATTAAAGTTATTGATAGTGTAAAGCAGTAAAAACGAAAACAAAAACCCCACAGGCTTTATGCCTTTTGGAGGTATGTTAGTGGGTTCTTTTTAAGGATACTGTTTTCAGAAACTATCTAGCCTCCCTGGAAAAACTGGAACAAAAATTACACTGAAAATTTTTTTTTTTTGCTTTGAGTGCTAGAATTCCTGCTTTAGAGGGTCTCCATTATTTTAGAGGCTGTTAGTCATAACATAGAAGCAGTCATAAGTGGCCTCTTCAGTGACATTAATACCATTTGGCTGAATAGTAGGTTAGTGAATAACTACCTAAGGTGATCCTAAACAGAGGTGTTCATTTAATAATTTACCAGTACTTAGTGTACTTCCCCAGCCTCATCATTATACCACTCTCCTGCTTTTAAAGTCTTCTGTATAAAACATTTTGTGGTAAAGAAGATCCATCTTTAGAAATTGTTTGTTCTTGGGTGTAAAGATGTAAACAATCTTTAAGGCCTTTAAGGAGATTTTTTAGTTAGTAGTGGTGGCTTTGGAGAGATTATAAGTGGTGATTTTCTGTTTGATACCTCCTGAAATAGATATTTATTATGATGAAAGTAATCTCAACCAAAATAGCGATGGCTCTTTCTGCATGGGGAAGTAAGGAAGATGTTAACTTCCTCCTGTCAATACAAAAAAGCAGAGAAATTCAGATTGTAGAGTTTTTCATAATGCTCTCAAAATTTATGTTCTTAGTTTCAGACAGGCTGGTGCTTAACTCGATTTCTTTGAAAAATAATTTGAACTCCTCAGGGAGTTTATGTCACTTTGCAAAATTCTGAGTTTATGCCTGCCTTTCGACTTAATGATAGATCAGTCCAGAAAGGCGTGGCATGCTTCTTGTTTTAGAATGCTTGAAATGAAACTTGGAGAGAAAAATAAAAAGAATGCCTATATTTCAGTGGGCTAAATTTGTATCTTGGCTTTTGGTTCCACTGACTCCCTTGTTTTTTGGCTCTCTTAGTTACAAAGTGACCTCTAGCCCCAGTCTTCATTTTCACTTATGCCCAGAGTCAGTCCCTGGAGTGAGGTCTCCAGTAGTTCCTAGCTTTTTTTAAATCTGAGAACTAACTACCTGTTAAAGCCAAAAGCTGTTAAAGCTGATCACATGATACTGTAGTACTTTTAAGTATTTGAGAACTGTATAATGATGAGAATAAAACAGATTTGTATCTTATCATTTTGGCAGAATCTACAAACATTTTAAGAACAGAAGTATACATATGGGCAAAATGCCTTTTTTCCCCCAGTGCTAGGAATCAAAACTATGGCCTGTATTCTAGGCAAGCTCTACCACTGAGCTACATCCCCAGCTTGTGCAAAATATTTTTTATTTAGCTTACAATGTTTGGTACCCATATGGGGTTAATAACCCCTCTTGATAATTCTAGAGCCCTACTGTTCATAGAATTAGAACCATCAGTCTACTGGGGTCAAAGTGAAGCTTACAGACCAATCATTTAATCATCTGAATCAAATGCCCATTTCCCCCCTTTTAACCTGCCTTCTCATTCTCTAAGAAATTGGGGGATCATAGACTATTCCTAGATGTTCCAAATTAAAACAGAAGTCCAAGATTATTCAAGCAAATAACATCCTTCAAGTTATATGAATGTTTGTTTGTTTTCTGAGTCAGTAAGATTGTAGAGACCTAGTCAAATGTTCTAGTAATCAAGCGATAATACATGAAGATCATGACATTCTCTTAAAACTGTAGTAGAGTGGGGTATGGTGGTGTTCACCTGTAATTCCAGCAGCTCAGGAGCTGAGGCAGGAGGATCACAAGTTCAAAGCCAGCCTCAACAATGTAGCAAGACTCTGTCTCAAAATAAAAAATAAAAAGGGCTGGGGATTTGGCTCAGTGGTTAAGTACCTCTGGGTTCCATCCCTGGTACCAAAAAAATGAAAACAAAAAACAAAACAAAACAAGCCGGGCATGGTGGTGCATGCCTGTAATCCCAGCACTTTGGAAGGCTGAGACAGGAGAATTGGGAGTTCAAAGCCAGCCTCAGCAACAACGGCGAGGTGCTAAGCAATTCCCAGTGAGAACCTGTCTCTAAATAAAACACAAAATAGGGCTGAGAATGTGGCTCAGTGTTCGAGTACCCCTGAGTTCAATCCCTGGTACAAACAAACAAACAAACAAACAAAATACTGTAGTCAAAATTAAAATACGAATCAGTGCCTACCTCCTGCTCGGTTAACCTTTCCCTGTTTTCTAGTTGTATAGATTAAAGGGTAAGGTGATAGACTTGAGGGAGGCATTTACATCACAGCAACAATCAGAATGTATTATTTCTATATTTCTTGTAACACTCATAGATATCCATTGAGTCATATCTACATGGTCTACTAGGAGAAGATCAAGAATAAATCTTCAGGGGCTGGGATTGTAGCTCAGCGGTAGAGCGCTTGCCTCGCATGCGTGAGGCCCTGGGTTCGATCCTCAGCACCACATACAAAGCAATAAAATAAAGACATTGTGTCCATCTACAACTAAAAAAAAAAAAATTTAAAAAAAAAAAAGAATAAATCTTCAAATGCACATCTGTGCTACTTAATGGACGACTTTATCCTTAGATGAGGGGCTTGCTTCTATTCCTTCTTTTTGACTTCAACAAAAGGCTGTCATCTCATTGTTCTTTCTCTGTTGGCACCCTGGAAAGGAGGGAGGATAATGCATAAACTGACCACTACCTCAGCATGTCCAAACTTTTGGATGAATCCTACTTTATAATTTAGAAATTGTATTAAATATATAGAGTCAATCTGTATGCAAATAAGGATTCCTGGCAACATCTCAAAAAATGTTAAGTACAGATAAGTGGAGTGTTAAATCAGTTGACATTTTCATAGCTAGTAGTTTTGGATTCTTACTTAACTAAAATTAAATAGTGTCCAGTGGAATTTTACCAACCATCAACTATTGCATGCAAACAGTGAATTTTAACTTTTTTCTTAAACATAGGGAAGAAAAGTTCCTCTGCACGGAAAATGACGCTTTTCAATATCAAACCTGTTGCACGAGCTTACTGTCTGATAACATTAGGGACCGAAATGCTAAATTCTGTCTTCAGTTTCTATTACGTGAAACTTTTTTTACATCTCTACCAAATTCCAGAAGTGGCCTTCTATCAAGCCCAGGTGAGATGGAATCTTCGCTCTCACAAAGGTCAGAGCTGCTTCTTCCTCAGAGTTGTGTTATTATTGTTTACAAAACAGCTGATTCTTCATGCAGCTGAAAAAGTTAAAAGAAACTTCTCGATGTCCAAGTTTCTCTGAGGACAAAGAGAGATTTTTAAAAGATTGCCACTTAAAATATAAAACCAAGGGTATGCTTTGGTCATCTTGCAAATTAATTTATGTAGAATAATTGGTATTGTTATTAAAATGTCCTTTGTCAAGGAGAGGCCCATGGTAGTGACAAATTGTATTGTAACTCATTACCAAATAGGTGGTCAGGATGGTTTTAAAACCCTTATGTTTTATGACGCTACTTGTTTACTAAAGAAAACAACGTATTTACTGTATCCATTCTTAGTTGGTAAATATGGATACCTTAACCTTTCCTGGTGAAAGTTATGTAACACTATGCCTATGATGGTATGCCAGAATGACACTATGTCATTCTTTGCAGTAGCATGGATGGCCCTGTGCACCATGGTTGGGAGAGAGTCTAGCATAATGATTATGGGCACAGACTCTGGGGCCACCTGCCTTGGTTCAGACCCTAACTGTGTTGTTTGTTAGCTAAGCAAGTTGCTTAACTTCTTTGACCTTCAGTTTCCTCATTTATAAACTGGGGATAATAACAGTACCTATTTTATAATATTGTTTTTAAGGATTTGATTGAATAATGCATGTAAATACTTTTATAATACCTAACAAAAGTGAATGCACATTGGCTTTGAGTAGTATTAGATATTATTATTATTAATATTTCATTGTTTCAACTGGTTCTAAACAATGAGATTTTTTTCTTTCACGTTTAAATACTTCATATAAGTAAAAAAATTCAGAGGCGATTTCATCTTATACTGGATGTAGTAGTTTACACTACTATTACATTGAAGTAATCCTGTATGTTTCTTCTCCCTAGATAATTTTAATGATCTGGAATGTTCTTAATGACCTGACTGGGTATTTTCACATCCACTCTAAGGCCGAACGCTTTTTATGCAGCAATCTTTCTGTCTTGTATGGAACTCTTCTATATGCAGTGGCCTTCCTGCTTCCTTGGTTCCCTTGGAAATTCTATGAAGATGATGACTGGCTGAGTGCACTTCACCTGGTGGTATCATTATGTGCTTTTGATACCACACTTACCTGTGTACAGCAAGCCCAGTGCAGATTCTTTGCAGAGACTGTCACTAGGCAAGAAAGTCGTCTTCAGCTGATTAAAATGAATCATGTGGCATCACTAGTTGGATCCACCAGTATCCTTTTCTGTGGCCTCCTCTCTCATAACATGGAAATTTTGCCCAATTTCCAGTCTGTCGCTATTGTCATTGCCTCTCTTGCAGTGGGCAGCCTTTACAGTGGCATGTACTACATGAGACATTTTGAACCTAAAAGAAGCGCTGAGGAAAACTTATGCTTGGAAAGTGAACAGGATCTCACCTGGACCTCTGTCACCTTATTTTTGAGACAAATCTTGTCCCAGAAGAACTTCTACCTTTTTCTGATAATGAGTTTCTTACAAGTCTTCCATTTAACTTTCTTCAATAACTTCATGATGATCTTTGCAGATAATCTCATTCCCAGGAATGTTCTTTCTTCGTCCACAAGGAGCATCATGTATGGGGCAGGATTCCTTTGCCCACAGGTATGTGATAACTCTTTAACTCTTAGCCAGGCGTAGTAGTACATGCTTGTAATCTCAGCTACTTGAGACACTGAAGCAGAAGGATCCCAAGTTCGAGGTCAGCCTGGGCAACTTAGTGAGACCCTGTCTCAAAATAAATTTTAAAAAGGGCTAGGGTGTAGCCCATTGGTAGGGCACTTTCCTACCATGTGTGCGGCCCTGAATTCAATTCCCAGTACTATCAAAAAAAGTTTAATTCTTGACTGACTGAGGAAATTAGAAACTTCATTATATCAGTAGTGTGAATAAGTGGTACATTTTTATTAAGAAACCCAAAGATTTAGAGCCCTGGACATTATATAAGATTTGGTAGACACATAAAGGAAAAAAAACGATGAAAAGGAAAAAGGAGAGCCCAGTAAGAGTCAAGCAACATGGTATTTTAAACATTTTAACTTTTCAATTTTGTTTGCCTGAGCTTTTCCATTTAAGCCTCAGCAGAACTGTGGAAGAAAATAATGAGTGTGTAGTTTTGCTTTATTGAAGTATTGAAGATTTCTGTGACAGTTATATGGAAGAAGAGTCACTTGATCAAGAATCCATGGAGCCAGGTTTCAAAACATTTGGCAAAAGGCCTGAGTCCTGGAATTCCAGAGTGTTATTAAAATTCCATGGTCATGACTATTATTGTAGAGGGCATGTCAAAAAAAGAAAAAATATGGGTATGTGGTTTACTATACCATTTAGAGAACTAATATGTTGCTCCCCTTAACCTAAATATGTCCACAAAAAATATGACTTAACCCGTGATTTCAGTTTCTCCCGTTTTCACAAACAATAAGTAAAATAAGACATTCTAGATAGACTAGTTTTTACCATTTGCCAGCTTTCAAAAGTATTTAAACCATTTGGAATAGAAATAGTCCTATAATGCTATAAGTGTAACCATAATTTCTTAAGTGAAGTACGCAGGACAGAATTTGCCCTTCTGCTATTAACTCAAGTTCTTTATGTCTCCAGTTTATATTATAATGATGACAATTCATGGACTACGCCAAACACGTTGTGCACATTACCTCATGTGATCCTTAAAACAAGCTCTGAAGAGATTTTTTTCATCCCTACAGATGAGAAAAGAGGCACAGAGCATCTATGTACCTCAAGAGGCATGTACTTCAGGATGCCACCTGGGTGTGGTGGTGTGTGCCTATAGTCCCAGGTACTCAGGAGTCTGAGGCTGGAGGATCATTTGAACTCATGGGTTCAAGACTAGACTGGACAACATAGCTAGACCCCATCTCAAAAAAAAAGAAAGAAAGAAGGAAAAAGAAAAAAAAAAGTTCTGTCTCTAAAATGTACTGTGTGCACATCATTTATTCAGCAGAGTATACCAAAAGGAACTTTGGGTTTATCAGTGTAGTTCCAGGTGTTAATGTGTGCAAGATAAAGTGATGCCCTCCCTTCGGAGCACTGTGAGGTTTGCCAAGTTTTTTTTACTCCTGTGAGGCCCTGAATTCAATTCCCAATACTATCAAAAAAAAGTTTAATTCTTAACTGACTGAGAAAATGAGAAACCTCATTGTATCAGTAGTGTGAATAAGTGGCACATTTTAATTAAGAAACCCAAAGATTTAGAGCCCTGGACATTATTATAACGAAATACCTGGGATAAATAACTTATAAGAGGTTTATTTAGCTTGCAGTTTTAGGAGTTCCAGTTCCAGTTTGGTTGGGCCCATTGCTTTAGGACTCTGGTAGGGGTGCTGGATGGCAATGGTGGTGAGTGCCTGACTGAGCAAACCGGTTACTTCCTGGCCAGAAGGCAAAAGAAGAAGAGAAAGGGGCTGGGGTCCCACAGTCCTTTTTAAGGGCATGCCCTGCCCCCATGACCTAAGGGCCTCCCACTAGGCCCGACCTCCTATGGTTCTCCCACCTCCGAAGCAGGCCTTTCTGAGGATCAAGCTTTTAACCTGTGGGCCTTTGGGGAGCATTTAAGATCCGAACTGTAGCAGCTCCTAATTTCAATGACCCAGATTAGGAAGCTGTTTGAATTTCTGTCTCTACTTATTATTTACCACATTTTAGGGTGTACATACCTTCTCACTTTAAATCACGTGCATATCTGTAGTTTCTACTCTTTACCAGCTTAAAAAAAGAAAAAAAGTTCATTAAACTCCCACATAAAAAAGGAGCTGATTTTAAAAACAGCTTTATTGAGATATGATTCGTGTTGCATCCAATTCATTCAAAGCACACAATTCAATATATTTTAGCATATTCAGAGTTGTGGAATTAGCACTATGGTCAAGTTGAGTACATTTTCATCACTCTGAAAACAATCAGTCAATCCCCGTTTCACTCCCCTCAACCCCTGGAAACCATTAAACTTCCTTTTTGTGTTTATGGATTTGCTAGTCTGGATTTTCATATAAATGAAATCATACTATATGTGGTCTTTTTTACTGGCTTTTTCACATAGCATGTTTTTAAGGTTCATCCATGCTATAGTATGCGAACACTTCATTCTATATTAATCTGTTTTCATATGTTAATAGCACAATACCACAGACAAGGTATATTTTAAATAAAAGAGGCTCATGGTTCTGGAGGTCCAAAGTTGAGGAGCTGTATCTGATAATGGCTTTCTTGCTGGCAAAGTCCTGAGCAGGAACAGGCCATATGATATGGCGGGAGAAAAGGAGCACAAGTGTGTATATATTTTAGTCTCTCTCTTCTTATAAAGTCGCCAATAACCAGTCATGGAGGCTCCACCCTGTTAACATCAAATTCTAATCGCCTCCCAAAGGCTCCACCTCTAAACACTGTTGCTGGATTAGATTTCTACCCTCTTAATGTCTCCCAATGGGGATTAAACTCCAACATGAGTTTTTGAGGGAACAAACCATATTCAAACCATGGCACATTCCTTTTTTATGATTGAATAATATTCCATTATGTGAACATGCCAAATTTTGTTCACTAGTTGATGAACTAGTGATTTGAGTTGTTTCCACTTTTTGGTTATTAATGAGTTATGTTGCTATAAACATTAGTGTTAAATTTTTGTATGGTCATATATTTTCATTTCTTTGGGGTATCTAGCTAGGGATGGAATATCTAGGCCTTATGGTAACTTTATGTTTCACATTTTGAGATGCTGACAGACTGTTTTCCAAAGTGGCTACACCATTTTACATTCCCACCATCAGTGTACACTGGTTCCAGCTTCTTCAAATCATTACCAACACTTGTGGTTATCTGTCTTTTTTACTGTAGGCATCCCAGCGTGTGCAAGTGATATCTTGTTGTGGTTTTTGATTTCCCTGATGGTTAATGATGTTGAACATTTTCCATGAGTTATTGTATATGGTCTCTGGAAAAATGTTTAGCTCATTTGCCCAGTTATTTACCTTTTTATTATTGAGTTGTAGTGGTTCTTCATATATTTTCATAGTACCTATTATCAGATATATTGTTCATAAAAAATGTTCTCCTATTCTGTAGGTTGTCTTTTCACTTTCTTGATGGCAATGGGAAGTGTGGGTCCTCCTATTTTATTCTTTTTCAAGATGGTTTTGGTTCTTCTGGGTCCCTTGAAAACTATATGAATTTTAGAATCAGTTTGTCAATTTCTACAAAGAACTTAGCTGGGATGTTGATACGAATTGCCGTAGATGTATAGATTATTTGGGTGGTATTACTGTCTCAATGATGTTAAATCTAGGTCTGAGAAGGTAGCTAAGTGGCAGAGCACTTGCCTCACATGTGCAAAGCCCTAGGTTCAATCCCCAGAACCAAAAAATAAACAAAAAACCTTAATGATGTTAAATCTTCTGATCCATGAATATGGACTGTTTTTCCATCTATTTTAGATTTTAAAAAATTTCTTTCAACAATGCTATATAGCTTCTTCCTTCTTTTGTTAAATTTACTCCTAAGTATTTAGATAGATACTTAGTGAAGACCTGAAGGGCTTTTATGAGTAAAGAACAGAGCTTTAGGCTGGAGTTGTAGCTCAGTGGTACAGTGCCTGCCTAGCATTGGTGAAGCTCTAATTTTGATTCTCAGGACCACATACAAATAAATAAGTTAAACAAAAGTCCATCAACAACTAAAAAATATTTTTTTAAAAAAAAGAACATAGCTTTACTAAATATGTAGAGTTATGATTTTATTTTGTTGGTTCCCATTGATGTTTTTTTACTTCTTTTAGCTTTTAGCCATGTTCCGGGTAGAGATCATCATATGTTTGAATTCTGGTGGAGTGAGCGGCTGCTATGCTTCTGAATAAATTATAACCTCTTTTTCTCCTTTATTTTTTATTGTAAAAATGGCATTTGTTGTAAAATCCCACTAAAAATAACTTAAAATAAGAACTATTACTCATATTCTGTCCTATACTTTCCCATATTTTATTTACTGGGGTTTTTAAAACCAAGTTATACATACAAAATTTTTAAAATAAAATGAGTTCACCTATGAATTTTCTGTATCCTGCATTATATTTTATTTTTGGTACTGGAGATTGAACCCAGGGGCACTCTACCACTGAACTATGTCCCCAGTCCTTTACTTATTTTTTATTTTGAGACAGGGTCTCACTAAATTACTTAGAACCTCCTGGCTAAGTGGCTAGGGCTGGCCTTGAACTTGCAATCCTCCTGCTTCAGCCTCCCAAATTGCTGGGATTATAGATGGGTGCCACCAGGCCTGGCTGTATCCTGCTTTTTAATCTTAGTAGATTATGGAAATTTTCATGTCACATATAAATTTACTTTACTTTTTAATATTTTACTTATTTATATAAAGATATGGCTCATATATTTTTATATATTGGACACAAGAATAACTAACAATTATTGAGTTCCTTATATGTTGAATATAGAGCTAGATGGGGGTGGGAAGGAAATGCCTCTTTGGTGAAATAACTTCTCTGTGATTTGAACCTAGGACATCTGACATTATTAACTTCTTGTATTTTGCATATTTGTTGAGATCAAGAAGCAGCAGCTTCATTTTAATATGGAAATGTGTTACTTTAAATATTATAACTATACACAAGAGTATATAATTCAGCTTGCTGAGTGTTTTGCATACCTTCTCTTATAGAACTCTCAAGAATGCCTAGGATTATATCAATCACAGAGCTATTGTTTTTAGTCTCCAGAAAATGATCTCTTGTTTCTTGAAAGTGGAGAATTGAGCTAAAAAAAAAAAAAATCTGTTGGGGGGGGGACCTTCACGTTTATTAAAGGACATTTGTATTCTACCTACATCCTTCAAAATTCTCTTCTAATTGTAATGTACATACATTTGGGTAGTGAAACTTTTCAGGGCTAAACAATGTGCTTTTTCTACTGAGAACAAAGAGTATCTTCTGATCTTTGTTAATGTACATATGTATATTTAGCACAAACCTTACAGTCTAGAACAATGAACTTTTTCATTGGTAGCAAGAAATTCAGGGAAAAAAAGCAAATCTAAGTTTCAGATGTCAACATGAATCTATTGAAATTATGAAAATATGTGAGATTAGGCCGGACACAGAAGCAGAAAGAATGTAGATAGAATCCTGAACTATTGTTTACTAAACCTCTGATTTTAGGGTAAAAAGTACACTTCAGATTTGTATCACAGTAAGAATAGTGAAATATTGGGCTGGGATTGTGGCTCATTGGTAGAATGCTTGCCTTGCATGCGTGAGGCACCGGGTTCGATCCTCAGCATCACATAAAAATAAATAAAATAAAGATATTGTGTCCATCTACAACTAAAAAAAAATTAAAAATTAAAAAAATTAAAAAAAAAAGAATAGTGAAATATTTATTTACTCAACAATTGTTTGTTTTGGCTACTGTGCATGTACACTTTGTGAATTTTGGGCTTAACCCTAATACATTTGAATTTATTTTAGATTTGAGTTGAATCTTTTTTTTTTTAAACTTTTTTTTAGTTGTAGATGGACACAATATCTTTATTTATTTTTTTATTTATTTGTATGTGCTGAGGATTGAATCCAGTGCCTCACGCATGCAAGGCAAGCGCTCTGCCACTGAGCCACAACCTCAGCCCTGAGTTGAATCTTTTACTTTACCATAAAGTAATACTTTTTGTTGCTACTGATCAATTTTTTATATGATCAGTTTTATTCAAATCTACCTTAATATGAAAATAAATTAGGAAACTGTTTCCTGGGTAGTGTATTTGTTTTGCAGAAAATAATAGCAGCTTCTTTTTAAAAAAATTTTTTTTTACTTGTAGATGGACACAATATCTTTATTTTATTTATGTATTATTTTATATATGTGGTGCTGAGGGTCGAACCCAGTGATTCATGCATGCGAGGCAAGCACTTTCCACTGAGCTACAACCCCAGCCCAATAGCAGCTTCTTTGTTATTTATAGAATATTAATATCCATAGTCATTTTTTGGATATATATGGATCAAAACATCCCAAACCAAGAGAGTATTAGTTGTATATTTCAATTGATACCATAATTCAAAAGCAAATTTATTTTGTAATGAGAATATTTTGTCATCAGCAAGAGTAAGTAGGCACAGTGGGTGGGTTTCCTTCTTAATACAAAGACAAATCTGTTTCCATTTCAGTGCCTTGTCCTTATGGGCCAGTCCTGGCTGAAGAAATTTGGTTACTATAAGATTATCTTAACCTCTTTCTACCTAGAAGGAGCAATCTCCATTGTCATGTTACTTCTGGGACAGGATTACTATTACTGTTTGGCTTTTTATCTCACTATTATCAAGTAAGTAAATGCCAGTTCCAATCTCATAACTACACCATATCTTGCCATTCACTCTTGCAAGCAGTGAACATCTTTGATGGAAACCCAGTTTAATATTCATTTCTAGGCTGGGTCATTGACTCTTTTTGCCAAATTGTTTGAATGCTTGGATTTTGTTTGTTTGTTTGTCTTTGGTACCAGGGATTGAACCCAGGGGAACTTAACCACTGAATCACATTCCTGGCCTTTTTTATTTTGAGACAGGATCCTGCTAAATTGCTTAAGGCCTTGCTAAGTTGCTGAGGCTGGTTTTGAATTCGTGATCCTCCTGCCTCAGCCTCCTGAGCCACTGGGATTACAGGCATGTGCCACCATGCCCAGCTTAACAGTTTATTTTTTTGAAAAGATTTCACACACTAAATTTTGTAGTAAAGTTAAATTCCTTTTTGGTAACCTATTAAAAGGCAACATTGAGTAAATGCTGCTGTCAGGTAAGAGAAGCTGAGATTTTATTCCTCCTTCAACTCTTTCTCCTATTTCTTCTTTTCCTTCTAATTTTTGGTTAACAAGTAATAATTATTAATAGGCTTCAGTGTGAGATTTCAATACATGTATAAAGAGGGTGCACTGATGAAATCCAGTTTTCCTCTACACATATTCTTCTTAATGGCCGAATAACATTCCATTGTGTACATATACCATATTTTCTGAATTCATTCATTCATTGATGGGTACTGAGGCTGATTTCATATCTTAGCTTTGTAAATAATGTTCTAATAGAGTGTGAGGAATTTTTTTAGCATGCTGATTTTATTTCCTTTGGATATATACCCAAAAATGAGGTTATATGCTATTTCTAGTTTAAGGTTTTTGTTTTTTTGCAATGGGGTCTTGCTATATTGGCTAGGCTGGCTTCAAACTTGCAAACCTCCTGCCTCAGCCTCCTGAGTAACTGGGATTATAGGCCCACACATGCCCAGCTTTATTTTTAGTTTTTTGAGGAGCCTCCATACTATTCTTCATAATGGCTGTTCTAAATCTACTTCCCCACCAATAGCATATGAAATTTCCTTTTTCTACACATCCTCACCAGCATTTATTTTTTGTGTTTCTGATATATATGGATCAAAGCATCCCAAACCAGGAGAGTATTAGTTGTATATTTCAGTTGATACCATTATTCAAAAGCAAATTTATTTTGTAATGAGAGTATTTTGTCATCAGCAAGAGTAAGTAGGCACAGTGGGTGGTGAGAAAATATCTCATTGTAGTTTTGATTTGCATTTCCCTGATGACTAATGAGATTGAACACTGTTTTCACATATTTGTGGCCACTTGTATTTCTTTTTTTAAGAAATTATCTGGTCAGATCATTTGCTCATATTTCAATTGGATTGCTTGGTTTTTGTGTTGTTAAGTTTTTGAGTTCCTTATATATTCTGGATATTATTCCTTTATCAGATGAATAGTTGGCAAATATTTTCTCCTGTTCTGTGAATTTTCTCTTTACTATTGATCCCTTCCTTCCTTTTCTTTCTTATTGTGCAGAAGGAGCTTTTTAGTTTGATGTAATCTCATTTGTCTGTTTTTGCTTTTGTTTCCTGTGTTTTTGATGTCATACCCAAGAAATCATTGTCTTGAAATGTTTCCCCTATGCTTTCTTGTATAGTTTCATGTCTTATATTTAGCTCTTTGATCCATTTGGGTTGACTTTTTTTTTTTTGTACCAGGGATTGAACCCAGGGGTACTTAACCATTGAGCCAAATCCACAGCTCTTTATTATATTTTATTTTGAGACAGGGTCTCACTAAGTTGCTTAGGGCCTTGCAAAGTTGCCAGGGCTGGCTTTGAACTTGTGGTCCTCCTGCCTCAGCCTCCCAAGCACTGAGATTACAGGCGTTCACCACTGAGCCCGGCTTAAGTTGAGTTTTTGCACAGGTAAGAGTGAGGGGTCAAGCTTCAGTCTTCTGCAAGTGAATATCCAAATTTCCCTGTACCATTTATGGAAGAGACTTTCTTTTCTCCAACATGTTTTAGGTGCTTTTGTCAAGAACCAGCTGATAGTTCCTTCTATTTCTGCAACCTCTACTTTTCCCCAGGCACCCACGCCTCTCTTACCCCAGACATCTTGAATTCAACTGGTCCAAATCAAGGATGTTGCCCCTATCTGTTCTTTTTCTCTTTGTCTCTGTTCATCATTGTGGGCAACGGCTTCATCATCTGTCTAGTTGCCCAAGTCAGAGACTGAGAAATGGTTTCCATCTCTCCCTGAATTTTGACACCTCCATCTAACATCTCCATCTACATCATTGGCAGTTTCGTCTCTCTTCACACATCCTGAATCCATCCTTCTCTGTTCTTTCAGCTCAGGTCCTCAATATCACTTACATGGAATGCTGTTGTAGCCTTCTGTTGGCCCCATTGCCTCTAGTGGCCAGCCCCTCTAACCCCTTCTCCCTAATTGTTTCAGAATAACGTGTCATCCTTTTGCTTAACAGCCCAGTTGTTTTCATGGTATATCCAAATGGCATGAAGTTCTTTTTATGCAGGCCCTCTTTACCTTTTCACTCTCTTTCCTTGTTATTCATCCATTTACACTGTATTCTCCACCATATGTAAATACTTTGAAATTTCTGGTTCAGACATCTCTGTGTCTTACAGATGCAGTTTCCTGTGTCTGGAAAGCTGTTCCTCATTTCTTTTCTTGCATGGCTCTCTCCTAGAGGATTTTTTTTTTTTGTACAAGAGTTTGAACCACCCTCTTCAGCCCTATTTTTAGTTTTTATTTTGAGACAGGATCTCACTAAGTTGCTTAGGGACTTACTACATTGCTGAGGCTGGCCTTGAACTTGAGTTGTTGGGATTACAGGCATGTGCCACATGCCTGGCTCCTGTTTGCTTTTTTAAACTTAAATTTTCCCTCCATTTTATTCTGTTATAATAATTCAAATGTTATGTGCCTATTTACAGTGCTTAACTTATCCCACTTTTTTTAAAAATTTTTTTTAGTTGTTGATGAACACAATGTCTTTATTGCTTTGTATGTGGTGCTGAGGATCGAACCCAGGGCCTCATGCATATGAGGCAAGCGCTCTACTGCTGAGCTACAATCCCAGCCCCCCCTCTTTTATATTAAGAGAAAGGTGATGAAGTTTCCTGGAAAGTTCTATTCCTTAGAATGTATTCATAACTTAAGCAGATTTAATAAACAGGTTGTTATTAGGGAATGGAAAAAAGCATAAAAACCATTTAAAATTCTATGAGAAAATAATTGCTTTTAGAAGAGAATTGCACATATTTGAGAGATAGAAGTATGTATTCAATATATCTTTACTTTTGTAGTATCCAATTTCACTTTTTTCCTTCTTGCAAACCAAATGTCAAGTTTCATTTGATGTGTTTTTTAAAAAATAACAAAATCTGTGTTTCCTAGTTGTAAAATGTTTATTATTTTAAATTTTATTCTAGGGTGATTGTGCAAGCTTCTTTTTGTTTATTTAACCTGCCACTAGTTGACCTGGTCAATGCAGATTTACTGAAGTTCAATAGGCAGTAAGTATGTTTATTCAAATATTAGCTACAAAAATGTCAAATACAGGCAGGACCTGTCAGACAGAGTCTCTATATCTCAGTTGTATTAACACTATAAATCACATATAAGGGAGATGATCATAAGAGGCATCATTAGGAATTAGGGAGTAGAATATTAGAGGATATTCCTATTTGTTTGTCCTGAGTACTTTTCCTCCACTTTTGAAAGGGCATTATGATTTTTATCCCTCAGGTTCACATCGCCAATGTTACAACAGGGTTAAAGCTCAGAAGTAAATTGAAACCTCAGTTAGCTGTATGTTCTGCATTTGCCATACACACCAGACAGTAAGGTAAAGTGAACTGTGCTCTGTGATGTTCTAAGAATTAAAATTAAAAAATCAAGCTTCAGCCGGGCATGGTGGCGCATGCCTGTAATCCCACCACTTTGGGAGGCTGAGATAGGAGAATCATGAGTTCGAAAGCCAGCCTCAGCAACGGCGAGGTGCTAAGCAACTCAATGAGACCCTGTCTCTACATAAAACACACAAAATAGGGATGGGATGTGGCTCAGTGGTCGACTACCCCTGAGTTCAATCCTCAGTACCAAAAAAAAAAAAAAAAAATCAAGCTTCATCCTATCCTTTCTTACTTGAAAAGGTCTAAGCTGATGATAACATGTTTTGTTCTTTGGTATTGTTATAAGTGTTTTAGGTCGGCTATAAAATTATCTTGGTCGACAAATATTTTCTGATATATACCTTGTTTTGCACATTAGAGAGGAATGAATTATTTACGACCTTTTTTGTTAGCTTTGTAGAAACATACTGCACAGTCTCTCTTTTTTTTTAAGGCAACCAAAATTGAGGAGAGCTTTGCCCACTACTTGCCCTCTTTATATATGATTCCTTTCCTGTTTCACAGTCCTGTTACTGTGCTATAATTGTAGCAATAAGCAAGCTGATGAGTGTCTTACAGTTTAGGACCATGTCTTCACTCTAATGACCCTCATGCTTAGAAAAGTGACAGACTCAAAAGACTTTTTTCCTTAAAAACTGATTAAGTGCCAGGCGTAGTGGCTCATGCCTGTAATCCCAGCAGCTTAGGAGGCTGAGGCAGGAGGATCGCAAGTTCAAAGCCAGCCTCAGCAATTTAGTGAGGCCCTATGCAACTCAGCAAGATCCTGTCTCTAAATAAAAATATTAAAAAAGGGTGGGGATGTGGCTCAGTAGTTAAGCACTTTCTCCTCCTCTCTTTCTCCTCCCTTCCTGCTGCTCCTCTTCCTCCTCCTCCTTCTTTTTGTGCCACAGATTGAACCCAGGGCACTTACCCACTGTGCCACATCCACAGCCCTTTTTTTATTTTGAGACAGTGTCTCTCTAAGTTGCATAGGGCCTTGCTGAGTTGCTGAGGCTGGCTTTAAACTTGTGATAATCCCATTACAGGTGCATGCCACCATGTTTGGCTCTTTTTTTCTTTCTTTTTGGTGCTGGGGATCAATCTGAGGGCCTTGAACAAGCTAAGCATGCGCTCTACCTCTCAGCTATACCCTCAGCCCCCAAATTCTCTTTGAATAAGATATATTACAAATAAACAAAACATTTCAAACAGTTGGAAAGAGAAGTGCACCCACATATGCCAAATGCCAACATACATAAGCACCATATGGCTATTTGCACATTCACATCTATCAGCACCCTTGAGTGATAAATAATTTTGACTTGACAAATATTTATCGATTACCTCCTATGTGTCAGGCAATGTGGAAAAGCTGAGGATACAGTATAGCAGTCTTGTAAGAGACTCTCCAGATTACTGATACTCTTTTTTAAAAAAATTTTTTTTAGTTGTTGATGGACTTTATTTATTTATTAATATGTGGTGCTGAGAATCAAACCCAGTGCCTCACACATACCAGGCAAGCAAGTGCTCTACCACTGAGCCATAACCCCAGCCCCTACCTGATACTCGTTGTTCTTCCTAAATCATGCCTACTTAAGTGCATGCATGCTGTGTGTTGGTGACTGAATGGCTATTGGAGGATACCTGTGCTTTCCTGCTCTGATGATTCAGTTTTACCCTTACAAAGAATTAGTGCTTTTTATTTCAAATCTGTTAATGTCAGATGTGCTTGTAATTATAATTACAAGATTTAACTATTCTTAGGTTTTATAAACTTAGGATATATAGGTGTAAAATGAAAGTGATTTCTTTTTTTCTTTTCTTTGTTTTTTCTTTTTTTGCTTTAGCCAACAGTCCTGATCATGTCAGAGTGGAAAGTTTTCTAGTATGGTGGCAAAACACATGTAGTCCTTGCTGTCTTAGTACATATAGTTTTGTGGGGGAGACAGACTGTAGTTATATTACCATACAATCATAATTATCTTCATTTTCAGGAAACTGAGACCACTTTATGGATTAACTTTTCCAAGTTAACATAATAGCTGATTGAAGAACTGAGAATCAAATCCAAGCCCTTTCCATCAAATCAAACTTCCTCCAATTCTCTGGCCTTGGCTTCCTTCCTTCCTTCCTTCCTTCCTTCCTTCCTTCCTTCCTTCCTTCCTTCCTTCCTTCCTTCCTTCCTTCTCCTTATTGGGAAGGTTTCCATCACTACTTGAAACATGAAAATATTTAATTTTATTCAGTCAGCGCACTTGATTCATTTTATATAACATCATTATAAAAAAACTACATGGCAGGATTCTTACTAAGAATCCACTCAAGGGGCTGGGATTGTGGCTCAGTGGTAGAGCGCTTGCCTCGCATGCGTGAGGCCCTGGGTTCGATCCTCAGCACCACGTACAAAGCAATAAAATAAAGACATTGTGTCCATCCACAACTAAAAAAATATTTAAAAAAAAAAAAAAAAGAATCCACTCAAGCAATCCTTAAGGAAATTTGGGCAGAAAGACTTAGGTGTGAATATTAGTTCTTTCATTTACACATCATGTGACTGTGGATGTTGTCGTCTATTCTCCCAGTTCTAAAAGAGGGATGGCAAAATCTTTTTTATGTGATTGCTGTGGGGCTTAAATTAAGTAATATGCGAAGCTCACTCATTACCGCACAGTGCTCACATAGCTCTCACTGAGCATCTGAGAGGGCAGCTGTCCTTTCTTTGCATCTGAACTATGGGGTTAAGATTTTATAATTATTCTGCTATTTCTATTTTTGTTTACTCAGGGTCAGGAGGGACTTCCTAGATGAAGAGGTCCTTGATACACAGATAAATACATGGGTACTTACATACATAAAAACATACACATGTACTCTGTGAGTGATAAAGACACATGTAATCTTTGTCTCTTCCAGATCATCCCTTTGCTCAATGATTTTTGGCATCCATGCTCTGTTTACCAAGCCTGCTCAGTCTTTAGCTCCCATGGGAGTGCTGTACAAGCTAAAGCAGTATGGATATGGGAACCCAATCAGCAGGTAAAGTAACAAAACCTTTGAAATCACATAAAGGAAACATGAAAGCAAACTGCCGTTGTCTTGCACTTTGTTTTTTTTTTTTCACTTTGGTTGTTAGTCATTAACTCATGTATCTTGAATAAGCTATGACTATGAATGCTGAAGGAACTTTATTAGGAGTATCTTTAAGTATTGAATATTATTTAAGTTATATATACTACCTATGTCTATATAGTTCACACTAAGCTACATAGTGGTGGCCTTATCTAAATCATTCATTCATTATTTCATTTCACCGAAGTTTTTTTTTTTTTTTTTTTTTTTTAAATATTTTTTTTTTTTAGTTGTAGATGGACACAATGTCTTTATTTTATTGCTTTGTATGTGGTGCTGAGGATCGAACCCAGGGCCCCATGCATGCGAGGCAAGCGCTCTACCACTGAGCTACAATCCCAGCCCCTCACCGAAGTTTTTAAGGCCTTCTCTTATATGCCAGGTACCAAGGTACTGGGAATACAATATGAATAAGGACCCTCTAAGGGGCTCTACAGATTACAATAAACTGTGATAAAGGGGCCCATCAGAAACATAATGGGGCACTATGGCAATGCAGAGAAGAGGTCCCCTCCTCAGTCTGCTGGGGCCAGGGAGCACGTCACAGGAGATGGGGTTCTGGAGCTGAGTTTGGGTGACCGAGTTGGATTTCCCCTCTTGAACACAGAGGACATGAAAACAGCATAGGAAATATCAGGAAGCATGCACATACTCTCAATCAGCTGTACATTTATTCATCTAATAAATATTATTGAGAGCTTGCCAAATCTTAGGCTGTGTGACAGAGCAGGAAGGTCTCTGTCCTCTAGATGGACGGAGGTGGATGTAAGTAAAACAGTCGCACTACATACTGATCAATTCTTTGGTGAGAAATAAAGCATCAGGGAGATGAAGAAGGGTTGGAGAAAGCTGCATTTTAAAAGAGGAGAATAGAGAAGGCCCCACCAAGTTGACATTTGAAAGACCTGGATGAACCGGGGAGGGAGCGATGAAGGTTCTCTGGGGGGAGAGTGTTCCTGGTAGGGGATGCAGCGGCAGCATGCCTGGCATTCTAGGTCTGGCAAGGAGGAAGATAGGACACAGAGAGAGACCAGGTCACGCAGGCCTTGTGGTCCTGCTTTGTTACTTTGGTTTCACTGGGAGATGGATGGTGGTGATTGATTGTCTAGACCCATTTCTAGAGCAGTTTTAGGTTCATTATAAAATTGAGCAGAAAGTGCAGAGTTCCCATATGTCCCCTAAGTAACCCCAGTTGCATCACCTCCCTCATTATCAGTGTCCCTTATCAGAGTGGCACTTTGTTACAACTGATGAGCCTACATGGACACATCATCCTCACCAAGTCCATAGTTTTCACTCTTGGAGTTCTATGTTTTATGGGTTTGCACAAATGTATCGTGGCATGTATCAACTACTATAGTATGATACACAATATTTTCACTTCTCTAACCCTCTGGGCTCCGCCTATTTATCTCTTCCTTCTCACTAACATCTGGCAACCACTGATCTTTTTACTGTCTCCATAGTTTTGCCTTTTCTAGAATGTCATATAGTTGGAATCATATAGTATATAACTTTTTCAGATTGGTTTCTTTCATTTAAGTTTCTTGTATAACTTTTCATGGCTTGATAATTCATTGGTTTTTAGTGCTACATGATATTCTGTTGTCTGGATGTACCATAGTTTATCCATTCACTTACTGCAGGGCATCTTGGTTACATCCAAGCTTTGGACATTGTGAATAAATCTGCTATAAATATTGGTGTGCAGGTTTTTGTGTGGACATGAGTTTTTATTTAATGTAGATAGATGCTCAGGAGCATGATGGCTGAATCATAAATAAGAGTACATTTTCTTCTGTAAGAAACTGCCAGACTGGGGCTGGGGTTATGGCGCAGTGGTAGCGTGCTCGCCTAGCACGCGGGAGGCACTGGGTTCGATCCTCAGCACCACATAAAAATAAAATAAAGATATAAAAAAAAAAAAAAAAAAAAAAAGAAACTGCCAGACTATCTTCCAAAGTGGTCGTACTATTTTGCATTCCCACCAACAATGAATGAAAGTTCCTGTTGCTAGCCGGGTGCGGTGGCGCAAGCCTGTAATCCCAGAACTTTAGGGAGGTTGAGACAGGAGAATCGTGAGTTCAAAGCCAGCATTAGCAACGGCGAGGCACTAAGCAACTCAGTGAGACCCTGTCTCTACTTAAAACACAAAATAGGGCTGGGGATGTGGCTCAGTGGTCAAGTGCCCCTGAGTTCAGTCTCCAGTACCCCTCTCCCCCCAAAAAAGAAAGTTCCTGTTGCTACACAATTATGCTAATATTTGTTGTTGTCAGTGTTGTGATTTGGGCCATCTGACAGTCACACAGCAGTATCTCGTTGTTTTAATTTGAAATTCCCTAATAATATATGATATGGAACATCTTTCATACACTTGTTTTCCATCTGTATGTCTTCTTTGGAGAGGTATCTATCCAGATGTTTTCCCCATTTTTAAAATGAGGTTGTTCATTTTTTTTATTGTTGAGTTTTAAGAATTCTTTGTATATGTTGGGCAACAGTCCTATATTTCTTTTTTTTCTTTTTGGTACTAGGGATTGAACTTAGGGGTACTCGACTACTGAGCCACATCCCCAGCCCTATTTTGTGTTTTTATTTAGAGACAGGGTCTCCCTGAGTTGCTTAGTGCCTCTCCATTGCTGAGGCTGGCTTTGAACTTGCGATTTTCCTGTCTCAGCTTCCCCAAGTGCTGGGATTACAGGCGTGCACCACTGCTCCTGGCTTCCTGTATTTCTTTTGTAATTATTTTCTCCTGGTCTGTGGCTTGTCTTCTCATTCTCTTGACAGTGTCTTTCTCAGAGCAGAAGTTTTTAATCTTAAATTCAGCTCATTTTTAAAAATCTTTTGTGGATTATAACTTTGGTGTTGTATCTAAAAAGCCATTGCCACACCCAACGTCACGTAGATTTTCTCCTATACTCTCTTCTAGATGTTTTATAGATTCAGGTTTTACATTTAGGTCAATGATCCATTTTGAGTTAGTTTTCATGAGGAGTATAAGGTTTGTTTGTGTCTGTGTTTGTGTGTGGATGTCTATTGTTCCAGCATCATTTGTTGAAAACACTATTTTTCTCCATTGTATTGCTTTTGCTTCTGTGTCAAAGTTAAATTGATTGTATTTATTTGGTATATTCTGTTCTCTCTTCTCTGTTCCTTTTATCTAGTTGTTTATTTTTTCACAAATACCAAATTTCTTGATTCCTGCAGCTTTGTAGCAAGTCTCACTGTAGGGTAGTGTCAGTCCTCCACCTTTGTTCTCCAATGTTGTCTACTATTTTTTCTCTGTAAAAACTTTAGAATGAGTTTGTCAATATCTACAAAATACTTTTCTGGGATTTTGACTGGGATCACATTGAATCTATAGATCAAGTTGGGAAGAACTGATACTTTAGAATATTGTTTTCCTATCCAAGAACATGGATTATCTCTCCATTCAGTTAGCCCTTCTTTCTTTTCTTTTCTTTTTTAAAATTTTTTTAGGTGGACACAATATCTTTATTTTTTTTTATGTGGTGCTGAGGATCGAACCCAGTGCCTCACGTATGTGAGGCTTGAACTGCACCACTGAGCTACAATCCCAGCCCATGCCCTTCTTTCATATATATTTAGTTGTTGATGCACCTTTATTTTATTCATTTATTTATATACAGTGCTGAGAATCGAACCCAGTGTCTCACACATGCTAGGCAAGTGCTCCACCACTGAGTCCCAGCCCCAGCCCCAGCCCAAAAGATTGACTTTTTATGTTAATCTTATATTTGGCAACCTTGCTATTATTTTTTAGTCCCAGGAAGTTTTTTTAATTTTGATTCGATTTTGTTTTTGTCAATTCTATAGCATTTTCTACATATGTGAGGATTTATTTAATTTTGTTCTTACAATTTTTCCTTCCAGAATTTTATTTTGAACATTTTCAAAAATTAAAATCTTTAAAAAATTGTATAGTGATCACATCTAGATTCAACTGTTTACATTTTGCTACACATCCACCCTGTATTTAACAATCCAACTCTCTTGTTTTTTTCCCACAACTTCTCATTATAAAAAATTTTAAACACACAAAAAAGTTTAAAGAAAAATATGAGAAAATCCATATAGTGACTCTTTAGATTCAATAGTTAACAGTTTTTGCATCTTTGCTTTATCTGTATCTATTCAGTGTGTTTGTGTGTTTTGTTTTCTGAACCATATTAAGGCAAGTTGCAGATATAATGGCATGCCACTCCTGATGACTGAGCATGCATCTCCTAAAAGCATTCTGATTGGAGAATTTTGTGCAGAGTAATGACCTGATTTAACTTACTTTTTTTTTTTTTTTGGTACTGGGGATTGAACTCAGGGGCACTGGACCACTGAACCACATCCCCAGCTCTATTTTGTGTTTTATTTAGAGACAAGGTCTCACTGGGTTGCTTATCGCCTCGCCATTGCTGAAGCTGGCTTTGACTTTGGGATTCTCTGGTCTCAGCCTCCCAAAGTGCTGGGATTATAGGTGTGCACCACTGCACCTGGCTTCAACTTACTTTTTAATAGCATTTCTCATGCTTATGTGTTCAGCGTACACTGAAGGGAGTTGGGGGAAGACTCAAGAACCTGTAGGTTAGTGGCAAGTGTTTTGTCATGCTCCGTGGCTGCCAGAGGAAGTCTAGGCTGGAAAAGAAATCAGGGCTTGATGAAAAAGACCTACATGCTGGATTTAGAAGATTTTTAAAAAAATTTTTTTTTAGTTGTTGATGGACACAATACCTTTATTTTATTTATTTTTTTAATGTGGAGCTGAGGATTGAACCTAATGTCTCACATGTGCCAGGCAGGTGCTCTACCACTAAGCCACAACCCCAGACCCATGGATTTAGAAGATTTTATTAAACATATACCTCAGGATTTTCCCCAAGTGATGACTTTTTGTTTTTGTTATTTGAGTACTCTAAGCACTATTATTTACTTAATATTTTTTCTTTAAATTTATTTGAAATCACTAACTTAAAGTCTTAACTGTTGTAAGCAAAAGAATCTGTGAAATCATTCATTTGGTGAGTTTCACTTTTTCTAACACAAATACTTAATCATGAAAATAGAAATAAACTATTATGTATCATCTGAAAACCACCAGGTGTACTCCCAGGGGTACAGATGCTGTATTTTGTGAAAGATCATTTTAGCTAAAGATGTCACTGAAAACTTTTTAGCAGGAAGAGGACACGATGTGAACTTTGTGTTAGAACACTTTGGCAGTGGTTGGGAAGAAGGCCTGGAGGGGAGCAAAAATGAAAGCTTAGCTACTAGTAGCCTACCATGTAACAAGCAGTCATGATATGAAGGTAGATAAAACAGTTTGCTGCCACGGGGAGCCTACAGTCTAGCTAAGGAGATAGATGTGAGTTCATTGTAGCACAGAAGCGGATACTGTGATTAGATGGATATATGAAACACAATGGTGGCTAAAAATGCTGTGGTCATAACTACCTCCAGAAGCCTTTACAGAAGAGACATCAGTTGTGACGTCTGTGACGTCTAGAGGAATATCAAATCATCTAATAGTGGAGCTTGAGTAGTACAGACTTGACCCCACAAGGAAGAGAGCATTACTAATGTTAAACTTAAGAGTAATAATAGCAGATTTGCCTTTTAGAAGATCAACTTGCAGTGTGCAGAATTGTTTGAAAGGAGATTAGCCAAGTAGCCCAGAAAGAATCAATGGAAGACCAATTGAAGACCAAAGCAGTGAATGAGAAATGCTGGTGTGGGACTGAGCTAAAGCACTCAAACAGGGAAGATGAAGAAGAGACGTATGTGAGAGAGGTCAAGAAGTTAGGATCAACAGAATATGGTGATCCCTTATGATAGCTGCACAAGTCGTAATTGGGTAACTGTGAAGAAATGAGAAGGAAGTGGGTGTGAACTGCTCTGGACCACATTTCTTCTATAGACTGTGAAGGAGCTCTTTTTCAGTCCCAGCTTTTCTTGTTTTCCACCTGCATTGGGGAAGTTGCTCAAAGTCCAGGTGTCATTAAAAGCTTCAAGCAGTACTATAGTAGAAAACTGCAATGGCTGAAAGGGAACGGGAGGGGCTGTGGCTGTGGCTCAGTGGTAGAGCTCTTGCCTAGCATGCGTGAGGCACTGGGTTCGATCCTCAGCACCACATATAAATAATAAATGAATAAAATAAAAAGATCCATCAACAACTAAAAAAAATTAAAAAAAAAAAAAAGAAAGGGAATGGGAGGGGACTGAGAAGACTCAGGCCTCTAGTCATCTATGATTCTTATTCACTGATCCAGGAGACAGTAGTGGAGGAGGAGCGACTGTGCTTAACTTTCTGAGTTGTCTTTGTATTCTCCAAGAAAAGTAATAGTTCTTAACCTTGTTGCACATTAGAATCACTTGAAGCTTGAAAAACCCCGGATGCCCAGATAATACCCTAAACCAGTTAGATCAGTCTCTGAAGGTAAGATCCAGGTGTCAGTATCTTTTCTTTTCCTTCCATATTTTTTCAAGTGTCAGTATCTCTTAAAGCTCACTACCTTTTCCACTGCACAGCCAGCATGGGAAACCTAGAGATTGTCTGCCTTGGAAGCAGAGGCTTTAGAACTAATTCTGGTTGGCTCAGCAACATGACACATTGGCAGTCAGACACAGTGGCAAACTGGTTTCATGGTACCGTAAGCATTTTTAGAGGTATAAATCCAGGGCACTTAAGTATCATTTATCTTTGAATGATAATTAAACCTTGACATCTGGTGGCCTCACATAGCTATTGCTAATCTGAAAGTGTCTGACTAAAGTCCAGAGGGTAACTAACTGTACACTTAGCAGGATATGGTTTGACGATCAGAGAGTATTGTGAGATTGACCAGTGTCAATTTTTCTTTCTAAGTATTTAGAAAGAAAAAAAAGCCTACTTGAAATGAATTATACACTTGGAAGTAAGTTTCCTAATACCTGGTTATGAGTTGACAGTTACACAGAACTGTATAGCCAAGGGGTATTATTCTTCCCCTTGCTGTTTTCAAAATATATTCTGTGATTTATTAGTACATTTAAAGGAATATTAGTTCTACAGGGCAGATTATTTTACTATGTTTAATAGACCATTTACTTCATAGTGATCCACATATATACTGACCAGTAGCCAATAAGTATAATAGTAAAGTTTGTTATTAATGGAGATCTAAAACTGGGTACTTGGGTAAGAAAACCAGCATAAATCTCTTTTAATTGGAATAAGGGACTTCATGAGGTATAGTTAGAAATGAATCATCAATTATTATTATTTTTTTATTTTTTTGGTACTGGAGATTGAACTCAGGGACACTCGACCACTGAGCCACATCCCCAGCCCTATTTTGTGTTTTATGTAGAGACAGGGTCTCACTGAGTTGCTTAGCGCCTCGCCGTTGCTGAGGCTGGCTTTGAACTCGTGATTCTCCTGTCTCAGCCTCCCTAAGTGCTGGGATGACAGGCTTGAGCCACTGCGCCTGGCTATCAATTATTTTGTACACGTAACTTCTACTAAAAATTACAAGTTCACATTTTCCACAAATTTGTTTGTGAAATTCTAGTATGTTATAGAATTTCCTTCTATCTGGCCAACTAAGCATGTTTGCATTCTTCTTTCAGCAAATATTCATGGGGTTTCTATTAGGTGTTAACCTGAGCCAGGAGCTGCTGGGAGCCATAAAGTCATAAGACTTTATCCCTCTCTGTCCTTGACAGCTTACATGGCATTAGTGACGGAGGCTGAAACGCAAGTCTGGTACAATGAGCTAAGTCCAGGGCAAGATAAGCAGCAAATGCAGAAGGAACGCAAGCTTGCTGCTTGACTGCTTGTTACGCGTTGCAATGCATTGTTCCCACTGTGTGTTAGCAGTGTCCTGTAGTTCTGGCCAAATTCCTGCTGCTTGACAGGAGATTCTGGAATAGAAAGATACCTTTTCACCAGTGGCCATGGTCTGCCCATTTACATTTTTGTTTTTTTGGTCCTGGAGATTGAACTCGGGGACACTCAACCACTGAGCCACATCCCCAGCCCTATTTTGTGTTTTATGTAGAGACAAGGTCTCATTGAGTTGCTTAGCGGCCTTGCCATTGCTGAGGCTGGCTTTGAACTCGTGATTCTCCTGTCTCAGCCTCTCAAAGTGCTGGGATGACAGGCTTGCACCACCGCGCCCGGCTGCCCATTTACATATTGAGTTTCACTGTCATCTGTTGCTATGTTGTGGGTATCCTAAATTTAATGTATTACTTAAGAAATACAGTCTATGATCAGTCTATGTTACAAGTGTTTGTTTTTGTTTTTGTTTTCAGTGCTGGGGATTGAACCTAGATTTCTGATGCTAGGCAAGTAAGTGTTCTACCATTGAGTTACATCCCCAGTCAAATAAACTTGTTTCTATAACTTTTATATGAAGCATTTCTTTTGCTTATCTTTTCTCTGAAAGCTTCTCAATAGATCCTTCCAAAATTATATTTATGAAGAAAGCCTAGAAAGTGACTTTTCTCTCAGTAACATAGTAAACAATATGGTTTTCAACTCTAGCAAAGAAAAAGATCCAAAATGAATTATCTCAAGATGAATCATCTACAAATAAAAAATAATTTCAGAGCTTTGTCTTTCAAGATATGCAAATATCCTTGGTGTTTACTTACATGTGCCTAATCATTATAATAAATTCTAAAACTGCTTTTTCTTAAAAATAAGAGCTTTTCATAGAGATTGACTATAGCAATAGAATTAGGACTAATGTGGTAGTTTTATGAAGTATTAAAGATGAGATTACGTTGGAAGAAATGGGTTAGTCTTAGTGCAGGTGAATTTTGTTCTTTCATAATTATCAATGCAGCATTATGTTGTTAATTTTGCTATAGTTCTGAAATGCTTATGGTAAATTTCTTTATTAATGTTTTTACATATTCTTTTTTTTTCCAGTAGTAGGAATCTACTCCAGGGGCACTCTGCCACAGAGCTACATCCCTAGCCCTTTTTACTTTTTATTTTGTGATAAGGACTTGTAAAGATGCCCAGGTGTCCTTGAACTTGCAATCTTCCTGCCTCAGCCTCTCAAGTAGCTGAGATAGTAGGTGTGAGCCACCACACTTGGCTGTTTTTATACATTCTTCATCTATGAGTCCATTGAAGTTCATAGTCTTGCAAAAGGCGAAAAGCAAACAAACAAGCAAACCAATAAAAAATAAATAAATAGTCTTCTCTGAAGAGCATAAAGCCTGCTATGGATCACTAGAACTAGAAACAGTCAGCAGTTAAAACATTCCATAAATTCTGTCTCTAATTTTGTTCTTTGGAGAGACATGACTTCCCCCGTTCCCCAGCACTGTATATTTGGGAAGACAGGATTAAAAACACATGCAGGCTGGGTATGGTGGCCTAGGCCTGTAGCCCAGACACTCAGGAGGCTGTGGCAGGAGGATTAAGAGTTTGAGGTCAGCCTAGGCAATTTAGTGAGCCCCTGTTTCAGAAGAAAAAAGTAAAAAGAGCTGTGAATGTGGCTCAGCAGTAGAGTGCCCCTTGGTTCAATCTCCAGTACTGCAACAAACGAAAGTCCAGTTGCTAACTATAGTGGACATTGTGGGGGACATATGCAAGGGCATGCCACAAAATGGCGCTGAGCTACCAGCTCAGGCCTGACCACGCTGCCCCGGGAGAGCCATCACCTCGCCCTTATTGGCTGACCTCTGCTTCCGTGTTCGTGGACAAGACATGGACAATGAATACCCTTATCTAAGTGCCTCTGTACATCCCACTTCTGCATTCTTAGCTCAGTAACAGGACACCTACCCCCTCCTCTATATAAGCCTGTATCTCTCCTCAATAAATCAGTTCCTGCTTAAGACAGAACTCTCCGGCTCAGGCGTGGTAATTGTGTGTCGGACGACTTTACCATTCTCAGCCGTCGTGTCAGGGACTCCCGAGGATCTCCTCCTCCCCGCTGGACGAGGGGGGAGACTGATACCTGGCTGGGAGGACCCCGACAGACATAAGCACTTAGAATAATCTAATTATTAAGAACATTTGGTTTGACCCAGCTATCCCACTCCTTGGCCTATACCCTAAAGACTTAAAAACAGCACACTACAGTAAAGC
>CM053415.1:20775496-20889187 GCA_028644305.1 Xerus rutilus | reverse complement strand
CAAATGGATGGAATTGGAAAGCATTATGCTAAGTGAAGTAAGCCAATCCCAAAAAACCAAATGCCGAATATTCTCTCTGATTAGTGGATGCTGATACATAAGGGGGGTGGGAATGGGGAACATAGGAGAAATGGAGGAACTCTGGACGTGGCAGGGAGGAGGTGGGGGGAGGGAAAGGGGAATCGGTACAGTAAAGATGGTTGATTGAGATCGTCATTACTACCCTTGGTGCATGTATGAAGACACAAATAGTGTGACTTTATCTGGTTTGCAACCAGAGAAATGGAAAAACTGAGCTCTATATATGTACTATGACTTGAAATGCAACTAAATAAACTAATTAAAAATTAAAATTAAAAAAAAAGAACATTTGGTCTAAAAGATTATAATTGAGGCTGAATTGGTTTACTGATGGTATATTAGAAATGGGACTGTGGTGTGAATTTTTGTCGGAGAATTCTGTCCAGAAGTTCTTAGGCCCATAATAATATATATCCTGATTTCTGTATTTTAAAAAAGTTGCTTTTTTTTTTTTTTTTTTTTGCAGTGCTGGGGATGGAACCCAAGGCCTTAGACATCTTAGGTAAGAGCTTTAACACTGAACTATATCCCTAGCCCCAGAGTTTGCCACAGAATTAGCAATGATACACTATTGATTTCTTCCGTATAGCCCACTTTTCTATTTACTTCTGTAAATAGAGTCTTTGTGTTTTGTTGCCAAGGGACCTCCTGAGGACAAGATTATATCCAAAGCAGGAGATACTCAATCTTATGGTGTGTTTCAAGAAATATTGCCTTTTTTCATTTATTTTTTTATAAATGGAAACATTAACCATATCCTCCAATCTCTGGCAAAGAAATATATAGGGATGGTATATAGGGAGTTAAATATTTAGATTTTCAAAACCTCAGTGTAATCATATAATGCTATGAGTGTACTTGATATTTCCGTGGAAAATATTTAACTTTCTCCAAGACTGAGTTTTCTCCTTCTGATAAATTTAGACTAGAGTTACCAGTTTTTCTTGGAGAGATTTTTAGTTCAGATAAAATGTTGTAGGTAAAAATCTCAGCTCTAGCTCCAAACTCACTAGCTGTGTAACTTTGGGCAACTTAATTAACCTAAATTTCAGTGTCTTCTTCAGGACTGTTGTGAAAATTAGCATTAAGAGGAAAGTATCCAAAAGGATGCTATGCACTGAATTGTCTCCTCAAGGCCCATGTACTAAACAAAGCCTCAATTCACAATGCAATGGTATTTGGAGATGAAGCCTGTGGAAGATAATTAGGTCTAGACAATGTCATGAGGGTGGTACCTGCAGAATAGGATTAGTGCTCTTCTGTAGCCCAGAGGTGGGTGTGTGCATAGTACATGCAGGGCCCTGAGTTTAAACCTCAGCACCAATTAAAAAACAGAGGGGGTGGGGTGGGGAGCAGCATGTTCTCTCCATCTCTGTGGTGGGAGGATATAAATCTGTCTGCAAGCCAAGAAAAGGGCTCTCACTAGAACCTGATCAAGCTGGCACCCTGATCTGAGACTTTCAGCCTCCAGAATTGTGAAAAAATAAAATTTTGATGATGAGGCCTCCCAGTCAATGCAGCCTATAGTATTTTGTTGTGGTAGTCTAAGCCAACTGAGATAAAGGGCCAGGCCCATAGTAAACATTCTAAAACTCGTTACACTTGTTTCAGGCTGACCCTAGAAAGAAATTTCCTGTGTTCTTGAGGTAGCAACTATTTATGTGGACTTGTTTTCCTGACCCTAATTCACAAGAGACTACTATTTAAGTCGTATTTGAGTTTCTTTTGCTTTTGCAATAGGAAGCATCTCTTTACTCTCAAGGGGTGCCTACTGATGCTGATTTTGGTTTACTCCATTGGTTGGATTGTCTATTTTTATACTAATGATGATAGAATTATTTTACTGATGCTATCAGAAAGCAACCTTATTAATTTTATCCTTTTTTTGACCCAATATGGACAGGGAAAATAAGAGAGTGGAAAGGAGCCAGACTTCGTTTTATTTTTGTAATGAGGAAGATTATCCAAGCAGAGGATAGGATTTGAGGTGAGAGTATGATAAGTTACATTATGGCCCCTTTATCTCTAGAGCTTACTTTTCATAGTAAGCTAAGAAACCGAGGTAAAGGGCACCAGATAGTAATATTTTAGGATAGTGTTACCTGCAGATAGATTATTTTTATTTTGAAGATTGTGAGAGAAAATTTGGTGCAATTTTTTCCCATAAGCAGAGGTGCAATTGTTATTATTATAAGATGTTATTAAATATATTTGTTTATGGTCTCTTTGTCTCCACTAGCAGGAAGGCTTTGTGGAGGGCAGGAATCATTGTTGATTGATTTTTTCTGTATTCCAAGCATCTAGGACAGCAAGTGTGCAATAAATACCTGGCGAACAAATGAAGGCCCAAGCAGGGCATAAGAACTACTTGTCTACCAGAGATTCATTAAAAAGTGTTGTTAAGGCTGGCAATGAGAGGTGATGACATTGTGAAGGAAATACAGCCTCACAAGTCAATAGGTTCATTCATCTCCCAGTAGAATGAATGTAATGTGAGAGAGAAAAGAAATTCTCTCAAATCATGGGCATGTCTCTGGCTTGGAATCATATTTCAGGAGAAAAAAAAGATGTTTTAAGAAAGAAGCACAAAAACCAAGGAAATATTTGAAGAGTATCAAGAGATTCAGTGAAGTAGTGGGGAAATCACAGGGACTGTTGCAGAGTCTGAAGCCATTAAGATGGTGGCAACGTCAGTAATAACAATGTAAGCTTGAAAGCACTGGGTCTTCTACCAGATGCCAAATTGCCTATTCATTGAGATGTTTGTCCCCTGGCTGCCCTTGAGTGCCTCACTCAGGCTCTCTCTGTGCATGTTGTCAGTGTGCCCACAGAAAACTTCGCCACAGGTATTCTTCATGCCCCTTTTCCATGCAAAAAGTAGATAAAGACAATTCTGTCCTGGAGATGGAAAGCACTCAGAGAGAGAGAGAGAGAGGCACCCTCATAGCTCGAATCCAATTTCTTTCTTCCTTTTGTGTGTGTGTGTGTGTGTGTGTGTGTGTGAGATACTGGGGATTGAACTCAGAGGCACTCAACCACTGAGCCACATTCCCAGCCCTATTTCGTATTTTATTAAGAGATAGAGTCTCACTGAGTTGCTTAGTGCCTCGTCATTGCTAAGGCTGGCTTTGAACTCGTGATCCTCCTGCCTCAGCCTCCTGAGCCACTAGGATTACAGGCATGTGTCACTGCGCCCAGCAGGAATCCAATTTCTTGATATATATTTTTAAGTTCTATTGGTTTTATTTGATACATAATTCAATTATTTCTCTCCTAATCATTAATATGTTAAAACATTGAAAACTGGGGAATTAGAAACTAGTTTGTGTTTCCTATATAATGAATGACCAAAAAACTAGTTATAAAAGCAACCATTTCAACTGAGTGTTGTGGTGCACACCTATAATCCCAGTGACTCAGGAAGCTGAAGCAGGAGGATCAAAAGTTTGAGACCATCCTCAGAAACTTACTGAGGCCCTAAGCAACTGTCTCAAAATAAAAAATAAAAAGGACTGGGGATGTGATTCAGTGGTTAAGTGCACCTGGTTTCAATCCCCAGCACCAAAAAAACAAAACAAAAAATCCCCCCACAAAAAGCAACCATTTTATTCATTCATGCCTCAAGTCAGCATTTCAGGCTGGGTTCATCTGAGCAATCCCTGGGCTGATGTTGCTTGGGATCACAAATGAGATTTTAGTCATCTTGTGCTTTAACAGCCCGGCTCTGTGAAGATGACTTCATACATATGTCTGGTGGTCTGTGCCGGTTCTTGGCTAGGCCCTAGGTGTCCAACAGATTAGCTCTGGTCTTCTTCAAAGATCGTACTATTGATTTCTGAACTTCAGTTATAGTCAGCTGACTCCATTGCTCAGGGCTCAACTGTGGGAAAACATCATGGTAGAAGAGTATGGCAGAGAGAGCTTTCTTGATATTTTAAAAACTGGCATCTGTTATAAGTAGAGAGTGCAGAAGGATAATGGATTCCTGCTGCTAATCAAACACCGAGACAAAAAGCACAGAGGTGCCTCTGCCAAGCAGAAACCAGCCTTTTCATAAAACCCTGGGTTTTGGAGCACATATTGTAATAATTCCGTGACTAAGCAGCTCATGGATGTAGTGCTTTATGGTTCCCCCCACCAAAGGTCTTGATTAGGCTACTTTCTTTCTTTTATGTGTTTGAGACATGTATGATTTACACAGCTATTGAAGTGGGACTGAGTCTCCGTTACCTTTTTGGCATCTTGCACGCATTATTGTCCGGTTCTCCTGTCTAATGTGTCTTGTGGTTCATGTCAGTGAACAGTCAAATCTGCAAGAGAAGCATCACAGTTGTGAGCACCCGCAACATCAACTTCCAAAGCAGTCATGACCATGTCTTCTTGTTCCGGAAATCAGCACTTAGCTGTGTCCTTATTGGTTGAGGCCAATTAGATATCACTGAATCCTCTCCCTAGAGTAGTCAGAGGCCATCAGTTTACAGCAATAAGGGCATAAGTTCAAATTGGAAGGGTATATTACTCAGGCCACTTTGGCTGCATGTGACAGAAACCCAATACAGGCTAACTTAAATAAAAAAGGAACTTACTGATTCTTACACCTGAAAAGTCAGGCAGAGCTGGATCTCAAGTGTGCCAGGAACCTTTTTCTGTGACTTTCCTTCTGTCTGCTTCAAGCTTTTAACTCCTGCAAGCAACATAGCCCCAGGTTTACATGGACCTAATAGCCCAAGATTATGAAGAAGCACGCACTCTTGTCCTGAGAGCACAGCAAAAGTCCCTAGGTAGACACTGACAGGCATGTGTAAGTCACATGACAGTCACTGAAGCAATAGTGGTACTAGGAGGCATGGAATCCTCTGACCAGGTTGGGGCACATGTCTGACCTTAGGGTGAGAGTGGGACAGTCTTAAGGACTGAGACAGGCTTACTTGTGGAAGATGGGAGGAAGAGGATTTTTCCTGAAGGAATGCTAGGATAGCCAAACACCATATGATCACAGAAGGTGTTCCATACAGAATTTGGGTGGAGCAGAAGCAGAACCGTATTCTGACAGCACCATCAGTGCCTCTGCTACTTCCACAAGCTATAGTTAGCGTGTATTGAGAGGGAGTCAAGCCTATGACCTTGTCCACTGTGGTTATCTCAGAACCTGAGAAGTAGCAGCAGAAGCATGGAGAGTGGGTAGGTAGTAATCAGTTCTTGGACCAGGTAGGACTCAGGGTGAAGGGTGGACTTGAGGAGCAGCAGTTGGTCATACCTAATGAATGCAGTCCAGTCCCGAGTACCAAGGACATTCTTAGCTCTGGCTTTTAGAGGAGGTAGTGGTGGTTGAAGGTTCTGCACATGATTTTAGGCAGCAGCCTTCTAGTTAATGTCTACTTACCCTTCAGAACTCAGTTTGAATCACTAGGTTTCACCTTTCAAGAGTAAGCCTGACTCTGAGCTTTTTACGGTTGTCTCATGTAATTGCATGCAAATCAAATTTACTTATAATTATTTGAGTAGGATCTAGCACCTGCATGTAAGATCTATTACCTGCATGGGGGTAAGCTCCATGAAGTCGGGGACCCTACCGGTTTTGCCTACCGTTGAACACCTAATATGTAGCCCAGTGCCTAGCACATTAATAATCTAATGATATCAATTTTCTTTAGATGAACTAATGATACATCAGTTCTGATAATAGTAATTGGTTTTAATATGAAAATGTAACAAACTGCCTTCTCATCTTGTATCATATAGTCCGACATTTTCATTTCTTTTCTCATTTGGCTGAATAAGGGGCTATTTAAAATAGTTGAGCTAACTGGATTATCAAAATTTGAGTAATCAGGAGCCCTTTTTTACTGCATATGATTTAAATAAAAAGTATGATCTATTTGGAATTATTCTATATAATTAAGAACCTTAGAAGTCTTTGGTCTTAATGGAAGTTCTTAGCAGAAAACTACTTGTGTTGCTTCTAAATATTATTAACCCTGGATTCATCTAATTGTGTTGAGTGAAAGTTTTGTACTAGAAATGAATGTCCAAATCCTCTTTCCTTGTTTAAAACCCTTGTAAGGTCATTTCAAAACCAAAGCGTAGCTGGGCATGGTGGCACGTGCCTATAATCCCAGTGGTTCAGGAGGCTGAGGCAGGAGGATTGGATTGTAAATTCAAAAGCAGCCTTAGCAATTTAGCAAGGCCCTGAGCAACTTAGCAAGGCCCTGTCTCAAAAGAAAAACTAAAAAGGGCTAGGGGACGTGGCTCAGTGGTTAAGCACCCCTGGGTTCAATCCCTGGTACCAAAACCAAACAAAACTGAAGTGTAACAAGGGCGCACACGTGTGAGTGTGGGCTTTGGGCCCTCACTTCTGTCCTTGGTCCTCCCAGGCACTTTGTCATCCTTGGTTGTAGCTGTGGCACCTTTCAGCAGGCACTGTGCTCACAGGTTTATGTGTCAGCCTCCTCTCCTATGAGCAACTAAAAGGTAAGTGTTGTTCAATAATTTGAATCAAAATTATTTGATAAAGTGTTATTTACTTTTTTTTTTTTTTTTTTGGTACTGAGGATTGAACTCAGGGGCACTCGACCACTGAGCCACATCCCCAGCCCTATTTTGAGTTTTATGTAGAAACAAGGTCTCACTGAGTTGTTTAGTGCCTCACCATTGCTAAGGCTGGCTTTGAACTCGCGATTCTCCTGTCTCAGCCTCCCTAATTGCTGGGGTTACAAGCTTGTGCCACCGTGCCCGGCTAAATGTTATTTACTTTTTAAATGGATTGTTAGATAACAAAACTTTGCTGAAATTTTTTTTGTGTGTTAAATAGTTTTGAATTAACAACAGAAGCCACTGGAACAAACCCCCACCTAACTATGTTTTACAACATTTTTCCCCCAGTGAATCTATAGATCTTCAGAATGATATGTTTAATTTGATTTGCCTGGTTCCTCTGGGCATTGCAGTAATTCAGATTCTGGTTTGGAGTCCATTTTCGATCAAGACCAAGACAGACTACACAGAGACTCTCTAAGGACAGCACCGATTGCTATGGGATCCACACAACTTCAGGTGTTTGTTGGTTCTAATGAAGTTTACATGTACCCAAAGGCAAAGCTGATCTTTATAACCTCCCATTTGTTTAGAAAACAAAACAAATACAATTAATAAATCCAACAAGTCTTAGGGCTTTTTGACTCTGTAATTTAAATATATGTTAAGGCCTTTCCTTTGGCTGTTTTCAAATGATCTTGTAGCCTGGACACACCTATAACTCTTTACCAGTGAATTACTATATGAGTTTCCAGAGCCCATCTGGCTGTGCACACTACTCTCTTTGATGATTTTAAACTTCATATTGCTTCTCTGACCAATTTTATTAATGAGACAATTTTTCTTCTTTTCATTATCTGTAGATTCCCTTATGAGTAGGAATGAAGAAGGCCTCCCCGATTTCAAAATATAGTATAAAGCTATTGTAATTAGAACAGCGTGGTACTGGCTAACAGCAGACACATCGACCAATGGAACAAGATAGAAACCCCAGAAATAACCCCATATGTTTATAGCCAACTGATTTTCAACAAAGAGGCCAAGAGCACACAATGGGGAAAGGAAAGTATTTTCAATAAATGGTGTTGAGAAAACTGAATACCTGTATGCAGAAGAATGATATTGAACCCTTACACCATACACAAAAACCAACTCAAATGGATTAAAGACTTAAATTCCTAAAACTACTAGAAGAAAACACAGGGGCAAAGCTTCAAATTGAGATTACATCAAATTAAAAGTTTTTGTATACTAAAGGAAACAAAACAGAGTGAAGAAACAACCCACAGCTTGGGAGAAAATATTTAGAAAGCATGCATCTGATAAGGGGCTAATATCCAAAATATATAAAAAACTCAAACAACTTCATGGCAAGAAAAGAAACCTGATTTAAAAATAGGCAAAGGACCTGGCAAACATTTCTCAAAAGAAGACATACCAGTGTCTACATGTCTATACATGAATATATGATCAACATCTCTAATCATAAGGGAAATGCAACTTAAAGCCACAATAGAGCTATCACTTCATTCTGCTTAGAATGGCTATTATCAAAAAGATAAAAGATAGTAAGTGTTGATGAGGATGTGAAGAAAAAGGAACCCTGATATATTATTGGTGGGAATGGAAATTGTTACAGCTACACTTTTTGGAAAAAGTGGAGAAGTTCTGCAAAAAACTAAAAATAGAATTACCACATGATCTAGGCATCTTACTTCTAGATACATGTGCAAAAAAATTTGAGATCAATATATCAAAGAAATATTTGTACTTCCATGTTCATTTTAGCATTATTCAGAATAGCCAAGCTATGGAAGTGACCTAAGTGTCCAACAGATGAGTGGATAAAGAAAGTGTGAGCTGAGCATGGTGGTGCATGCCTGTAATCCCAGCACTTTGGGAGGCTGAGACAGGAGAATCGCAAGTTCAAAGCCAGCCTCAGCAATGGCGAGGCGCTAAACAACTCAGTGAGACCCTGTCTCTACATAAAACACAAAATAGGGCTGGGGATATGGCTCAGTGGTAGAGTGCCTCTGAGTTCAATCCCCAGTACCCCCCAAAAAAAGTGTGGCATGAGGGGCCTGAGGTTGTGACCTAGCATGTGTGAGGCACTGGGTTTGACCCTCAGCACTACATAAAAATATATACACAAATAAAGGCATTGTGTCTGTCTACACCTAAAAAAAAAAAAGAAAGTGTGGCATGAATACACAGTGGGATACTATTCTGCCTTAAGAGGGAAGGAAATTCTTTCATTTGCAATAATATGGCTGAACCTGGAGGATATTATGTATGCCAAGTGAAATAAGGCAGGCACAGAAAGACAAATACCACATCATCTCATACAGATGGAATCTTTAAGAGTTTATTTCAGAGAAAGAGAGTAGAATGATGGTTACCAGAGGCTGAGAGATTGGAGAGATGAGGAAGAGGGAAATGTTGGCTAAAGTTTCAGTTAGCTGAGTAATTGTAGTGATCTATTGCACAGCATGGTGACCATAGTCTATATATATATATATATATATATATATATTTTTTTTTTTTTTTTTTTTTTTGGTACTGGAGATTGAACTCAGGGGCACTTGACCACTGAGTCACATCCCCAGCCCTTTTTTGTGTTTTACGTAGAGACAGGGTCTCATTGAGTTGCTTAGCGCCTCACCGTTGCTGAGGGTGGCTTTGAACTTTGATTCTCCTGTCTCAGCCTCCCTAAGTGCTGGGATTACAGGTGAGAGCCACCGTGCCCAGCTCATAGTCAATATTAATCAATTTGCATTTCAACATTGTTAAAAGAATAGGTTTTAAATGATTTCATCATTAAAAAAAACGGTACTGTAAGGTAGAAACAGCCCTCCCATACCGTTTGGGCCCCTCCCCTCTCTAAAGCCTAAGCAGTTCCCCAGCGGTTTCCGCCCGGAGAGAACAAAGCCTGGCTGCTCAGGTTACTACATCAAAGAAGATCACTGTTGAACCAAAATGCTTATCTATCACGCCAGTTTTGAAGTGACCAATCCATACCCCACCACATGTTCATAGCGGGCCCTATAAATTCCATGCCTCGCATCCTCTCTTCCCTTCTCTCCTCCTTCCTTCTCCTGGGTGCCCACCTGCACAGACCCCCACCATGAATAAAGATCCCTTGGCTATGTGGAGCATGTTGCCTCTGGTTCGGAGCAAACTCCACATTTTTAATCTTTCGGGAAATGTAAGGTGATGGCAATGTTAGTTTGATTTAATCTTGCTACCATGTATGCATATACTAAAACAGCACATTGTACCCTATAATATTAGAATTGGTCCCTACAAGTGGGAAAGGCTAGGACTGAGATGGCTTCTCTGTCTCTGACATCTTTGCTTCATGGTTGTTTTTGTTTGCCTGTGTGTGCGCACACATACACAGACTTAACTGACTACCGGGCCCCTCAGTTCAGCTACCCACTTTCATTTGATGGACTCAGATTCCATGTGCCTGCTCAGAACATTTAATCTGAACATTTAATCAGAACAATAATAAGCTCAGCCTGAGTCATGTAAACATTTGTGTGCTAGAGTCATTAAGATCCGATTCCTTAAAAAAGTATACATATTTATACACATATAACTTTATTATAAATGTTGATAAAAGGATGTATCAAACATGATTTAAAAGAATAAAATGTATCAGAGGTTAAGGTGTGTAGCTAAGTGGTAGAGCACATGGTTAGCATGCATGAGACCCTGGGTTCAACCCCAGCACCAAAATCAATCCATCAATCTATCAATTAATACTCTATTGTAAATTCCATACACCTACAATTTCACTTTTTTATGTGCTGGGAATTGGACCCAGGGGTGCTTTACCACTGAGATACTTTTTATTCTTTATTTTGAGATAGGGTCTGCCTAAGTTGCTAAGGGTCTCGTTAAGTTGCTGAGGCTGGTTTTGAACTCGGGATCCTCCTCTCAGCCTCTCAAGTTGGTAGGATGACAGGTGTGCACCACTGTACTCAGCTACACTGTGTTTTTTTAGGATTCACAATAGAATCACCAAGTCAAGATGATAAATTGCTTGGTACCATTCAGATCATCAAAGAAGTTACTCATTGGGCTGGGATTGTGGCTCAGTGGTGGAGTGCTTGCCTTGCATGCATGAGGCACTGGGTTTGATTCTCAGCACCACATAAAAATAAATAAAATAAAGACATTGTGTTCATCTACAACTAAAAAAAATATTAAAAAAAAAGAAGTTACTCATGTCATTGCCCAAAGAATGTAGTTCCAACCTAAATGTTGTTTTTTTTTTGTCTATGGTGATGAGTAAGACAACAGTGAAGCAGTACAGACCCATTTCAGCACTTCACTTTGTGAATGATGTCTGTGCTGAGTTGAATGACAGGCTTTGAATACTGGGAAGAATATTTCCTTAATTTTTTGTGCTTTTCAGTGTAATGGCTATAGATTTGACAGGATTTTTGTTTTTGTTTCTTTTGGTACCAGGGATTGAACTCAGGGGCACTCTACCACTGAGCCACATCCCCAGCCCTATTTTGTGTTCTATGTAGACAGGGTTTCCCTGAGTTGCTTAGCGCCTCGCCATTGCTGAGGCTGGCTTTGAACTCGCGATCCTCCTGTCTCAGCCTCCCTAAGTGCTGGGATTACAGGCATGTGCCACCACGCCCGGCTTAGATATGATAGTTTTGAGTTTACTTTGTATCATTAGCATTTTCTTTATTACAGTTTTTTTCTTTGCTGTATTGGAATCCAGGGCTTCATACTTGCTAGGCACGTGCTCTACCACTGATCTATTCCCCCAGCCCATTCCTTACAACTTTCTTAAGTCTGCATCAGGGGTTGGCAAACTATATAGCCTGTGGGCCAAATTTAACCTGTGGCCTATTTTTGTACTGACTGAGATCCAACAACCAAAGAAGACTATGTGAGAGACTGTGGCTCACAAAACCTAAAGTGTTATCTGGCTTTTTACACAAAAAGTCTACTGACTCCAATCTAGATAAAATAACAACAAACCCACAATAATGTATACTGATTTTCATAGGGCAAATATTTTTACTTTTATCCTGACCAATTTCAAGCTACTAATGTGATATAATTGAATGCAGATTTGGGAAGAAATGAGCAGTAGCATACTACCATAAAATATTTCAGGTATGACAGACATTAATAACCCCAAGAACATAAATGATAGTAAAACAATCAGGAAATAATGCATTTTGGATATCACTTTTATTTTATTTTATTTTTTGATATCACGGATTGAACTCAGGGGCACTCAACCACTGAGCTACACCTCCAGTCCTTTTTTGTAATCTATTTAGAGACAGGGTCTCACTGAGTTGCTTAGTGCCTTGCTGTTGCTGAGGCTGGCTTTGAACTTGCAATCCTCTTGCCTCCGCCTCCCAAGCCTCTGGGATTACAGGCATGTGCCACAGCACCCAGCTCTCTCATCTTTATTTTAATATAATTTATTTAATTGTAAATATATGTATACACACATATGTATATATATAACATACATATATATTAATTTTGAATAATACCTCCTTAAAAACCAGCTTGAGAACTTCATGAAAAGTTAACAACTGGCTCTCAGCAATTGGAATGAGCAGGCTCCAGGATACCACTGGATGTACCACAGTAGTCCTCACTGGGCTGCAGTTGTTTGGTCTGTGGATAAGCATATTCACTAAGAAGGCAGTGTAGATGGAGCAAACCTGATCAATATTCTAAGTTTTCTGACCCACACCAGGGTGTTGCAGTAAGACAGTACAAACATGGTATATTTCCCAAATTTGTTTTCACTTTGCTTTCCCTGAAATCAGCAAAGTTTTCCTTTAGGGTCTTGAGTTAGGGAAGGCTAGGGATGGGGATGGAGATTTCCATTATTTTCCAGAAAGGTCTGCTACTAATAAATTCACACTCAATCCTAAAACAAGAGCTTAAGATTATGAAGTTTGGTTTGTACAAGACAGATATGGTTGATTAAAATCCAACAATATCAATATTACAGTAAATACAAAAAGGTCTAAATGCACTGAAACAAAAATTTTTATATTGAATAAAATGTGATCTAATCACATGCAATGTACAAAAGCCTATTTTAAAGATAGAGACATGTTAAAACGATAGAAGAATGTAACATGTAAACACTATCCAAACACTGATCAAAGTTGACTTCTGGAGAAGGAATATTGCCAGGGATAAACAGAAAGATCAAATAATGATAAAATTAACCAAGAAGATAAAATAATCATAAATAGGTATGCATATAACAACAGAGCTTCAAAATGCACAAAGCAAAAACTGATGGAAGAGAATGGAAAAATAAACAAACTGACAATTCTAGGTGGAGACTCCAATACTTCTCATTTAACAGTCTACAGAACAAGTAAGATGTCAGAAAACCAATAAGGATGTAGATGTGATCAGTGCTATCAAGAAACTTGACCTGATTGACATTTGTGGAACACTCTGCCCCACAACAGCAAAATATACATTCTTTTTTTAGTGCAAACAGAATATTAACCAAGACAGACTGTCTGGACAATAAATGGCAGCAAACATAAAATAATAGAAATTGCCTAAAATATGTCCTATGATCATAATGGAATTAACTTAGAAACTAATCATAAAAAGCCTGAGAAATCCCCAAGTATCTAGAAGTTAAAAATATATTTCCAAATAACTCATGGTTAAAAGGGCATGTCATAAAGGAAATCAGAAAATATTTTGAATTGAAGAGAAAGGAAAACACAACATATCAAAATTGGTGGGATGCAACAAAAAATGGTGCGTAGAGAGAAATTCAAGGCATTTAAATGCTTATATTAGAAAAGAGATGTTTCAAACCAATGATCCATGTTTCTATTACTAGAAAAAGAACAAATTAAACCCAAATTAAGAAAGTAATAAAGATCAGAGGCCAATAAAATTGAAAAGAAAATAAATTATGCCAAAAGCTAGTTCTTTGAAAATACCATTAAATTGATCAACTTTTCACCAGAGTATTCAAGAAAAGAAGAGAGAAGACATAAATTTACAATATCAGGAATGATAGAAGGGGCATTCATCCAGATTATACAGACATATAAAGGGTAATAAGGAAATATTATGAAATCTTTGTACCAATAAATCTGACAACTTAGATATCTTCCAACAAAGAAAACTCCAGACCCAGATGGTTTCACTGGCAAGTTATACCAAACATTTAAAAAGAAATACAATTTTACAGAAACTTTTCAAAAATTGAGGAGAATACTTCTGAGTTTATTCTGTGAGATCAGTATTACCCAGATATCACAATCTAAGACATAAAAAAGGCTACAGACCCATAGTTTCATGAGTATAGATAGAAAAGTTTTCAATAAAATATCAGTAATTTAATCTAGCTTATATAGGAATAATAAACAAATGGGGTTAACTGTTGGAGTGCAGTGTTGATTTAACATTCAGAAATCATTATATCAACAGAAAAAAGAATAAAAGCCATATGATCTTTTTTTTTTTTGATACTGGAGATTGAACTCAGGGGCACTCAACCACTGAGCCACATCCCCAGCCCTGTTTTGAGTTTTATGTAGAGACAGGGTCTCACTGAGTTGCTTAGCTCCTCGCCGTTGCTGAGGCTGGCTTTGAACTCGCGATTCTTCTGTCTCAGCCTCCCGAAGTGCTGGGATACAGGCTTGCGCCACTGCGCCCGGCTCATATGATCATCTTAATTGATGCAGAAAGAACATTTGATGAAATGCAATATCCACTCATATAAAAACCTCCGAGCACACTAGAAGTAAAAGTAAAATTCCTCAATCTGATGAAGGCCTCTACCAAAAAAAAAAAAAAAAAAAAAAATCTGCAGTTAATATTATTCTGAATGGTGAAAAACTGAATGTTTTCCTTCTAAATTTGGGAAAAGGCACTTCCCACTGCTGTTCCAAATCATACTGGAGATCCTTGTCAGTGCAATACAGCAAGAAAAATGGATAAAAACAAACATATTTGAAGGAAGAAATAAAACTATGTTAGCAGATGAAATGATTATCTATGTAGACAAATCCAAAGAACATAAAACAAAACTAATAGATCTAATAAGTGAGTTTAGCAAGGTCACAGGATACAAGGTCAATATACAAAAATCAATTATATTTCTATGTAGTTGGAATGAACAATTGGAAATTTTTACTTTCAAAAAATTGCTGTTTACAACAGCATAAAAAGAACAAAGAAATACTTATATATCTATCTTTAAATATGTGTAAGAGATTACAATAAAAACTAGAAAGCACTGCTGAAAGGAATAAAAGTTTAAACATATATATAAATGTTCATAGATTAGAAGACTAAATATTAATGTGTCAATTTTCCACCTTTAATCCACTCAAAAGCTCAAGAATAAGCATTACAGAAACTGACAAGCTGCTTATAAAATGTATAAAGAAATGCAAAAAAGAATTAGAATGGTCAAAAATAATTTTAAGCCAGGTTTGTTGGCACATGCTTTTGGTGGTAAAAGGCCAAAGGAGGAGAATTGCAAGTCCAAGGCCAGGCAGAACAACTCAGTTTTTAAAATAACAATTTAAAATGGAGCCAGGAGCAGTGGTGCATGCCTATAACTTCAGCAACTCAGGAGGTTGAGGCAAGAGGATTGTAATTTTGAGGCCACTTTGGGCAACTTAGTGTGATCGTGTCTCAAAATAAAAAAGAAAAGGGCTAGGAATGTAGCTCAGTGGTAAAGAGCCACTGGGTTTAATCCCCAGCACCAAATAAATAAATAAATGAATAAATAAATAAAATAAAAAATAAAAAGGGCTGGGGATGTAGCTCAGTGGTAATGCGCAACAGCAATTTAATGGAGGAAGGATCGTATTTTCAATAATTAGATGTCCAATGATAGAACAAAACAAAACAGGAAGCTCAACTTATACCTTGCACCAAAGTACAAAATTAAAATGGATCATAGACATGAAATAATACTTAAAATAAAAAAATCTTTTAGAATAAAACATAGGAGAAAATCTTTCTGGTTCTGGGACAGGAAAGATTTCTTAGATATGACAACCAATATATTATAATAAAAGCAAAAAATTGATAAATTTGACTTCATCAAAATCAAAAACTTCTAATTTTTTGAAAGATATCAGGAAAATGAAAATGTAAGCCACAGACTGGCATAAAATATTTGTACAATGCCTATTTGATAAAGGACTTAAATGTAGAATATATAAAGAATTCTCAACTCAATTATAAGATGATAATAAAAATTGGGCAAAGATTTCAACAGACACTTCATTAAAGAAGATTAAAAAATAGAGGGAAAGGTGCTTAACATTATAGACCATTAAGAAAATGCAAACTAAAACCATAATGAGACATCAATAAAAACTGACAATACTGCTGGGTGCAGTGATACATACCTATAATCCCAGCACTTTGGGAGGCTGACACAGGAGAATCACGAGTTCAAGGCCAGCTTCAGCAACGGCGCCACTAAGCAACTCAGTGAGACCCTGTGTCTACATAATACACAAAATAGGGCTGGGGATGTGGCTCAGTGGTTGAGTGCCCCTGAGTTCAATACCTAGTACCCAAAACAAACAACAAACAAAAAATCTGACAATATCAAATGTTGACAAGGATGTGGAGCACCCAGAACTCTCATACATTCCCAATAAGAATTAAAGTGGTATAGTTACTTTGAAAATTGGTTCAGTACTTTTTTCTTTTTCCTGAGGTGCTGGGGATCAAACTCAAGAGCCTCAAGCATGCTAGGCACGTGTTAGACTGAGCTTCATCCCTATACCATTTTAGCTTATTTTTAGAGAGGGTTTCACTGAGTTGCCCAGGTTGGGCTCAAACTCTGAATCCTCCTGCCTCAGCCTCCCAAGTAGCTGGGATTACTGGGGTACACCACTGTATCTAGCACTGAGAGTTTTCTTTTCTTTTTTCTCTCTCTCTCTCTCCTTTTTGGTACCAGAGATTGAACTCAGGGGCTCAGGGGTACTCTACCACTGAGCCACATCCTCAGACCTATTTTGTGTTTTATGTAGAGACAGGGTCTCACTGATGCTTAGCGCCTCGCCCTTGCTGAGGCTGGCTTTGAACTCATGATTCTCCTGTCTCAGCCTCCCTAAGTGCTGGGATTACAGGCTTGCGCCACCGCGCCCGGCTTTCTCTTTCTTTCTTTCTTTTTCTCCCCCTCCTCCCTCTGGTATTGGGGATTGAACCTAGTTCTTTAAAAAAAATTTTTTTTTAAATTTTGAGACTGAGTCTCACTAAGTTGCCCAGGCTGGCCTTGAATTTGTCATCCTCCTGCCATAGCCTCCTCTTTAAATATACATTCGACATGGTCTAGAAACCCCTCTGTAGCTTTTTGCCCAAGAAAAGATAAAAATTTATGTTCACACAAAACATGTATACAAATGATTATGGCAGTTTTTTCCATAATTACCCCAAAATAACTGGAAACAATCCAAATGCCTTTCAGCTGGCTAATGGTGGTAAACAAACTGTGGTACATCAACATCACGGATTACTTCACAGCAATAAAAAGACTCTTTGCATATACCATCGTACATGAATATTAAGTGCATCATGCTAAGTTCAAGAAGACAGACTCAAAAAGACTGTTGTATGACTTCATTTATATCATATATCCCAGAAAACACATTGGTGCCTGCCAGAGCCTGGTTTGGGAGAAAAGTGTTGATTGCGAAGGGGCACAGGGAATTTGTTTAGGTTATGGGGTTATTTCACATATTAATTTTGGTTATGGTTATGCAGTTGCACCCATTTATCAAAACTCATAAATTGTGCACTCAAGAAGGTGAATTGCCTGACCTAAAAATGTATAGATAAAAATTGTTTTCATGTTCTTTTTGAAAAGTTATCCATAAGTAATTGCACAAATTCCGTTTGATTTACTATTTGGAAATATCATTTTCTTCTTTTAAAGGATCTCAACACAGTGTTGAAAAATGGTTTCATAAACTTAAAATACTATTTATTTATAGTTATACATGACAGTAGAATGTATTCTGACATATTATACATACATAGAGTATAACTCCCCATTCTGGTTGTACATGATGTGGAATGACATGGGTCGTGTATTCATATATGTACATAGAATAATAATGTCCAATTCATTCTACTTTCTTTCCCATTCCCATTCCCCTTCCCTTCATTCCCCTTTGTCTAATCCAAAGTATTTCTACTCTTCTCTACCTCCCCTCCTCCTTTGAGCTAGCATCTGAAAAGCAGAGAGATCATTCGGTGTTTGAGATTTTTTGGATTGGCTTATTTCACTTAGCATGAACATCTCCAGTTCCATCCATTTCCCAGCAAATGCTGGAACTTCATTTCTCTTTATGGCTGAGTAATATTCCATTGAGTACATATAACACATTTTCTTTATCCATTCATCTGTTGAAGGGCACCTAGGCTGGTTCCACAGTTTAGCTATCGTGAATTGAGCTGTTATAAACATTGATGTGGCAGAGTTGCTATAGTACGCTGATTTTAAGTCCCTTAGGTATACCCTGAGGATTAGGATAACTGGGTCAAATGGTGGTTCCATTCCAAGTTTTCTGATGAATTTCATACTGCTTTCCAGAGCGGTTGCACAAATTTGTAGTCCCACCAGCAATGTATGAGTGTGTCTTTCCCCCCATATCCTTACCATCATTTATTGTTACTTATATTATTTTTTTAAATTTTTTTTCTTAGTTGTAGATGGACACAATGTCTTTATTTTATTGCTTTGTATGTAGTGCTGAGGATCGAACCCAAGGCCTCACGCATGCGAGGCAAGAACTCTACCGCTGAGCCACAATCCCAGCCCCATTATTTATATTCTTGATAATTGCCATTTTGATTAGAGTGAGCTGAAATCTCAGTGTAGTTTTAATTTGCATTTTTCTAACTGCTAGAGATGTTGAACGTTTTTTCACATATTTGTTGACCAATCATATTTCTTCCATGAAGTGCCTGCTCAGTTCCTTTGCCCATTTATTGATTGGGTTATTTGTGGGTTTTTTTTTTCTTTTTGAGTTCTTTTTGTATCCTGGAGATTAATCTGAGGTGCAGGTGACAAAGATTTTCTCCCATTCTGTGGGCTCTCTCTTCACGTTATTGTTTCCTTTGCTGAGAAGAAGCTTTTAGTTTGAATCCATTCCATTTATTGATTCTTGATTTTATTTCTTGAGCTTTGGGAGTCTTGTTGAGGAAGTCAGTTCCTAAGCTGATGTAACGGAGATTTGGGCCTACATTATCTATTAGGCACAGAGTGTTCGGCCTAAGGCCTAGGTCCTTGATCCACTTTGAGTTGAGTTTTGTGTAGGATGAGAGGTAGGGATTTAATTTCATTTTGCTACGTATGGATTTCCAATTTTCCCAGCATCATTTGTTGAAAGGCTATCTTTTCTCCAATGTATGTTTTTGGCTCCTTTGTCTAGTATGAGATAACTGTATTTATGTGGGTTTGTTTCTGTGTCTTCTATTCTGTACTGTTGGTCTGTATGTTTATTTTGGTGCCAATACCATGCCATTTTTGTTGCTATTACTCAATAGTATAATTTAAGATCTGGTATTGTGATGGCTCCTGCTTTACTTTTCTAGTTAGAGATTGGTTTGGCTATTCTGGGTCTATTATTCTTCCAAATGAATTTCATGACTGGTTTTTATATTTCTATGAAGAACATCATTGGAAATTTAATAGGAATTGACTTAAGATAGTATAGTGCTTTTGGTAGTATGGCCATTTTGACACTATTAATTCTGCCTATCCAAGAACATGAGAGATCTTTCCATCTTCTAAGGTCTTCTTTGATTTCTTTATTTAGGTTTTGTAGTTTTCATTGTAGAGGTCTTTCACTTCTTTTGTTAGATTGATTCCCAAGTTTGTTTTTAGGCTGTTTTGCATGGGATAGTTTTTGTAATTTCTTTTTCAGTTGATTCATCATTGGTGTAGAGGAATGAAATTGATTTACAGGTGTTGATTTTATATCTTGCATACTTTGCTGAATTCATTTATGAGTTCTAGAAGTTTCTGGTGGAGTTTTTGGGGCCTTGTAAATATAGAATAATTTCATTGGCAAATAGGGATAGTTTTAGTTCTTTTTCTCTTGATATCCCTTTAATTTCTTTCTTCTGTCTAATTGCTCTGGCTAGAGTTTCAAGGAAGATGTTGAATAGGAGTGGTGAAGGAGTACATCCTTGTCTTGTTCCACTTTTTAGCGGGAATGCTTTCAATTTTTCTCCATTTAGAATGTTAGCCTTGGGTTTAGCATATATAGCTTTTACAATGTTGAGGTATGTTTTTACTATCCTTAGTTTTTCTAGTGTTTTGCATATGAATGAATGCTGTATTTTGTCAAATGCTTTTTCTGTATCTATTGAGATAACCGTGTGATTCTTGTCTTTAAGTCTCTTCATTAAATACTTTTTATTAACATACACATTACTTTTGCCAAAGACCCCTTCTCTGTCTTCTTCTTTGTGGGCCATGTAGAAAACTCCTTTTCAGTAGATTCTGAATCAGTGCACCTGGGATAGGAAATTGCATTTTAAGTGGTACTACAGGTGATTCTGATGCTCGTGCAAGGACTCAGTGAACACTAGGGGGCAGTAGAGCACTGTGGCGAAGAATGCGAGCGTCAGGCTCAAAGTACTCAGTTTAAAATCCGGGAATGGGTGTAGTAAAGATGGTTGATTGAGATGGTCATCACTACCCTTGGTGGATGTATGAAGACACAAATGGTGTGACTCTATCTGGTTTGCAACCAGAGAAATGGAAAAATTGAGCTCTATATATGTACTATGACTTGAAATGCATTTAAATAAATTAATAATAATTTTAAAAAATCCTGTCTCACCCACCCATGTACTGTGCAGTGAGAGCTTTCTGGGCCTTGGATGATTCTGCTGTAAAAAGGTGGTTATAAAAGTATCAACCTCATTATATTGTCAGCAGGACTACAATAAATATCTTTATTTTTTTGTGGCATTGGCAATTGAACCCAGGGATGCTCTCTACCTCTGAGCTACATCCTCAGCCTCTTTTATTTTATTTTATTTTTTCCATTTTCAAATTAGTGAAGTATTGCTGTAGAATTTGTTTCATAATTGGAGTTGTTATACATTTGAACACACACATAATATAACAATATAATTTGGCCAGTATTGTTCCCCAGAATTTCCTTTTCCCTTCTCCTTTTATTTTTTAAGACAGGGCTCCTTTAAATTGTCCAGGCTGGCCTCAAACTTGTGATCATCCTGCCTCAGCCTTCCAAGTTGCTGGGATTACAGGATTGCCCCACCACACCCAGCTATTATGAGAATGAAAGGAAATGATATACGTTAAGACTCTTAGCACAATATCTGGCACCCAGTAGATGCTATTGATGCTATCATTGTTCTAAGAGACTGTTGGAACCCATGCAGTGATGTTGGAGGGAGTTCTTTTTCATGAAGAATAGGCTGTGGCCCAGATCTAGAACTCCATGATTTCCATATTCATTTTTAGCATTCTTTTTTATTTCCAGGAGCTGAGCAAACCTCACATTATGAAGCAGAGCAGGTGGTGTGTGTGTGTGTGTGTGTGTGTGTGTCAGAGAGAGAGACAGAGAGAGAGATGTGTGAGTCAGAAAGGCAAAGGTTCTGATTTCAGATCATAAGAAGTTGACAGGTCATAAAGCACATAATTCTCAAAAGATTATAAGCTCTACTTATAACTTTGTCACAGTTACATACTATTTGTAGTGAATTATTTCCTGTCTTATGGAGTTTACAGAACCGAATTTGTGAGATTTGTTTTTAAAGTATGTGAGAAAACACAGAAAAATTTGTCAATTCTATTGTGTACCTAGTAAGTATAAATATATTCATACTGGAATTTGAGAAAGATTCAAAGAATTCATAATTCACTAAAGAAAGTGAGCAGGTGAATATCCATGCCTCTGTGCATGAATGGTCTTTATTAATCACCATTTTTACAGACAAGATAGTTGGAGTTATGTGATTTTCCAAGGTTGCATGGAAAATGTAAAGGAAGTAACTAGAACTTGGGTTTCCTGCCTCCTAGTGTAAATTTTCACCTTGTTTTTGATGATAAAGACAGGGCTGGACAAATTGGCATAAAGTGTCCATTGACAGATGAATGAATAAACAAAATACGGTATGTATGTGTAATGGAATTTTACTGATCCTTAGAAAGGAAGGGAATTCTGACACGTGCTACAACATGTGTGAACCATGACTACATTATGCTGGGCAAAATAAGCCAGTCACAAAAGCAGAAATACTGACCATTCTTTAAGGCAAGTAAAGTCATCAAATTCATGGAGACAAAAGTAGAATGACAGTTGCCAGGGTCTAAAGGGCAGGGAGAATGGCAAGTGAATGCTTAAAGGGTGTAGATTTTTAATTTGGAAAGACAAAAATGTTGTGGAGACAGATGGTGGTGAGGGCTGCACATGTCCATATCCTTAATGCCACAGAACTGCGCATTTAAAAATGGCTAAGTGTAATGTAAATTTTACCTCAGCAGCAAAATAGAAAAAACTAGCATAAGGAATGGGGACTGGGATTGTGTGGTAGAGCCAAACAGACCTTGAAAGAGAATTGCAGTCATGCTTGAAGAATCTGGGAAGCTCTCCCTTGCACTTTTTGGGCAAGTGAGGTTGGATAGCTCTTGGGTGAAGGAAAGCCAGGTCATCTTCAGTTCCTCTAAGGAGTGGGACGTGGGGAAATCCATCGCTGAGGTTCTGTGATCTAGAAAATTTGATACATTGGCACACTAAAAATGGATTCATAACTCACAAGCAGATAAGCATGGACCAAATTTATAGACAAGTGCAAAAAATAAAAAAAACCCATGCTGGGGATATAGCTCAGTTGGTAGAGTGCTTGCCTCGCATGCACAAGACCCTGAGTTCAATCCTCAGTACCACACACATAAAAATAAATAAACAAACAAACAAACTAATTAATTAATTAGAAACCCCAAACCTATTTTTGCAATACTTTGAATATGGTTTGCCCCTGTGAAACTCATTTTTGTTTAATTCTCATTGTGAAGTAGTAAGAGGGTAGAAACTTAATCCAACTATGGCTTTTAGATGTGGGGCCTTTGGGAGGTAAGGAGAATTGGGTGAGGTCATCAGGGTAGAGCCCCATGATCCCATCCTGGTGCCTTTATGAAGAGAGATAGACCACATTCCCACATTCCCATGTGATCCTCTGCACCACCTTAGGACTCTGCCAGCAGGGCCATCACCAGATGTGTACCTTCAACTTTGCACTTCCAGAACTGTGAGCCAAAATAAATCTCTTTTCTTTATAACTCATCCAATCTGTGGTATTGTTTTTTTGCAACAGAAAATGATCTAACACGCAATTTAGCAATTTATATGGAGGAAGTTCCTCTGTCAGCATATTCCCACTCCATATAAAGCATGTGGTGAGCCTGGGATGAGAGACATGGTGACTTAGAATGATATTAATTGATGATGTCATGAAGCCTCCATCCAGTGATCACCCATCTCCATGTGGACAGATACCTGCTACCCCAAGCAAGATGGGCTAGGGCACTGTTTCATGGGCTGGTTGATGGAGACCCACTGCCCACATCAGCCCGCTTTTCCATTTCTTATGTTTTCATGGCTTACCTAATTCCTCCCCACTCTTAATCCCCAATAAGCTATTATTTCTAGAAATATGTTATTACCTTCCTTCAGTCAATTTGTAGTCAAGTCTTGGCTTGAGACCTGTCTTTTAAATTTAATTTTATTCACTTTTTAAATTTTTTTGGTACTTGGGATTGAGTCCAGAGCCCACATCTCTAGTCTCCCTTTATTTATTTCGAGACAAGAGTCTTGCTAAGTTATCCAGGCTGGCTTTGAGCTTGGGATCCTCCTGCCTCATCCTTCCGAGTTGCTGGAATTACAAGCATGTGCCACTATACCTGGCTGTATGCTTTTTAAAAGTGTGACTCTCAAGTAGCTTTCCCTATTTCCAGAGTTTTTTCAGGGAAACTTTATGTTTGACTCCATGGACCACCTACCATATCAAAAAAACCTGACTTTTATTCTTGAAACACACTTAAACATGTATGTAAAAATTATTATGCATTTCTGATACTTGTGTCCAAACGATGTAAGTCCCGAGTAGGATAAAAGAGTTAACAAATGTTAGATGTCTTCAGATGTGATATGATTTACTATATTTTATGATGAAAATACAACCACATAGTAGCTGCTTTTAAAGTCAGGTATGGTGGCGTGTGCCTGTAATCCCAGTGACTCAGGAGGCTGAATTAGGATAATTGTAAGTTTGAGTCCAGCATCAGCAACTTAGTGAGGCTCTAAGCAATTTAGTGAGATCCTATCCCAAAATAAAAAATAAAAGGCCTGGAGATGTAACTAAGTGGTTAAGCACCCCTGGGTTTGATCACTGGTACAAAAAAAAGTATAAAAAAACAGTGTGCAGATTCTAAACACGAATCCAAAATATCATCAAATTGTAAAAGGATTTGATAAATTGTAAATTTGAAAAATTGTACATTTTTTTCCTGAAGACTTATTTCATTGAATAACTACAATGAGCATTGTAGATGCTGTGGTCAAAATTATCTGTAAACATGTCTTCTTATGAAAGCAAAAAGTACATCTAATTAACCTAAAGGAATGTGTTTAAATTATAAGATGTCCATTTGAAACATAGCAAATTTAGCTCCAATGTCATTTTATAGTTTTGATTCTAAAAATAATTTATATTCACATATAAACTACTCTTTACAGAGCAAAATCAGCTTCTGTATGACCCCAGGAATGGTGCAGGAAGCAGAAGGTAGGGCCTAGGTTCTATTGGTTGGAGAAAGCTACTAGACACTAATGCCCACTCTTTTTTTTTAATATATTTTTTAGTTATACATGGACATAGTGTCTTTATTTATTTTTATGTGGTGCTGAAGATTGAACCCAGTGCCTCACATGTGCGAGGCAAGCGCTCTGCCACTGAGCCACAACCTCAGTCCTAATGCCCGCTTTTGACATGTTTCAAATGTTTACAGAAGACTTGGGCATTGGGCTAGGGATATAGCTGGGTGGTAGAGTGCTTGCCTGGCATGCACGAGATCTAAGAAGTAAAGATCTGAGAAGTAAAGTTTCTATTGTAGAATAAGTTAAATAGCTGCATTCAGTATTGACTTTGTCAGTTTTAGGAAAGTGGAAGAATACTTAATCAGGGGGAACCATAACTGGAGAGGAAAATGGTAGAGGGTCTCAAAATGACTCAGCTTTAGTTTTCTAGTAGGCAAGTGCCTTTTTTCTTTTTAAATGAGTTATATGCAGTAAGTTTGAGGAAGTTTGGCTAAATTGTAAAACAAGCTTAGATTATCTGTGGCTATTAAAAAAAAATCACAGTTTTCACCATAGAAGGGAGATCTGTCTGATTTTCAGGTTGGTTAATTGCTCAAGTATCCTCTTTCATAAAAGTGTTCTTCCTCATTTTTGCACAAGTTTGTGGTTGTGCAAAAGTAAAATAGTGGTCTTTTTTCATGCCAGCTGCGATGTGGTTTTTCTGTGGTATATTACACAAATTCTTTCAGATAACTTGTTTATCTATATGCATATTTGATTTACTAGAAAATACTTAAAGTTTTAAAAGCTTTCTCACTGTATAGTGCATTTTTTTTCCTATTTTCATATAGAAGTTTGAATGTTTAACAGTCACAAAATAAGAAGGCTTTATAGCTTCAAAGTAAGTATATCAAAACAGTGTCATAAAATTATATGGTGAATTGGGTAAAGAGGAAGCAGCCATTCATAAGAACAAACCCACATATGTACAGGAGATAGCAATTAAGAGGCCAAGGATATAAGTTGTTTTGAAAGTGTATTTAAAACAAGATGAAAGACCTTTGGATCTTTGAAAATGCCCCAGAAACGGAATGAAAACAACAGCCTTTTCTCTTATCAGAGCACTGACTCACAAACCTGTGATTGGAAGGACCTTACTTAGTTGAAATACATACTTAAATTTTTTGTCCTTTAAGTTGCTTAGATTATTATATATACAGATTTATTTAAAGCATCCCCAAACAGTTGTACATATGCACAGCCTAAGTACAGAGGTGGCTAGTTTTGTAGGTAAAGAAACTGAGTTATAGGGGATGCTAAATCAAAATAGAATTAATTTGTTAATTCTATTAACATAATCAAAATAGAATTAATTTATGCTTACAATAAAAAATGATTAGTGATCTCTCAAGTTGAAGCTCTCCATATTATAAAGAAACTGCTTTAAAGAAGGACAACTGGGTTGGGGTTGTAGCTCCACAGTAGAGTGCTCACCTAGCACGTGAGGCACTGGATTTGATCCTCAGCATCGTATAAAAATAAATAAATAATATAAAGGTATTGTGTCCATCTACAACTAAACATTTTTTTTAAAAAAGGACAACTTAGGTGGTTCTCTCTCTCTCTCTCTCTGTTTGCAAAACTGATTTGTTTGGTGGAGTCTAGGATTTAGCTAAGTATTATGTCAAAGGACTCTCCTTAGTGGAATCTGACTTGAATGAGATTAAGTTTAAAGTAGATGGCTGCTCATCCTCAGAACTGCTTAAGTAGCTTGTCCAAGGAGGGTTGGGTTAACTTTAGCCTTGTGCTTCAATAATAGCAGCCATCAGATCTGTCACTTGAGAGCTAATTCTATGTAGGGCACTGTGCGGGCAGCTGCATGGACATGACTTCATTTAGTTGTCTCCCCAAATCCACAAGTGTGTGTGAGGGACACTGTTCTTCCTCACATTTCAGAGGGCTCTGAGGTGCACCTTGTTTCTACTCTCACATTTTTTTTTCTATACTTATAGTCCGGGAGGAACCTGGACAACGTGGTAAGCTCTCCAGCTTAGCAAGGGGATGTCAAAACAAGGGCCGTAGGCCACATTTCCTCAGGGCAGCTTTTCTTGAGTAGTCTCCTCCTTCCACCCCCCCAATTAAGTGAAGTTTCTCTACTTTTCTTTTTAATGATACACAATTCATTTGTAGCACTCAGTAGTTAATCTATTCACTGCATGATCACTGGTTGCTTCTGCTTCCCTGTCAGACAGTAAGCTCTATGAAGGTGAGATGTATTTCTTTTGCTTTCCATTCCACAAAGTCCAGTGCCTGGTACATTGCATGTATTCAATAAGCATTGTTGTGTATAAAAATGATATTTGTCTTTCCGCTGATATCTCCGACATAAACAGAGGCAGGTGTAGGAATGCTGTGGGAGGGAAAGTGGCAGTTCAGAAAGATCTGGAATCAGGAGAAGTGCCATGGTTGTCCCAGTGTACAGAAATGACCTAGCTGGGAAGAACTCTCGATATCAGAGAGGAAAAGACTCCTATTGAAAAGTGAGGCCTCTCTGATACGTAGAGATAACCTGAGTTTTCTGCCTGGTTTTGTGATTTCAATGTTTGCATGTTTTATGGTTCTGTGTATATTTCTTTCCCTGATTAGTTGGTTTGAAATATCATGAAGGGGTCTGAGGATAAACATATCCTTGGTTTTAAGACAGTGATTTATGGAGAGGCCAAAGCCAATTAGGACTGAGCATGTTTATTATGAGATCCTTGGCTGATGTTTTATAGTTGAAGTTTTTAGATCAGTTGATTCTCACAGACATCTCTGTGTCTTGGCCTTAGGTTTATAGATGAATAAAGGGATACACTCAGAGGAAGCTGATTTATCCAAGATAAAGTGAAAAGCAAATTAACATTTTGAGTGTTTACTATGTGCTGAGGTATTACATTAAGCCCTTTATATTGATATAATATAATCCTCATCATATCTCTATGAGATGGGTAGCTATTACTGTTATTTCCATTTTACAGATGAGGAAATTGAGAGTTGGAGATGTCGAGTAATTTACCTCAAATTATATAACCAAGAAAAGAGTACCAGGCTTCAAACCCAGCTAGTTAGTTTCAGGAGTGCAAATGGTAAACTGCTATGCTGGGAGATCTCCAATGAAGGATACACTGTTATTTGTATTTACTCCTGTAGGTCTTCTGACTCTTGGATCAATTCTATTTCAGGCTATTTTTTTGTAAACTTGTTTGCAGTTTCATCTGACTTAGAATTGATCAATTGGAGACCACAGCGATGTCACTGGAAGTGATTGAAATTATATCAACTAAGCTCAGATTAAAAACTTGGATGCTAATTTTTTTTTAATATTTTTAGTTGTTGATGGATCTTTATTTTATTCATTTTTTATTTATATGTGGTGCTGAGGATCGAACCCAGGGCCTCATGCATGCTAGGCAAGCGCTCTACCACTGAGCTACAGCCTCAGCCCTAGACGCTAATTTTTTAAAAATTGAAAATTGTTAGCTTTCCATCACTGTGATAAAACACCTAAGAAGAACAGCTTAATAAAAGAAAAGGCTTGTTTTTGTTCATGGTTTTAGAGGTTTTACCATGGTCTCTTGGTCCTGTGGAGAGGCAGTATATCATAGCAAAAGCATGTGGTGGAGGAAACTTGTTTACCTCATGACTGCCAGGAAGTCAAGAGCAAGAGGAAAGGGTCAGATTCCAGTATCCCTTCAAGGACATGCCCCCAGTGACCTAACTTTCTACCACTATGCCCTAACTTCTAAAGGTTCCACCACCTCCCAATAGTGCCACAAGCTGGTGATCAAGCATATGGCTCTGGGGTGGGGCGTGGGGTGGGTGGTGGTAGTGGATATTTAAGATCCAAATACATTTACTAATATTATATTTTTATAGGTGTGTATCACTTAATAATCACAGGACACATTTTATTGAATATATTGGAAAAAAAAGTGTGTTTCTCTGAAGGTACTCAAAATGATTAAGAAGCATAAAAAAAAAATCTGTCCATGAATATATGTAATTACATGAGCTCTTTTTACACCTTAGGTCTTTAAGGAGATAGTAACAGTGACCAGCATGTTTTGGACCTTCTGTAGATCCAAGTCTCTCTCCCTATGGGTTCTCTTCACATTGGACTTTGTAGCTGAAAAAAGAACATGAAAATACCATATTTTATAGCTCCAAAGAACAACAACAAAAAGCCCTCGCTTGGATATCTAGCTAGGAAAATAATCCAACCAAAATTCTGGGCCTGTGACAAAGCTGAGATGCAGGCTAGACACTTGAGGTAAGGGAGAGGATGTCATTTATGTGTCTTTTGAATATGACTGACTGCATTTCAAAGTCACGTTAGAGAGGGTACTGGCTCATGTTTGGCTTTTTTTTTTTTTTTTTGGTGTTATTTATGCCTCTTTCCCTCCCCATTATGGATAACTGAGGTTTTAATATACAGTAGTGACATTCTAGTAGATGAAGGAAGCGGGCAGTCCCAGAGGGCAATCTGAACTTCTGCTTAGTATATTTACTCTTGCTGTTTTCCTTCCTCCTCATTTGTAATTCAGGAGGCTCTCTGACAAGAGACAGCCAGCAAGGCTCCTTCGATGGATGGAAGAGCCACGAGCTGGGATACCAAGCTCTATGAAAAGGTCGGCAATGGTATTTGCTCTGTTACCTTTAGGCAAATCATTTGATCATGCTGTGCTTTGGGTTCATCCTATGCTTGCTAAATGTAAATAACATGTATATGTGCATTTTGTGGTTATTATTTATGTCTTAAGTGTGTGGGTGATTTATATTTTTCTAGGCTGGCTGCTCAGATATAAAGCAAAATCCGCTCCTTTGAGATGACAGGCTTTGTCAATTGACCCCCAAATCCTTCAGACTACTGCTGCCATTTATTTGCTTTACAATCATCTGACATATTTTGCCATCTTGTAGCTGCAATTAGGCAAGAAGCTATAGCTGGGGCATACCTTTTTGTCTTTGTCTTCAAAAATGAAGTATGTCATTTTAAGTGCTCCTGTTGCTTGCAGCCCTCTCCCCTATTGGGCCACATCAACTTTATCTGTGATACTGATCCCAAGAGATGGGAGAGGGGACGCAGTAGACAAACTGAGTTACTTGGACTTGTTACTATAATTCCTTTTAAATGTTTTGGGCCAGGACCGCTAGAGGTTTGAGCTAGATTAGTAAGGTACAGTCTGTCAAGGGTTTTGGTAAGCAGCAGTCAGGCACTATACTGGAAACAAAGTCCCCTCCCCATCCGCTACTTTTTTGGGGGGTGGAGGGTTTACAGCCTATATCACATTAGGCAACAAAATATCCATGTTATCAAAAAGTGCCACCCTACAATTCTCAGCATCTAATAAAAGTGTTTGTGGGTAAGGAATTATTTTGTTTCCCTTCTGTGGGTCACTACCTCACTATTTTTTAAATGAAAATCTCTGAAGTGAAATATGAAATCAACCGAAAGATTAGTTTCTTCTGCTTTGAACTAAAATGAAAAGTATTTCTGGTGCAAATGAAAAACATTCTCCAAACCAACCTGGGAAGGTGTTATTAGAGGGCCTAGGAAATGTGTTACTCCTTAGTTGTTGCTCGGGTAGCAGCAGGAAGAAGTTCAGACACAGGAACACAGTGTAACTCTTCAGTTTTGAAATATTAGGTCTACTCGTGCTATAAACGATCAAAGAAACATCCGGGTCAATCTCCCAGAGCTGAGTTCGCTTTAAGTGTTGAGTCCAACTTCCTCCTGTTAATTCAAGGGAACAATCTTGGGGTGTTTCAATCTTGGGCAGCCTCATCAATTCCGCACGTTACTACCTTATGGGTACCCCAGCTACAGAAGCTTCCAACAAAGGCAGAGCTTTCTTTCACTCTTGACTCTGAGAAACACGTAGCCAGCAACTTGTCAGGCTTGGGGAATACGCACGGGAGTGAGGAGACAGGCAAAGGTTGGTCCTTTCCTTCCAAATGCCCTGCTTCGCAGCTACTGCCAGGCAGGGTGGAAGTTTTGGGGGGTGGGAGTCTACGTTGTCGCTCTAAATATAAACTGGGAATTAGGCAGCTGACACAGTAACAAGAACTGGCCGCGTCTGTCTCCGCGAAGGACCAGGGTTTGAGTGGACGCAGGAAAGGGTCGATGCGTCTCATCCCAGGGTCAATCTGTACAACCAGGTCAAAGTCCAGCCGTGGGGCGGGATGAAGGGCCCAGAAGTCCTGCGGGCACCACCTGGGAGAGGCGGGAAGGCTTCGATTCACGCCTCCGCCATTGCGCTGAGTACCAGTAGACCCTAGGCGGGGGCGCGCGCCAGGCGAATGCGCGCCTCTTTGTCCCGCCTCCCGGCCGGCCCACTCATTGAACGGAAGGAGCGCGCCCGGAGAGGACGCGGCCCAGTCGCGCGTAAGTGCTCCGGTTGGAAACTAGCGCCGGCGGCATTGGCGTTCCGCGGGCGGAAGGGAAGGGGGAGGTGAGAAGGGTGAGCGCCGGCCGCTCCTCCCCCGCCACCTCCCCCCGCCTCGGCCCTGAAGGGGCTGGATGGGCAAGTTGGGCGCGATGGCTCGAGCCCGGGCGGCGGCGGCGGTGGCTGGAGGCGGCGGCACCTCCTCCTCCTCGCCCCGGCGCCGGCGGTGATCCGAGCGAGCGGCCGCGGCCCCCGATGAGACTGTTGGTGGGCTGGCTGTGCCTGAGCCTGGCGTCCGTGTGGCTGGCGCGGAGGATGTGGACGCTGCGGAGCCCGCTCACCCGCTCCCTGTACGTGAACATGACGAGCGGCCCGGGCGGGCCGGCGGCGGCCGCGGGCGGCAGGAAGGACAACCACCAGGTACGGCCGGGGCGCGGGCGGGGGCGTGGCGGCCCGGCCTTCCCGCGCTCGGCCCGGCTATTGTGCGGGGCGGTGCGGCGAGGGGGCGGCCGGCGCTGCCCCGCGGCCCCAGCCTCTCGGAAAGTTTTCCCCGCCGGGCGCCGGCCCCGGCCGCGGCCCCGCAGCGCCTTTTGTTCGGCGGCGCGGGCGGAGGACGGCCTCCCCTTCCCCCTCCCGGGGCCCGAGCGTGGGCGCCCAGGAGCCCCGCATTGTCCCCAGGTCCCGGGCGGCCACCGCAGACGTTCGGCCAGTGGACTGGAGGAACTTCGCGGCTGGCGCGTGGCCGGGGGCACCCATCTGGCACCGAGGCCCGAGAGAGAAAGACCAGAGTAAAACCATTACCTCGGACAACCCTCTTGACCCCTGGGAAACAAAACGAAAAGCCGGTCCCTCTTTTTGTCTGGTGGAATACTTGAACATACAAAGGGTCGTAAAGAAATGTAGCCACGCAGCGAGTGCCATTTGGCTGACATTTCCCCTAAGCCCTGAAAAATGTATTTGACAGGTCCCTGCTCCCTGCCTACGGAACCCTCCCCTCCTGCCTGAGAGGCGTCTCCTTTAAACTTCAGTTTAGTTAGCTGACCGGAAAGATAAAGAGGAAGATGATGCAAGCCTTTAGGGAAGGGTTTTAAAAACAACTGGGCAGGAGTGAATTCTTTCAGGAGTTGTAGTTGGTGGATCACGAGCGATGCGATGTGACTGGTTAGGTGGTCTTTTCATTAGCTCATTTTTGCGCCACTTAACGGAGTATGTGTGGGTCAGCTGTAGAATTAAAAGGGAGATATTCCATATTTGACTGTGTAGTTGGCGGTTAACCTTGGATTCATAGAGAAGAGGCGTTTGAGCTCTGCCAGAGTGTTGGCTTATTATAATAGCTGGCATTGATATAGTCCGTTTTGCCTTTCCAGAGAGCAGCAACTGATTATTTTTCATATCATTTTGTGTCTCAGCATTTTCATATATTTCTCATTTTCTTGTGTTACTTTACTTATTATACCCCGTGTTCACAGAATTCACACCCAGGTTGGTTTTGTGTGTCTTAATGAATGTAAAGAATTACCTAAGAAAGAGATAAAGCAATTCATTTATAAAAGTAACATTTAATTTTTATTTAGTAATTACTTCTAGTGGTTTTAAATTTATTTATATATGCTGGGGATGGTACCCAGGGCCTCTTGTCTGGCACAGAGTGCTCTAGCACTGAGCCTTTTTTCCCTATTTTTAAAGGAATTGTAAATTTCTATTATGTTTTTTGAAATCTCCCAGTGCTTGCAGTGTGTTAGGTGATCACTCCTATGATATTGTTGGAGTGTGTGTAAACTTAATACACAATCTTAAATTATAAAACCACCTTTGTTGCCATGGATTGATTACCGAAACTAGTTCATTCTTGTAGAAACAACTCTCAAGTACTATTCTGTTAACTGTACGGTTATCAGAAGGTCACATCCAGGTGGAACATGGATAATAGTGTAGAACAATGAATTAGAAATGTGATTTTTAAAAAGCGTTTAGTAGAAAGAAGGTCCTGGATAGGAAAAATACATTTTTTTCACTTAACATGGAATTATGATTGAGTCTCATTTATGACAACACTTATGATTACTGCAGCACCATATGTTTTCAATGCTCATAAAAAATAGCACTTTTTTAAATTGAAAAACTGATTATAAACTGTGATTTTTATGGAGCCTAGAAAGAATGATAGCTGTTTACATGGTTTCAGTATCTCCCAACAGATAATATTTTCCAATGGTGAACCTTTTTAAAGCTGAATGTGTCAGACCCTAACAAAAACTAATACTGGTTTCAGATATCTCATTTACTTTATTGTGTTTCTGAGATACTCAAAAGTGTGTGTGTGTGTGTGTCTGTCTGTGTGTCTGTCTGTCTGTCTGTCAGAACCAGTTGCATTTACAACTTTGGCAGATTATTTCTCCAGGGTGAAGACTAATCTGATGCTTTCTAAATACTTAGAGAGGATCAACTCTTCCTTAGAATAATGAATCCAGCCATTATTTTGAAATGAATACATTCATGTTGTGAAAATACAATTGTCCATGAGTAAAGATTAAAATGAACAAAAGTAAAATGTGTATGGAAACCACAGTGAACTAAAGGGAAGTACGAGACTGTTCTTTCTGCATCATGGCTGAGCTGATGATTTGTTATTCCTTTTATGTTCCAGAGCCTAGGTTTGCCTCATAACTTTGTTGCTTGTGAAGTAACTTTATTCTCGTGGTTTCCTCCTTCAAATTAATAGTTTTATACATGGTCTTCTGGTGTTCATTTGGGCATGTGGGTTCCACAGCCAGCCACATCTGGTTCTTTTGGAGTTGCATGAAAGCAGGAATATGGATTTGATTGACCCATACTTAGTGCAAGTTTTCCTTCTGGTTATTTTACTAAGGAATTATGATGGAGGATTCTTTGGTTAGAGAGAGAGGTCTTGGATAATATTTATTTATTAAAAATTGCTATTTAGTTAGTATAGCCTGGAGATAGAAGGCTTCTTTGGGCCAAAGCAGCTCTAAAACTATAGTAGTAGCATTACTTTTAATAATTTGGTTCAGTGTGTTAGCTTCAAAATTGGGATTATGTTTCAGTTGGGGCAAGTGAGAAACAGGGCTTCTCTTTGAGAAGGGATATGGCCCACAGGCCAAATTGGTCTCATTGACTTTTACATAACTGCAAAGTAAGAATAGTTTTACATTTTTAAATGATAACCAGGAAAAAAATACTATTTCATAACATGAAAATTTTATATGTGAAATTCAAATTTCAGTGTCTGTAAATAAAGTTTTATTGAAACAGCCACTGCATTAGCTTACCTATGGTCTGTGAGTGCTTCTGAGCTACAGCAATTGAATTGAGTACTTGTTACTGTATGGCTCAGAATCCTACAATATTTACTATCTGTCCCTTTAAAGAGGAAAGGAAAAAAGGTTTCTTTTTTAAAATTTATTTTTTAATTTGTTCTAATTAGTTATACATGACAGTAGAATGCATTTTGACACTTTGTATACAAATGGAGCACAGCTTCTCCTTCCTCTGGCTGAACGTGGTGCAGAGTTACACCAGTTGTGTAATACTACATGTATATAGAGTAATAAAGTCCTTCTCATTCCACTGTCCTTCCCATCTCCACACCCCTTCCCCTTCCCTCACTCCCCCATGCACAATCCAAAGTTCCTTTTATTCTTCCCCACCCAACTTTAGCAAGAAGAGTGAAATAGGAAGCATCATAATACCAGGCCTTAAACTATACTACAGAGCTATAGGAACAAAAATGTCATGGTATTGGCACTAAAATAAACATGTATACCAATGGTACAGAATAAAAGACACAGAGACAAACCCACATACATGCAGTTATACTAGACAAAGGCGCCAAAAACATACATTGGAGAAAAGATAGCCTGTTCAACAAATGGTGCTAGGAAAACTGGAAATCCACATGTAGCAAAATGAAATTAAACCTCTATCTCTCACCCTGCACAAAAAATCAACTCAAAGTGTATCAGAGCTTAGGCACTAGAACAGAGACCCTGTGCCTAATAGAAAAAGTAGGACCAAATCTCCACCACGTCGTCTTAGGAACTGACTTCCTTAACAAGACTCCTAAAGCGCAAGAAGTAAAATCAAGAATCAATAATGGGATGGATTCAAACTGAAAATCTTCTTCCCAGCAAAGGAAACAATCAATGTGAAGAGAGAGCCTACAGAATGGGAGAAAATCTTTACTACACGCACTTTAGAGCACTAAAAAGTTCTTTTTTCAAGAAGCAATCCCCAAATTCCTTAATCAACATCATATTCCCAATCACCAGTGGCAGGATTCATTGGGGAGAAATAGAGCCAGACAGTGAGAAACTAATAGTTACCACTTTTTAATGTTGGTAGACTCTGAACTTAAAAAGAAAACAACAACAAAAAACTTTGGATCTAGTCTTTTTTTTTTTTTTTTTTTTTTGGTACTGGAGATTGAACTCAGGGGCACTTGACCACTGAGCCACATCCCCAGCCCTATTTTGTGTTTTATGTAGAGACAGGGTCTCACTGAGTTGCTTAGTGCCTCGCCGTTGCTGAGGCTGGCTTTGAACTTGCGATTCTCCTGTCTCAGCCTCCCTAAGTGCTGGGATTACAGGCTTGCGCCACTGCGCCTGGCTTGGATCTAGTCTGTTTGGTGCATTATACCTAGTGCTTAAAGTTAACGTAACTATTAGGGGCCTATAGAAACTTGAAAGAACCTTTAAGACTCCACTAACTAGAGTCTTGGTAATAACAGCCAGTCGTAGCTTCTCAATTGATGTAGTGGAAAAAACTGTTATAAAACTCTCTGGAAACGAACCACAAAAATCTTCAGGTGACAAATTGCAGGGTTTTTTTTTTTTTTCTTTTTCTTCTAAGCATAGATAGCATTTAGTATCTGGAATTATTTAGATGTAACTTAAAATTGCAAATATGGGTATATCTGTGAACCTCAGAACTGTGTCATGCTACACATGATGGTAGATTCAAGATAGAATTGAAATAATTTTTTCCCAAATGAAAAAATACTTGGATGTCACAGCCACAGTTTAATGTTGTGCTAATGGGCAGATTGGGTTTCCTGTCCCATGCCCTCAAGTACCTTGTGGAGGCTGGTTGAAGTCAGGCATGAGTTAACAGTGCTTCAGGGCATCAGCCAGCCAGCTGGACACTGATGGAATGGTGTTGTCTAAACTGCCTTCAGAGTCTGGAGGCTTTGCAGCCGAGCACCAAAGAGATTTTGGAAAGGGATTCTTTCATTCCTCATAACCTGTGTTGAAACCCTAACCAAATGTTTGCTTCAGTTTCACAGAACTCTAGGATCTCTTCTGCTGAATACCAAGGGTTTGTATGTTCCTCTTTGAAGGTGCCCTAGAAGACCCTAGTAACTTCCAGTAAAAGGGCTGTTTAGATTCTCCAAAGCTTTGTTAAAATCCTACTATTTTAAAAAGGAGGATTATGAACAATTTATTTATTAAATCAAAGCCAAGGCAACTTAATCTAATCTGTATAAATCATCCGCTCCATGGATTTGAGGGTGCCTGCCACCAAATGCATTGCAATCTCACATGAAGAAGTTATTGAATTGGGTTTAAATCATTTGTAGAAAAGTGAGGAATGGCTTGAATATTGACTCATGTACTTAAATGCAAGAAGGTGTCATTGGTGAAGCGTCTCGACTGATTCCGTTGTATTGCAGAATTTTAGAATGTGATTTTTGAATCCTTAGCTGCCAAGGTCAGTGTCGTGAGCTTGCTCTGACCCCCTACATAGAAAGGTTCTGTGTTCCTGGATTCTAAGCAGTGAAGCTTTTCTAATTGTGGCACTGATTGTCTCATGTCTTTGGTTACCCATTACTTCTGAGAGTGGGTGCCCAGACCTACAGTGTGGTTTTTAGGCATTTCCCTAAAATGCACATTTCCTCTGATTTTTCATGTCCTTCCTCTTCCTGCACAAGACTAGGGGAAGGTCATATGAAAAATTATTGGGTTTCTTTCCCATCCTTGGAGATTAGGGACTGGACCTGTAAGTTCCAACTATTGAGTCATAGCTTGTTCTCCCTCTCCTTTTGGGACTCATCTCATTGGCATACAAGAATATCTTTTATTCTTGTCACTTTGGAGATTCCTTAATGTTTATGGAGCTCCGTACTTGGAACCTGAGACAGAGACCATATGTTAACCTTTTTATTATATCACACCATCTAAAACCATTATGTTGGTTTTTATAACTTCCTGATTCTACTGGTGTGCTTAATTCCTTTTTATTTTGGAAGAAAAAATTATATAGCATATCTCATATTTGACTAAATGAGAAACTCCAGAAAATAATTTCAGAAAAACTTTTAGCTGTGTCCTTCATTCTAATAAGCAAATAGTTGTATAGGAAAATAAAATTCCTATTTTGAAGGAGTGATTCATCCACCAAAGTTATATAAATATTGATATGTTCATGTGCTTAATGAAGACATTTTTAAAACAATATGACCTAATATTCTATAACTTTGATTTGTTAATACTATTAAACACAAATATACTCCTGTTGCTCCACCTAATTTGACTTTCTTTGGCTTATTATTAGTATCTTTGCAGTCTTATTTCAAGCACAAAGAATATTGCTATTTACTGTAATTTTTAGAAGATGTTGTATTTAGTTTTCACGTCTTGTTATACTTGGCATCAGCAGATAACTAAAATGGAATAATTCTGGTTCAATTTAAAAGATTTACATGGGGGGCTGGGATTGTGGCTCAATGGTAGAGCGCTTGCCGCTTGCCTCGCATGTGGGAGGCACTGGGTTTGATCCTCAGCACCACATATAAATAAATGAATAAATAAAGGTCAATTAACAACTAAAAACATTAAAAAGAAAGATTTACGTGGTTATTTAGATTGAACACAGTTTGAGTGAACTTTAAAGGCAGATGCTAATTGAACGCCTTTGCAAACACTGTGGTCTCCAGCTGAGGAGTCCAGCCCCACAGTAGAGATGTCAAATGTAGTCCCTACAATGTGGAATTTAATAAGCATAGTACTTTGTTCTTGCCTGTACACCTTTGTCTCTGCAGCTTTTGAGGAGCGTGTATTCTAAGAACTCACCTGCTTGAAAGTGCCCAGGAGATCACAGGCAGCCACTAGTGCTGTGAGCTCTGAATAGCTTTTCATTTAAACCTGGCTGTCTGGAGACAGGTGACTCTAGAGGGACCACCGGCTGGGGTGCAGGGCTCCTGCACTGATTTTTCTCTTTACCTGGCTTTAGAACAAGGTGACTGCTTATTTAGGGCTCTGAAGACCCTGATCAAGATCATAGTCTCTTTACTAGTTTCTCTTGGTGTCTGACTTTATTTTCCCCTCTGGAATTTAAGTTCCCTGAAGCCAGCAAGTTCATCTTTTAATCAACTACAGTCCCTAGACCAGAGATAAGCCAGGATAGTTAGGCAACACTGCTGTAGAGTCAGGACAGTGAAGGTTTCTGACTAAGCCCAGGTAAGTGTTTTTAGGCAGTAGCAGTTTACTCCCACCCTGGGGCATTTAGGGCCTGATAATTCTTTGTTATGGGGGCTGTTCTGAGCATGACAGCGGAAAAACATCCTAAATCTTTACCCATCAGATTTCAGTAGCACTACCCTAAATGTCAGCTTCAAGGATAACAAATTCCTGGCTTATAGGAATTTGGTTGTCTAGATTATCTTTGCTCTAACATGTCCAGTTCAGCTTAATTAGAGAATAGTCCTGCTTTCTTTTCTCAAGCAGACATACTGGGTAGAGGTGAGTATCAGCTTCTTTGAAAGATGTTTTTGTACCTAGAATCACACGTACCTAGATTGGAAGCTAGAGTCAGCTGAAGCTGCTTGGGACCTCAGCCTTCCCAGTTATTCAGTAGTTACCAGGTGGTAAATGAAATGTAAAGAGCTTGGCCAGGTGCTTGGCACACAAGAGTGCTCAGTCAGTGTCTTGCTTGCTTGCTGGTGGTGGTGCAATTTTGTGATGGGCGGGTACCTTTAACCACTGTTTGCAAAACTGCATTTAAGAAAGGCCTTGTAGAAACCTTGGAGTTGAGAAACTGACAGAAACCCAGTGACAGCTATCTCTGTGGTTATCCTTATGTTTCCACCAGGATTTTGTTAGAAATGCCAAATTCTGTCTGTGATTCTTAGCAATACCTTATTTAGCAGACAATGCTTGTCTGTATCCGTGCCAGGCTCTGAAATCAGTCATTGTTCCCATCATTATGAAACTCTCAGTCTATCTGCAAAGATAGACACTGAACATGCAGTTGGTGTATAGTTGCTTAATGTAGAGGTCATACATGTTGTCAAGGAGGCATGGCATGTTATGAGAGGGTATTAAAATGGGGGCAGGGAGCTGACCTATTCTGGAAGTTGAAGAAAAACATACCTGAAGAAATATTTAGACTGAGTTTGAATTAACCAGGTGAAGAGGCAATGAGCTGGGTGATGGAAAACATAGGGGCAGAGCAAATACCATGTGAGACAGCCATGGTAAAGGAGCCTTCCAGAAAAAGAAAAGAGTAGAGCATTGTGACAAAGTGAGGGCCCTGTGTCACAGGTTGGTAGGGAATGCCATGAGGTGAGGCTGTGGACACAGATGGACATATATCCCATAGGGCCTTGTAAATAATATTGAGTATTTTGGATGTTATTCTGAGACTCATGTGAGGCAGGGTAGGGACATGATCAGATTTGCATTTTAAAAGAGGTTTGCTTGGTTACTTATGTTTCCAGACCACTTTTAATTTCTGGAAGATCAAACTGCGGCCTATATTTAGATGTGTGTGTGTGTTTGGGGTATGTTATTTAAAACAAAGCAAAACAACTTTATTGTGATATAATTCACATACCATAAAATCTATCCCTTTAAAGTATATAATTTGTTGGTTTTGGTATATTCACAATTTGTGCAACCATTACCACTATCTAATTTCAGAACATTTCATCCCCCCCACCCCACTCCAAAAAAGGGGTATACCCATTAGCAGATACTCCCTTTTGTTCCCTCCCTTTATTGTCCCCTAACAATCTATTTTCTGTCTCTGTATTTGCATATTATAAATGTTTCATATAAAATTAGGTAGTATGTGACCTTTTGTGACTGGCTTATTTTACTTAACATGTGTCAAAGTTCATCCTTGTCAGGGCCTGAATAAAGGAACTTTGTTTCTTTTTATGGTTGAATACTATTCTGTTGTATGGATCCACCACCTTGTTTACCCATCAGCTGATGGGCATTTGAGTTGTTTCAGCTTTTTGGCAATTATGAATAACATTGCTGTGATTTAACATTTGTATCATGCAAATTGTCAGGAAGGAGGTAGATTTCAACTTTAATCTTTAAAGAGCTTAACTCCTTTTTTTGTTCTGTATGGCATTCGGTTCAAAAAAGCAGCAGCTTTTCTGAAAGACTCGTGTGGCAGTGAAGTTTCAACCACATGTGTTAATGTTGGTGAGAAATAAGTCATTAAAAACCAGAGTTTTCTTCTTGGCACTTGACAGCAATATTTGCAGTTAATGGTGCCAGTTCTTGCTTAGTTCTGGAAGTCAGAGGCCATTTTTATTCTGGCTTAGTTGTCCATTTATATTTGGATGCCAAAGAATTCTTTGCTCCTCAGTTTCAGTTGAACTATTTTTTGTCCACATTAATAGAATGTACTTGATTACCTATTATCAAAGTAATGATTTTCATCTTGATTAGTCATTTTAGAGAATAAAAAATAAATAAAAGGCAGAGTGGCCTCAGTATTACAGAGTTCAGAATGTGCACCAGGAGATCACGAGTATAATAAAAAATGGTTTACGACTTGCACTGGGGCATGACTTCAGGTTCAGTAAGTATTAAGATTTAGTAAATGATTAAGCAAGAACAATTTCAGGCCAAGGGAAAAAAAGCATAGGCAGTTAATACAAGAGGCTTCATAACTTGTCCTATAGGGTGGGGAAAATAAAGAATTTTATATGAAGTCCAAGCAGTTTCGGTAACAGTGGTTAAATAGCAAATTAGCAAAAGTTGGTTAACAACTGGAAAGGTTTAGTGCATCTAGTTTGGGGTACAGGATTTGTCAAATGATGAATCTTTGAAGTTTAATGTGCCTGATGCTTCTTTTTGTTGTTTTATAACTGGTTCTTTTTAATGTTAGTGTCAGGGATGTTACCCAAGATTTTATTCAACGTTAAGCGAGGTTAGGATGACTGTAAAATTGGTCCACTCATTGTGCAAGGAGTTACGAGACATCTACTGCTGATAAGCGGTCACATTTGTCAAGGGCAAGCAATTTATATTTTTGGCCAGAACACTCCTAATTGGGAAAAACTGGTGGTTTCATAGCAGATAATGGATTAATAATAACTGGTCTACTCTGCAGTCTCATCACTGTACTTAATGGGCTCACTCTTACTTAGCAGGCCATGTTATTAAGAATCTTACTGCTGCTATCATAGAATGCTCTCTGTGTGCTTGTGCTGTACTGGCACATGCCTGCTTTATCTCGTTTAATCCTAATAGCCCCCTACCAGGATAGATAGATACTAGAGGCATCTGTATTCTACCAGTGAATGATTAGAGGCTCAGATAAGTGACTTGTCTGAGCTCATCTAGGAGTGGCAGAGCCAGGACTTGATTGTGGGGCTGACACTAAGGCTCATGTACAGTCTCCTCCGCCACTATTTCTCAGTGAAATGGAAAACATTTATTAATGGAATGTTAAATTTTATCTGCAGTTGAAGTTCTTCAATTTTGTTCTAAAAAGTATAATTTGGCTAGAGCCTGTTCCTGGAAATCTGGTTCTTAGCTTGTTGTTACTTGGTTTTCTCATTGATTGCAGTTTGACCTTAAGTAATTTCTTCATCTTTCTCAAGCACATTTTGTCCCTGTCTCTGAGCATGCCATATGCCCTGTTATTAAACCTTGAGATTTCTAAAGGTCTCTTCTGTGTAGCCTACAAGAAGAAGGGCAATCTAATCTAGTCACTGGGGTGTTCAATTCTCCTGCCTACTGTCATTGATGTTTGGTGATTTTGAGGTAAATCATTGCGTTATTTGACTGTTTTCTTACCTGAAAACAAGATTAATCATGCTAGCTATTCGCCTTCTGATGTTGAATCTCAGTGAAGGAAAGGCCAGCAGAGCTCTTCTAGATCTCCGCGGTGTTGTGACAGAAGCATTGGGCCAGGAGTCAGAACACCTGGGCTGATGATCTGGTTCTGCCTCCTGTTGCTCTGCAGGACATGCAAGCCTTCCCCTTCCCACCCTTCCCACCTGCCTTGAGGATTGTGATGAGAATTGAGAAGTCATGTCTGAAATGTATTTTATACTTTATAGGGCATATGGGTATAAAAGATGATGATTGTCCTCAAAAGTGCCATGAGATAATAGTATTCGGAAATCTTTGATTTTAGCTTCTGTTTTTTGTTTTTTGTTTTCTTAGGTGACACTTCAGTTGTGTTTTAATTTTTTGTTCTTTTTTGTTCTTTTTGTTTTGTTTTGTTTTTTAGTGGTATGTGTGCAACAGAGAGAAATTATGTGAATCACTCCAGGCTGTCTTTGTTCAGAGTTACCTTGATCAAGGAACACAGATCTTCTTAAACAACAGCATTGAGAAATCGGGCTGGCTATTTATCCAATTATATCATTCTTTTGTGTCATCTGTTTTTAGCCTGTTTATGTCTAGAACATCTATCAATGGGTAAGTGAATCTTGGACTTTTGTTTTTCTTTATGCTTAGGTTTAAAAAAAGAAAAGTGAAAAAAGTTATCTTGTTCAAGGTAATGACTATCTCAGCTACAGTATTTCTACTGGCCAAAATAGTAGATCCACTGTTCCAGCTTTCTGTGCTTTTGCTTTTAAAATTCACTGTAACTTGGTGAATAGCCTTAGTAGTAGTATTTATTTCTATGGCAAGAGTCACTTAATTCAATGCTTCACAGCCTTGATGTTTATAGAAACCACCGGGGGTGGGGTGGGGGGGGAGGTTGGTTAACATGGAGAGTAAGAGCCAGTATTCGGTTGGGGCAGGGCCTGAAATTCTGCTTTTTTTGTGTGTGATTCTGAGAATGGAACCCAGGTCCTTATGCTAGGCAAGTGCTTTGCCACTGAGTTACATCCCTATCCCTTTTTGGTTTTTATTTTGAGACAAGGTCTCCTTAAGTTACTGAGGCCCTGGCTTTGAACTTGTGACCCTCCTGCCTCAGCCTTTCAAGTAGCTTGGATTATAGGCATGCACCACTGTGCCCTGCTGAGATTCTGCAGTTTTAGCAAGTCTCAGGTGATGCCAATGATGCTACTGCAGCCTCTTGGTTGTGCATTTCAGAGTAGCAAGATCCTTAGAACCTAGCCCTTTAAGCCCTTTAAGCTGAAGAGCAAGACCTTGGTCTTAAAGTATGGTTCCCAGAAGCAGATGTTTTGTTTTGTTTTGTTTTGTTTTTAAAGGGAATCTAATTTCTCAGCCCAACAGTGGATGATGGCTTGTTTGAAGAGTCTTACATTTGCTCTTATATAATGTCTGGGCTCACCAGGATTTTGTAAACTTAGTGTGGAATTCTTTATCCCCAAAGTGGTTCCCTCATATGAATCCACAGAAAAGGATTTATGAATATTATTTATCCTTTCTTAGCCAAGATTTCAAACATCCCCAAGCTCTTGGAATTCAGACAGCCAAAGAGAAAAGCAACAGGGCATGATACTTAAAAAGCCTTATTGGACCACTGAAGCCACTGGTTGGGCCCACTTTTCTTTTCCCTTGAGGTTTGGAGCCAGTTTCGGCTGAATGTCTGGATCCCCAGTCTATCATCTGGTCCTTAAATATGTTTTCAGGCACCACAAGCCATTTCTCAAGATTTCTTATTTGATGTTCTTCCTCATTGTTTGTGTGAAGTTGCCTTACATTTGCTTCAGCAAACAGTTGTTATTTTTGTATTGGGAGTTGCGCTTATACAAATTGGTCTGACATTTTGTTCCTAAAATTAGTTGTACTGAATTTCTGTCCTATACCATTTATTCTTTCTTGGGACATTAGATGAGTCACTGTAGCTAAGATTCTTATTTTGGGGGTCCTGTAGCTCTTTGAAAGTATAAAAGGTAGGAATCCTTTCTTCAAAAAGTACTACATTTTTTATGTAAGTTGGGGTTTTTCAGACTCTGAATCTCTTCCCTCTTTCTCTACCTGTTGGAACCTTCTTAAAATTCCTGGCTGTATATTTTTACAGTTTGATCAAAGAGGCAATGCAGTTAATAAACTCCTTTGTTTTCCCTTATTTATAACTCTCTTATTTTATTTTATTTTATTTTTTTGAAACAGGGTCTCGCTGTGTTGTCCAGGCTGGCCTCAAACTACTGGGCTCAAGCCATCCACCTGCCTCAGCGTCCCAAATAGCTGGGACTACAGCACATGCCATCTACCTGGCTCATTTTGCTCTTTATTTTTTTTTTAATTATTGTTTTTTAACCCACCACCTCCCTGCCAGCAAATCCTTCTTGCCCTATGTCTTCTTCTCAACACAAAAACTTAATTTTGAGTTTCTTGGTACTTCCACTCATGACAATGGTGGATTATTACAAGTGACTGCTTCTTAGAGAAATAATTACAGTAGTACTGTCTTGAATTAAAGTTCTTATCAAACTAAGACTGTGGTAGAAAGAAGGCCAAGTAGTGAAAGACTTGCTGTTTCCAGAGTTTATTTTACAAGAGGCAGACCTCCTCTATAGACTCCAAATCTAGAGTGAACTTGGATTGTGGCCAGAGAACCTAGGATGTATATAAAAGACTAAAGTCAGAGACAAATTAGAGAGCCACATCTCTTTCATGGCTTGTGTTTACCAGAAACCTTGTGTTAGACTAAGTGTCTTGATATTTTAGATGGGACAGTTCCTTTTTATGTTCAACTTAACCATACATTGTAGGAAGTGTAACTTTTCTGGCCTTGCTTACTAAAGGACATTAACACCTCTAAATCACTGCAACTGAAACTCCCCCAACTGCCCCCAGTAGGCAGAATTGGTCCTGGTGAACAACATTGGCTGGATGGACTTGACTTTAGTTTTTGACAATGTTAATCTTTTTGTGGAGCCCTGTTGCTAATGTTCTTTAGAAATAGGACAGTGCTTCCCCTCTCTCTCTCTGGTGCCCTTAAATGTAGATCCATCAGGTGACCTTGGAAACTCTGACCTCACATGACCTCTAGTTCTAGAATTTGATGAGTATCCTGATGATGTTCCTCATATCCCAAGAAGATGGCCTGGAAAGCATGTTGTTTTATAGCTGGGAAAGTTTATGCAAAACAACTATGTTGTGCAGTTACTTTGGTCCTGTGCCAAGTCATCATCAAAATTTAAAGCATGCCTCCCTGAAGCCATGCTGCTTATAGCCTCTTCCTGCTCTGACTCGAGCCTGTGTGAAGTTTGGGCAGCTATTTCAGCAGGTTCAGTCCCTTTTCTCAGCTGTGCATGTATTTCCACTAGAGAAGATAAGAACAAAACAACTTGTCTTTTTTGAGATATGCTTCTCTGGGAAGTGGTTGTAATTTATAACATCATGGTTTGTTGTCTCTGGGGTCTTTCCTCCTCCCACTCCCCAGACTTGGAGCATTTCTCTGGGCCAGATTTACTGTAAATGTATTATTAAATTTGGTTTAACTTTCCTATGGCCTTAATGGGAAAAGAGGAGGGGGAATTTGTTACATGAACTTCCTCCCCTATTTTTTTTTTCCCTACTGGTCTTGGCTCCAGTACCATATTGCATGCATCTTTTCAGTCACGATGTAGCAAACATATTTTTGTGTTCTGATTGAGAAAGTGGCAATAGAGATTTCCTTGCTACTTCCTAGACCAGTGATTTTCAGTATGCTTTCTGAACTTGCTGAAATAGCTGCCCAAAATCATTTTCAGTATGATTTCCAGTATGCTTTCAAGTGCCTCAGGAGTTGCTACAGGCTGCAAAGAAAATCCCAGAAGTGGGCTGGTGGCAGCTCTAGGGCTTTCAACCTCATCCCAGCAGTGGCAGCAGCAGCAGGTCTCTTGCTGTTTTATATTGTGTATGAGTGCCACTTCATTTAAAGAAAAGGTTCTCCTGCTTAAGGAATTTGGATAATTCCTGCCCCAAACTAGGATTTGAGAGCTAGAGGTCAGGTTCTAAATATGGAGTTCATTTTATTTCCCAAAGTGGTGCTTCCAGGAGACTTGGCTGCTTTTCTGAGAGTTCTCTTTGATCTCCATTCTAACTCCTCCCAGGTTCTTTTTTTCAAAGGCATTATTACTGTTGGGAATGTTTTTTAGGACCAAGCTAACTGTAAAACATAAACTGACACAAGCATGAATCTACTTCCTTAATGCAGATTAACTGATGTCATAGGACCATTCTCTCTCTCTCTCTCTCTCTTTTTAGAGTCTCTTAAAAGTATTATACAAAAGCTAATCTGCCCCCTTCACCCACTGTTTAGTTCCATCTTCCAATTGGCCTTTTTCACTACTTGATTTCTATGAATAGTGTTGTGGTGTGATTCTGTTAGCCTGTCATCTTTTTAACTGATAAACATATGTTCTGTTACTCCTTCTGCCTTTCCTTCCTGTTTTGACTTGAATTCTTCACATTCATCTTTTAATTTCTTATTCATTCCTTCTTCTATTCCCTTCACCCCTTTTCCTTTTCCCATGCCTTTAAGAGTATTATTTACAACTCTAAAGACAAATGCTATCTGTAATTATTTTCTCATTTTATTTGCTTTTTAATCATATAAATCATATAAAAGATAAAATATATTTTAATTGTAAAACTTCTATAAGTTCAAAGGGTTGTTGGCGCTGAGTCACTACATTTCTTTTTTGTGTATATGGGGGCTAATTTGCATAGACTTCCATTTTTGTCCTTTTTTTTCAGGTTGCTAGGAAGAGGTTCAATGTTTGTATTCTCACCAGATCAGTTTCAGAGACTGCTTAAAATTAATCCAGACTGGAAAACCCACAGACTTCTTGATTTAGGTGCTGGAGATGGAGAAGTCACAAAAATCATGAGCCCTCATTTTGAAGAAATTTATGCCACTGAACTCTCTGAAACAATGATATGGCAGCTTCAGAAGAAGAAATACAGGTAAAATTTTTAGACATGGTTTGGGACATACTTTTTGGTTTTAGATGTATTTCTTCTTGAAAGTATGTTATTTAAGGGGTATGGCTCAGAAATCATTTCCGTGATTAGGAACTAAAACAAATTTTTTTCCCATATACAATTAAATGGAAATTTAGAGAGGAAATAATTTTTCCCTAGCAGTGTTTTTCTGGAGTGGAGGAAGGAAAAGGACTAGTGAGAGAGCTTGGAAAAGGCAGGTTAGATGTAGAGACTTGTTCTCTAATTAGAATCTGATATTCTCAAATATTTTGTATGTTTAATATTAAGTACATTTGCACTGTGGCACAAACATCACCATCATCCATCCCCAGAACTTCCTCATCTTGCCCAACTGGCACTCTGTACCATCAATCAGGAACTCCCTGTTCTTCCCTTCTTTCAGCCCCTGACAACCACCATTCTACTTTATCTTTGAATGTGACTCTTCTAGATACCTCATATAAGAAGAATCATAATTTTTTCCTTTGTGACTGGTTTATTTCATCTAACGTAATGTCTCCATGCTTCATCTATGTTATAGCATGTATCTAAATTTCTGTTGGTACTAAATAATATTCCACTGTATGCACATACCACACTTTTCTTTATCCATTCATCTGTCAGTGGACTTTTGGGTTGCTTCTACCATTTGGCATTGTGAGTAATGCATGAATATGCGTGAACATATCTATTAAAGTCCCTGCTTTCACTTATTTTGGATGTATACCTGAAAGTGGAATTGCTGGATCAAATGGTGAGCCTATGTTTAATATTTTTGAAAATATGCCATACCCTTTCTATATCAGCCATGCCATTTTGTATTTCTGCCAACAGTGTTCAAGGGTTCCAATTTATTCACATCCTTGACAATTGTTGCTATTTTCTGTTTTGGGTTTTAATAATTGCATATTAGCTATCAGTAATGATGCATATGAAGTGGCAAATCTTAGTTTTAAGACCATCTAGTTCTTAAGGGATTTAGGAAGAAGGGTTGTCTTTATTCAGTATGGATTCCGTGGGTTAGGAGATTTCTGTGTATTGGCTGAGTATAGAATGGTGGAGCTGGAGCTGGCCTCCTCTGTGGTATTTTGGAAGCCTGGCTTAGCCTTGGAGAGAAAGAAGAATGTGTAATCACTCACTTTGCTATTTCCACGTTTCTGCTTTTACAGACTAACCCTAGACAAGGAGCACCAGTGTGCCTTTTGGAGCAGGACTGGACTGAACATTTGCAAAACTTATAAGTCCTTAGCTCAGGGAATGAGAAGACTATGTAGGAGGGGGATGGAAGGGAAGATTACGGTAAACAGATAGTCAGTGGGATTTTATATGGAAGGGAGGAATAAATATAATCTCTAGTATAAACTGAGTATAGGCCTGTAATCCCAGCAACTCAGTAGGCTGAGGCAGGAGGATTGCCAGCTTGAGCCTAGCCTCAGCAATTCAGCAAGACCTGTCTCAAAATAAAAAATTAAAAGGGCAGGGGATGTAGCTCAGTGGTGAAGTGCCTCTGTTTTCAATTCCTGGTACCAAAAACCAAACAAACAAATACCAAAATAAGGATGAATTTGAGCTAGTGTAGTTGTAGGTTTAACCATCTCAGCATTAAAACCTTAATTTTCTGTTAAGAGAATATATTTTTGTCTTTCACATGGAAACTACCTATTTACAACTAATTCTGGGATGGATTTAGTGAAATTATTCTAGATTATAGCATGCTGATGATATTTGGCTTCTGCTTCATTGTACATGTGAGTTTTTTTTAAAATAAAGTATATAATTTATCTTTTTAATTACTAATTTCAGTGTTTAAAATCAGAATTGTTGAAATTTTTATCCTAAAACTATAATCTTCACAGTAATATTTTGAAATTCTTCTTTAATGACCTAAATCTAGTTTGTAAAATCATTATTGCAGTTGATCTCAGTACAACAAATTTATTTATTTATTTCAACCAATATTTAGTTCAATTAAATACCTGTATGCATATCTGTAATCCCAGCGGCTTGGGAGGCTGAGGCCGGAAGATCGTGAGTTCAAAGCCAGCCTCAGCAACAGTGAGGTGCTAAGCAACTCAGTGAGACCCTGTCTCTAAATAAAATACAAAATAAAGCTGCAGATGTGGCTCAGTGGTTGAGTGGCCCTAACTTCAATTCCCAGTACCAAAAAAAAAAACAACAAAAAAAAAACAACCAACAAAACAAAACAAAACCCAAAAAACCATCACCACCACCTGTACAACAGGGGAATATGACTGGTTACTTTCAGTTAGATTTGTTTGGAAGAGTAATGGCTTATGTTCTTTTTTGTTCTATTCAGAAATGCTATAAAATATCATTGTTTGTGACGTTTCCAAAGTAGCCCTCACTATACTTCGAGAATTTTTTGAGATACCTTTGTTGTTCAGCATTATTAAAGACTTGTTTTCCAGACATCCTTTTCTGTGTTTCCTTTTTCACCTATTTCTATTCCAACATGTTTTGCCTGCCACATTCCAGTTGGTGTAACCAGGGAGGAGGAAGTAGTTTATAGAATTGACTTAGTGGTTTGGTTAGCAAAGACTCTCTTTTTTTGTCCTCATAGCTTTATTGAGGTAAAATTGAAGTACAATAAAATGCACACATTGAAGTATGCAGTTTGGTCAGTTTTGACGTGTGTAACCAATGCAATCAACATAAAAAGCAGATCCATTGCTTTTTTAAAAATTTGAAATCATGCAGATGCTTGTAATCCCAGCCCTTTGGGAGGCTGAGACAGGAGAATCGCGAGTTCAAAGCCAGCCTCAGCAACAGCGAGGCGCTAAGCAACTCATTGAGACCCTGTCTCTGCATAAAACACAAAATAGGGCTGGGGATGTGGCTCAGTGGTTGAGTGCCCCTGAGTTCAATCCCTGGTACCAAAAAAAAAAAAAAAAAAATTGAAATCATGCAGGCTGTATTTCCTGCATGATTGACTACATTAGAAATCAATCACCTTAAGATATATAGAACCCCACCCTTAGTTTTAGCAAAGACCTGATACAAAAACTTCCCCTTTCTGTAGATAAACATTGTAAAGGACTAAAAATGGTGTGTGTGTGTGTGTGTCTATGTCTATGTAGTGGGGAGGGTGAGGGTAAGTGTGGTTTTCTAACCATGTTGTTCATTTATGGTTATAAGGATGTCTAATGCTTTATGCTTTTCTGAGTAGTTATTCTGACATGAAGATTCTAGAGTAAGAAATTGTCTCCTGGGAATGGAAGTGATGAAAAGATTTTCAGTTATTATTTTATACTACTCCATTCTTAAGTATAGGAAGGACCCTAAGTATAGAAAGGACCCTAGGAATAGAAAACATGAATATGTAATTTTTTTATGATTCAGTGCCAGTGAATGTTAAAAAGTAGGATTTATTCTTTTGTTCTCTCATTGGAGAAGAATGAGAGAACAAAAGAATTTGATGTCTTAGATTCATAACTATTTTTATTACTTTGTGTCTTCATGCTTATTAAACATATTAGTTCTTATAAAGGAAGTTTTGTATGTTTTAGTATTTGTTAATAGGAGACATGGTAAGTTTAAAGGAACATCGTTGCTATTTATCTGTTGTCTGGTCTTTATTTCACAAATATAAATTATAAGTGAATATTTTGAGTTTACTTTGATTTGGAAGACAAAATTAGAGCCTTTACTTGCATTTTAAATTATTTCTTAAAGACGCCTTCAAAGCAAGAAGTGTTAGTCAAGTCCTTTCTGATGTTTTTCTAGAGTGCTTGGAATCAATGAATGGCAGAATACAGGGTTCCAGTATGATGTCATCAGCTGCTTGAATTTGTTGGACCGCTGTGATCAGCCTCTGACTTTGTTAAAAGATATCAGAAGTGTCTTGGAGCCAACTAGAGGCAGGGTCATCCTTGCCCTGGTCCTGCCTTTTCATCCCTATGTGGAAAACGGTAAGTATGGTCAGACCAACTCTTACTCAGGGTTGGTCACAATTAAACATTGTCTAGTAGTATTTCTTAAAATAGGCTGGAGTTTAAAGTAAAACTGTTATCCCATTTAAAATGTCACCTTGGTTAATGTTCATCTTAATGTTGATTTTATAGAACTATAGTACTCCTTTGTAGTGGTAATAATTAATACTTAGTTGGATCTGCCTGCTTGAGATTGAAAGCCTAAAATGTGTATGTATCCTCTGGTTTTAAATAAAGCTTCAACCATTTATTTATTGGTCAATAAATGATGCCTTTTCATCTGCTCATCTGTATTTGCTGAATGTCATGCCTGTTTTGTTTTGCATTTCTTGTCCTAGACTAAAAAAAAAATAGTTGTTGTTACCTGTTTTTCTCTTTTGAGAAAATGTATCATTTCTTTGTGTAACATTTGAATTTTTAATTTCATAATTTTGCTCTTCAGCAATATTAAATGAAGACTATGTTAGAAGAAATGGGCTTGTTTCTTATCACTTCAGGTTTATTATGAATTCTGGCACTTAATGTGACCTAATGTCATATGAATTCTTAGTTTTAGCTTATGTGGTTTGCATTTCAGATCATCTTGGAAGTTACAGCTTTAAGTCTCTCTCTATTTTTGTAAGTTAAAATGCACTAATATAAAATTATTTGTTGTATAAATCATACATGTTAGTACTTAAAAATCTTTAGTTTTTCTATTTTGTGGTCCAGTTTGGGCATTGCTTCAAAAACTCTTAAAAGCTGGGAGACATTTTTTTTTTTAAATTTTTTTTTAGTTATACATGGACACAATATCTTTATAGTTGATTTTATTTTTATGTGGTGCTGAGGATCGAACCCAGTGCCTCACATGTGTGAGGCAAGCGCTCTGCCACTGAGCCACAACCTCAGCCCGCTGGCAGACATTTTTAAGAAATCCGTTACTACTTTGCAAGTGTCATGATTATTAGATATCATGAAATCTTTATCTTAAGGAATAATGCTTATATTTCTTACAACCATGAGTGCTGTATGGGTGTATGTTACAATTTATGTGCTCTTTAATTTTTTCTTGTCCTTATTTTTGTTCCCCATAGGCCTTAGTCCTTTCAGATTGAATGCTTGTCTTAACTACCGTGTGGTTTTAGATTTGTGTTGATGGTGGGGGAAATGGGAACTTTTTAGACATGGGAGTCTGGGAAGAAAGTTAGAACAGATATGCCCTCTCTGATCTTGCTTCTTCATTTTTACGTGCGTATTGTTGAATGTTTAGTCTTGGTAAAGCAAAAACAGCCTGAAGTATGAGTGCCCATTTATCATGTGTATGTTGCACAGTGAATAAAACCTAGTAGATGTCCTCCTTGGAAATTCAGCAACCTGACCTTATTTAAGTGCTGTTCCCTATGTAATTAAACCAAGGCTCCATCTCCCTGTGCTGTCCTCACAAGTCATCAAATTGTACAGTTCTGGTTTCCTGTGTCCTGTTGGGCAACCACTGGATAGAACTTTAATGCTACTTCCTGGCATAGCAGGAGGTGGAAAAGCAGGAGGAAGAAACATCAGTCTAACCACAAATTTTATTTCCTTGTGTCTCTGAAAATCAAGAGGAAGTCAAACTGGACAAGAGGGCATTTTCCACTAAGGATTGAAACAGGCTCCTTGATTGTGGATGTGCAGAGCTGCCTGTGGAGTCTGGCATGTGACACATTGCAAACTTGAAACAAGAAACCTTGTTGCTACGGGTGACCTTTAGTGACCAATAAATTTTGCAGACTACTCTGTAGCACTCTATTATTCCTTCCTTTCTCCACATCACTAATTAGATCCTGATGAGTTGCATGTGAAGCTGTGAGGACTGGGAGGCGCAGAGTGGCCGTGCTGCGAGTTCATGAACACTGGCCTGTTTTAAGGCCATCTGAGTGTGCCTTGCCTGCCTACGTGGCTTAATTTCTTTAAAAAAATTTTATTGGTGCATTATAATTACATATAATAGTGGGATTCATTATGCTGTATTTGTACATGCACATGACATAATTTGATCAATCTCATTTCCCAGTATTTATTTATTTTTTAACAAAAAGCAGTTGAAGGTGAAATGATTACTTATGTAATTGTTTGGGCAAATGTCTTGAAGTTGAACCACATTGATTTTGTTGCTTAGATTAACTTGAAAAAAGACAAATGCAAGAATATGTCTTTCCAATTTCAGTTTCTTTGGTTTACTGACCCAGTCTTGGTTGGGGATTGTTAAATCTAGTGAGAATTGGTTAAGTACCCCCCGAAAAAAGGAGAAGTATGTTGTCAAGACAAGAATTATATTGTAAAAATGAAAATTTAATGACATTTCTTAAAATTGTAATTTTTATACAATTTTTAAAATGGTTAATGGTAAAAATAGTTCAAATAGGTTATAAGAGAGTATACAGTGCAGAGTTTCTCATCCATTCCAGTTCCACAGTCTTTTCAGGTTATCTTAAATATTCTTCAAAAGTTAGTCTATGAAAATATAAGTATGTATGTACATTGAAAAATTATGTGCAAGCAGAGGAAGCCCATTTTAAGTACTTTAGTTGCTTTTCCCCACTTAAATATATCTGGGAAATTTTTCCTTATCAGCACATAGGCATCGACATCATTTTCTGGATGTAAGCAGTGGTGTGCTGGAGCTGGCTCAAACTGGCTCATGGCATCTGATTATTACATTGGTAGGGATTTAGTGAACTGATTGTTAAATATGGCCAATATTGCATTTCACCACAATGGGAATATTTACACCATGGAATTTGGCAAATACCACAATACCCTCTTCCTTCTCTAAGCTGGTTTTTGAGCATTTACCAGCCACCATTGGGAGAAGGTTATACTTTTATACCAGTGGTTTGCTTTCTAATGTTAAAAGAAGGTAGAAACTTTTGTTTTGTTTGTGACTTTCATGAAAATATTTCTATTTGAAATGTTTTTTTGGATTGAGATCATTGTTTCATTTGAGATACATTTTTAAAATTTCTATTTTATTAAGAGCCTAAAAAATTAGGAATTCATACTGAATTTTGTCATCTGAGTTTTTAATGTACAGAGATGGTCATATTCTTTTTTTCCCCTCCTTTGACTTATTAAATCAATACTTCTCTTTTAATATATAGCCAGCCACTATATTATTTCTGGGCTTGGATCATCTCTTAATGCACTGCTAGATTCTATTTACAAAAATTCTAAAAATATATATGAGCATTAATATTGTTGATAAATGATAGTCTGTGCTTAGTCTTTATTTTGCTGGAGGGTGTTACTTTTGTTTTGGTATCAATGTTCTGTTGATTTTGTAAAAAATTATTGTGAATGTTTTGCTGTTTGTTCATTCTTTGAAAGTTTGGTGGAATTCTATAAAACCTTCTTAGGCCTATGCTTTTGGGGAGGTGTGGATCTTTGGCAACTTTTTCATTCTCTCCCGGGGTCATTGGTCTGGTTAAATTAGACATGTTTAGTCTCAAAGCTCTCATCAGTCTAAATAGAAATAAACAGGACTTTAGCATCTGTTTCATGGAAGAGCATGGACTTTTAGGATGACCCCTGTTTGAATCTGAAATGAGTTTCTGGGTCTCTCATTAATCTTAGCTGCATCTGCAAAAAAGGGGGCTAATACCTACCTTGAGGTTTATTATGAGGATAAAGTAATGTATTGAACAGTGCCTAACCATGTCTGTCTTGTTTTTGACAAATGTTAGAATTATTACATTCTATCCTATTCTATTACTTTTTAAAAAAACTTGTGGCTTTATTGATTATACTTGTTCACAGTTATTCAGATTGAAATATTTGTAAAGGTCCGCCTAAAACTCTTAACACAGAAATCAGAATTTGAAATCTTCATTCTGCATTTTAGCTGTCTGAAAGTGCATTCTCCATTGCTTTATGTGACTTGACACCTTAGAGACATAGCTTCTGTCAAGTCTTTTTTTTTTTAATTTTTTTTTTTAGTTGTAGATGGATACAATATCTTTATTTAATTTATTTTTATGTGGTGCTGAGGATTGAACCCATTGACTCATGCATACAAGGCAAGCGCTCCACCACTGAGCCACGATCCCAGCCCCGTTCTGTCAAGTCTTATACAGCATGAAAAGGAAATCACTTATTTTGAAAATCCCATTAATATATTTTGATGTATGGTTTTGGGGAGCTCTTTTTTGGGGGGTAGGGTTTGTAGATCCTAGAACCATCTATTGGTCCATTTCCTTCTTACATGCCCCCCTTTACCCCCAACTGTGATAGAATTAGGAGGTGGGAGCCTTTGGCAGTTAACTAGGATTAGATGGGTCACAAGGTCAGGACCTTTATACATGGGATTAGTGTCTCCAATAGAGGTCTGAGAAACCTCGCTTCTCTGCTCTCTGCCTTTGAGGTTACAAGAAGTGAGCAGTCTGCTGCTTGGAAGATGGTCCTTACCAGAATCCAGCCGGATGGCACCCTAATGTTAGATTTCCAGTCCTCCAGAACTGTGAGAAATAAATTTCTGTTGTTCATAAGTCACCTAGTCTATGGCAACTTGTTTTAGCAACCCCAACTAAGACTGGTTCAATTTCATTCTCTTTTCACTGTCATGGGAAACTCAAATCTTAAGGGAAAGCTACAGTTTAATTCTTTCTAGTGACAATTCTTCTGGATATTCATTCAGAGTGCAAGGAAACTAATATTATAGGGATTCAATGAATGTAGTATTTATGGAGAGGGGTCAGAGTCAATGACTAGGAGGTGAAGTATGCTACACTTCTCATGGAAATTCTAAAAGATTTTAAAAAATAGAAACATTATTCAGTTGTATTCATATGAAGACATTTGAGGGCTTACTATGTACCAGATAGTGCCAGGCAATGGAAATACAAATGTATATGTAAAGTGTGCTGTTAGTCTTAAGACATTTACTAGTACAGAAGATAGATGTAACAGGCAATAGAAGGTAGTGTGATAAGAAATATGACAAAATGGGGGCTGGGGATATAGCTCAGTTGGTAGAGTGCTTGCCTCGCATGCACAAGGCTTTGGGCTCAGTCCTTAGCATCACCAAAAAAAAAAAAAAAAAAAGAAGAAGAAGAAGAAGAGGAAGAAGAAGAGGAAGAAGAAGAAGAAAAGAAATATGACAAAGTACTGTGGATTTCAAGAAGGAAAGAACCTAGCCTGGTGCGGTGGTGCACGCCTGAAATCCTAGCACTCTGGGAGGCTACGACAGGAGAATTGTGAGTTCAAAGCCAGCCTCAGCAAGGCGAGGCGCTAAGCAACTCAGTGAGACCCTGTCTCTACATATAACACAAAAAAGGGCTGGGGATGTGGCTCAGTGGTCGAGGACTCCTGAGTTTAATCCCCAGTACCAAAAAAAAAGAAGGAAAGATTCTTCAACCATTGAACTGGGGAATGTTTTGTGTAAGGAGTGGCATTGTGCTGTTTTTCTGTCTTTTGTTTCTGCAGTGCTGAGGATTGAACCCAGGGCCTTGTGTGCGCTAGTGAGCTGTGTTTGAAGACTTGGCAGTGTTTTACCAGATGGAGGGGAACAGTGTATGCAAAGTATGAAGACGTGGATAGAGTGGGGTTGAGGTAGGGCGGGTTCAGTGTGATCCAAGGACAGTGTGCAGAGTATGCCTTGTGTAAAAGTGTAGCACTCAATAAATTTGGTTGGCTATATGGATGAATGAAAGAGCGAATGGTATATATACACCAGGCACTCTTCTATATGACCTGGGGAACAGAACTCCTTTCTTTGGGAAAGTGATCTTTGAAACACAGTCCTTGCTTATATTGGAAAAGGTATACTCAGAAGTTAATACTGGTTTATCTTAGGGATTTTGTCTCTTGGTGAGGTAACAGAAGGAGCAGTGTCTTTTCAGCCCTGGAATTAAGTGCCAAAATGTAATGACTGCCAGAATGAAAAGTAAATGATCTAATTCAGCACTCTTTCTGTTCATCTAGATGGAATTAGTGTTTGCCCTTTTTTTGCCAACATTTAGAGGTTCATTTATTTCACCTAAGCCAGTAGTCTCAAAGTGAAGGTGTGCACCTTGACACATAGAAAATTTATTTTGAACTATAGGAAGAGAAATTAGCATCTCTATTTATGTGGCTGTTTATATCATCGTTTTGTTTTTGTGTATAAAATACAAACACACATATACACACATGCATATGCTACACACAGTGTGCACACACACATACATACACACAAGTAAAATGAGATTACATGCTTCATCCTCTCCCTTTTTCATTTTTCTGGGCACATGTTATCAGAAAGGTTTGATATCTCTGATTTAAGCCATCAGTATAAAATGCTTCCAAAGGGATGCTAAAATATTTAACAATTATATCTTGGTTATAAAAAGAATATGCTTCATTTAATGGCAGTTTAAAAGAAATACTTTAATGAAATAAATGTAATACATTATAATTCATGTTTAATAATAGAAGCATGCTTGTAGGTACTTTAGATTGTTTACACCTAAGTAGCTTTCAAAGAATAATTCATATCATATTTTCTTAGTGCAGTGGTAATGAAGTCCATAACATGTTTGCCGTACCAGTCCAGTGTCTGCTATTTCCCTCCTGAATTGGTCAGAAATCAGTATTGCAGGTCTTTGTGCAGTCAGTATGTGGCCTTCCAGGGTGCTCTTGCTTGGCACAACACTGACATCTAGAGTCAGTTGTGGCTTATTTCTTCTGAGTTTTTTTCTGTTTAACATTCTGCTTTGCATTTTCCATATTTTGGCATTTATATTCTTTTTCTGTCCTCAATTCTCACTTTTTGTTGGTGGCATGGATGATACTTAGGTTGCATACGCTGGTAGGGAAATGTGTACTTTTCCATTGCCCCGTTACAATATTAGAAGAAATAATTTTTGCTCCAAGGTACTTTGCAAAATGAATTCTTCTACCTCAAATTTCAGCATATTTCTCCCTCTTGTTATCTCTCCTAGCTGATGCTAATTGTTCCATCATTTCTACCACCCACAAAGACATTTCTTCCACTTAGGATTGAGTCATGTGGTTGACTTCAAGTCTTCAGGGTAATAGCCGTCACACACTTATTAACATGTTGAATCAAACAGACATAGGATACATGTTAGGAAATTTTTTGAAGCTGCATGCCTGTAATCTGATTAGTCTGCTTAGAATTTTATTGGCAAATCAGGAGAGTACTTTTCAGTTGCATTTTGTTGGGTTTTAGTATTTTAGTGATTGCTACCATTTGTAGCTCCCTTATACTCTGGCATCCTCCTTTGCAGCCAGTTGTCTTTTTCTTTTACAGTTAATTTTTTTTTTAAAGCTCTGATTGGTACATGTCCATAGCTTCTAGGGTTGGATTTTCAGTGACTTAATTGAAAACCAAAATGTATCTATGGTCTTTCACAGTTGGAAAGTGCTCTTCTGTTTTCGTAAGTATTGTCTTTCTCCTGCAGTGGTAAATAATGAGCCATGTTTAAGGTCCTGTAACCGATAATGCCATCCTCCACACAACAGTATGGCAGCTGCTCTGCCATACTGCATTCCAGGTCCTAGATATCCTTCTAGTAATCTTAAAGGTCAGGTTACCATTTTCCCTTTATTTAAAGTAGGATGTTGGTACTGGAAAATAATTTTCTTGTCTAGATGTCATCGTCAAAGCCCTGGTTGGGAACTTTACAGTTCTTTACTTCCAGGCCTTCCTTCAGGCCACTTACTTTTGCCTCTTTGTTGCCCCAGCCTCAGTAAGAAAAAAGCATGAAACAGGCATTTGTGATTATTTTGAGTGTTATCCTAAGTAATTGGACCACTGTCTTTATGTATTTGTACATATGCTGAAGGAGGAGGTGACTACTTGGGCAACACTGTCTTTTGAGTTAAAATTCTTTTTAAAAGTTGGATTAAAATAACTACACCTTATAATCACTTTCCTTTTGGCATTTGCTCTCAAATGCAGTTTAAGAGGAAAATATCTTCAGTTGTATATAAGCTCATTATATACATTTTAAATCTGAGAATCTGACTATGTATCATGGAAACAGTTTCTGTTCTGCTAACTCTAAAACAGCATCCTGTTGGAAAATACTGTTTATAAAGGACTTTAATCAGAATGTATTATAGATAATACAGATGCACCCTTCCTATCACTCCAACTCCAAAGACTGAAGAAATACTCATGTTTATATCATCAGGTGTATCTAATATAAATTTATTTTTGTTTTATCAGTAATAAGTAATTTAAAAAATAATTTGATCTAGACACCATGGCACATGCCTGTAATCCTGGTGACTTGGGAGGCTGAGGCAAGAGGATCACAAATTTTTGAGACCAACCTGGGCAACTTAGTGAGGGCCTAAGTAGCTTAGTGAGACCCTATTGCAAAATAAAAAATTAAAAGGTCTGAGGATGTAGCTCAGTGGTAGAGCGTCCTTGGGTTTAATCCCCAGTACTGAAACAAAACAACCTCCGCCCCCAAAACAAGAACAAAAAAACCAATTGCATTTCATCTGCGAAAGCATCCTGTCTGTATAGAAAACATTGTCTGTGTCCAGTGTGTTTCTCAGTGTTTCAGTGTCACTTAAGATGCCAGCCTGGGGCTACTTAATATTGTATATCAAATGTCCTTTGTTACGTATTTATCACAACAAGTTCTGTGTAAAAATGCATTTTTTCAGACTCTTTTAAAAGAAAATATGTGTATTGACAGCTTGTTGGCAGCTTAGTTTTTTCTGTGAAGTGTGCTTTATGCCTGTATTGCATCTTTTTTGGCATTTTATACTTACAGGTTGTGGGCTTGTTTCTGCATATCTCTTATGGTATAGTTCTTGAGCAATTTCCTGAAAAATACGCCGAGCACTTTTCTTCTGTAAATACAAATGAGAAAAAGACCTCTCTTTCAGGAGCATAAGTGATGATTTGTGCACATCATCAGAGCTTTTTCTTTATTTACCTTCGCCAGTCTCAGAAACTACATACCAACACATCTGCGCTACAGTTAACTCTTTAGTATTTTGAGTATATTAAATGCGTGGAGAGCTGTCAAGTTGAAATTGCAGTTAAGCATTTAAGATTATCATGGAGGTTCTCAAGAGTAGGAAACATTAGTATCTATGGTTGAAACACATGTTCTCTGTGTTTCTTAAAATATTTCAGATTTGAAATAGTTACAACCAGCTACACTTTAAAAAATATTTTACTGGTGTTGGTCTGTACCTTTTGTGAATCTTCTTTTGTTTCTTTGTTTCTTAGAATGTTAGGCTTTGACTGTCAAGAAGAAAAGGAAAGTCTATAAATATTTTATGCACTTAGAGTAATTGTGACAGATGTGTCATACCATAATAAGATTAAACTAACTTAATATTTAAATGATATACAATAAGTATTAATAGTTTTCATATCATTTCTGAGATGCTTGTATTTCATTAGTAAACTAAATAACTCAAACTAATGTTTATTATGGAATTTGCAGCACTACTAACATATATATCTGCTCTTAAGACATGCACAAATTATATTCTTTTTAAATAAGTTTAGGCCTTTTTGAATAGTTGAAGGCAACTTCTACTCTCTTAATTAATCTCTTTTGGCTCTTAAAAATTATTCTTAGGGCTTTCATAAGATGACAGTAACACCCTGCTACCCGCTGCTGCCTCCCCACACCTCACTTCTGCAGAAGAAAGCTAGCATAGAAGATGGCCTCTTAATCCCATGTTATGGATTTAAAGAGAAAACACTGTAAATCATGTGTTCTGGTTAATTTCAGTGATGAAAGTCTATGCCTCCATGGCCCTCCTCTGCAGGTTATGATCCCTGCAGAAGCAGAGGGAGATGTTTGTTAGGTGAGTTGTTTCTGATGCTCACCAATTATGGAGAAATGGAAATTATTTTCCCTGTGATAATATTTAAGGCTTTGGATACATCAGTGCAAGAACATTTGACTTACTTTGGAGAGGACTATGAAGACCACACACACCCCAGTGATGTAGATGGAGAGTAGCACTAAGAGCACTGTCAGGACACTCTGCAGTTCCTTGCGGAGAAGCTTACTTTCTTAATTGTGGAAACAGAAAAAAACAATTACTGTTGAAGCATATTCTTGCACAGTATGTGTGTATAAAGTATCATTGAAACTACAAGTTACATTTGAAATATGGACTCATTCTGTTTGCCTGTTCATGTAACTTCTTTGGGGGGGGGAGTCTTTTGTCAGAAGATATTCAAGTATATGATAGTTAAATCCATTTCATCAGTTCTTTAAATGTATTATACTAAAAATGTTACTTGTTAAAGATAAAAACTTAAAAATTTAAAAATTCAACTATCTGTTATAATGCATTATTTAAACTTTTGAAGCTACTGTGTTCAAGGGCATTTAAATTTTCTTTTGTTAGAAATGGTGTACAAATGTCATTGAATCTGTTTATGAAGTTATTAATTTCACATTATTTGTGAGTGCTGTCACATATAACCTTAGAACTGTTATAGTGAATAGTGATGTCTATAAAAAACCCAAGCTGGGTATGTATGGTGGTGCATGCCTGTAATCCCAGTGACTTGGGAGGCTGACGCAGGAGTATTGCAAGTTTGAGGCTAGCCTCAGCAACTTATTGAGACCCTATCTCAAAAAAGTGTTGGGGATGTGGCTTGCTGGTTAAATGTCCCTGGGTTCAATCCTGGTATCAAAAAAAAAAAAAAAAAGTCTGAGAATGCTATCCATTGAGGATCATAGTACCCACTGCTTGCTCAAAAGAACTGAAATTGATTTCTATCATGTGTGAGTTTGTCAGGATGAACCCAACCACTATGTATAACTATAAAGCACTAATAAAAAAAAAAAAAAGACAGGCATACTATTGTGACATATGCTCTTTCTGCTAAAGTTCTGCAGGTAAAATTATTGAACCCATTTCTACATTCTGAATTTCTCCTGACAGGAAGTGTTCTGTGCCCTAGGGAAATATTAAGTAACATGCCATGTCTTCAAATGCTCGATTGTTTGTTTAAAGTAAAGAGTACAATTAGATTTATAGTTATTAGCTGTTAACCTGTGCATTCCAGCCAAGTATCTCATGGATTCTTATCCTGTGAATGCAGTACATACATTTTTATTTGTGAAACTAACAAATTAACTATCTATACAACTTTAAAAAAATGTTTCAGTGTTAAATAAGGATCTGTATAGAAAAGGCAGGCATCTTAGCAAAACCTTTCAGTTACGTACAAATATTTTTGTGATCTTCATCTCTCTCTAAGCCATTTTCTCTTCTAATATTTTTTTTAGTAGAAGGCTAATGCAGTGAGGCATATGAGTCTCTGAAGTCATTGTGTATTTTCATATCAGCTGACATTTATGGAGTATTTGCTATGTGTCAGGCAATATTATATGCTTTATGTATGTTAACTCATTTCTTATTTTCTTGCAGGTGAGAATAAACTAAGATTAAGTGACATTTGAGTGTCAAAAGTCCATTAGAAAACTCCTAGTAGTTAAAAGCCAGGATCATTATACCAGACAGCTTGAGATCCTCAGAGTCCTATTTTAAAACTCAAGGGCTGGTTGATTTTGAGATTGTGTTTATGGAATGATCTCAGGCTCATCATAGGAGAGTCCTTTTTAAGGCAAGAGATCCAAGAAGGCAAAGTGCTACTGCCCTTCTCTTCTTTCCCCCAGAATCATGTGAAGCTTTTTCTCTGGTTTCCCTCCCTCCCTCCCTCCCTCCCTCCCTCCCTCCCTCCTTCCCTCCCTCCCTCCCTCTCTCCTTCCCTCCTTCCTTCCTTCCTTCCTTCCTTTTTTTTTTTTTTTTAAAGAGATGAGGTCTCGCTGTGTTGCCTAGGCTAGCCCTGACTCTTGAGTGCAAGCAATCCTCCTGCCTCAGCCTCTCAAATAGCTGGGACTACAGATGTATGTTAGCTTGAAATTTCATAATCTCAGACTACTCAAGCAAATGATGTGGTGAAATTACTAATAGGAAAATCCTCACTTGAGTGAGGGATTGTCAGGGGTGTTAGCAGATCTCTGGAAGCTATTCTATCTTGTCCAGGCAGAATGAGAAGGGTCAGGGATCCACCAATGTCTTCTCTCCAAATTTGTGTTTATTCTCCATAATGCATATATTTCCTGGGTCTAGTTTATTGACTGTTTATGCTCCTCTAGTGTGTTGTTCTAGGTGGAATAATTCCAAACCAGTTTCTGAGAAAGCTGAGTTAATCACAAAGTTCCCTGTGGAATTGGTGCCTTACACCCAGTACCTGTAATAGATAGGAAGGAAGACCATGGTTGGTCATTCTCCACTAGTCAAGTTTGGGTTTGGAGAGAGAACACAGCATCCAGCACCCTCCTGACTGTTTCTGGGTTAGAATGTGTCTTAAATCAAAACCTATGGTGACTTGTGCTCTTCAGATCACTGGCTATAGTATTAAGTCACAAATTTACCTCACAGTTTCTGTATGGAAGTGATGTGAAGATTTTAAAGGTCTTAGCAAAACGTGATGACACCTGCAAACACACCTTCATTGACTGACCTCTTACCACCAGTGTGGTCCCTCCTCCAGTTTGCTTAGCTCTTGGTGTCGGTAAGGTAGGAAATGCTATTCCACAGATATAAATTGCACTATCATTTGATGTCACCTTGTTGACAGTGAGAGAAACTCGGTTCTGGGCGAGGGCTTCCTCCACTGTGAATTTGTCTGTCTCACTTCTGCATCCATCCAAGCACAGGTTCTCAGGCTGGTGAGCACCATAGCGAAACCACAGGCTCATGGGTTGCACCGAAGGGCATTTGGTTGTGGAGAAGGTGCACTCTATGGTGACAGCCTTGTGTGTGTAGTCCACCTCTAGGTAACGTGGCTGCCTGACAGAGACAGTACAGGCACCTACAGCACCTGGGGGAGGAAGCAGGCGAGTGTCGAGTGGGCTTCCCTCGCTTGGCCTGGGCTGTTTTCTCCAGCCATCCCCATCTTTTTCTTACCTTACTCTCAATACAAACAAGACTGTAAAAACAGACACCAGTGATGGTCACTTGTCCTAACCCCGTGATTCCTGACCTGATGGCATGCCATCTGGTTACCTGAAGATAGCCCCCAGAGAAGTTCCAGTGGAGTTAGCCAGGCAAGCCGAGGCACCATACCTGGGGTCCTGTTACGCTTGCTCCTTACAACCTCTCCTTTGATCTTGAGCAGATCACATCATCCCATAGAGCCTGTTTGCTCCCTGTACCCCCTGCCCACAGGAGCGGTGTATTCACCGTGGTGAAGTGTGTCAAAGTTTCTCATACAAATGTTGCTGCCACTGACTGAGCACATGAGCAAGAGTGGGGTTTTTTTCTTTTTTTCCTTTTTGTCTTGGGTTTGGGATAGCATATCAATTCATGGCAGTTCACAGTGGTTTCTTTGTGAGCCCCGTGTCCATTCTGGAAGCTAAAAGGCAAGGCGTACACCTGGGGAAATGCAGCCTTGGCCTAGCCCGCAGTATCTTTACAGAGCAGAGTTCAAGTGAGCGAGCCATGGTGTGGCTAGCAGATTTGGTTTCTTCCTGGCATTTGTACACTGCACTGTAGTCCCTTGTAACATTTATCCTGTTTGACTAACAATATTGTGATAGAGCCACAGACTCATTCAAATCCTGGCTCTGAAGGTTCTAGCTCTGTGATCTCTGTCGCTTCCCTCATCATGGTGGGGATGATGTTATTGACCTTGTGCAGTTTGTGTCAAGGTCTAGTGTGATGATGCATAGAGTATTTACTTGCCTAAGCTACAGGAAGTTTTCAATAAAACAGCTATTTCTGCTGCTGCCCCTGCCACTACCACTGTCCCACATGACCATTTTAGAGGTAACTATGGACACCTGCCCACAGGGTGTTTGTGGAACTGGCGTAAACTCCCTGTCCACTGCTCTTCTCACTGCGTGATGCTTCTTGGAGTGTGGGTTCCCACCTTGGTCTTAAGACCTGCCCCAAACCCTTTCTGGGACATTACAGCCCATATGTAAAATAGTTCTGGTTGAGACAGATGGGCATTTATGCACATTTTTGTCTGCTTTTTGCCTGGTTGTGTTTCCATCTGGTCTTATTTGTCTGAGTGTGTCTTCTATTCCTATAAATGAAATAAAGTAATCCAGGTGTCTGATGTTTTAAGTTTCAGACGGGGCTCTTTTTCACTTGTTTCTTACAGGTCCCTACCCCAAACAGAAGAGAAATTAAAATTAGAATCATGGCATTTGTGATGAGAATCTGTTCTTAAGCATGTTTTTTTTTTTTTTTTAAATATTTTTTAGTTATACATGGACACAGTGTTTTTGTTTTGTTTATTTATTTTTATGTGGTGCTGGGGATCGAACCCAGTGCCTCACACATGCAAGGCAAGCGCTCTGCCACTGAGCCACAACCTCAGCCCCAAGCATGTTTTAATTTTAGAATTTGTACAATTTGAGATGAGCTGGGAGCTTTGTAGTGACCTGAAACATATAAACCAGATGACAGGATGAAGTCAATCCCCTGGGGAGGATTTGGGGGTTTCCCAGTGCTTTGTGTCTACAGGAGGCTCAGCTGAGCTGGGTCTCCAGCTGAGGGGCTCATTCACCTCCAAGTCTGTTTGATTCACTCTCCTGTCTCCTTGTCAGGCTTAGTCACTTAGAAGTCCAGAGGAACACTTCGCTATACATTGTGACCTTTATATATTGGAAATTTGAAATGGAATTGAACCTATCAAAATGTAACTGTAAAACAGTGTCTCAATCTCAAATTGTCAGGTGAAGGTTTTAAAAGGGAAGCTGACTTTTAACATTTTCTATTAGAAACTGGTGCACAGGGTAAGATGAACATTTACAACTTTGGAGGTTCCTGTCTCCTTAGTCTGAGGTGGGTGAAAACCAGTCACAGAAGCTTTCTTTGAGAGGCAGAGTGGTGAGGAAGCTGCTCTTCCCTCCCACCAGCAGTGAAGCAACATGTTAGCAAAAAAAGAGAAGTTTGGGAAATGGCACACGGCTGCCTCTTCCCGTAAAGCGTTTCTTTCATGAGTTCTTAATGTTCCATAGAGCTGTTGTTTTTAATCAGAGTATACACTGAAAATGTTGAAAAGTTTATTTCAGTGGAGGAAATTTTACTGAAATAAATTTTTAAAAAATTTTCATTTTACTGGTTTTTTTTTGAAAAACCGAGTTAGAAAATATGTAGAGAACTATTTTTTTTACACTTAAAAAGCTTATTGTTATAGAACATTTCAGACATGCAGAGCAGCAACCTAGCAGAGTGGACCCCGGTCGTCATGGCTACAGCCTCAGCTTTCAGCACCCCCTCTCCACCTTACTCCCAGGGAGGGATTTTTCTTTAAAATAGTTTGTATAAGTAATGTATACTTACAGGAGAAAAACAGAATATCACGGAAAATACAAGCAAGAAGTCACCATACTCCTTTTGCCTGAAATAACCATTGTTAACATTTTGATGTATATCTTTATAGATGAGAAAATATTAATTTTAAGAACTTTTGCCCTCTTCCCTATTCTATAATGCAAATTTTGTGGGCTAATCTGAGGTTATTAGAACTATGATTACAAGAAGCTCTTTCTTTTTCATAGAGAAAAAAATGGGTGTAGGTGGAATTTTAGAAACATGTTATGGGATGGCTGTTCTCTCTAGGAGTTACAGCATTTTAAAAAAAATAAGTACTTTAAATTTACAGAAATTCAGCTTTTTAGAAACACTGTTATTCTAGAGTGTTCATTCAACAAATGCTGTTCAGTGAATGTGATGTGCAGAGCAAATTTGCTTGTATGAGAATGAAATAGTTAATAACCAGCACATGTGATCTTAACTATCTTCAATTCTTTGGTGAGGTATTCTCTAGTGTGGCCATAATGCAAAGGGAATTTCAAGGTTAATATGAAACTTTCATTCAGCTATTATTTATTACCTTTTTTTCTGGGGGAAAGAGGAAACATCACCTTAGACCTAAATTTCCATAATGTTATACATTTAAAAATCATTCTGTAGAGCTTAAAAAGTATATGCATTAGGCAAAAGAACAATTAATTTAAATAAAGTAGAGGAGGGGAAAAAAACACCTTACCGACATAAAATAGAACCAGATTGATTTCCAGACCGAGAAGGATCCCACTTCTGTTCACAGTCTCCATTTCTTTATGCGTGCAGTTGGGGATGTGTTTGAAGAGTTGAGTTTTTTTTTTTTTTTTTTTTAAAGGAAGAACTAAAGAGAGGAACTCTTATTTAGGAAACATAATCCGGAACTTTTTGAAATTGTGTAAAGATGGTTGTAACAAAGTTTCACCATTTAAAGTTGAGCACATGGGGCTGGGGTTGTGGCTCAGTGGTAGAGCACTTGCCTAGCCTGTGTGAGGCACTGAGTTCGATTCTCAGTACCACATATAAATAAATAAATAAACAAACAAACAAATTAATTAATTAATTAAAGATCCATCAACAACTAAAAAAATATTTAAAAAAATAAAGTTGAGCATATTTCTAAATGCACACATATCCTTCTTATGGATTGGATAGTATAAATCCCCATAGGTGTTAGATGTTTTGTGTGAGTTTTACTTTACATGTAGTATGTGTTCCCTTGAAAAAAGTTTTGCTTCACGCATGATATTTTACATTTTCAGAGCAGTCTGGTTGCTGATTGGGTCACCTACTGTGTGCCTTGCTCTGGGCAGTAACTGCTGAGTGTGGGGAAGCAGAAGAAGGAAGTGTCTTCCTGTGGGACCAAGAGAATTAGTGAAAAAATAATCCTCTGTCATTAACTGGTTGTGCCCAGCTTTGAATTCAAAGATCCTTTTTAGTTTTATTTATTTGTTTGTTTGTTTATTTAAGGTGATTTTGGAAACATCATGTATGGAGTGAGAAGAAACCTTAAATATCATTCTCATTTTGCTCCAGAGGCATCTGAGTCCAGAGATGTGGCTGTTTTGTTTGGTTTTTTTAAGTGGTAGTTGTAGATGGATATAATACCTTTATTTTATTTATCATTATGTGGTGCTAAGGATCAAACCCAGGGCCTCACACATGCTAGGCAAGAGCTCTACCACTGAGCCACAGCCCCAGCCCTCAAAGATCCCTTTTAAATGTGTTGTGAAGCACATGTGCAGGTCCCTGTGCTCTGGGTCCTCGTCACCCCTGCTCCTCCTACATCAGCAGGTAGGTTCTTTGTTAGCAGCAGGAACTGACTCAGGCTGACTTAGGAAAAAGGAAACTTATTGACAGGGTTGTGGTGGCCTCCAGAGTTCCTGGGAGGACTGGAGAATCATGCATGGGGCCTACGGCCAGGAAGAATGTGCCAAATTACCCTGTAAAACTGGTTAAAGTGCCACTGTAGTAACTGTCCTGGTACCACTCAGCTGCTGCCCCAGTCACATGATTTCACTGCCACTGCACTGACCGCCAGACAAGGTGCCTTGTGTCCCTGCTTGTGGGGTTCCTAGCTCTTCATTCCAGGTCTTGAGCAAGTGTGTCTGAGCCTGCGTCATGTGCTGCTGCCTGTACTGCGGGGAAGTGGGGAGGTGGGGGAGCCAGTGCTCAGATTCGGCCTCCCACCATGACTCTGCCTGCAGGGAAGCCTCGGCCTAAGAAGAGGACACAGGACCAGGCCACTGAAGATCCCTACCATGCTTTTCACTATGGTGTTCCCACTCTTGCTGCTGCTGATTACGTATTTTCTCATGAACAGAAAGTTATTTTCAGTCTGAATTTAGTAACACATTTAAGAACATACATATTTTTTTTTTTACATTACCATAGCACCTAAAATAACTCCCAAATTTAAGTATACTTTTATCTTGGCATGTGTGTGTGTAGTTCATGCTTGCTTTGTCTGTGAACTTGAAACCTTGCTTGGTTTCCCCACTCTGGAGGCATTTCATAGGTTTGGAAATGGCTGACAGTTGCCATTCCAAGAAATGCCAAGCAGCTCCCTGCATTGTAGTGTCCTCACTCTCTCTGGTCTTAGAGATTAATTCTTTATGAAATTGTTCTGAAAAGTTAGGGAATGGGTCAACTTCCTTGAAAAGCACACAGATGGTCTGTTTTTCTAAAAACTCATCATGAGCCTATTTTTGTTTTCAGCCTGATAAATCTCTCTAGGTAATAGTTGTGTAAGTTTACTACATCAGTGATGTGTTCTTGCATTTGTCTAAAACCCTGTTTAAAATAATACGTTACTCTGATTCATTATTCTAGTATTTAATGACCAGTTTTCCAAACTCACTTACCATTACAACCTTCAGGGAGTTAGAGGAGGGTGCCATCTGAAGCTCTGTCAGAGAAGATGGAAGTATGGGCTTGGATGCAGACAAACCTGAGCTCACATTTCTGCTCTGATGCTCATTAGCCTCGCACCTCTGGCAAGTTCTTTAGCTTGCCAGTCCGCCCACCCTTCTGGGGTGCTGGGAGTGTGAAGGAGCTGACTCATCCAGTCATCCAGTGCTTGGAACATACCAACCAGGTCCTAGGAAACTCATTTGTTCAAGAATTTAACTTAATGTTTTTATTTGTTTTAGTAGGTGGCAAGTGGGAGAAACCATCAGAAATTTTGGAAATCAAGGGACAGAATTGGGAAGAACAAGTGAATAGCCTGCCTGAGGTGTTCAGAAAAGCTGGTTTTGTTATCGAAGCTTTCACCAGACTGCCATACCTGTGCGAAGGTGACATGTATAATGATTACTATGTTCTGGATGACGCTGTCTTTGTTCTTAAACCAGTATAGACTCATGGAGGCCAAAGCCTTCAGAGTCCACCCCAGGATCTACCCTCCAGAGGAGGGTTCACAATTATGTGATTGGAGGACCTTTGGGGACTGCCATTCTAAATATCATGTAGGAATTTTAAAAGCCAAAATACTAATTATTTCTTTGTAGTGTGTAAAAGGAATGTTTTTAAAAAACAAAAACCCAACTCTGGATTTTTATCAACTCTTTACTCAGTTAGAGCTGTTCTTAATGCAGGTCACACTCCAGTTATGATGGAAGATATTTTTTATACTTAATTGCAGTTGGGACTCATTCCCAGACAAAGCAATAGACATGACTTCATGGAGCCAATAAACCAATTGTTTTTAATAAAATGAAGACTGGCGATAAAGCTGTCCATTCAATTCCAAATATTGGTTGTAAGGTATAGCCACTGATATTCTTTCATGTTTAGAAACTCTGTTATTCAATAAAATGTTTTTAATCATGCTAATAAACTTCTTTTGGAGATGACTTTGGCATCATGTTTGAGTTACTACAAGGCTCCCCTAGTATTTTTTACTGCTTTGGCTTTAGGAGTCCCCGAATAGTAGCATTATGTGAAAGATGCTGACAATCCGGGTGTGTGGTCAAGGAAGGTTTCAGACTGGGGGGAGGGGAGGATGCAGGTCTCAGTGAACACCAGGCAGTCTAGGTACCCCTAAAAGGGCAGACTCACTCAGATACAGTGCTTCAGGGAGTATCCTCACCCCACAGTCAGAGCTGCTTTAAAAAATAGGGAACCCTTGGTTCTGACCTTGGGCTGGCTTATACCCGACATGTATAACTTGGTTTTCTGGGCCATCTCAGGTTCTCACTATTGAAACATTCTGTTGTATTTACTAACTGAATGCAACCTAAAAATGTTTTAATTCAACTACTTAACACTTGTTTGCCTCTTCCTCAAGCTTTGTTCATCCCAGAATCTTTAACTGAGTTTATTATTTGCCAAGAATATGGTTTTCTGAAGACCATGTCAGACATGCATTCTAGAATCCATGAATGCCTCCTACCATAAATGCAGAAATATTGTAATAGAGGAGGAACTCATTAGCAAGATCAATAACCATTGTGGATATTCCAAAGATCACAGCACTTAACACAGATCCTAAAACCTTAGCAATAACAGAGATGCCATTTGAGATTGTGGGTATTAACAATATGTTATTCTCACAGTGTTACTTCATTTTTCATCCAGGTGTTTCATTAAGTATTCTCGTATATGTACTCATAGAAGTCATCAAATCAACATATTAACTGCAACACCTGGTACAAAGGAGATTTAAAACCTTGAGAAGAATTACTTTATTGTTCATTAGGAGCAGCATTCCCACATCCTCCCACCAATGTCTTCCACTATTATTTGCAGTCATAATAAAGAGCTGGGTTATGTGAGTTATGCAAAATTGTTATTGGTGTGTTCAAATGATTTCTTCCAGGAATTAGAAAAACTGAAGTATGGATACTTAGCAACCTAGATTGTAACAATAGAGGAAATGAGTAAAGTAAACTCAGTGTAGTTCTTGTACAGTGGAGATTTGCTTCTTTTTAAACTGTTTATCATAATCAGGGGTTGCTGTTTAAGACTGTGAATGAGTGATAGATGTTCAGAGAGGCAGGTTGCCCCAGAAGGTCTCAAAAACTTTGAGAATTAATTTGATGGTCTGTTAAAAGAAAACACAACTCATACTTTCCCCAGAAAAGCAGAAGTAGTACATATATTTATGCATTTTAAAGAAAAAAATAGTTTCTCAAAATCTGAGCTTCTCTGAGGACCAAGTTGTTGAAAGGTGCCATTCTGCATTGAAAGTTGAAACCTGAAGTGCACTCACATTTCTTTGTGGTCTTGCAAGCCATGCTGGTGCGTCACCGTTCCACTAGATGGCAGTGTTGCTTACCAGTGTTAATTGCTTTTTTTTCTTCTTCCCTAAATGGATCCCCGCCCCCTGCAAAGTATAATAAAGCTGCTTTCTTGTCTGCACCATTCCTTGTGTAAAATTCTTGATATCAGGTTAAAGTTGTGCTAGAGAAATGAAGAAAGGCTAGCCACTTGACCCTACAGGGCAAGGGAAAGGGATGCCGGCTGCACCTGCGAGTCCTGGCTCCTTGCACCTGCTTTCTAAACCCCTAGAGTGTTCAGACTGCTGATTTCAGAGAAGGGAAGAAAAGAAGTCACAATGCCTTTAGTCATTTCTCCCTTGAGTGGAGTGGTTAAAATTGCTTCTGTAATTACTTCCATCCTGTTGGAGCTGCTAACAGTTTTTATATAGTTGACGTGTAAGAGAAAATGGGCTCTGTTGGGCAACAAAGTAGAACCTGGGTGTTTCCAGATGTCTTTCTGAGTAAGGCTTTGTTTTCACTTCGTTCTGAGTTACGGTAGTAACAGCTTTGTAATGAAGCAAGATATTTTCATCAGTGCCTCCTGTCATTTGGCTAGTGATAAAGGTGGTCCGTGGTCTTCCCTCTTACAACAGTTGCATTTTCATCATGCGCATCCAGTGGCTACTGTGACCTGCAGCGTTCAGCTGATGCCTGGGTACCCCCAGATTATATGCATCTGTGTTATAGCTGGAAGATGGTGCTCTGAATCAGGGTGGCCTGGGTGTCCACAGAGCACAAAATTAACCAAAACTAACAGTTAAATAATTTAACAAATTTAACAACCCACTTACCAAACATATAGAACAATGGAGGAAGTTTACACCGTATCCACACCTAAGAAATATTTGTGATCTACATGAAGAAAAATGCACCCGGAAATTAAGGAAGAAGTAGTGCAGTGTAGAATTCAGTCTATTTGCAGCTAGTGGATGCTGAGACAATAGCTAAGCAGCAGTGAACAATGATTAAGAAGAATCTCATGTGCACTTGTGATGAACTCCACCAGATCTTTAACTGTTGTGTCTTCAAGGAGGTTCGTTTAAAGGATGGAAAAAACTTTGACGTATAGATTTCTGATAACTTTATAATCACACCATTGGATCAGAATTCGGAAGACACAAGGGCCCTCCATGACCACATGGCATGCCAGCTCCATGCGGGCTCCAGGAGCGCCACAGCTTGTACCAGGACCACGAGACTGTACTTCAGCCCAGGAGACCTGCACTTTGACCAGTGAAACTGCACCTCAGCCCGGAAGGCCCGCTTCATGTCTCACAAGGCGAAGAAAGGCCTTAACCCTGGAAAATGAGCAAAGCCCTGACAACACCCGGTGGAACCGTTAGCGACCCTCCAGCAGTTGGTGTGCCTTCTATCAGAGAGAAAAGGTAGAGGAAGGTACCATAGTTGACCACTTGGAAATGCCCACCACCTTTTGCCAAGATTTACTGGCCATTTGAAGAAGGCCCATGTATATGATATGAAAAAGCTGCTGCTCTCAAGTTGCCCCCCGCCAACCTTTGAAAATTTTGGCTACATTTAGACATTCTAATGTGGATGATAGAGTTAGAAAATAATGTATTGTAAATGCCCATTGTTTTGAAAAATCAGAAGTGTCTTTTGGAATTACTTTGAAATGGATCTGTCAGACCACCTCTAGGAGAGGGACCTGTCCACGTTCGTTCAGTGGGTTAGAGGACATGGAGAGGACTTTGACCATGAGAGGAAAGAGGGCCTGTGCAAGAACCTATTATATCTCCTGTTATAACCATTGTTTTGTGTGCACATTTTATTCCTCATTATTGTATATATAGTTATAAATGCTAATAAGTACTTTTTTTTTAAATGTCTAGACTCTAAATGTTCTAATGTGTGGGAATATGTTAAAAGTAGAAGTGGTAAAATAGAACACATTTTTGTAAATTTCTTTTTGTTAAAATTCTTATGAATTTTTTTTGGGGGGGAGGATAGCCAAGCCCCTGTTGACTAGTATACAGTTGTGTGCCGGTCCTCGCGAGCACCATGACAGTGTGCTTACGATGAGGCCAGAGATGTTCCTTATGTCTATGGGTTCTGTTTACTTTGCTGGGCCTAGTGTATATAAAGGACAAACAAGTCCCAATCTATATGTTGTCTTTTCTAGGCGTTAAAGAGGTTGCCAGTGTATGAAAAAAGTGGAATTAGTCAACAAATTTTGTATGTTTTGTGTTAAAATTCCTAGGAAGGATTGTCTTCTGAAAATTTGAGCATTTAGACCACGGGGTCTGTGAAGGGTCCGAATGCTCATAGTTTTAAGATATTTTCAAATTAGAGCTATTGTTACACATGTGCATTTTATTCAAATTTGTTACGTACATAGTGAACCCATTGAGTCCTTACTTGAAACATCTAGTCTGTCTGATATTTAGAAGTGCCGGAGGTATGTTAAATGTGGAGGTAGTGAAATATCACTTTGTAAATATCTTTTTGCTAAAATTCATATGATATTTTGTCTTTTGGGAATGGAACTATTAAACTACCTTGGCAAGCAATATAGTACTCTCTGTACTTGTTCAGTGATGTGGAGTGCTATGGAGGAGGTAAGCGGGAGGCAATTTCAAAAGGTAATAGGTTAGTGTGTTTATACTTGGACATTTTCAGACATTAGTTTTCTGTATGTTTTGTGCATCTTGTTTTGCTGTTTATGTAACAGACAAGTGAGTGCAAAATTTGCAACATCCAGTCTCTAGATGTCAAAGAGGTTGCCGTTGTATGACCAAGTAGTTAGTCAAATTAGCACATTTTGTGTATTTTGTGTTGAATGAAGTTTAAAGGAAAGCTTGTCCTCGGTGAATGACTTCTGGACATGAATTTGTTCAACTGTCTTTTAGCATTACTATGCCTGTACTTGTCCACTGGACTGAAAGTAGAAGGAAGTGAGGAGGGAAAGGATCAAAGACAAAATGGTCATATTAGAAGATACCTCAGAGTATAACCATTGCTACATGTGCAATTTTATTTACCAGTGCTGTGTGCATAGTGGACAGGTTCTTATGTGGAATATCTAGTCCTTCTATATTTTTAGAAGTGTTTGATATATTTTGAGATAAGTAGTAGAATAAAACTTTTTGTAAATAGCTTTAGTAGAAAAAGAAATGCTATGGTGGCTAATCTGCAAATCACAGCAATTATAGTATGTTCCCAGGAGGCTCTGGTTTGTGAGCATGGAGATTTCCAGCTATTGAAAACAGGGAAAGAGCCTCAATGATATGAATGGAAAGATCCTCAGCACACAGGCTGGCTCTCTTCAATTGCTCTTGCGGAAAGAGGGCTAGAGCACACAGTTAGCTAGCAGGACTTACATCTGGCAAAACCTTACTTGATCACTTGAATAGGTTCTGGGGAAAGATATATGGCAAAGTTTTCACGCAGTATCCTGGGTTGGGGCATTACAAAAAAAAGAAAGAAAAAAAGAAAAGCTAGGGGACTAGGAAAAGCTCATACGACAGACATGATTGCATGACTGATGTAGAATAATTACAGGACAAAATGCAACACTTATTGCTAAAATTTCGCAGGTAAGAAGGACCAGGGAGTGTTAGGGATTAAATTATAACCCCTGAAGACATGTGTAGGATCAAAACTGTGCACCTATGGTATGTTTCTCAAAACTAAAAACTTAACATTGGTGCATGACTATTAAAGTCTTTTTTTTGAGAAATGACATTATTATGATGTGATTACCTAAGATGACATGGTAAGGGGCTAGGATGAGCTCACGATTCAGCCTGGCTTGCCACCTTGTAAGGAGAGGTGGACTCTTGGTTCAATGTGGCTTACGTCTTTGAAAGGAGAGCAGAATGAGTTTTGATTTAGTGTGACTTAGGTTGTTATATGACTATCTTCATTTCTATTTAGTTGATGTTTGTAGTGAAACATTTTAATTCCCTTACCTCTCATTTTGGGTATGTTCCTTAGGCATTTCTTGGTGGTTCCCATAGGGGGTTCCATTTAACATGAGATAGGGATACCACCCTGATGTCAGTCTATAGCAGGGTAACTTCAGTAGTGTAGAGAATGCTACTGTGCCTCTCCCATCCGCACCCCTCCACTCAGTGACGTCACAGTGTTCTGTGTGTACGCACCATGTTCAGTACTGTAGAATAAAGTTGGGCTCTTCTGCTACGTTAAAAAAAAAAGAAAAAAAAGAATCTCATGTGCTATAGCTATACAATCATATTTTGCTACTTGCTTTATCAATTTTTCTAATATATTTGGTTGTCTGCTACATAGGAATGATTCTAACTTAGTTGTATCTGACTTTTTAAAGTAAACTTATTTTGGAATAATTGTAGATTTATGGAGATCAGTTCCTGTATAGCCTTCAACTAGGTTTCCCTAGTGTTACCATTTTATAGAACTGTGGTATGTTTCTCAAAATTAAAAAATTAACATTGGTGTATGACTACTAAACTCAGACTATTGGGATTTTGCCACTTTTTCCACTAATGACCTTTTTCTGATCTGGTATCCAGTTTAGGATACCATACTCAATTTAGCTGTTTCCTTTTTAAATTATTATTGCTCACTGAAAGTGCCATCATTTGTTTTCATATTCTAACTTCTAGTTTGGTAAAACAAATAATGTAAAAATTAACCATGTTCATTGAGCCTTTTCAGAGATATTAAGCACATTCGTATTGTACACCATTCCCACCACCCATCTCTAGAAGTCTTTTCATCTTGGCAAACTGAAACTACATTAAACAAAAACTCGCCATTCCTCCCACCGCCAGGCCCTAGCAGCCACCATTCAGCTTTCTGTTTGACTGTTGTAAGTACCTTGTATAAGTGGAATCACACAGCATTTGTCTTTTTGTGATTGGCTCATTTTACCTAGCATAACGTCCTCAGGATGCATCCATGTTACAACACGGGTCAGAATTCCCCTTCAAGGCTGAATAATTGATGGTATATATGTTGCTTGGTTTGCTTATCTGTTCATCCACTGATCGACACGTGAATGGCTTCCATGTTTCAGCTACTGTGAATAATGTTGCTGCAGAACAGCGAGGAGCTAAGCCACTCAGGGAGACCCTGTCTCTACATAAAACACAAAATAGGGCTGGGGATGTGGCTCAGTGGTCGAGTGCCCCTGAGTTCAGTCCCTGGTGCCAAGAAAAAAAAAAAAAAATAATAATAATGTTGCTGCAGGCACAAGAGTACATGTATTTCTTCGAGATTCTGCTTTCACTTCTTTTATGTGGAGACCCCAAAGGGGAACTGCTGGGTCATATGACAATTCTATTTTTAATCTTTTGAGGAACCACCATTCTGTTTTCCACGAGGACTGCACCATTTTACTTTCTCACCAACAGTGTACAAGATTTCCAAATTCTCCATATCCTTGTCAGTACACGTTTGTGCTGGGGATGGAACCCAGGGCCTTGTCCTTGCTGGGCAAGTGCTCTAGCACTGAGCCACACCCCCAGCCCTGCCAACACTTATTCTGTTTTTTAATAGTAGCCATCTGAATAGGTGTGAGATGGTATCATGGTTTTGATTTGCTTTTCCCTAGTGATTAGTGGATTATTTGTTTTTATAGTGCAACTTATAGGGTATTTGGCTTCATTTACTAGTAAAGTGTGTTTTGTAGCTTGCTATCTATATTGGTATCACTGAATTGGAGTCAGTATTCACTGAGGACAAACTACTTCTTTTTCTCTGTGAAATTTTATACTTTCGAGAATTGGGAGAATATTATTACATAACTAGAACTTAAGATTCCCTCTGGATTTAAAGTCATATTCACATGAATTACATAACATGTTTTCATTTTAAAGTTGCTTTAAAATTACTTTCAATACATGTAAAATGAAAAGTAAAGACGTTTTTGTCCAAATAAATAACCAAGTAAAATTGTGGCGTCTTATATGCACTTCTTAAGTTCTAGAAAATAATTAAGAACAGATAAAATGCCCAAAAGCTCTTTTTTTTATCCTGTTCAGGATTCAGCATCAACACAGAACATTGGTTTATATATTTTTTGAGATGAGATCTCACCATGTTGTCCAACCTGGCCTCGAACTCCTGGGTTCAAGTGATCTTTCTGCCTCAGTCTACCTAGTAGCTGTGACTATAGGAATGAACCACTGTACCTGGCTAGGATAGTGGGTTTAAATGCCTTTCAACCATTGACTTTTCCAAATGGTAGAAATGAAGTGGCTGAGACTATGTGAGCAGTCCCCTTTCTGCTTAGCAGAACAAAACAGGTTTTCCAGCACTTGATTTTGCCACTTTGTGTAAACATAACAAACAATAAGTTATTTATAAGATGGCTATGACTGATCATAAAACTCTGCTGGTATTTGCATCACAAATAACATGTTCATAGTAGAAAATGCAGGCAAAAAGAACAAAATGAGAATAAACTTTACCTACCCATAACTCTGAACGTACCATTATTTTTTGTTCTGTGTGCTCTTCTATACATTAAAATGCATGTATGTATACCCCCATTTACAAAATTGTTTTAATAAAACATTGTCTTAATAAAAAATTTATAAAATGATATGCATAGGTTATTTTATTTTATGTATTTTTGTGTGTGTGTGGTGTTGGGGATGGAACCCAAGACTCTGCACAGGCTGGCAGGCACCCTACCACTGAGCTATATCTCCACCTAAAAATATGCAAATATGAAAAGATACTTGTATTTTTCCAAGATGAATCATGTGAGACTCAGAGGTAGCCTATTTTCCGAATCAAAAATTGACAAAGGCATTTCCCACCATTTGGAACTTGAAGATAAACAATTAAAGCAAGACTTTGAGATAAAGGGGATGTTTTTTGAGGATGCTGGACACTAGAGTATAATAACTCTTAGCAGGCAAGAACTCTCTGGTTCTTGAAGAGAATCTTTCAATTTTGCCACTGATCAACTGGTGTCAGCACTTGATATTTCAGTAATTACTATAAAAATAATAGGGATTGAGATGTTTCATTAAATAGGAAGGATTGCAAGAAAATCTCTAGGCTCTACAATTATATTTTCACTAGATAAGATGCAAAACAGTTATGCATAATTTCACCATGCAAACCTATTATTTTAATGAATATCCTTCCCATTTTAATGAAAGCTCACACATTTTATATTGATTTTTTTTGTTTTGGCTATAAAACTATTTCCTTGTGTTTCTATATATGCTTTTTTGTTTAATAACTTTTTTTTTTTTTTGGTCCTGGGCATTGAACATAGTGCCTTGAATATACTAAGCACATGCTTTACCACTGAGCTACACCCCCAGCCCTAAAGAACCATTTTAATGGCTGTATAATCCATAGAGTTGGTATATTGTACTATTTCATCATTTCTTTATTGGTGGACACTTAAGGTGTCTCTCTCTCTCCCTCCCTCCCTCCCTCCCCCCTCCTTTCCATTTCTCCTCCCTCCCTCCGTGTGTTATAGGTCTATTACAAATATTTTTAAAAAATATTTGTTTAGTTGTAGATCAACACAATACCTTTATTTTATTTCTTATTTTTATGTGGTGCTGAGGATCGAACCCAGTGACTAACGCATGTGAGGCAACCACTCTACCACTGAGCTACAGCCCCAGCCCCTATTACAAATGTTTTTTATTATGGAAAAGTCCAAGTACATCAAAAAGAATAAAAGGTAATTAGAGTCCTCCTCGCTCAGCTTCAACAATTATCAAGACATGGCCAATCTTGTTTCACCCACACTCCCACCACTCTTTGATCCCCACTACTTCCAAGCACCTGCCAGACAGCCTGTCGTTTCAGTTTTGTAAATGCGTGCCTATAAAAGGGACGCAAAAAAAGAAAGCCCTCATTGCAATTAGAAAAACCCACCCGTTCAACATCTAGGGGCCACATTGCTCCTCTCGTAATTTTTAATGCTTTGTTTGAATCCGGATCCAAACCAAGCCCTCCACTGTAACTGGTGGGTGAGCCTCGGGCGCTGCTCGGGCTCCCAGCCTCGCTGCCTCTGCCCAATGCTTTTGTCCGCGCCTTCCGAGCGCGGTGCTGGTTTAGGGCCCAGGTAGAAAGTCCCCGGTGCGCACAGTTCTCCCCAGCCCAGGTTCTCCATTGGGTCGCTGCAGGGAGGAAGTCACAGAGCCACCAGCTGGCGCTGCCCCACCCGGGTGTGTCCCACGGCCCCGCCCCGAGCTGCCCGCCCGCTGGTCCAGTGCAGCGGGGAAGCTCGGCACCGCAGGTGAGGCGCGCGGAGGTCCCCAGGAGGACCCCACCCGGCAGAGCGCTGGGGACGTGGGCGCGGCACAGCGCAGGATGCTGGGTTCGCGGGCTGGGGACTGGCCGCTGGTTTTTCCCAAGGAAGCGGCAGAGATGTGCTGGAGATCTGGGGGTGCTGGGAATCAGGGGGTAGGAGTGAGGGGGTGGACAGAGATTGAGGGAGCGTAGGCAAAGTGCAAGGCAGGGGTTTTAAGGACTCCTGGGGTGCAGAGTCCAAAGAGGATGAAAATTCGAGGACCTTAGTAATAATAATAGTGCTGACAACTCTGTAATAATAGCTGCGGCAAAACAGTAGCATCAATAATAATAGCTACTATTTCCTTGAGTTCTTATATATGCTGGGGTTGGGCTTAGTTCTTTACATATTTTACATATAGGGAAGATGATGATAACCACTTTATGGCTCTTGTGAGGAAGAAATGTGAAAATGCAGGAAACCAAGCAGCACTAAGTATGCATTGCATAAATGCACAAACTTTAAAAATGTTTACAGTCTTTGTGAAGCAGGGACTAGTGCCATCCGCGCATTGTGCAAAAAGAGGGGATGCAAGCCCAGAGACGTTAAGGAATTTGTCCAGCAGCAAACAGCTACTAAGGGATGGTCCAGATTAAAGCTGACACTCTTCCTGTTCCTGGGGTGCCACTGGCTACCTGATGTTTTAGGTTGAGGGTTGTTGAGCAAAGAGGCTGGAGAACACAGCTCCATCCCTTGGAATCATTTAGCTTTGGGTTTGCCATCTGGCTCTGCCACTGTATCTGTGTGACCTTGGGCAGATCACTTGACTTCTAAGAAATGGTTTCTTCCTTTCTGAAGTAGGATAATGGTAGTATTTGCCTCAAAGATTCTGCAAGAATTAAGTGAGATGATGCATGCAGAGTGTGGTGTGTGCTTGATTCCCTCTCATTAAATGGTTGCTAGTATCACGAATGCTAGGGAATCTGACGGCGCTGCTTTGGAACACACTCTGGGGTGCTCTGTGACTTTTGAGTGTCCATGGAACTGTGCAATGCAGTAAAGTAAACCCCGAGGGCTGATGGATTCAGTGACAGGGAGGGCTCACACCATTCTCAGCTTATGGAGGCACAGTGAGACCGGTTTCTTCCTGTCTCCTTCCTTTCGTCATTGAATCCAAAGCCTTCCATTGCTTTCCTGAGGCTGAGGGAGGTTAAGAATGGCTGTCACAAAGCGACCATCCCCTTGACCTCTCCAACCTTGCGAGTGGGATGGTTCTAACACCAAGTGTTTAAAGTCCACTCAAATCAGGGGAGTACTCTGCAAGCCAGATATGTCTGCCTATTTTTGCAGTAATTGCCACCGAATGGTATCTTTCTATTTATTGATTGATTGATTTTGGTGGAAACTCTCTCAGCTGGTGTCTGTGTATCCACATGTGGCGTGGAACTTCGTGGAACCGTAAATTGTTGGTTTGTGCCTGGGATGGGATGTCCCAGCATTGGGGAAACTTCCCAGCATCTTTGCAAGTTTCATAAAAGAAGAAATGCCTGATCCATAGGTTGACCGACACGTCCTGATTTACCTGGGGCTCTCTGGTTTTAAAACGGAAAGCTCCATGTGCTGGGAGACCCCTCAGTCCTAGGGAGGACGGGACAGTTGATCACCCTACTCATCAAACTCACTGCTTCTCAGGAAGCCGTGTTCATTTCAGGTTTGTGGTTATTGCCACTTTAATTTTAGGTTCCATCGAAGGAATCCCGGCCTGTCGGATTTCCACCTGGTGGGGGCGCTCTCTGGTGGGGAAGAGACGGGGCTCTGGAGAAAGCTACATACCCTCCAATCGCCATTGCCCTGCCCAATCCTTCCAATCCTTTTGGCCAATCTCCTAGAAGAGAGTGACCCTAAAGGGCTTTTCATGAAAACCAAATCCCAAACTGGTGAGGGGCTGAGGTTTCTTTGGAACGAAGACAATATGCGCAGCAGAAAGTGAGGTATTCGGATCAGTAATTGTAAACCTCTCCGTAGAGTTAACAGAAAAACTGCAGCTAGAAGCACAAGAAGCCTCATTGTCTGGGGAACTGGAGAACTGTGAAAGAGGCCAGTGCCCCAGGGCAGCTGACCAAAGAGAAGGGAGCAAAGAGAGCCAGAGATTCCCTGGAGCCCCCCAAATCCCAAACCCAGGAAGTTCTCATCAGCGTTGAACATACCAGCTCTGATGTTGCATTGGTGGTACCGGATGAGCTACAAGGCGTGCTGGGATCAGTTCTTGCAAAACCTCTAAGAAGACGCTGGCTTTTGGGGTCTGGAGGTTTGAAAAGTTGCCTCCTCTGTTTTTGCCCTGGACAAGCAAATGAGCATAACTGTTCTCAAAGCTGGTAGGGGAGCTTCCCCGAGGGGGAAAATAATCCATTGACCTAACAAGTTAGGCAGTATCAAGGTAACCTGCACTAGAGAATGTCAGGATGTCTGCAGAATAATTTCAAAAGAGCTCAGGTGTGCATTATGGGGTTTCCTTTAATACCAAAAAGTTCCCATGAATACTGAAAGAGGGTGCCATCGCTTAACTGGGACATGGTCCCCTTGGGAGTCCACTGAGGCATAGCGCCATTCCTTGCGTTTGTCTCACTTGATCTTCCACTGGCTCTGTGTGGCCTCCTCTTTGCCTCAAAGACACCACACTTACTTGGTGCTCCCCCTGCCACTCCTCTCAGATCACTTTCCTATTTCCTCCCCATCTACCAAATGGTTTTTATTAAAAACACATGAAAATGGGCGCAGTGGTGCAGGACTGTAATCTCAGCCTTTGGGAGGCTGAGACAGGAGGATCACGAGCTCAAAGCCAGCCTCAGCAACGGCGAGGTGCTAAGCAACTCAGTGAGACCCTGTCTCTACATAAAACACAAAATAGGGCTGGGGATGTGGCTCAGTGGTCGAGTGCCCCTGAGTGCAATCCCCGGTACCAAAAAAACCAAACCAAAACAAAACAAAAAATGCGATCTCTATTGTTTTGCTTTTCCTTTTAAAAACTGTCATGTAGAAAATTTCAGGGGCTTGGAGTACTGCTCAGTGGTAAAGCTCTTGCCTAGCATGCCTGAGGCTCTGGCTTTGATCTCCAGCACCAAACATAAAAACACAACAAACCAAACATGTACAAGGGTAGACGGAGGCATGCACTGCTAAGTGACAGGCGTCACAGGTGGCCTCTTGGAATCGAAAGATGGGGTCAGCATGGGATGCACCAAGCTACGAGAAAACACCACCCTGTTTCACAGTAAACTATTTTTTAAAAAAATAAGTAGGAGTATGCTCTAAAATAATGATCAAAGGCTAGTATAATAAATACATAAAACAATACAGAGTCCTTTACGGTCAAGTGTCATGAACCGTCTATAACTGTATGTGCCGGACTTCTCTAGGCCTGGCAGTAGAGTGGACTGTTTGCACCAGATCAGCACAGACTCACAGGCAATGCATAGAGCGACTTTATGTCACTGGGAAACAGCAATTTTTTGGCTGCATTATGATCACTTCGGACCGTTGCTTCATCGGGGGGCTGTGGTTGACTGAGATGTCCTTACGTGGAGCATGACTGTAAAAGATATAATGAGGTCCCATTTGCCCGCCGTCCAGCTTCAGTAACTGTCAACCTGTGGCAGATTCTGTTCCATCTATACCTCCTCCTGCCAATTTCCTCCCTCCAGTATTATTTTGGAGTCAATCCTAAACATCACATCATTTCTTCTGTAAATAAATAAAACCCAGCTTGAGAAGATGGGTTGGCACATTTTCTTTTTCTGTGAAGGAAGAGATAGTAAATACTTTTGGTTTGGATATTGATTCTCTCCCACTGGCCCCTGGGTTAGAGGCTTGATCTCCCAGATGGCACTGTCAGGAGACTGTGAACCTTATGTAGGTGGGTCTTGTGGGGGGTGATTCATGAATAATAGGGGTTCACTTTTGAAGTATTATCAGGGCATCCAGTGTTGAGGGCTTAAAGGTATGCTGGACCATAAAATCTCTGTCGCAAAACCTACTCAACTTTACCACTATGGTGTAAAAGCAGCCATAGATAGTACTTAAATGAGTGAGCATAGGTATGTTCCAATAAAACTTCATGGATGCTAAAATTTAAATTTCACAAGCGAAATGTTTATGTGTCAAGAAATATTACTCTTCTGATTCTTTTAAACATTTGAACAATGTAAAAACTGTGTTAGTCAGTCTTCTATCAATATAATGAAATACCTGAGATAATTTAAAAAGAGAAAAGGTTTATTTTGGCTCACAGTTTTGGAGGTTCCAGTCCATAATGGTTCTGTTGCTTCCGGCCTGTGGTGAGGCAGGGCATCATGGCAGAGCAAATCTTATCACCTCATTAGCCAGGAAGCAAAAGAGAAAGAGGAAAGGGCAGGGTCTCCCGATCCTCTTTAAGGGCACGGCCTTTATGACCTAAGGACCTCCCACAAGACCCACCCACCAAAGGTTTCACAACCTTCCAATAGGTCACCCTGGGGATCAAGCCTTTAACACACAGGCCTTTTGGGGGACATTTGACATTGAAACTATGGCAGCATCTTTAGCTACACAAAATCAGGTGGCTGTTTGATTTTGGTCCATGTCATAGTTTGCTGATCCCTTTTTTAAAAGATAAGGACTCCTTTAAAAATGGAACCATGGGTTCATTATCAGATTAAAAAATATTAACAATAATTCTTTAAACTCTTCAAATATCTGGTCAGAGTTCAAATTTCCCCAACTGTTTCATAATTTTTGTTTTTTTAATATCATATTTGAATCAGGATCCAAGTTGTGTTCATATGGTACAAATGATTGGTAAACCTCTAAGCTATTTTCTTTCAAGTTCATGGTGTCTCTTTCTCTTCAGTATGTGTGCTGAAGGAACTAGCCTGATTGTTCTGGGGAGTTTTCCAGCCCCTAGTTTTCAGGTCAGACCTCGTCTACCCAAGGACTTGACAAAGGTGCCCTGGGTCTGTGCTCAGAAATGATCCTGTTTCTCCTTACACTCATTCTTTGGGTGATCTCATCCGGTAGTTGTGGGTTTAAAAATACCCTGAGTACTCTGCATAGATGACTTCCGTCTGGATCTCTCCCCTAAACAGGACGAGAGCACCCAATTGCCCACAGGCTGTCTCACCCCTATATTTAACAGGAGCGCAAGCTTAGCATGTCCCAAATACAGCTCTGGGGCCTCTCTCCTGAACATGTAACTCCTGTGATTTTCCTTGTCTGCCATCTTTTTACATGCTGAGGCCCAGATCAGCTATGAACACACTCTTTCTTTTATTCTCCATTGGCTCCACCTTTGAAATCTCCCCCAGACCAGTCACCCCACTTGCTGCTACCACCAAGACGTAGGTCTCTCTGCTGAAGCCATGACCCCCCTCTGGGATATTCTTTTTTTTTTAATATTTTTTTTTTAGTTGTCAATGGACTTTATTTATATGCAGTGCTGAGGATCGAACCCAGTGCCTCACACATGTTAGGCAAGCGCTCTACCACTGAGCCACAGCCCCAAACCCCGCTCTGGGATATTCTCAATACGACCATCAGTGTGCTTCATCCAGTTAAAATAAAAGCCAGAGCCTGTCATTCTTGCTCTCACATCCCCTCAGGGGCTCCCACGTCCTTCCTAGTCCAAGTTCAAATGTCTACGGTGGCTTAAAAGGTCCTGCTCCTCTGGCCCTGATTCTTCCCCAACCCCATCTTCTACTATTCCCATCATCACACGATTTATTAATGAACATGCAAACCATCTTCCTAATGTCAAAGCCTTTGCATTATTGTATTTTTTTTTCTTTCTGGGACTTTCCTTCCTCAGATATTCCTGTGACTCATTCCTTCCTGTTCTTAGATCTCCCCTGGTCACGCTGTCTGCTGGAGGGCCCCACTCCTTCACTGCCTGTCTTTTTTCCCTCCCTGTTTTCTTTTTCTCTGAAGCATTCATCTCTTTCTGACATAATAGAGTTATTTGATTATCTATTTATTTTCTGCCCGGCTCACGCCATCAGGGACTTAGTTTTGCAAACTGCTATATCCTTGGAGTATAGAATAATGTCTGGCACACAGTGGCATGCAATAAATATTTGATGAATGAGTGCATGGAATAATTACACGGATATAAATATGTATTACAGTTCTGCTTCATGCTGTAGAAGAGAGAAGCACTGGCTTTTTATTCTGGCTAATTGTCTTGGCCTCAAGGATTCAGGGAAAGGCTTCACTGGAGCCTTGAGCTGTGTAATGAGTAGAGATGAGTCAGGCAAAGAGGGAGGGGCAGAGTCTTCAGAGAGGACCTTGATTTGAGGAGAAGTAGCATCAAGGAGGGACAGAAAGATACTGTGAGCAGAAGCCTGGGGGAGTAGGAGTAAGCAGGTGGGTAATAAGATCATTGAAAAAACTTTGGGCTTCATCCTGAGGGTAAAAGGGAGGAGGGTGACATAAATAGATCTGAACTTTGAAAACAGCAATCTGGCTTATTTGCCTGTGTAAAAAAAACCCCGCATCTAAAGCTTGCTTTGAGTAAGGCTCTGTTCTAAGTGACTTAGTATTATTAACTCATTTTATCTTCATAAGACATTATGATGTGGGTACGATTATTAACCTCTTTTTACAGTTGGGAAGTTGAAGCACAGAGAGGTTAAGCAACTTTCCCAACATCACCTAGCTAGTAGGTGGCAGAAATGGGATTCAGAGGTGGTCTGGCTCTGTAGTTCATGCTTTTCCCTTTCACTCTGTCTGTCTCTCTCCCTCCAGTGCTAGGGACTGAACCCAGGACCTCCTATATGACAAGCAAGCACGCTTCCATTGAGCAACACCCCCAACCCCTTTCTTTTTTGATATCAACTTCTGTGAGGTATAATTGACATATGATAAAATACACCAATTTAAGCATATAGTTCAATAAGATTTAATAATAAATGCAGGCATCTTTGTAACTCCCACCACAATCAGGACATAGAAATTTTCATCACCCCAAAAGTGCCCTTTTGCAATAAACTCCTGCTACCACACCCTAGAACACCCAGGCCCACCTTTGCTTTCTGTCATTGTAGATTATTTTGCCTGAGTTTCACATGAATGAAATCATGAAATATGTTCTCTTTTGTGAATGGCTCGGCATAGTGTTTTGGTGTTCATTTATATTGTCGCGTACATCAGTATTCCTTTTCCTATGTATGTAATATGTTTTCCCCCCTTTGGTTGCTTAAAAATCGAAATTGAATTGCTTATTTTGAAATACTTTCAGATTTATAGAAAGTTACAAAAACTATATACATATAAGGAGGTTCTATGTACTCTTCACTCCGTTTCCCCTAATGGTTACATCTTATATAACTACAGTAAAATGTCAACTCCAGGAAACTGACATGACGTATTTTGACCTTCTCTGAGGCCTGTCCTTGAGGCCCAATGTATTTGGAGATTTTTCCATTCAATGCCGTGTGAGTTCCAAGGATTGTTCTGCTCATTGGTGATTTTGATTCTCTGGTCTCAGGTGGTTTCTTACACATGTAGGCAGATCAGTTTTCAGCCAAAGAGTCAAGAGACCCTTCTTCAGGTCTCCAGAACTTAGTCTCTGTGCACCTCCCTCCTTGTGGAGGTTTCTTGCCTGTGAATCTGGCTGCCTTGGTTTCCCTAAACTTCTGCTCTGCCTCCTCAGCTCAGTGAGACTTCCAGGCTGTTTACATCTTCTCTGATGTGGTCTGGGACTGTGGGCAGTAAGTGGGAGCAAGGACAGGGCTCGGCTTTGTTTCCTATCTCTTGGGGATCCCAGTCTTGTGTCACCTGCTCTCCAATGTCTGAAAACTTTGTGTCACATATTTTGGTTGGTTTTCTAATTATTCAAGGCAAGGTTATTTACCCACTGCCAATCACTCCACCATAATTGGACTCAAAATTCTAACTAATTCCTTTTGTTCTGCCCCGTGGTATTCCATGGAATGAAGATACCATCTTTAACCTTTTTCGTGTTGTTGGATATCTGAGTTGTTTCCAATTTTTGGCTACAATGAATGCAGTCAACAAATCTTTGTGTGAACATGTTTTCATTTCTCTTGGGTAAATGCTGAGGAATTCCATTGATCATAGAGTATTGCATATTTAACTTTATAAGACAACACCAGTTTTTTGTATCAGCAAATTATGAGCATTCCTGTTGCTCCACACCATTGTCAACACCTGATATTATCAGTCATTCTGAGTTTGTAGTGGCCTCATTTGGGTTTAATGTACATGTTCTTGTTAACAAATGCTATGAAAATCTTTTATTTGCTTTATTGGACAGTTATATATCTATTTTTTAAGAAGTTTAACTTCATATCTTTTTCTCATTGGTTGATTTTTCTTCTTATTATTTAATTGTAAGAGTTTTAAAAAATATATTCTGAATACAGCTCCCATGTGAGATACAACAAAGTCTATGCTTTTAACCATTTCTCTTTGCTGGAATCAGTGATATGGGGACTGGTGGTAAGAATGTAACTAGACCATTGTCACCAAAGAGAGAGATGACTGCATCTTATACTGGGATAGGGGTTCAAATGGAACAAAATTTTTTAATAATTAAAAAATTTCAAGGGATTCTGGATCTACTTGTTCCCTTTCATCTTTTGAATGTTCTTAAATATATTTAAAAAATAAAACAAACCAATATTTTTATGATTTGGATATGAGATGTCCCCTAAAAGCTCATGTGTGAGATAATGCAAGAATTTTCAGAGGTGAAGTGATTGGGTTATGTGACCCTTAACCTAACCAGTAGATTAATCCACTAATGTGGACTAACTGGGTGGTATCTGTAGGCAAGTAGGGTGTGGTTGGAGCAAGTAGGTCACTGGGTGCATATAAACCCCAAAGGGTTTATATTTTGTCCTTGGTGAGTGGAGCTCTCTCTCTCTCTGCTTCCGGATTGCATTGTCCTGAGCTGCTTTCCTCCTCCACACTCTTCCACCATGATGTTCTGTCTCATCTTGGGCACAGAGCAATGGAGTTGGCCATCCATGGACTGAGACCTCTGAAACCATGAGCCCCAAATAAACTTTTCCTACTCTAAAATTGTTCTTGTCAAATCTTTTGGTCACAGAGACCAAAAGGTGACTAAAACAGATCTTAATCACTTTTCTGCTTGTGTTTCCTCTAGTAAACTAGAGGAGGATGTCTCTGGAACCTAGGATGTACTCCCTTCTCCTGGTCCTTTCTCTGATTCTTGGAGTGACAAGTCAGAGTGGTAAGTCTTGAGAGAGGAATCACCTTCTGTGTTTCTATACATCTTAGGGGATGTGGTAGGACAGATTGGTTTAGGTACATGAAGATTTAAGGTGTTTTTGGGATGAGTGTGTATGTGTGCATTTGTGTGTGTGTGTGTGTAAGATTATCAGGGTTTTTCTAAAGAGTTTTTCAAACCGTTTTTTTTTTTCATCCTGGGCAGAGATATAATTAAAATTCAGTAAAAATTTCCTTCATGCCTGGATTTTTTTTTTCTGAGCTCTTCTCCTAACCTATATTTGTATTTTTGAAGGTCATGCAATTCAATTCTAGTTACACATTAACTGGCTTTCTTACAGATTTGCATCCATTGTTGCAAAAGATGGCGGTGAGTATCCCATTTTCTTTTAATCAAAATCCCCTCTACTGGAACTGCCAACTTTTGAATGTTATACTTGATGTTATCTCTTTGCCTTTTAGGAGGAAATAATAGAGGGAAGCTATCTGAATGGTAATGTCCCCACATCGTCTCCAATTGTGTCTTCTAAGAATTTCAAACAGAATGTGGCTGTGATCTCTCTGGAAAGATTCCTTTTAAAGTTGTCTTTTGGTTTTATTCCCATTGTAGCGTTGCTGGATCTCATACAGTTTCAAAGGTAACCCTCCCTGGTGGGGAGGGAAAGGGATAGAATAGATTTAAAAAAAAAAAATTCCTAAAGGAAATCTCTTCATTGTCAAACAGGATACGTGCTCATTGCAAAAACTGTCAGCCAATGCACAAGAGTTTTAAACTCAACACGCTTGTCCCCAAACACATTTATGCCTTTTCCTCTGTTGTAGCACAAACCCAAACTTTGTGGAGTGCTTTTGATGTAGCGGGCACTGTTCTAAGTGCTGGTGCCTAGAAATACATCTATCATAAGTGCCCTGTGAGATAGGTCTGGTGGTTTTTCCATTGGACAGAATAATGAAACAGAGGCACAGGGAGGGGGAATAAGGCCACACAGCTGGGAAGTGGTGGAGAGGGATGGACCCCAGCATCTGGCTCCCGCCATTCCCTTCACTGTCCTGCTGTGTGTGCTAAATACTGGAGATATGGGACAGGGAGCCAGATGGTGTTGTTAAAAGGTGAAAATGGACAAATAATTTTAATATGATGAGTACTTGGAGAAGAAATGAGGGTGTTGGGGCCCCAAGACAGGGACATCCAATAGTGTTAAGTGAATGATCCCCCATAAACATTCTTCTCCCTAAGACAACTATAATCCATTATCCTGGATATATTCTTTCAGCCAAAATTTTAATTAATCTGTTGATTGGTTAATTAATTTATCCATTCATCTATTTATCTATAACAAAAATGGGATTATAAAAGGCTATTTGTGGGGCTGGAGTGTAGCTCAGTAGTAGAGCTACAGAGTCCTGGTCTCCAACCCCAGCACCAAAGCAACCACTACCACAACAAAAGACCAACTGTGAGCATTTATTCCGGGAGGGGCACTCTTTTAAGCACTTTATGTGCATGAACAAATTTAATCCTCACAGTCCTCAGCCATATTTCATAGAAAGGGAAGCTGAGGCACATGGAGATTCAACACATTGCCTAAGGCTGCACAACCAGGTACTGGAGCCCTGGATACAAATCCAAGCTCGGAGCCTGCACTCTCAGCTCTGCTATTGCAGCCTCAAGGGGTGTGCTCAGCCTCTGCTTTTTAAACTTAATGTGGGAAGGAATCTTTCCAGCTCAATCTATTCAGACTGTAATCTAAGTGGATTGTTGTGGGAATTAGAATAGTGCATATAGCTCAGAACTTGACAATTATCTTTGAGAGAATAGGATCCCAGCAGATTCCCAGGATTGGAAACTCTTGCCACCACCATGCAGATTAAAACATCTCCTGCTTCCAAACACAAAGTTCCTAGCATCGCTGGCTGGTTCCCACCATCCTCTCTGAACTCCTGTCCCCATGCACATGGCTAGTACAGAGCTGCTTGTAGGGGGACCTGTCACTCTAATTTTCTCCCATCTGTCTTTGACTGAAGCACCCATGCATGGACGGCAGACCTGTCCCAACGAGTGCTGGCCTATCTGAATTCACAGAATGTTGCCTTCACCATCCCCAGCCTGCAGGTGTGTATCCGAGACCCATCTATATGCTCTGCTCTGAGTGCTCACTGCTTGCAAACTCAGGGGCCAGGAAAGTTGGAGAACTGGATCGGATGTCAAGACAGTCTTCACTTCCATAAGAAAAGTGTTCTGTCCAGTTTTTCTGGAAGCGTAACACAAGCTTGTTTGTCTTGCTATCACCTTCTCACCTTTGGTGGAGATGTGGTATATTACTAGGCTAAGCTTCTATAACAAGCTGACCCCAAGTGATAGCAGCTCAAACAATTCAGTTTCTTTCTTTATAACATAATTTAGTTTATTTCTCCAGAGCTAAGTGGGAGAGTCAGAGAGGAGAGGGAACTCTATTTTAAAAGGCCACCCAAGACCCAAGCTTTTTTTGTCTTTTTGCTTGGTCACCCCCTAAGAAGTGGTTGCCCTCATGGTTGAAACACCACCCCCAGGGAAGAGGGATGGAAAGAGAAAGTGAAGGGTGAGCCTTTTCTTGTCTAAGGATGTGACTTGCAAGTTATACACTTCCTTCTGCTTCTACTGCATTGGCTCAGATTTTATAGTCACATCTTCCTGCAAAGAAGCCATACATACAGCTGAATCTTGAGGGATTCTATGGATAAAAAGAATATGGAAATGTATTAGTCAGCTTTCCATTACTATAACAAAATACCCGAGGCTGGGTGCTTTATAAAGAGAAGAAATTTGCTTTGCTTAATTTTAGGCTTAAAATCCAAACAGCATGGTGTCGACTCTTGCAAGTGCCCCTTTGCCTGTGTCACCTCATGATGGATGGCATCACAGTGGTGGAAGCATCTATGAGAGGGAGAGATCACATGGCAAGACAAGAAGACATGGTTCAGGGGTTAGGCTCACTCTTCTGTAACAAACCTCTTATTAAGACCAATGAGGGTCCCCTGAGAATGACATCAGTTTTTTCTGAGGACAGTGCCCCAATGACCTACTTCTAGACTCTATCTCTTAAAGGTCCCACCACCTCTTAACCTTACTCCAATGGGATAAAAGCATGCAGCACATAAATATTTGGGGGACAAACCACAGCAGAGAGAATGGATAGTTGGGTATAATTATCAGTCTTCCAATCAGGGGTCCAAGACATATTCTTCTTCCCTTTTAAGTCTACTATAACGAAAGCAACCAACACAAGCACATTGATAGAAGCAGTGGATACTTGTCTTGGGAAGCAACAGGGCATGGTGGAGACTCTGGAGAGCTGGACGGCCTGGCACGAGCGATAGTGTGGCATATTGTGTCTTCACTATTGGATGTGGATAGCACACACTTGAGGAAATATTCTTTCAGTATTCACAAACTATTTCCCAGTTTAGCAGAGAAATCACTTCTGTCATTGGCCAATGAATAAAGTTCCTTTCGTCTTAATTGTTTCCATTTTTACTTATGTTTTAAGAAAAATGAAAACATCAACCCAGAGAGTAGGTTGTGAACCATTGACTCCTCCCACGTGGCATCTGCTTTTGTCAGACATGGCCACTAAAGAGAAGTCATGCCTGCTTCCTCTCTCTTTGGCAGTAAGGTGCTCATGAGATATACCTGTTTGACCCCAATTGACCTGTGTATTACTTTTCTCTCCATGTACTTATTTGTTGATTCAGTACCTACTTAGCATCCTCTTTCTGCCAGGCTCTGTTTTAGACCCTGGGAGCTCAGTGGAGAATGAGACAGACATGTTACCCCCAACGTGGGCCCTTCATTCTAGGGGGAGAGATGCTAAGTCAATCATTATTCAGTTCATTCCGGATAGAGAAGAGCAGCAGCCACCATCATGTGCTAGGTACTGTTGAAAACACTTTACACACTTACTTAATCCTCTTAACAACCCTACACGGTAAGTCCTACTATGGTCTCTATTTTCCAGATGAGAAAACTGAGGCCCAGAGGTAGCGTTGCTGATTGATCAAACACAAACACAAGATGTCCAGTTAAATTTGAATTTCAGATAATGAGTAATTTTCAAATTATAAGTGTAGCCCATACAACTTTTGGGATGTACCTACACTAAAAAAAAAATTAATTGTTTATCTGAAATTTAAATTTAACCCAGAATTCTGTGTTTTTCCCTGTGATCCCAATTAAGTAGTTTATCCCAGGCACACACTAGGAGGGGTTGGGGTGGAGATTTGCATATGGGTTATGGGGCTTTAGAGTCAAGTTCTTGTCCACATCGTTCATGCTGCCCTTCCTAGAGTATATCTGTTCAAAGGAGATTTAGAAAATAATTCCCCAGATAGCACAGGAAATGTCTTTCAGGAGATGCTGGTGGCCTCTCTCCTCACCCTGGAGGGGACACCATGGAAGTCTGTTCACTGCCTGAATTTTATCCCGAGCTGCTGGCCTGGGTTTGAGTAGCAGTGCATCTAGGGGTACTCGGCCTTTCTGAACAGAGACCAACTGCTCTGGACTTGAAGCCTCCATCACCTGCAGGGACCAGGCAGGCCAGGGAGTGGGAAATAAGGCCGGAGGGGGGGGGCTGTGGTGAGTGAGCAGCTGCCCAGGGCCTGCTGCTGCTGATCACCAGAAAGGGGATGTGAGCTCAGGGTTGCTCGATATTTACATTTTCCAAGTGACATTGGGACCTGGATTTTGTGAGGAATTGCCTGACTGCTTGCTCCCTGCCCTTTTGGTACTGGAGATTGAACCCAAGGGTGCTTAACCACTTAGCAACACCCCCCAGACCCTTTTATTTTTTATTATGAGGCAGGATCTTACTAAGTTTGCTTAGGGCCTGGGTAAGTTGCTGAGGCTGGCTTTGGACTTAGATCCTCCTGCCTCAGCCTCCCAAACCGCTGGGATCACAGGCGTACGCTACAGCATCCGGCTTTCCTGATTTCTTCTTTTTTTTTTTTTTTTTTTGGTACTGGAGATTGAACTCAGGGGCACTCGACCACTGAGCCACATCCCCAGCCCTATTTTGTGTTTTATGTAGAGACAGGGTCTCACTGAGTTGCTTAGCACCTCGCCATTGCTGAGGCTAAGTAGTGGGATTATAGGCTTGCACCATCGCGCCGGCTCTTTCCTGACTTTCTGATGTTTGCAGATACTGAAAAATTTTGGAGCTGGACAAACCAAACCTATCAATCAGTGGTCAGCTTGTGGACTTTGCAGGGAAACAGGGGCAAGAGGCTAGGCTGTTGGCCATGGTGCTGACCAGGTGCTCCTGTCCATCTGTCCTCACCAACTTTCCTCCTAACTCTCCATGTCCAGGCAGCTATGGAAAACCATCTGGAGCAGCGTTTGTACCAGCCCCAGAAGCTACTGCAGGACCTGAGGAAGACCGACGCCCAGCAGTTCCGTACGGCCATGAAATGCCTCTTAGAAGACAAGAAGGATCACTTGGTGAGTCATCTTTGGAAGCCTGAAAGTAAAAGTTCTGGGCCATTGTGATTTGTGGAGCTGAATGAAATTGAGTTGACTTAGGCCTTGGCCTTCTTTTTTCCTTCCTCCTTCCTTCTGCCTCCATCAACCTGCTGGGAGCTTTGAGACCTAGGTCTTCTCATTTAATTTCTTTATATGAGGAATATTATAATGTTGTGCATGCTAAGAAATGAGGGGGTTCTCTGTTTTACTTTTGTCACCTGTGATACTGAGGTAGTAACAGTGGAACACTGGTTGAGTGTCCACCAGCTCCCAGGCATTTTATACATGCATTGTCTCGCTCAGGTCTTACACAAAATCTGATTTCATCTCCATTTTACAGAGGAGGAAACAGATTTTCAAAAAGGTAAGCAATTAGCTCTGAGAAAAAGTGGGTACCCTGGGATGTTAACCTAGTGACGCCTGATAGGAGGAGCTTTAATGCTTATTCTATAGCACCAGAATTCAATAGGTGATGCCCGTTTGCTCCGTGCTTGGCCCAGTGCCTGGTGCGTACTCAGTGGTCAGCAAATGGAGGCTAGTTTCGGAGGGTGTGCGGGGTGAAGGACAGAGAGATCCATCAGATTCGAAGGAAACCTCGTCCGCATTCCTGAGTTCTGTGTTTTAAAGGGTTTGTCCATGCATTCGGATAGACTGCTCTTTAATGTCTTCTAGGTCCTCAACACTCCACTAGTCACATGACCTTGGCCTCAAGGTCTTTCCTGGCTTAGCTTTGGATACACATAAGAATCAGATGCCAGGGGCTGGGGTTATGGCGCAGTGGTAGCGTGCTTGCCTAGCATGCGTGAGGCCCTGGGTTCCATCCTCAGCACCACATAAAAATAAAATAAAGATATTCTGTCCACCTACAACTAAAAAAATAAAATATTAAAAAAAAAAAAAAAGAATCAGATGCCAGAGCTCCAACCCCAACCAAGTAGATCAGGCTGTAGGCAGTAGTGCTGGAAATCAGTGCTTTTAAGTCTCCCTGGTGATTCTGATGTGCAGCCAGATTTGAAAACCATGGGCTTGGAGGGAAGAGAGGCTCATGGCATCTTTAATGCATCATAGAGTTTGGTTCAAGATGCTCCGGGAGCACCCAGCAGAGGAAAATCTGACTTGAAGTAGGAAGTCGGAGGAGATCAGAGGAGATGTCACCAAGGAGGTGATGACTGAGCTTGATCTTAAAGGATGAGCTGGATGGATTTTGCTAGAAGGGGGCAGGGAATTCCAACTAGACTAAGGGCCTGAGGTGTGACAGTTGTGGGGCATGTGGACAGCGATAAGTCGCCTAGAGTAGGTGAAGCAGGTGAGGCCCTTGATTTTGTTCTGCAGGTGATGGAAAGTTCTAGAAGTTTCCACATGGCAGCATGGTGTTTCCCCACTGCCACAGTATGGTCCCTCCTGGGGCTTCTGAATCAGGAGGGCATCTCTCAGGACAACCCTGGCTCCTCTCATTGCTTTAGGACTTGAAGGACACTGTCATTGACTTGGGAGCGATTCGGGGACAAGCCTTGCAGAGCCCTGGTGTGAACCGCACCTTGTTCCTGGTCACGCTGGAGAGGTGTTTCCAGGTGTTGAACTCCCTGGAGTGTGTGGAGATCCTGGGCAGGATGCTGAGGGCATCTTCAGGCAGCTTTCTCCAGCCGGACGTCACAGAGAGGCTGCCCCAGGACCTGCGTGAGGATGCCTTTAAGAACCTGTGAGTGCCTCCTCCTGCCCTCCCACCTGCACACACAAGCTCTCAGGGACTGTCCTGAGAGTTCCAGGAGGTGATACCTGGCAGAGGGGGGAAGACAGGTGGACACAGGTAGATATGTGCCTTTTGGAGCAGAGGCTTAACAATTGGAGGAGCCGAGAGACACTTTGATTAGAACTGTCTCTGAAATTCCAGTCACTGGGTTCTGTCCCCACAATCTCTGCCATGTCCATACCCTGCCTCTACCATGATTCACTTCACGTTTTTCTTTATAAGGACTCATCTTTCTTACTTGAAATATTTATTTTAAAAAGAAGTTTGATATCATTACCACAAGTGGGAATCCGGCATCCTTTGTCTTAGGTACTCATAAAGAGGGATACGGATGAAAGAACTTGCCCCTAAATCCTAGCCACATATGTTGCTATCCTGAGCATCTTGGTCGGTGTGGGTTGCTATCAGAAAGTTACTGTCGGCTGGGGGCTCGAACACCAAATATCGATTTCTCACGGTTCTGGAGGCTGGGAAGTCCATATTCAAGGTATTGGCACATTTGGTGTCACATGAGGGCTTCTGGTCCGTAGAAGGCATTTTCTTGCTGTGTGCTTGCATGACAGAAGGAGCTCTTTGAAAGGGCCCGTATCCCATTCATGGGGGCTCCACCTTGTGACCTTGAGGTGATCCCATGAGATTTGACTTAATCTGAACTTCGCCTGGGTCTCCTGAACCCCAGTCCTCCTCTTCCCACTGTACCCTGCCATCCTTCTTCTCCTTGTGAAGATTAATTCCATCCCCACTTTTCAGATGAGGAAACTGAGGCACAATGATTTGCTCCAGGTCACACTAATAGGGAATGAGACAGCATTCTTGCAAGTGGACAATCTTCTCCTCAAATGATATTTGCCATTTTTAAACTTTGGCTTCCCCCTGTCCCTATCCTTTTACTTACTCTTGCTGGCATATGGGGAAGAAAGGAAAATAAAAATATATGGAGGGGCTGGGGCTGTAGCTCAGTGGTTGAGCGCTTGCCTAGCATGTGTGAGACACTGGGTTCGATCCTCAGCACCACATATAAATAATAAATGAATAAAATAAAGATTCTTTTAAAAAAATATATGGAGAAGACATTTAACTGGGTTTCAGGGGCAGTTTGCCTATTCACATATAAGGCGGCTGGAGGAGTGACTGTGAAAAGATTTAAGCTTAGAAAATGCTGGTGAATCGGTGGTTGAGTGAGTTGATAAACAGTGGTGGTGGAGGAGAGAAGCTTCCAGGACACAGAGATCCAACTGGTTTGCAAATTGGGCGGGAGGAATAATCAGTGCCAAATGCTGTAAAGGGGTAAATCCTATTTGGCGAAATGAGACCTCCCGGCATGGTGAGGAGGCCACTGGTGACTTGGGCCGTGAGAATGATGTGGTACTGGAGGAACCAGATTGCTATGGCTTAAAACATGACCCAGAGCTGGGTACGGTGGCTCACGCTTGTCGTCCCAGCACTTTGGGAGGCTGAGGCAGGAGGATGGCGAGTTCAAAGCCAGCCTCAGCAATGGTGAGGCGCTAAGCAACTCAGTGAGACCTTGTCTCTACATAAAACACAAAATAGAGCTGGGGATGTGGCTCAGTGGTCGAGTGCCCCTGAGTCCAATCTCCAGTGCTCCTACCCACCAAAAAGAAAATAATCAGAGACTCAAGAGGCTAAACAGAAAGGCCCAGCATGTAGCTCAGTGGTAGAGCATGTGCATAGCCTGAAAAGTTCCTGGATGCGCGCATGTGTGTACACACACACACACACACACACACACACACACACACACAAGCTAAACAGAATTGCCATCTACCCACCACCCACCAATTCCATGCCTGGCTATACACCCAAAAGACCAGACAGAACACCTATGTCTATACAAAAACATGAATATTTATTAATAAAAGACATTATTCATAAAAGTCAAAAGTTGGAAACAATGTAAATATCTATCAATTGATGGATAGAGAAAATGTAGTATATCCATACAATGGAATATTATTTGGCCCTAAAAAGGAATGAAAGACTGACATACATGAAAACATCATGCCAAGTGGAAGAAGCCAGAGACACAAGACTGTGTCTTGTTGGCTTCTGTTTATGTGAGATGCTCGGAATAAGCAAATCTATAGAGACAAGAAGTAGATTAGTGCTGTCTAGGAGTTGGAAAGATTGGGAGATGAGGGGTTATAGCTAAGGATATGAAATTTCCTTTTGAGGTGCTTAAAATGTTCTAAAGTTGTGGTGATGGCTTCACAACTCAGAATGTATTGAAAACCATTGAACAGTATACTTTTTTAAAAATTTATTTATTCTACTTAGGTGTATATGATAGCAGAATGCATTTTGATTCATTGTACACGGGTGGAGCACAACTTTTCATTTCTCTGGTTGTATGTGATGTAGAATCATATCATATGTGCAGTCATACATGAAGCTAGGGCTATGATGTTCATCATATTCCACCATCTTTACTGCCCCCATGCCCCCTCCTCCTCCTCTTTCCACTTTGACCAAAGTTCCTCCATTCTTCCCATTGAACAGTATACTTTAAGTGGACGAATTATAGGGTATGTAAATCATATCTCAATAAAGTTGTAACAACATAATCTCAGCACTCTCAGAGTCTGAGACAGGAGAATCGCAAGTTCAAAGCCAGCCTCAGCAATGGCGAAACACTAAGCAACTTAGTGAGACCCTGTCTCTATATAATAGGACTAGGGATATTGCTCAGTGGTCGAGTGCCCCTGAGTTCAATCCCCAGTACCAAAAAAAAAAAAAAAAGTTGTAACAACAACAACAAAAGTACCAAGAGGTGAGGAAGTAGAGCCAGTACGTATAGACCACTCTTTGGATGGTGTGACACTTGAAGGAGAAAATAGCTACAGTTAGCCAAAGAGTGGGAAGGGTGTCGACACGCGACAGCTTTGGGCACATTAGCAGTTTTGATTCTCCTTCACAGCTCCATCTGCTTGGTATTAATGGATGCCTGTGTTTGTGTCATTTAGCTCTGCTGTGTTCAGAGATCTCTATGACCAAACCTCGGCTCATTCTCAGAGTGCGCTCTACTCCTGGATGACTGGGATTCTGCAGGTGTCCTCCAACACCACCGGTGAGGCTGTGTTTTGTGTGTGTGGGTCACTTATGGGGGACTCCGTCCTCAAAAGAGGCACTTCAGCCAGGCACGGTGGCTCAAGCCTGTAATCCCAGCACTTAAGGAGGCTGAGACAGGAGAATCGCGAGTTCAAAGCCAGCCTCAGCAATGGCGAGGTGCTAAGCAACTCAGTGAGACCCTGTTTCTACATAAAACACAAAATAGGGCTGGGGATGTGGCTCAGTGGTCAAGTGCCCCTGAGTTCAATCCCCAGTACCAAAAAAAAAAAAAAAAAAAAAAAAAAAATTAAAAAAAAAAGAGGCACTTCATCTCTGAAAGAGGGGCTCGATTTCACTGCTCTTGTGGTCTTTACCACCCTCCCTCCAACTTCCAGAAAGGGTTTAGTAAGGCTTAAGGTTAAAACTCAACGGGTCTCATCAACATACTCCATATATCAAAGTCTCTGAAATAAGGATGTATTTGTGTCTTAGAATCAATGGTGTGTCCTAATATTTTACTGACAAAGTTGATGAGAACCTTTAGAATGGGGTTACAAGTTCAAAATCTGTATAAAGATACCTATATTAAAGTGAGATAAGATATTGTTGGAAAATCTAGGCAATAGCTGGACACAGTGTGCATGCCTGCAATCCCAGCTACTTGGGAGGCTGAAGCAGGAGGATCGCAAGTTTGAGGCCAGCCTGGGCAACTTACTGAGACTCTGTCTCAGAATAGAATTAAAAGGGTTGGAGGTGTAGTTCTGCAGGAGAGCACCCCTAGGTACAATCCTTCATACTGCCAAAGAAAAAAAGGTAAGAAATTTAGTCATGTCAAAAAGGCACAGATTTAACTCTCTGAGCTTCCTGGTAACCAAAGTGGAAATATGTCAGGATTATTTATTTGCATTGTATTTATTAGAAACCTATTTATGTCCTAAGTAGTCAAACTCAGAGTCAGGAATGGGAACTGTGGTAGAGTTTCAGTTCTGCAAGATGCAGAAAGTTCTGGATATGGATAGTGGTAACAGGTATACACTGGGCATATACTACTGGCCCCTCTGCATCTGTAGGTTCAACTAACTGTGGATGGAATCTAGTTGAAAAAAATTGTGTCTGTGCTGAACACGTACAGACATTTTTTCTTGTTATTCCCTGAACAATATGATGGAACAACTATTTCCCTAACATATATTGTATTAAGTATTATAAATATATATTGTATTAAGTATTTAGGGAGGAGGTGTGGAGGTACATGCAAACTCTATGCCATTTCACATAAGGGACTAGAGTAGCAAGGATTTGGTATCTGTAGGGGGTCCTGGACCCAAACTCCTATGAATACTGAAGAATGACTGTACTTAATGCCACTGAGCTGAATAAGTCAAATGCTTAAGATGGTAAAATTTATGTTGTACAGTGTATTTCACCACAGTTAAAAAAAATGTAGAAAAGAATGGTCATGTAGATTAGCAATGGGAACAATTTCTCAGCTTCAACTTGGGAAATGCTTAATGTCAGTACTGTGAACAGCATTAACTTTTAAATGCTCAAAAAAGAGCCTATTGTGTGTTGGCAGCTGAGGATATAGAGGAAAATAAGACAAAATGCTCTCTGAATCAATTGTTTTATTGTGGAAGGATAGGTAGAGAAAATTGTTCAAGAAGGAGGCAGAGAGGTGGGAGAGAGCAGAGACAGACAGAGAGAGAGAGAGAGAGAGAGAGAGAGAGAGATAGAGAGAGAGAGAGAGAGAGATAACTTAGATCCTGAGAACTGCCCGAGGAAGGGTTACTACTTTATACTAGAACAGGCCTTGGCAAATGCTTCTGTCAAGGGCATTTAAGAAGTGAGTAAATATTTTAGGCTTTGTGAGCCCACAGCCTCTGACACGACATTTCAATAGCAGCCCCAGTGACAGTTGCATGGGCAAGGCTGCGTCCCATTGAAACTTTATTTGTGGATGCTGGAATCTGAAATGCATATGATTTTCCCAGGTCACCAAGTGTCAGTCTTCTTTTCTTGGCTTTGTGGTTGCGTAAAAGTAAGTCGTGCCCTGGGGGTGACCCATGTGCTGTAGTTTGCCAATCCCTGGACTACGGGATCAAGGAAGGATTCTCCAAGGGTGAACAAGATGAGATGGAATCAGTCAGGTGAGGCTCTGTAGAGAGGGCATTCCAAGCCAAAGGACCAGCAAATGCAAAGGCTTTGAGGTGGGAATGATCACGGGGTGTTGGGGAACCATAAAGGAAGCCAGTGGGGTTGGAGCCAAGGCAATGCCAGCCTGTCCTTCTCCTGGAATTAAGCTCTGAGATTTGTGTGTAAGGATCATTAACAACATAATAACAATGTCTTGGATGTGTAGCAGAATCCCCTCTTCCTGGTGTATAACTCTGGCCTCTAGGAACCTGAATCTCACATTGTGTAACCCTGAGAAAGTCACTCAATCTCTATACTTCCCTAAGACTTTATTGCCAGAGTTTAATAAGGGGCAGATTTTCCTTCTAGAATTCCTATATGGTAAAAGTCACCATTAAACTACAGTGAATTAAAGTTCATTCTATATTTGGAAAAAATTCTTTTTCCATGAAGGTCCTTGAGCTAACTGGAAGTACACTGGCTATTAAAGATGTCCCCAAATGAAATCGACCAAATGATGTTATGTGCAAGTACAAACGTATCACAGCGAATTCCACTATGATGTACAATTACAATGCACCAATAAAAAATTAATAAAAATTATAATATCCCAAGCTTGGGGATCATTTGTCTGCAGAAGTACAGTCTGTGCTTAATAATTTTTGATAATTGAACAACTCAGCTTGGTTGTTGGTAAAATTTATGGCTCCTCCCTCAGTTATCTATCCTCTGAGGCCACGCTTTTATTCAATAGACAAGTCAGATGTCCAGAGCCCCCTGTGATCTACACATCTCGGATTTCTGGGTCAGGGGGCACCCATATGTTCTCCTGAATGAGCCCGTGCAAGAGCTGACTTCTCCATCTCATTTGGGCATCAGTCACTGCCCGTACCTCCTGAAATAGCTCTTGGTGACCGATTTATATGCTCTCCTTTTTTTCTTTCCCCCAAATGCCACCAATACAACTTTGTTGTGTGTGAAAGTCTTCCACTGAAGGGAACAATAGCAGCCAGCTCCAGCTCAGTGAAACTGGAAGAGCTGGATCCTGGATGTGATGGCTGCTCAAGTCCCACTGGCATGCCACAGATGGGGCATTTCAAAAGGTAGAACAGAATGACAGAGGGTCCGGTGGGAATTCCAAGGAGGGAGCGATTACTTCCAGCTAAGGAGATAAGAGAACATTTTGAAGGAAGTGACATGGAGATACTAATAAGGATGACAACCCATTAACAATGATCATCACATGGATTATAAAGAAGATGGAAATAAAAGAGAGTCAAACATATCTCAAGTTGCTAGATTATTTAGTAACTAATTGAACTAAAAAGAAATAACTGTATTTTTTGATCTTAAGGACACAGTCTGCATGTCTAATGAGTTCCAGGTGACGCTGAGTTTGCTGGTCGAGGGACCACCCTGTGGTGTAGGGAAGTCTCAGGTGATGGGCATCTGTGACCCAGGTCTGTGTGTAGCATAGTCTCACAGGTAGGCTCTTAGTAAATGGTTGTTGACTGGATGAATGAACACAAGAAGGAGGTCCTGATGTCAAAGATTCTGTTGACTGTTACTCACCAGTGTGAAGACTTTCATTGATGTATTTACTTACTCATTTATTTATTTTTTGTAGATGACTCTGTTTCATGGGTCAGTGCAGAAAGCTTATGGATTTTGGGCAGATACATGGTTCACCTATCATTTGAAGAAATTATGAAGATTAGTCCTGTAGAGGTGAGCTGGAAGAGTCTATTTATATGTCCCTGTTACTAATACACCTGGGGTAAGGTGTGCGCTAACCGTCCAGTGTTCAGCCAGTCAGTCAAAGTGCTCTGGAAATTGTACACTTGCCTCTATCCAATTTATCACTATCTTCTAAAGAAAATTCTTGGAACAAGGCCTCACGGGGTGGCAGTAAAGATTGTGTGTTGATGCAGAAAGGTAATGAGAGAAAAACAACAGCCCAGAATTAAGACAGTGTTGATGTGAACCATCCTGAAGTAAGGGGAATGTTGGCTATGCACCGGGAATCATTCGAGGGCATTTCTGAGCTCGAAAAGTCCAAGAACAATAGCTATCAAGTCTCCAATCCTTGGCAGCATGAACTCAAAACCAAGCCACATGGATTAATAGCTATTTCTATGTATAGTGACTTTTATTAATATCCTTTCAGCATAAGAAGTGACTGGATTTTAACTCTAGAGTTTATAGTGGAGAAATGTTCATGTCTGAGGTTACTCAACTCAGTCATCAACCTGTCTCCTGATGACTCAATGACATTAAAACCCCTTGGGGAATCCTGATGCTGGGATGCAGCCTCCCAAGAATGTTGTCCATGCAGAGGCATTCATAAAGACTTTGAGGTTTGTCCACCAAAAAATTTGAGGGGTGCTTTACCACTGAACCATACCCCCAACTTGTTTTATTTTAAGACATTTTTAATATTTTAAGTTGCTTATGGCTTCACTAAGTTGCTGAGGCTTGAACTTGCGATCCTCCTGCCAGCCTCCTGAGTCATTGAGATGTGTGACTCAGTGCAGGTGGGTACCATGGCCTGGTCTATTATTATTATTATTATTATTATTTTAATCATAGGTGATGTGACTCTCTGCTAGCCAGTGAGAGAAGAGTTTGCATCAAATGTGGCTCATTCAAAGACCAGTTGACCCAACAATATCTGGTTATTATGAAACCAGAAGCAGAATTAAATTCCTCTCTTGTACCTAGGAGGCTGGGAGTATTTCAAACACCTTCCAGTTTTTATAACCCTCTGTCTTAGGATATTTACCCCTCCAGCCCCCATTTACTCTCCCAGTGTTGAGCAATTTTTCAGGAAGTAGATTGAGGTTAAATTCTTAGAAATCTGAGCTCTTAGGGGGAATTTCCAAGGTCAGGCATCCATTGTAGCTTTTCTTTTTTTTAAAAATTTTTTTTTTAGTTGTAGATGGACACAATGTCTTTATTTTATTTATTTTTATGTGGTGCTGAGGATTGAACTCAGTGACTCCCGCATGCGAGGCAAGCGCTCTACCACTGAGCCACAATCCCAGCCCTCCATTGTAGCTTTCCATCATCAAAAAGTGTAGAGAAGAAAGGAGAAGGCATGGAGCATCAATACTGAAGGAATTTTATACGGGCCAACAGCAGAGTCCACAAGGGAGAGACAACTTTATGAGCCCCTTTAAACACAGAACAACAGCGTATCAAAATAGAGAATGAGAAATCCCATTAGAAATACCAGGAAAAAAGTCAGGTGTGGTGGCGCATGCCTGTAATCCCAGCACTTTGGGAGGCTGAGACAGGAGGATTGTGAGTTCAAAGCCAGCCTCAGCAACAGCGAGGTGCTAAGCAACTCAGTGAGACCCTGTCTCTACATAAAACACAAAATAGGGCTGGGGATGTGGCTCAGTGGTCGAGTGCCCCTGAGTTCAATCCCTGGTACCAAACAAAAACAAAAACAAAAACAACAAAAATAACAACAACAAAAACTAAAACCAGAAAAAAGATCTGAAACCTATGGTCGTTGAAGGTACAAGAGAACCTTTGGAAATGCAGGCCAAAAGGGAACCAGAATACAGAAAATCCAAGTACTGCATTTAACAAAGTTGAATATATATGATGCACCAGAATTTGCATCTTGCAAAGAGAACACACATTCTTTTTTCCTATCAACAGAGGTCCATTTATAAACTCCGCTCACCTGTTAAAAAAAATTCTGATTTCTCTAAGCAGGAACATTTGTGGACCATATTCTCTGACCTCAAAACCAATTTAGGAATCAACGTATCCAAATGAGCTTACAAAGTTCAGCCACTGAAATGTTCAAGGAATCATTCTTAAATAACTGCTGGGTTGAGGAGGAAATCCAAGCAGCAGTCACAGACCATGAAAAAATCCAGGTGGGGGCTGGGGATGCAGCTCGTGGGCAGAGCACTTCCTAGCACGTGTAAAGCCGGGGGTTTGATTACCAGCATTAGTGTGGGGGGAGAAAATTGATGAGAAATGCCAGTTGCCAGCGGGGGATGTACCCAAGTGTCTGGGATGGAGCACCGCACAGACCACAGGGTGGGGCCTCCCTGGGCTCTTCCGCTCTCCTCACTGACCTTCCCATCTTTGTCCACCAGGTGGGGCTGTTCATCAGCTATGACAATGCCACCAAGCAGCTGGACACTGTCTACGACATCACCCCTGAGCTGGCCCAGGTGTTCCTGCAGAGGATCAGCTCCTCCGGCTTTGACGTGAGGAACGCCTCGACCGTCCACAGGCAAGGGGCGTGGGCGCTGGGCCCTCATCTCTCCCCCAAGACGCGACCTCTTTTTCTCATAGTGAAGCAGATCTTTTTGGCAGCGCAGTTTCAAATCCTTTCCCTGGCCGTGGTTGCTTTCCAGTACCCATGTTCGGATGTCAGTCTTTCTAGGAGGGTGGAGCCAGGTTGATGGTGTCAACCAGGTGCTCCGCCATGCTGAGTGGAGCAGTCTTCATATGAACTCCAAAGGCACTCATTAAAGAGTACTCAGAATCCAGCTGGACTGCTTGTGGTTTGCTACACCTCTTTCCCTTTAACTTTCACAGGCATCCTCATTCCTTCATTCATCATATTTATTTTGATGTGCTAGGATGAACAAAGCAAGTCCCTCATTTATTAAAAGTTCAATGAGCCAGGGCCGCCCTATACAGTAGTACAGTGTGTGTACTGCACAACTGTATGCAGCAACCTCACAGAGAAGCGAAATAGCTGACTAGAGATCAAATATCTGATTAGAATACGACTTCTAACTCCAGTTGGCCTGAATGTATTCTCTTAACCACTGGATGTTTTGTTCCCAGTTAGACCAGGGTTGAATCCTTTCTTTAGGATGGATGAACCCTGTATGTCCATGTGGAAAGCGGGCAGTTCTCCATGGCTAATTCAGGAAGCAAGATGACTTAAGTTGGATGGATCTTGATTGAAGTTCCAGCTCCACTACTTGCCTTGGGCAAGTCACTTGATCTGAATCTCAGTTTGCCCATGTGTGAGATGGGGCTGATGAGAACTCCTACCTGTAGGTAAAGGCTCAGCCCAACATTTGCTGAGCCGTAGCTGCCGGGTCCTGACCCTCTTGGTTTGGACTGGGGTGGGTGTGGTTGCAGCCCCCAGTTCCAAGACCTTCGCTGGCATCCCTTGTCTTCTCATGCAGGTTGGGGCTGCTGGTTTGCTTCTATGATGACCTGGAGCCGCTGGATGCCGCCCTGGCCCAAGTCCTCCTTCACCAGATGATCAAGTGCAGCCACCTACAGGGCTTCCAGGCTGCGATTCAGAAGGTGCAGATGGGATGCAAGGCCCTGGGGCCTCTCCCTCAGTATTACCAGCCAGAGAAATGGGGTGAACAGCCTTGCCTAGCTTTTGAGAGAGAACTGGTAGTGTTGTTTACCAGGATCTAAGTCCAGCCTCTCAAATGGTGTCTCACATCCTGGGATGAACATCACATGGGAGAGAGTGACATCAAAGAGCATAGGGAAGAACCTTGGAAAGATGAAAATTCAACCAGAGCAGCCATGTTCGGCTGAAATGAGCTTAGAGATCAGCTTCAATGCGGGTCCTGGTTCAGGAAGTCTGGGGTGGGGCCTGTGTGGCTGCACTTCAACAACCTCCAGGTGACACTGAGCTGCTGGAGTGGCTCTTGATGAGTATCAGCCTGCCAGGTCCACGCTGGAGACTCTGAGATTACTGGCCTGGGAATGGGGTAGTTCTAAAGCTCTGCAGGTGAATCCAACCCAGTGAGGATCAAGAACCCTGGGTTGGTGGAGTTTCATTTATTGAGTTCCTAGACCAGGTTCGGGACAAATTAGCAAATGACGGGGGGGCTTAATTCCTCTCCACCCATCTCTCTCTCTCTCTCTCTTCTTTCATCCATTCAAATCTCAATCTCTTCATTTCTTTTGGTCCTTTCCAATTTTTGTTATTGAAAAGGTGGCGTGAAAGCAATGTTAAAGAAATCTTTGATAAAGCTATTTTATATAGTTTTTTACACACGATCCTTTCAAAATTGCCAGTCACATTTTTTTTTTTTAGTGGTACTAGGGACTGAACCCAGGGGCGCTCTACCACTGAGCTACATCCCCAACCCTTTATATATATATATTTTTGTGACAAGGTCTGGCTAGTTAGCCCAGGCTGGCCTCGAAATAGTGATCCTCTTGCCTCAGCCTCCTGAGTTGCTGGAATTACAGGCAAGGGTGTCCATCTCCCGCCCCATCACATTTGACATATCACATTATGATCATCCGTCTTGGTCAATGCATATTTTTTTTCAAGGAAAAGAAATCCTCAAGCAAGCTCCAACAAAAATAAGAGTAAATGTATTTTATGTCCACAGGGATAGTCATGGCAGCCCTGACTAAGAAGAAAGTCAAATACATTTAGATATGGAGGAACACTTTGAGATCACCTAACTCTGTAGTTCTCAAACTTGAGGATGCATCTGAATTACTGGGCAGGCTTGTTAACAGTACAGGTTGCTGGGCCCCATGCCCAGAGCCTGATTTGGCAGGTCTGGGATGGGGTCAGAGAATTTGCATTTCTAATAAGTTCCCCAGTGCTGCTGCTGCTGGCCATGGACTACACTTTGAGAACCACTACTGTAGTTCACCCTTCCTTTTATAGATGGGGCAACAGCTCTAGGGAAGGGGGGACCTGCTAGACTGAGAGAAGCCAGACGATGCCTGAGGTTTCTTCCACTTCACTCTGCTGCCTCCCAGTGGCCATTTCAATACTGCACAGAACAGTCGTGTGCACCTTTGTTCGAGTAAATTTGGGTATTAAAATCTGCACTGTTCTTGTTTTCTGGCACTGAGGTTATGCTGCAGCAAGCAAGTTTCCTTACCAGAAGCAATTGACACACACACATGACTATAACTAGGCAGGCATATTGCAATAATATAATTATATTATTATATTAAAATGATCATAGACATGTGCAAAGATGTACCAGATATAATTTTAAGTGAAAAACATAGAACATAAAATTATACTTCTGTTCATATTATAGCTCTGTAAAAACTCCCTGCTGTCTTTATAAAAGCGCAGGAAGACTTGGAAGGATATACACCCAATTACTAGTCATAGTTTCCCACATTCCTTCCTTTCTTTCTTTACCTGGTGCTGAAGATTGAACCCACGGCCTTGTGTACTATGTACAGGTGCTCTACCACTGAGCTACTGGGTCACCGCAGAGTTATTTTTAAGAAGTAGGATTTTCAGATCACTTTAACTTTCTTGTACTGTTGAGAATTATTTTGACACAGATTATATATCATCATGAAAAAGGCCTCAGATAGTTTACAGAAGAAAAACAGCCATATATTTGGACTTAGAGTTCAAGATCAGAAAAGGAAAATAAAATCTACAAGAATGTGGTGGAATTGGAACAAAATTCCTTCCTGTTATGCTTTAAAGTTGATTTAATAACATATTAATATTCAAATGAAGCCCAAAGTGAATTTCTTATCACATTAAAGCCAGTGCCAATGGAGATGTTCTCAGTGTGTGTGGGGGTCACTGGACGAGGTGGGAGTCCCTTTTCCTCCTGGTCTCTGGGTGCAGGGGCTTGGATGGAGGCAGCATGTTGTGGACTCTGCACACCCAGGACATAGTCAGAGGGAGCAACTGCCCTGCTTGCTGTCCATGGTCATTCCAGATTGTTCTCCTTCTAGCTCAAAGCTGACCTCTTGGACATCGCCACAGAGAACCAGACTCTCAACGAGACCCTGGGCTCCTTGTCGGATGCGGTTGTGGGTTTGACCTGCAGTCAGCTGGAATCCCTCTCCCCAGAGGCAGTGCACAGTGCCATTGGCACCCTCAACCAGATCTCAGGCTGGGCCAAGAGCCAGGTCATCATCTTGTCTGCCAAATACTTGGCCCATGAAAAGGTGAGCTGGAACTTTGAACTTTTCCTGAGTGCCCTGAGACCCAAGAACTAGTGTGTTTATCAGCTCGGGCTGCCATAACAAAATACCAGAATCCAGGGGACTTAAAAAACACAAATTCAGTTCTGGAGGCTGAAAATTCCAAGATCAAGGTGCAGGTAAGGTAGTTTTTGTTCCTAGGCCTCTTCTCTTGGCTTTTGGGTGGCTGCCATCTTGCCATGTGTTCACAAGACTTCCAGGAGAGCAAGCTCTTTGGTGTACCTTGTTTGTTTTCGTGGCACTGGGGATTGAACTCAGGGCCTCACACATGCCAGGCAGGTGCTCTACCACTGAGCTACACCCCTAGTGCTCTAGCATCCTTTCTTATAAGGGCATTAATCCCATTGGTTCAGGGGCCCACCTAACTCCGTCCCAAGGCCCAACCACTTAATACCATCACATTGGGGGTAATGGCTTCAACATATGAATTTTAGGGGGACACATTCTGCCCACAACAGCCAGTTATGTATACACAGCAGGAACAATTAATCAGTGAGAGTGCTGAGGAGGTCTCCCTGGGGTGAAATCTTCACTCCACCCCTCACTAGCAATGTGACATTGGGAAATTGCTTAACTTCACCTTGCCTCAGTTTCCTAACTTGTAAAATGAGGATGGCAATAGTGCCTACTCCACCACATTGCTGAAAATGTTATGTGAAATGACACACAGACAAATGTTTGAACATCAGGTGACATAATGGAGCATGAGCTCTGTGAGTTAGTGATCACTGAGTTGTTGATCCTCATTCTGGGATCAGGGGTGAGGTTATTTTATTCTAGCCTTGGGCTGCAGAGAAGAAACTGTCAGGGCAGAAGATCCTGTTGGGAGGGAACAGGATCCTTAGCCCATGCTCTAGCTAGGGATGAGAAATGGATCTGTTTTTGTTTTTGTTTTTTTCTGTATTTTTTTGGTGCATTATACATAATGGTGGGATTCACTGTTACATATTTGTACATGCACACAACATAACAATGTAATATGGCCAATATTATTCCCTAGGATTTCCCCTTTACCATCCTCTCTCCCTGATCCCTTTCCCCTACTCTACTGATCTCCCTTCCATTTTCATGAGATTCACCCTCCATCTTTCTTTTCCTTTTTCCTCTCTAGTTTCCAACATATGAGAGAAAACATATGACCCTTGACTTTGAGTTTGTCTTATTTCACTTAACATAAAGTTTTCAAGTTCCATCCATTTTCCTGCAAATGACATCATTTCATTCTTCTTTATGCCTGAATAAAACTCCACGGTGTATATCTATCACATTTTCTCTATCCATTCATCCATTGATGGACACCTAGGCTGGCTTCATAGTTGGGCTATTGTGAATTGTGCTGCTATGCCCATGGCTGTGCATATATTTCTACAGTATGCTAACTGCACTTCAGAAATGGAACTTTTATTGGGGGGGCAGGGGTAACTAGTCTCCCTGTGCTGTATCCAGCTGAAAGGGTTTCAGACTCCAGAGACTTTCAGAGAACTTGATAGATCTTGCCTTCTTTGGAGACAGTAAGAAACTCTCCTTTCCCCAGAGAATAACGGAAGGAAATCACTCAATGGTCTTTTGACAAGGACCAAGGCATGTCTCTGATTATTTGGAAAACCATCTAGTAGGCTTGCTTGAAGGAAGGGGAGGAGGCAAGCATAATTTCTGATAGGATGGGCAGCTCCAATCATCTTTGCCATCAAATGTCAGACTCGTATCCTGAAACTTTTTTTTTATTCCAACTCAAAGCTTCTCCACAGAGATTGATGAATATGGAGGCTTTGGCAAGGTGGATGTCACTCGACATAAATGAGACAAGTGAACTGTCTGCAGCTCCTGTGAGAGGGGTGGGGACTGAGAACTCATGTCTCAAGGGGTGGCTGATCCTCTGCTCTTTCATAATTGTGGCCAGGTAGAATGTGAGCCCTGTATTGTCTGATGTTCAATTTTTTTTTATTAAAAATAACCCATAAATTCAAATCTGAATTTGTATGGGAGTTTTTCCTATAAATTTAATTAAAAAATTAGAAACAATTTTTAAATGTCACTTAGTTCAAATTAAGCACACACACACACACACACAGCCCATTTATTTGTGCCATGGGCTTAAATAGCAGAGTAATTCCCTTAGAGTAGCCCTGATCACGTGCCTTGTATTTTTTAAAAAATCAATTAACTCAACTTTTTGTGGTACTGGGGATTGAACCCAGGGACATTCTACCACTGAGCTTTTAAAAGTTTTATTTTGAGACTAAGTTTCGTTAAGTTGCTGAGGCTGGCCTTGAACCTGCGATCCTCCTGCTGCAGCCGCCAGAGTTGCTAGGATTGCAGGTGTGGCCCAGTCCAGCTGCCTTGTGTTGTCTGTGATCCCAGCATCTGTCTTGCTCACCATGTGTCTGACGGGGTTGCCCGTTGTGATACCTGGCATGCAGAAGGGCTAGGTGAGCATCTGGGAGGGGAGAGGCCAGGTATCACAATGGCGTGGGTATTACCAGGAATCACCCTGGTGGTGGCTTCCCTACCAGGTGCTGTCCTTCTACAATGTCAGTCAGATGGGCGTGCTGCTGGCAGGGATCGGCACCCAGGCCTTCTACAGCATGGACCGCAAGGACCTCCTGCAGGTCCTGAGAAGTACCATTCCCCAGCATCTATCTGATTTGTCACCTGCTCAGCAGCAGGGTGTCCTCAGCAAGGTGAGATGAAGACAGACGTCTGCTCTCCCATCAGGGGGCTCACAGAGGATGTGGTTTTGGGGTTTTGTGAGTGGGTTGTGACTTTGGGCCATTCCTTCAGGGCTGGGGTTATCTCATCTGTTGGTGTACGGGGTAGTTCTGGACCCACAAGATGCCTTCTCCTGGTGGCTCCTCTCCCTTCTTCCTAGCCAGGGACCTGCTGGCCATACTATAGTTCTTTCCAGACCCTTTCTTTCCCTAGCCTGTCTAATCCAGAAAACTTTTCTTAAACCAGGTTTCTTGATCTAATAACATGTTTAAAAATTGGGTTTCTAAGCCTAAAAATGATGCCTGAAGTTCAGAGTGCTTCTGAAATCCCTTTCCATGGTTCAAAGTCATGTGGTTATGTCTTTCTCGATAGGCAGGAGGTCTTCAGGGGGTTTTCTGGGTATCTTGCTCTACAGATCTACATGTCTAGTTGCAAAATCTGTTAAGAAACCCCTACCCCTTGCAGATAGCAGTAGCATGCCTGGTTAAAAGAAAGAGTGGATTCTGGAATAGCACCAACTTGGACTTGACTCTCATCCACTTTCCACCAATCACTTCTAAGCCTCAGTCTTCCTACCTGTAAATGGGAATAATGAAAGTCCATACTTTGTAGTGTTGCTAGCAGATCTGATGGATTTTATTGCCCATGAAGCCACATCCAGCTCGTACCCAAATCTCAGTGCACTTTTATAAGGTCATTCCTCTTTCTTCTCACTTTGGGCAGATGATCAAAGTAGGCGATACCTCCTCTGGCATTGTGGAGCTACAGGGGACTTTCTTTAAGGAAGTGTCTCTGTTTGATTTACGGAGGGAATCCCAATTCAACTCTTCAATCCTGAAGGAGAAGGAGCTTCGAAGGAGCCAGGTACCACATTTCATCCCATAATTGTTGCCACTGTAGAATTGTCACACCCTATTTTTTCAGCCCCCAAATTGATTTATAACCTTTCATCACATAATCATTACAAGGTATAATTCCGTTCCTCATGCTGCTTAAAAGGTAAACAGAGAAGCAATATATCCACCAGTAGCATATGGATGCACATTTGTCTTCCGATGCACTGTGAGCCACGAGCCTAGAATTCTCAGTGCATTGCATGTCAGTACATTTCCAAAAGCTGGCTTGCATGATTCGTTTAAAGCCCTGTAGTACTAAACACACAAAAGTTGCATACAGTCAATATTTTGCACAAGTAGTGTTAAGTCTGGGTGAGTCAGGTAATGAGTTACTGGTGTAGAATTTTTGGACACAGGGTTAAAATTTGTAAGTCCAAACTTTGCAACACTGTAGTAAATTTTCTCAAGTGGAATATTTCAACTATCACGTGCAGATCAGTAGCAACTAATGTGCTATCTTTTAAAATTTTTCAGGTTGGAAAATATATTCACTGATCTGTCACAAAGAAATGATGTGTGTTGATTTAGTCGATTCCATTTTAATGTCCATTCACGAGTATTCTGTTCATCCAAATCTTGCACCAAAGACAGTTTAGTAATAAATGATTTCTAAATAATACCAGCACCATTTTCTTAAAGAGCTTCCCATAAAGGTTACTCCTCACGTTTTTGAAAAAAATTGGCATAAAATCTTATGCAGAATATGCTACGACCACGTTGCCTGCA
>CM053415.1:20754527-20774996 GCA_028644305.1 Xerus rutilus | reverse complement strand
GTCGATTCCATTTTAATGTCCATTCACGAGTATTCTGTTCATCCAAATCTTGCACCAAAGACAGTTTAGTAATAAATGATTTCTAAATAATACCAGCACCATTTTCTTAAAGAGCTTCCCATAAAGGTTACTCCTCACGTTTTTGAAAAAAATTGGCATAAAATCTTATGCAGAATATGCTACGACCACGTTGCCTGCAGCTTGATCCTGTATTTCTGTCTGTCTTGTGGGAGTGTTCTGTAATTTGGCAAAAGCAATTTATTTCTGTGGGATTCAACCCTGGAGACAGAATAGTATAGTGTTAAGAAGTTAGACAAGATCTGAGCATGAATTCTGGAACCCATTTATTTATTAGCTTTGGGGGAACTGCTTCTCCCTACACGGCCTTAGTCTTCTCATGTGCAAAATGAGTGTAATTTCTCATAAGGATCAGTGATACGCGTCTCATGGCCTGCAAGCATGTGCTGTAAGTATCAGCAGACTTGTATGTGTTATTATATACTGTGAGCCCTGAGACCAGGAGGGGAGGATGGCACTATTGAGGCTGAGGCACAGCTGTAGAACTTTCCCTGACTTCTCGCTCATTCACTCCTGAAATGTTTTTTTTTTTTTTTTTTTTTTTTTTGGTACTGGGTATTGAACTCAGGGGCACTCGACCCCTGAGCCACATCCCCAGCCCTATTTTGTGTTTTATGTAGAGACAGGGTCTCACTGAGTTGCTTAGTGCCTCGCCATTGCTGAGGCTGGCTTTGAACTCGCGATTCTCCTGTCTCAGCCTCCCTAAGTGCTGGGATTACAAGCGTGAGCCACCGCGCCCGGCTTCCTGAAATGTTTATTGAACACCTACTAACTACCTGCCTGGTGCCACTCACAGCCCTGGGAGTACAGAAGTGAACAAAACAGACAAAAATCCCCATCTGTTCTGGGGGGTCTTGCTCACACGTTTGGATGATATTATGGTGACCAGTTGCTATGTATCAAACTATTGCCAAATGTAGTGGCCAGGACCACTCATTTTATTTTGGAAAATACATCCTGCCACAGATACTTCAAGATAATTTTTTCCCCAGCAATAGGTTGATGGAGTCATCATTTCCTGAGATGGGGAGGGCAGTAGGAAGTCCTGGAAGCTGACCTTGTGCCCTGGGAAATCTCTGGAACCACACACACACACAAAGAGCCCAGAGAACTTTCCTCTACACCTGCTCCTCTCGCCTGGGCCTTTAGGATACATTAAGATCCTCAGCTGCCACATCACAGAAGCCTCATCTTCCGCTAGCTCATAATTTACTCTGTTTGGTGAATTATGCTCAAAGTTTCGGAGTCTATAAAATAGACAAATGTCATACTTGATCCTGTCTGTGAGTTAGGTATTCTGTAAAATTACATTCCTTAATACAAATGTCTCCCCTGCCTGCTCGGTGCTGCTTTCCTGGAGTGCTCATCTGGGAGGGTTTCAGGTGACTGTGTGCTGTCTGCAGTTCTTTATTGATGGCTCTTTCTGGCCTGTGCTGGTTTATTCATCTGCTTTTGCTCTGGGGTGCCCTGTGCTCAGGACTAGCAGGCAGGCGTGCAAAAGGGAGCTACAGCCTTCCTTGGTTGGTGGCCTCCCTGTGCACAGGAAGTCATTCCCTAGCCCTGCTCCTATGACTTGCTCTTGATTTACCCTTTAAAGCATAAAGCATCACCTGGAACGTGACAGCACAGGCTCTGGAATTACTCTGACACTCTTTCAAATTCCTGCTTAGCAGTTCTGTGGTGCTGGGTTAGCACCCTCTTCAGCCTCCGTTTCCCCATCTGTGCAATGGATCAGAGCGCCTTCCCTACAGGGCCTCATGTGCTGGGCTTCATCAGCGCTGTCAATCTCTCTCTTTCCTCAGGCCCTGTTCCTGTATGAGCTTCTGTCAAGGACAATCGGAAGGCCTGAGGAGCTCCTGAGGTAGGGATAGAGCTCAGCCCAGGGCTGGAAGCCCCTGGGAGCCTCCCGCTGAGGAGCCTACTTTCCCAGGAGGGAGGGTTGGACAGTGACGTCTGCAGCTTTTATACATGGAATCTGCCTTCTCTCTCTCTCTTTCTTTTTTATTGGTTCTTTTTAGTTATACATGACAGTGGAATGGATTTTGGCATATTATACATACGTGGAGTAAAACTCATTCTAATTAGGACCCTATTCTTGTGGTTGTACATCATGTGAAGTGACTCTGGTCGTATTCAAATACGAGGCTAGGAAAGTTATGTCCGATTAATTCTACTGTCCTTCCTGTTTCCCTCCCCCTCCCTTCCCTTCGTTTCCTTTTGTCTAATCCCATGCATTTCTATTCTTCCCTTCCCCACCCTCCCTTGTTGTGGACACATATCAGAGAGAATATTCAGCCTTTGGTCTTTTGGGATTGGCTTATTTCACTTAGCATGACATTTTCCAGTTCCATCCATTTACTTGCAAGTGCCATAATTTCATTCCTCTGTATAGCTGAGTAATATTCCATTGTGCATATGTACCACATTTTCTTTATCCATCCGTTGAAAGGCATCCTAGGCTGGTTCCATAGCTTAGCTGTGTCACTGTAGTATGCTGATTTTAAGTCCTTGGGTATAAACCGAGGAGTGGGATAGCTGGGTCAAATGGTGCTTCCATTCCAAGTTTTCTGAGGAATCTCCATACTGCTTTCCATAGTGGTTGCACCAATTTGCAGTCCCACCAGCAATGTATGAGCGTGCCTTTCTGCCCACATCCTCACCAACATTGACTGGAACCTGCCTTCTCTTGCTCCTTCTTCTCGGTACCCCTGTTTTGTTTTCCAGTGCTGGACAGCTGATCAAAGGCGTGATGTGTTCACACATTGATGGCCTGAGCGCTGACTCCTTCCTGGCCCATTTCCAGTATTTTGAGAACAACTTTTCCCTGCTTTCACTGGATCAGGTACCACTGAAGACTGGTCCTGCTTCTAATTCTCTCGCCATCCCCTAATCACTGGGCACAGGTTGATGGTGGCATCTAAAGATATCAATGCCAAAATTATTCAGGTGCAAACAATTACTTGGTGCCAAATATTAAGCCAGGTTTTCTCCAGTTTCCTTTGAAAAAATTCCAAATATAACTCCAATATAACATCTGTACAGCCAAAGTTTGCAGTTGGTCAATCCATACTCAAATGTGAACCTTAAAATATGTTTGTAAAGCAGATGCATTTGCATGCTCATGGTCATGGCCTCCTGGGACCAGAGACAATCCCCTCATCTAACGTTCTTGTCTTTTCCAGGGAGAACCATGAAAGGGAAACAATACTCAGAGTATTTTCTTTTTCATTTTCCAAAAGGTTATGGAGACTCTGTAGCCCCTTGGGGAGACTAATGGCAGTAACTGACTTTTCACGGTAGCTAAGTTAGTAGCAAATGGCCTTGGGGACAGAGTGTAGGCTTTGAATGTAAACTTTTGTCTGCAGCGAGTCCCAGGAGAGACAGCAAGTGAATACATAAGGCATCTTCTCAACTTTGGCCTTGGGTTTTAGATCCGAATTAAAAATTTCCAAACAGTGAATTCTCTCTCCACAGAATTGGGAAGCATGGAGCTTGGCGTATAATCCTCTGAGATCATTAGAGGAATATGCAAAGTTTTAATGAAACCCTGGCATGCTCTTAGATTCTTTATTCCATCAGTGGTTCTCAAACCAGAGCTTGTATCAGCATTGGCTTGAAGGCTTGTAGAAACCCAGATGGGGCGCTGGGGTGTGGCTCACTAGCGAAGCACGTGCCTAGCATTCAGGGCCCTGGGTTCCATCTCCAGCTCCACACACACACAGAAAAGATTGAGGGTCAGCTGGACACAGTGGCGCATGCCTGTAATCCCAGCACTTTGGGAGGCTGAGACAGGAGAATCGCGAGTTCAAAGCCAGCCTCAGCAATGGCGAGGCGCTAAGCAACTCAGTGAGACCCTGTCTCTACATAAAACACAAAATAGGGCTGGGTATGTGGCTCTGTGGTTGAGTGCCCCTGAGTTCAATCCCTGGTGCCAAAAAAAAAAAAGATTGAGGGTCACTCCCAGAGTTTCCCATATAACAGGTCTTGAGTGAAGCCTGAGAATTAGCCTTTCTAATTGGTTCCTTGGTGAGAACCAACAAACCATATTGAAAGTCCTGCTCAGACAGGAAAGCTGTGAGGAAACGGACGGAGATTTCTGGAAGACCAACACGTCAGAGGCATTGCCCTAACGAGATGCTACTTGGATCCCAGCTCCCAGAACCTTTAAATGCTGGTTAGAAAATTTGCCCTGATTGTTTACATTTTTGTTGAAAATTATTTTATGAAATGAAAACGATACAGAGGAAGTAAAATCCCCCCAATTTGCCCTAGAGGAGTTGTTCGGGACAGGGTGCTGTTCTTCCCTCAGGGCACTTCTGGCCATATCTGGAGGCACTTTTGGCCATCACAACCCGGGAGGTGGGGTTCTACCGGCATCTAGGGGGTGGAGGCCAGGGATGCCGCTGAACACCCTACAGGGCACAGCCCCCATGACCAAGAGGTATCTGGTCCAAAATGCCAGTAGTCCCAAAGTGAGCAACCATAGGTAGCTACAGGAAAAAAACTTGCACATTGATTTTGAGAGTTTTTATATTTAAGTATATTAAACATATTTACTTGTGAAAAACAAATGAGCTTATATTATCCATGGTATTCTATAGGCATGTGTATGTGTTTGTGTACACACATGCATAGTTATCATATAATCTGTATGTATGTTATATATTAGAATACATATAATAGAATTGTTTTTTTTTTTTTTTTTTTTTGGTACCGGGGATTGAACTCAGGGATACTGGACCACTGAGCCACATCTCCAGCCCTATTTTGTGTTTTATGTAGAGACAGGGTATCACTGAGTCGCTTAGCGCAACTAGGCGCAGCCAGTTGAGGCTGGCTTTGAACTCGGGATTCTACTATCTCAGCCTCCCAAAGTGCTGGGATTATACGCATGTGTCACCACGCCCGGCTCATATAATAGAATTCTATTGTCTGGACATTCCATAATTTATTTAGCCAATTCCCTACTGAAGGACATTAAGTTATATCTCACTTTGCAGTTATACCAAGAACTGTGAGGAGTGTTCTCTCACTTAAGTGTTCGTGTTCATTGAAGTTTCCTCATCCATAACGTGGCCGCAATAGTGCTGTCTACATTGTAGGGTCCTCCTTTACTTACGTGGACATGGATACAGCTCTTAGAACAGTGCCCAGCGCACAGACAGTGCCATCTGTTTTTGCTCTTATTATTATTGGACTAAATTCCTGAACCACTAATCTTTCAGGTTAATTGTTTGGCGTGGAAATACTGGGAAGTTTCCAGGCAGTCTATGCCACCTTTCCTCTTGGCTGCACTCCCGTAAGTGAACACAGCCCCTACCCTTTCTGGTTCATCAGTAAGATGGGTGGGGGAATCATCTGGGCCCAAGTGATTCTCTCCCCCTGAGTTTTCTCAGGGAAATAGGCAGCAAGGAGAGTGCCTTAGCTAGTTAAGCCCTGGAGAAGCAGGAATTAAATTATGAGCCCCCCACATATTTTAGACAGATGCTCATGCTTTTTCTTTTATTTAAAAACCAAAGAAAAAGCATCTTAAGCCTGAATAAATGCCAGTGAAGCAGGTCTCATCTGGTCTGGCCTGACAGCTATGTCCAGGCCCCAGGGGAATTAGGCTTGTGAGCGGTGGGGGCTTCCTGCTTTTTAAACATGGTCTGGACACTGTTTCTCTTCTTTTCTCCTTTGTTATTTCCCTCTACTTTCTTTTTCTGTTGTTGTCCTCATTCATTAAAAAAAACCCAACAAACTGAGTATTTGCTGGGCATGGTGGTGCATGCCTGTAATCCCAGAGGTTCGGGAGGCTGAGGCAGGAGGATCGCAAAGTTCAAAGCCAGCCTCAGCAGTAGCGAGGTGCTAAGCAACTCAATGAGACCCTGTCTACATAAAACACAAAATAGGGCTGGGTATATGGCTCAGTGGTTGAGTGTCCCTGAGTTCAATCACTAGTACCCTACCTCCTAAAAAAACATCAACAACACCACTGAGTACTTACTGTGTGCAGGTTTTCCATGATAGCTAAATATTCCCTTTCTAAGAGTTTACAATCTTATGGGAGCAGTAGACAAATATGAAGTCAATTATAATATCAAATTGATATTTGGTTGAAATTGACAGGACCTAATTCAAATTGACTCAAGCAATAAAAGGGAATTTTTGGTTCAGGCAACTGAAAAGTACAGAGATGGACTTTAGGCATGGCTGAATCTAGGAGCTCAAACAATGTCACCTGTCTCTTGGTCCAGTTTTCCTCTGTTGGCTTAACTGTCAGGCAAGTTCTTTCTCTTCTGCAGCCCCTAGAAGGTTCAAAGATACATTTTCCTGGCATCATAGTTAGGGAAAAGAGAAAAGACTTTCTATTCTCATCATTCTCAATCAAAGCCTTGAGTTTGACTCTCATTAGCTTTACTAGGGCCAATTTGTTATCTTTAAATCCATCAGGCTTAGGTCCCTTGAACTGGGAGTGAATCACAAGGACTTAGAGTGAAAGGGATGGTTTCCTAAGAAAGCCAGGTGTTGTTAGCATGGGAAGGAGCAATGGGTGGCATAGAGGAAGGCATATCCGCTTCAGCCTGTGAGTCTGGGATAGAAAGTTTGAGACAGACACTCCAGGCAACGGCACAGGGTGGTCCAGTGTGGGTGAGGCTAGCAAAGCACTCCGGGGAACACATGGTGCATAGCTGCAGAGCAGGTACAGAGAGAAGGAAGGGGCATCAGAATATGGAAGGCTTTGTGTGACCCCTGATGTGTTTCAATTGTATTCTGGATGCAGCCATCAGATTTATGCTTCAAAAAGATCATCACCATCACCCAGGGTGGAACACGGGCCTGAGTGGCAGGAAGGCAGGGGAAGCTTATTTCAGTAATGCAGACATGCACATAGCGGGCTTCTCCTCCATCTCCATGTCCTGGCTCCAGCAGTCCTGCTATAGAAGGGGCCCCTCGGCCTCCCCCAGCATTGTTCTCTATATTACAGAGTAGCCATATTTTCTTCCTACATGTATCATTAGCTGAAATGATCTGTTTTCTTTCTGTTAAACCTGTTTGGTTCCTGTGTTTCTTCCCTCACCTAGAACTAAGCATCATGTAGTCTTGTTCATTGCTGTATCTGGTGACCAGTGATAGTAATGACAGGGTCTGGCTTGCCGTGCGCTCTGTACATACTGCTAAATGAAGGAAGGAAGGAAGGAAGGAAGAAAGGAAGAAGACTGTGGTCCTGGGAGTGGAAAGACAAGAACAGATTGGAATAAATATTAAGGATGTAGCAATGATAGGTTGGGGGTAAAGGGAAAAGGATCCTGGGACAGTACAGAGGAGGAAGGACATGTTTGGAGGAAGATGTTGAGTCTTTTTTTCATCATTTCCTGGTTACAGAGAAATTTTTAGTTTTTCTTTAATGAGACAAGTTATATATTAAGGAATAAATATTTTATTGAGTATGGTTGAGTTTTGGTGAGCCAAAAATCATTGTTACAACTAAGATTTTCCCTTGATCTGTGGTCAAGAGCTCAGGGGAGGAGACGATAGAATTGGAGTCCTTTCTCCGACTCTCTTGCCTGTATTCCTTACTTTCTTTTATATTCTATCTCTTCTTTGTCTCTTACTTTTACTTTTTTCCTTTCTTTTCATTTCCTCTCAGCCAGTGTTTCCTTCAGTAAATATTTATGGAGATTCCATTCTCTGATCAGTGTTGATGGGGCATAGAAGAGGAGCATGATGGGAAGTCTGTTTCCCTGCCCCTGGAAGAGGAGCATGATGGGAAGTCTGTTTCCCTACCCCTGGAAGAGGAGCATGATGGGAAGTCTGTTTCCCCGCCCCTAGAAGAGGAGCATGATGGGAAGTCTGCCCCCCCCAAAAGAAGAGCATGATGGGAAGTCTGTTTCCCCTGCCCCTAGAAGAGGAGCATTGTGGGAAGTCTGGCCCCCCAACCAGAAGAGAAACATGATGGGAAGGAATTGTGTGCCCCTCTCTTAGAAGAGAAGCATGATGAGAAATCTATTTCCCCACCCCTAGAAGAGGACCACGACAGGAATTCTGTCTCCCCACCCCTGGAAGAAGAGCATGATGGGAACTCGGCCCCGACCCCACCCTAGAAGAAGTGCATGATGGGTAGGAGCTACCTGCTCCAGGGAGCCACGGCATTATGGAAAGGACAAACGTTAAAGAACATCTCTGTAATGACCTCTAGGGCACGGGGACACCGACTTCAGGGGCAAATGCAGAACAGCCACTGTTTTCCTCTTCTTGTTCTCCCCGTCTCTCTCCAGGGCTGGCTTCCTGGCTTCTGTCCCAGCCTCCCAGTGTGTGCCCTTTCTGATCAGCCTGGGGAAGCATCGACTGGAATCTCTGGTTTTGGATTCCCACAAAAGGGATTTGATTCTCAGGAAAGTACAGCAGTGCCTGGTAAGGAACCTTTCTAGGTCACTTTCACTGGTGTCCCTCCCCTCTGGGTGTCTGTGGTCATCTTGGGAAGACCTCTGGCTGGGATCTTGAGCCTCCTGTGATGGCTGGAAGTCTGACTTGTGGGTCCCAAAGCTGACTCTGATCTTTCTGCTATTTACTTAGTTTTTTGTTTTAAATTAGTGTCTTGTGGATGTACTTGATGGTGAGGTTCACTGTGGTATATTCACATATGTACACAGGAAAGTTAAGTCAGGTTCATTCCACTGTTTTTCTCTACCTCATCCTTCCTCCCTTCCCTTCATTCCTCTTTATCTACTCCACTGATCTTTCTTCTAATTTTTATTCCCCCTTATTTTGGATTAGCTTCTGCATAACAGTGAAAACATTCAACCTTTGACTTTTGGGGATTGACTTATTTCACTTAGCATGATAGTTTCCAGTTCCATCCATTTACTGGGGAAATACCATAAAATCATTCTTCTTTATGGCTAAGTAGTACTCCATTGTGTATATGTACTACATTTTCTTTATCCATTCATCTGTAGTTTGGCTCCATAGCTTGGCTATTGTGAATTGTGGGCACTGAACTGCTGAATGCACAGACCCTAAGACCGGAACGTCTGGGTAACTGGCAGTTTCTTTATGGGCTATGTTAGTGCTTTTCTCTTATAGTTACTGTGAAGGTGAAATGGATTAAAATTTGTAGATATTTAGAACAGTGTCTGGCACATAGTAAGCACATAATGTTAGCTATTTTTGTCATTTTTGAGGAGGAGCTCAAAAACCTTCAAAGACCATACAAACTTTGGAGTGCTGATTTTCTTATTATTTATTATTATTATAATGGCTGTTGGGCTCTGAAGAGTCCCTCAAGCAGTAACAATGACGACAGCCCTCATTTGCTGAGTGCTCAGGATGCCCCATGCTGGGGTTTCCCAGGCTTCTGAGGTTACCTCCCTGGGGGAAGATCAGGCCCTGATCCATCTTTGGAGGTCTCTGGAAGGGTGGATGATTCATCCTGGAATCTTTAGGAGGTTTGGAACTGCAAGTGTTTTTAAGGGATCATGACCTTGAGCCCTGCTGGATCTCCCAGTGGTTCCACTGGTTGCTTTCAGGATGATTCCATTGCTGATGAGTACACTGTGGACATCGTGGGGAATCTGCTGTGTCATTTGCCCGCATCCATCATTGAAAGAGGGATCTCCCCGAGGGCCTGGGCTGCTGCTCTGCATGGCCTCAGAGACTGCCCAGATCTCAGCTCCGAGCAGAAGGCTGCGGTGAGGCTCAGGCTGCTGGAACAGTTCGGGTGAGAGTGGCAGGGGCTGGTCTTTGGGGGGAAGGTTATTCTGGGTGAAGGGACACTGATCTTGCCTCTCAGAGGAGATGGGTTCTAGTTAGGATGAAGTCAGATGTGTTATTAGAATAGTTCCGGAAATGTGACCTTTCTTCTTTTGACTTCAGGTTCCCTGTGAAGTGGGAACAATTGTAGCCACCCTGCAGGCTTGCGTGGGTGTCACTGACTCAGCTTGGCATGTGGAAGGGAGAGTGGCACTTGAAAATGCAAGGTGTTGGTATCATGATTTTAAAGACTATTTTTTTTTGGTACTGGGAATTGAATCCAGGGGTGCTCAACCACTAAGCCACATCCCCAGCTCTCTTAAAAAATATTTTTATTTAGAGACAGGTCTCACTGAGTTGTCTAGGGCCTCACCAAGTTGCTAAGGCTGGCTTTGAACTTGTGATCTTCCTTCCTTGGCCTCCCAAGCCACTGGGATTACAGGTGTGCGCCACCATGCCTGGCTTTAAAGACTATTTTAAAGAGTAGTTTTAGGTTTATAGCAAAACTAAGAGGAAGATATAGAGATTTCTTATATATCACACCCCTGTAGCTTCCCCATGATCAATATCTCCATTTAGAGCAGCACATTTATTACAGTGGAAGAACTCATGTTGACATCACGATGTTGTCATTAACACCCAACATCCACAGATACGTTAGAGCTCATCCTTGGGGCTGGGTATCCTCTGGGTTTGGACCGATGTATAATGACATGTATTTACCCTAATAGTAGCACACAGAGTGAGTGTCTTCATTGTTCTGAAAATCCTCTGTTCTGCCTACTCATTCCCTCCTTCCCCTCCTCCCTGGTCATCACTGATAGTTTTTCCAGAATGTCATAGAGTTGAATCATATGGCCTTTCCAGATTGGCTTCTTTCACTTAATAACATGCAGTTAAAGCTCCTCCATGTTTTTTCGTGGCTTGGCAGCTCATTTCTTTTTAGCACTGAGTTATATTCTGTGGTCTGGATGCACCACAGTTTGTCTATCCTTTTGCCTACTGAAGGGCATCTTGGTTGCTTCTAAATTTTGGCTATTATAAATAAAGCTGCTATAAACATCCATGTGCAGATGTGTGTGTCTGAGTGTGTGTGTGTGTGTGTGTGTGTGTGTAGAAAAGTTTTCGGCTCCTTTGGGTAAATACCAGTGTGCAATTGCTGGATTATGTTGTTAGTTTTATAGGAAACCATCAAACTATCTTCCAAAGTGGCTATAGCATTTTGCATTCCCACCGCCAATGAAAGAGATGAAAGAGAGTTCCCATTTTTCCACATTATTATTTTCTCAATAATAATAATAATAATAATAGGGACACCATCACCTACAGGTGAGTGAAAACACCCTGGAGGAAAACAGAACTCTGCTTTCCCATGAGGGTTTTGTGAGTGAGGTCAGACATTTGAGTAGGATGCAGCTGTCAATCAATGTTGAGATGACAAACGCTCTGAGTTATTATGGCGTCACGGGTATTGTACTATTATGTAAAGTTTAATAGCATGGACTCAGGAGCCAGAATATTTGTTAAAATTTTGCTTCTATCCTTTACTGTTCGTATGGTCTGGGAAAACTTCATCTTTCTGCAGTTTAATTTTCTCATTTGTAGAATGGGGACAGTTATAGTCCCCGTAGGGTGGTTGTGATGATGAAGTGAGTTAATACAGTAAAGGAACTTCCAATAGTGCGGGGCACGCAAGTGCCAGCAGGTGACCACCGTTTTACTGCTAGGACTGAGGGAACAGCAGCTATTAGGATAGGTGTGGGTCCTGCTTCCATGGGGCTTATGGTCTAGTGGGATAATATTTTTATCAAAGAAGTAGAGGTGGGGACTTATTGTTAGGGTGTCTGGCTCTCACTGCTAATTGAGTAGATCTCCTTAGAGATACTGTGGCACACTTCATGGTAGACATTTACATCTATCTGAGAGCAGTAGTGATTCTGGGTCAGTGCTGTTATCCTGCCAAGTTCAAGAGAAATTTTTTTCTTGCTGTAAGATAAAACTGTTATGTGACCCGTGGTCATAGCTTAGTGACAGAGCACTTGCCTTGCATGTGAAAAGCATTGGGTTCAATCTCCAGCACCACAAGAACAAAAAAGGCAGTTACAATAATTTGAAAAGAACAACAATGTCATTACTCTTCTCTGAGGAGGGGGAGGAAGGACACACTGTGATATAAGTGACAGAAACTCAATGGTCCAATTCAAACTAAAAAAAGTGGGAATTTATTGAGTTCAGAAAAAGAATGTAATGAAAAACTCCGAGGGTGGACTTTAGGCACAACTAGATTTAGGGTCTTATTGTCAGGGATCTGTTCTTCCCATCCCTCAGCCTGGCATTCCTTGGGATGGCCCTGATTGTCTCCATTTGGTGACAGGATTGGCCTCCAGTATCCTCTTTACTGGGAGTGATTCCAGAAAAGCTGCTCTGGTAGGTCCATCAAAATTTCAAGAGATGGATGACTCTGATTGGTCAGTCTGTATCACATGTCCCTTTTTTTTTGGTCAGTGAAGTGGGGCCATTTGATCAATAGCCTCTCCAGGCATTAAGGATAGGTCTGTTCATGAAAGTAAAGGATGCTGGGGTATAAGGATGTCCACCACAACGTGGTGTTTCATTTTGCTGCTTATTATCTCTTCTTAGACTTCCTCAGAACTGGATGGCTGAGACTACAAAGGACTTGGGACCTTTTCTAGTACTTTTCTCAGGAGATGAATTACGCTCTATTGCCACAAAGGTACTACTGTGCCCCATCTTAAGAATGTAAGAAAGTTGAAGGAGTTTGAAGGGGAGAGAAAGTGTGGACAGTCATACACCACTGGGTTTGCTCTAGTCGGTGGTTCTGGAAGGTTCTTTTTTGCTGCAAAGAGCTTAGATGTTTCCAGCTTCATTCTGAGTCACCCAGAGTTCAGGGAAAGGGAGTGAGGCAGGAGCTAAATAAACTCTGGCCCTTCCAGTGGCCCTCCAGGCAAATGCATGCAGCGTGGGAGCTGCCTTTTAGCTATGGTGGTGTTGTTTGCTGTCATCTCACGTGCATGCCTATTCAAGGTCTTATTCCTTCCAGTGCCATATGCACATGTATAGGACGTCCAGGGTGTGCAATCACGTGAACACGATTAATCCAAAACCAGATCACTGGGCCTGGCACTCTACTTGGAGTAACTATCCAAAAGTTAGACAGTCTAGGCCAAGAGACATGCAAAACAAGATCAAATCAGTCACTTTTTGCTGCATACAAAGCCTCATGGTCTCACTGGCATGCAACGACAGCATTTGGTCTGTAGGTCACTGGGGCACTCCTCTCTAAGTCCCTCTCTGGGGCTCTTCATGTTCTCCTCCCAGTACAGGTCTGATATTCCAGAAAAAGGAGTGGAAAAGTACAGTCGTTCTTAAGGCTCAGGCTGGAAATGAGCACGCTGTCTTCTGCCACATTTCAATGACCAAGGCAATTCACATGATCAAGCCCCCCTGGATGGGCAGGAAGTAGTCTCCTTCCGAGGAGATGGAGGGTGGGAAAGGAGTGAATGTTTGCCTAGCAACAGTCAGACCGACCACAAAGCACACCCACACACTCTCAGACCTGTACCTGCGCACAGAAGCTGCACATGAGCTGCTTAGCAGGGCTTGAGCCCACGCACATCGCCGGGGTCACGCACACACAGCTCACATTCTAACGTCCAGTCATAGCAAAATCATCATCCAGGTGTCCAAACATAATCACAAGCAGCATGTGCATAAATATTGTATACCAATCTTTTAAAAAATCAACTTGTGAAATTGAAATGATCCTGTATCAACATGGTGAGACCTCAAAAACAGCACGAGGTCCTGAGTTGCAAAAGCATGTGTGTGGTGGGATACCAAGTACATGAATACATAGTAGCTAAATTAATTTTAAGCACATGCAACACAAGTGTATGTGTAAGCTGAGCTTAAAAGTGTGCCTGAGAATGGTTAATGCCAAAGTCAGGGTCACAGTTATTTCTGGGGAAGGAGAGAGGCTGAAGGCTAGGGAGGGACCTATCAATTGTATCTGTGATGTCTTATTTCTTAAGTTGAATTTTAAGTACATGGGGTACATGGATGTTTTGTTGTATTATTCTGTGTGGTTTTTTTTTTTTTTTGATGCTGGAAATGTTTAATAAAACAAGTAGTACATGCTCCTGGTTAAAAATCCCAACCGTTCCAGAAGCTGTAGGATGAAAAGCAAGTCTTCCTCCCACCTCAGATTTCTACTCCCAGCCTTCCTCCTCAGAGGCAACCGCTGTTTGCAGTTTCTTATGCATCCTTTCAGAAAAATACTACCCACGCACACACACAGGCTCTTTTTTAAAAATACAAAATGGAAAATACCAGCCTGCTAGTTTTTTCTCTGCTAGGCACTTTGCATCTTTAACAGTTAACCACAGTCATCCATTGCTTAATGATGGGGATAAGTTGGGAGAAATGCATCACTGGGTGAGTTCACCGTTGTGCAAACCTCATGGAATGTACTTATACAAGCTAAAGTCACTAGATAACTCAATCCTGTGGTCTGCATTGACTGAAAGTGTTAAGCGGCACTTGCTATGCTTTTGTATGACTGGCAGCACAGTAGGTTTGTTGACACCAGTGTTACCACAAACACATGGGTGATGTGATAGGATGGTGTGACATTATTAGACACTAGAAAGTTTTCAGCTCCATTATAAACCTATGGGACCGTGGTCTAATACATGGTCCATCATCAACCGAAAGGTCATTATATGGAGCTTGACTGTCTCTCATAGCACTTGCACATTAGAATCACCTGGGGACACCCTAAGATGAACTGATCCATGGTACCCACTCCAGACCAATGGACTCTATCTCTGGAGGTGGAGCCTGGATATCTGTAGAGTTCCCAGGTGATTCTTACCTACAGCTGACTGAACCTATGGTTCTTCGTCTGAAGATTTGGATAGAAAGAGGAACTACACAAACCAAGGTGCTTCCTCTTTGGGAACGCTGGGACACAGTGGCGCATGATGGTGTAAGAGCCTGATGAATTCTCTGGGCTCATAGACAAGGCTCCCAAGAATTGACAAAGTTCGATATAGTTCCAGATGGGAAATGATACCTTCTTCATGGGGACTGAGTTCCCTCACTGCTAGTCTTCACCCAGAACCCAGAGGTAACCCATCTCCACCTCCTTTTTATGATAAACATAAAGTTAAAAAAAATTAAAAATAGCGCCAGACCAAAAAAGAGGAGCACCCATGTTTTGTAGATATTATTGGATTGCCCGGATAATGAGACACCATTTAATAGACCCACAGAAAAACAAGTGTGCACATCTGCATCTTGGCCAGCATTAAGTATTAATCACTTTATTTTTGGCAATCTGATGGATCAAAATTGATGTATACTTACATTATATTGTTTATTGATTAATATGGAGGTTGGGTATCATTTTTTAGGATTCTTTATATGGACCATGTTAATTGGGCTAGAGATTAAATTGATATGAGAAGCTACCATAAAGAAAAAAAAAACCTGTGGCATTAAGCAGTTTTATAGTTTAAACTCTGATTTAGATATGTCTAATGTGCTTTAATTGTTTGTGCTTTTTAACACACACAGTTTGCTGATATCCTTCAACAAACAGCTTTCAAGATGGCTGGGACCCTGCTCCCTAAAGAATTCCTCTGGGCTGTCTTTGAATCTGTTCGGAATAGCAGTGATGAGAGCCCCAGCTTGGACCCCATCCCTGGTGAGTTCTGAGGTATCTGATCCTGTGCTAGCATCCCTGACATTGTCCAGAAGACAATGACCTCCTTGTCCAGAAGACTGAATGAAATATTTGCAAAGTATTACATGGCAACAATCCACAGGCTGAAGAACACACCTTTGTAAAGTGATTTGAAATCATGTTCCACACTCCTTACCCAAGCTAGTAGCTTTATTGGGTAGGTGTGTGTAAGACACATTTCAATAGGACTGGTTTAAAAGACCAACATGGTTTAGCAGCTAAATATTGCAGTGATGGAGGCAGTTTGGCCAAATTTGAATCCTGAGTCTGTTACTTGCTGGCTGTGTGACTTTGGGTAAGCTCTTTAACCTCTCTGTGCCCCAGTTTTCATCCTCTTTTAAAGTGAGGGTAAAGAAACCCCTGTACCTCACTGGATTATTGTGAAGATTAACAGGTTTAAATCTGGCTTATAGGAAAGGCTCAAAAAGTATTAGACATTTTTATTAACCTTACTGTGCACCTACTAAGTGCAGACTTATGCCAGGCATGAAGAGATAAAGTCAATCAGACCCAATAATAATTGTAATAATCATAGTTCACAGTCCTTGCCTGATTTAATTCATCCAATAGATATTATTGAGAACTGATTATATGTGATTAAGAGAAAAATTCCCTACCCTCAGAAAGCTTCTTTTCAAATAGGACACAGCCAGACAATTAATTCCATACATAAGTAAAATATATAGAATACTGTACGGTGATAAGTATCAAGAAGGAAGATAAAGCAGGGAAGGGATCTGGAAGTGTTACGTGTTGAAACTGGAGGTTTTTTTTAGGGGTCTTATTGGGGATTGAACTCAGGGGCACTCACTACTGAGCCACATCCCCAGTCCTTTTTTGTATTTTATTTAGAGACAGGGTCTCACTGAGTTGCTTAGCACCTGCTTTTGCTGAGGCTGGCTTTGAACTCATGACCCTCCTGACTCAGCTGCCCAGCACGGCTAAACTGGAGTTTTGAGATGAAACTCAACCCCTCGTTTTTGCTGGTGGCTGGGGTCTGCCTAAGGTGCCGGCCTCTGCAGTCCAGAAGTGTTACGGCTCTTAATGGTGGGCTGTTCTCTCTGGTGTTGGAGCAGACCCAGCAGCTCTCTGTCCATTTCTTCTTCCTGGGTTCTTGTCTCATGAATTCAAAGAATGAAATCCACAGACCAGGATGAGTGAGTGAAAGCTCAGGATTTATTGAAGCACAGAAACAGGAATAGAACTCTTGTGGTGCAAGAGGGGACTCAACAGTGGGTCTTCTCTGACCAAGTATGCTAGTCTAGGGGTTTATATAGCACTTGGGTCACTGCTGTTGGCCCAAACTTATGCTAATTATGGTCTGGAAAAGTGCTAGTGCCATTGGTCCAAACTTATGCTAATTAGGGTTTGGAAAAGTAATTAATGCTATGGGCAGCCCTGAATCCCATTCAGGTTTGCCTTACCTCCATTTTCTCCCTGCTTCAGGAAGAGGGAGGTTGAAGTCATGGAATCGCACATGCTCAGTGGGGTGTCTGGGGCTGCAGCACTGGAGTGTGCTTCTGCGGTGGGCAACCCCACTGTGTGCAGGCTGGCTTGCTGCGGGGTGAAGCATCGGCTTGACCTGGCTTACCTCAGCACTAGACCGCTGCATCTCAGGCCCAGGCCACTGTGGCAGGCTCCTCAGGGCAGCCCAGGCTTCCTGCCTGTGCTTTGTCCACCCCAGCTGTCACTCTGTGGCTTTGCCACTCCCTTGCTGCTTCTCAGCAGGGACTGGTGGGCTGGCTGCATGGCTTGGCGCTGGGGACCCACGTCAGCGGGAGATCATAATGTGGAAGGAGAACCATTAAGGAAGGTCGCACTGAGAAGGTGATGCTCGAATGAAGAGCCGAGGGGGTGTGGGAGTGGACCACGTTGACTGACAGGCCCACCGCCCAGCTGCACGGGGAGACTAGAACAGGATGCTGAATGAACAAAGGAAACACCAGAGGTGGTGTACAAGGCATACGGCTTCATCGAGAAATGATTATGGGAAAGGTCCAGCGGTGACAGGCTGAACAGATAGCACCTCCTCCCCTTACCTCTTTGCAAAGAGGTACCTTCTTTCCCTCATGGCATGTTGTCTAGTAGCAGCTGGCTGGACAAGTGACATATATCCTTTCCACAGTATCCTCAGAGAGAGGTTTTATATGTCAGGCTGCAGGAACAGTGACATCGCCAGCATTAGCTTGCTTAGTCTGCTTGCATGACCAGCATCCCAAGGAGCAACTTCCCTGTTGGACATGCAGGAAAGCAGCTCTCGACAGATAATGCTGACTTGCCCTGGTTCCCAGTGTGCATAAGAGACAGGGTCCTTCAAGACATTCCCGCCCAGGCTTGTTCTTACTGTTCCCGTAACTTGACTAGGTTTTGGAGATTAGAAAGGGGCATTCAGGGACATGGTGTTTTACTGCCTCCTATTTTCTTTGAGTTTTCCAGACAGAGGGGAAATGAGAGAGAGATGTGAAGTGAGAAACCCATGTCACTGGAGGAACAGGCCAGTCAGATAGGACCTGACGGCTTTTGCTCCAGGAAGGGGAATCATGGGGCATCAAGCAAAGAAGCTGTTATACTATATTGTTTAGGGAATAATGACAAGAAAAAAAGTCTGATTTGTATCCACTGTGGGTGATCTTCTCCCTGTATGCCCTGTCTTGTTCTCATTTCTGTTCTGTGAGGTGAGCACCACAATTCTCCCATTTTCTTGAGGAGGGAAACTGGGGTTCAGAGACATTAAGGAACTTGGCCAGTCTCAGATTTAGTAAGTGGCAACTCTTGGACTTGTGCCCAAAGCTGGTGGTGCTGACTACTAGCTTCTGCTTCTCTCATAGGCAGCAATCCTAGAGTCACACATCACATGATTCTTACTGTGGCCCATGGGAAGCAAGACTTTCCACATTTGGGGAAGAAGCTGCTACCAGTGCATAGATAAGAGTTTTCTTTTTTTTTTTTTTTTTTTTTATATTTATTTTTTAGTTGTAAGTGGACACAATAGCTTTATTTTATTTTTATGTGGTGCTGAGGATCGAACCCAGTGCCTCCCGCGTGCTAGGCGAGCACGCTACCACTGCGCCATAACCCCAGCCCCGATAAGAGTTTTCTTATGGCTCTTGGTATTAATTGCTGCTGTGATTTTAGTGATTAATAAATTAGCAAGATTACTACTTGGTTTAATTTGAGTTAATTTGTGGGTGTGTTCATCCATTCTGCAAATATTTGCTGAGCATCTACTATGTGCTAGGCTCTATTCTAAGCCCTGGATGCACAGCTCTGATAAGACCAAGTCCCTGCTGTACTGTTCAACCCTTCTGTTTCTCTCTAATTCTGGGCTATCACTGATCCTGGGGAGTCAAGAGGGATGGGTCTTTACTCCCCTCCAAGTGTGTTGTGATAAAGATATTTAGGACCACAAATGATGCCCTTGATCTGGTCTAGTTTGGCCTCTTGATTGGAGTCCAGTGAGTTTACATTGAAGATGCAATGAGAAGGGAGTGACTACAGGGCTTGGGAGATACTCTGGCCTCTGGTAGTGCTGGTGAGTAGTCAGCATGAATAGTGGTGAGCTGCTAAAACAAAAAGATCAGGATTGCTCTTAAAGAGCCTTGCATTGCCTACCAGGCTGGACGTACTGAAGCCAGGAAGGATAATATCTCATTTGTGCATTGATAGGTAACTAGTTTGTACAGGTAAACCTCAACTATTCAAAGACTGAAATGGATGGGTTTCTCCTATTGCCAAGGAAAATGCAGTGGGTCCTTTTCTATTCCTTCCTGGGATCAGAAGGCCACAGCTCCCACTATGATTTATGGATAGAAAATCACCCTCTCATTTGGATAGAAAGTCTCCTTTTTCATTACCATGGAACCCTTAATTCTGGGTTGCAAACTCAAATATATAGGGGGTCAGGTAGGTGACATAAATGATGATAATGTCTAACATTTATTGAACACCTTCTGTATGCTTCTAAGTGCTTTCTACATAATAACACTTTCAGTTTTCTTAACCATCTTACAAAGTGATTTTATCCCCATTTTATAGACAAGGAAGCACAGAGGGGTTAAATAGCTTTGGATTTGAACCTGAAGTCAGAACTGTTTACCAGCTCCTATTGCCCTCCAGGGGTTTGCAGTGCAGTTGTTAAGCTGTAAAGCTGCTCCTTTGTCCCCGTGGATATGCAAAATGCTGTTGTTTCCCAGATTTGGCTACCAGGCAGTTAGCAAGAAATGGCAGAAGTGTGGGATTTCAGCTGGGCTCTGGGCCCCAGCTCAGCCTCTCCACAACCCTGCCTCTTGTGAATGAATCCAACTGGTGAAGACTCTTTTTTTTTTTTTTCACAATATCTTTATTTATTTTTATGTGGTGCTGAGGATTGAACCCAGTGCCTCACGCATGTGTGGCAAGTGCTCTACCACTGAGCCACAATCCCAGCCCTGGTGAAGACTCTTAATCAGCAGGGAAACTGACTAGCATTTCCTGAAATCTCTTTCCCCCATTCTTTCCTGCATCTCCCATTCTTCAGGTTGCCACGGAGTCAAGCCTCCCTCCTCTGATGACATCTTTAAGTTGGCTGAGGCCAATGTCTGCTGGGCCCCTGAGGACCTCCTCTGCATGGAAGAAGACACTTTCATCAGGAGTGTGGAGCTGCTGGGGGCTGTCAGGGGTTTCAGCCAGCCTCAGCTGTTGACGCTGAAGGAGAAGGCGATTCAGGTGAACGGTCCCCCAGGGAGCAAGCTCAGGTAGAAGGACAGTCACCACCAAATTTCACCCTGTGTTTCTATGTCTAGACACCCTCTTTGGGGAATTTGCACCTACGTGATCTTGTTGGAATTTCACGGCTTCTGCTCAGTGAGGTAGTCTTGATCTCCTCGTCTGAGAAAAGGGGAAACTTCTAGTTC
>CM053415.1:20724348-20754027 GCA_028644305.1 Xerus rutilus | reverse complement strand
CTATATCCTTGCTAGTATTTATTATTATTTGTATACTTGATGATTGCCATTCTAACTGGAATGAGAGGAATCCTTAATGTAGTTTTGATTTGCATTTCTTTGATCAGTAATTTTGACTGGTTGAATTATTAATTTTACGTTGTTGAGTGTTTGATTGAGTTGTATTCCTTTAAAGATTATTGGACTTTGTTCTGGTCTATGTTTAAATTACTTTTCAGTCAGTTTGATCCTTTTGTTTCCTTCTGAGCTTCGTTACAGCAAGTCAAGAATGGCTTTTATTCTGTGGTTAATGTTTTCCCATTACTGTGACGTCATTCTTCTATGGACTCTGCCTGGTATACCATGCATTTGAAGATCTCTCCCCTCTAGTTGGTGGAGATGTGAACTCTCTCCAATTCCATGTGAACCTTAGGAACTGCTCTGCCTGCTGCCTTCTGGTGACTCTTACCTTGCCTCTGTGGAATTTCATTCCTTACATGTGCAAATATAGACTCAGTCCTCAAACACATATCTTTGCAGATTTCTAGAACTCTCTCAGTGTACTTTCCACCTCTCTAGTACTTTGCTCCACAAAGAATAGGAATCTTTGCTTCTCTGAACTTGGACACCCCCCCTGTATAATTATGTATAGAACAAAGCAGATTGGCAGTTCTCTGAGGCTGCTTATATGGGGAGAAAACATCCTAAGAGTTTGATTTCATTTCCTCTGGGGCTACCTGTGATATTTATACTGGCTTAGAATTGAACCTGGGCACAGAAATTGTATCTATAAAAGATGACTAGCACATGCTTTTCTTTAAAAAATATATGGTTAGACATGCATGTTTTATCACACAATAAATATTTACTGAATAAATGAATGCTAAAGCATTTTCTTCTTAGAGGGTCAGTGGAAGTGGATTGCTGCTTGTGAAGTGTTGAAGTGAACCAGCAAGGGAGAGTAATTTGCTGTGTTTGTTTTTTGTGAATTTTTGACCTTGGATCTGTGTCAACTCGGCTAGACCTCTGGGCTTGTTTGGCTTCCCCCTCCTGCTCTATGACCTGGAAAGTGCCTCTGGGAAGCGAGCAAGGGCAATTTCAGGGCTTGCTTTATTTGTTTTCCTTCTTTCAAGATTACCATCCTGTGCTCCCTGTTGTCCAATATTGGAATACAGTTGTTTTATATATTTTGTTCGGTTTTCTAGTCATTTATGGTTAGAGGAGAATTCCTGTGGTCATTAATCCTTCATGGGCTGAAGAAGACATGCTTGCCAGAATTTTAATTGTTTCAGTTGGGAGAGATGTGGAGGGCGTCTAATCCACAGGACTGCTGGCACTGCCGGGAAGTCGGAGCTCCTCCATGTCATCCTTGTTCTCAGGCAGGCCTCCCTCAGCAGGCTGTTTCAGCACAAGGTGCAGACACTCCTTAATTAGCAACCTCATAAAAATATGTCTCTTTTTCATTCATTTTTTTAAAAAAAGTCCCACCATTAACTCCAGTCATGTGAAGAATCGCTCTGGTCAGGGGTGGGGTGTGTTGATTGGCCCGGCCTGCATCAGGGAGTGGAATTCCCCCCCCCCCAAGGCCACGTGAGCTGAGAGTGGGAAAGGGCATGTGGAGGTTAAGATCCCCCCCTGACACCCAAAGATGTCCACATGAATCCCTGGAGCTGGTACATTGCCTTATGGATCAACAGGGTCTTTGCGGATGTGATTCATTTAAGGATCTTGAGACAGATGATTATCCTGGTGGTTCCAGTGTGACCCCAAGGGGCTTTGCAAGAGGGGAGGGAGACAGAAGTGCCACAGCTGTAGAAGGTGGTGTGAGAAAGGAAGCAGAGGGAAACAGAGAGATGCCAGGGTGTCAAGGTGTTGGCGGTTGTTTTTGAAGATGGAGGAGGGGCCATAAATCAAGGAAGGCAAGTGGCCCCTAGAAGCCAGAAAAGACAAGGGAATGATTTCTCCCTAGGACTTCAGGGGGAGCACATTCTGCTGATTCATTGTAGGACTTAAGACCCCTCCCTCCCAAACTGTAAGTGAATAAAATTGTGTCATTTTGTCAACAAGCTGGTGATAATTTGTTTAGTAACAATAGGAAACTAATGCAGAGTAGTTCTTGAAAAAGGGAAATTGGTGTGATGTTGAACAAAAGGATAATGGATGCCAGGCAGGCAGAACCCAATGCCTCTCAGGAGCTCTGTGCAATCGCAGTTGTCACATCCCATAACCAAGTGGCACCATTCAAACAGAACACAGTGTGAATGGCATCTTCCTGGACCTGGGCAACCTGGAGGTCCTGGCCAGGAGGCTTCATTGAGATGATAAATTAAAACATCTTCAACAATGTCTAGAACACAGAGGTCAGCGAACTTAATTGTTTTCATTGCTGTTGCCGTCATTATTGTCACCGTAGTCATAACACTTCCTCCCTCTGGGTTAATTTCTTTGTTTGCAGGACGAGGGGGTTAAACCAAGCAATCCCAAGTTCCTTTCAATCCAGCATTCTATAATCTTATGATTCTGTGCCTCTAAAACTGGTTTTGACTCGTTTGAGAAGTGCCACATCACATAGCTGATATTAAAATCATTTCTATTTGCAGTCTGGGAGAAACAGAAAAATATATCCAACTTAGAAACTGGAGTATCTCTTTCCCTTTGCACCAATTTTAATTCCCATGGATGGCAGTGAGATTTATCAATATGTTTGAAGAGGATATGAAAATCTAACATTTGCATATATCATTTGCAGTCGGTTCCTCAACTTTAGCTCCCAATCAAACCCTTAAATGCATGTTTCTAGATTAATAGTCAGACCTGGAGGAACTACATTAACAGATAGTTCAGCTTAAAAACCAATATAAGGGGAAAAAAACTATTATAGAAGCTAGAGGGATGAACAGAGAGATTGAAATCTTACAACTACTCATTTTTCAGTGGTTAATATTGCCTAAAAGTGTTGGTATTAATTGTCCTGGAATCATTATGTACACACTGGTCCAGTCATTCAGAGAAATGTATTTTGACTTATCACCTTGCAGGCTGAGTTTGCATTTCTGGGTTCCAGTGGCAAGGACAATTTAATACCACATCTTCAAAGTAATTTTATTTGAATTGTACTTTTGCACTTTCATTTTAAATGGGCATGCCTGATACTTGCGGAGCCCAAATTGCTATGAGTCAACTAGTGAAACCTGATTATGAAGACTTAATAAGAAAAATTGAAAAGCTAACGTGCATATCCATCTTTTCCCATGTTCAAATATCTTCACTGGCTGAGTACAGGCTCTGCAGTCTGACTGACTGGGTTTTGATCCTAGAGCCATTATTTTCTAGCAGTGTGACCTTGACTTAACTTCTGTGTGCCTCAGTTGCTCATCTGTGAAAGAGGAATAATATTAATAATTAGCTAAGAGGGTTTTGGTGAGGATCAGATGAGGTGGTGTATGTTAAGTAGTGCCAACACAAAGTAAGCATTAAAAAAAGTTGGTTGTTATTATTTTGGATGCACATTTCCATTTTGTCAAAGACATTTAAATCTAAGCATGTCTTCCATGAAACACTCCTAAAGTAGCCATGAGCATTGTAATCAACGAGGACAACTTAGTAAAGACACCAACCAGTCTGAATTGCACAAACATCAGAAGTCTCTTTGAAACCAGTCCATCATGCAAAGGCAGAAAAATGATACTCTTTCAAAGGAGCAGATATTGCCTGCTCACTCTGATGTTCATTCATTCACTTACTCAGACAATTCTTGTTGATTGCTACTATTTGGCGGACATTATGCTAGAATGCTTGAGATACAATAATGAACTAGTTAGATAGGGTAACTTTGGGGAATATGCTGGTGTTATAGACAAAAAAGTGAGTGATCAAGGTGAAAAGGCTTAAAAATTATGATAAGTGATACAGAAAATGGACAAGGTGCTCATAGGAACAGTGTATATATGGGGAGGAGGCGGTTGGAGATGAGGGAGTCCAGCAGGTGGTCTTCTCCAAGGAGGTGGCACTTAAATAGACCTGAGGGGTGGAAAAGCAACAGCAGCCACGTGGACAGTAGGGAGTGACATTGGCCAAATTATACTGTTATACTGCTCCTGTCAGCACTGAAATGATCTGTATTGTGTATGAGGATGACGAACATTAAGGGAGCATGGAAGATGGACTGTGTCCTTGTGGCCATCACTTCCATGGAAGATGTGTTCATCTCTGGATGTCTCCTCCTCATCTTTGCCTTGTCATCTCTTGCAGTCTGTTTCACCCGCTCCCATCAGCATCAGACAGTCTAGAATCCATTACACAGCTCATCTCTAAGGGATTTGCTTCCATCCTTCCTCAGGTCCAACACTGGTTGTATTAGTCAGGGTTCTCTGGAGGAACAGAATCACAGGAAGTATAATTATAAAAGGGGGACTTATTAGGTTGGCTTACACCACCAGTGGCTGTCTGCAGGCTGGAGAGCTGGAAGAACCGGTAGCTGCACAGTCCAAGAGGCTGAAGCCCCAGAACAAGAAGGATCAATGGTGCTACCCTAGTCTGAGACCAAAGGCTTCTAGAGAATCACTGGCAGAGTCTGCTTTGGAAGAGTGAAGAACCAAGAGTCTGATATCCTCAGACAGTTGCAGTAGCAATCAAGAACCTGTTCAAGAGGAATTGAGCTTGCATTTGCTGCTGCTTCATTGTTCTTACAATTTTTATTCCATCCAAGCCACCATCCTATTGGATGGTGCTGCCCACACTTAGGGAGGGTCTCCATTTCAGTTGGCTATCCCACATGCCAGTCATTCGTAGACACACCCTCATTGACACACCCATGAGCCTCTTAATCACTGGCATCTCAATCCAATCAAGTTGACAATTCAAATTAACCATTACACAGGTATATTAAATTTACCTACAAGTGGTAGCAAATCTGATATAAACTAGTTTGATCAAGAGAAACAATTTACTGATTTCTATGATAGAAAAGTTTAACTTTAGAGTTCAGGGATAGCTGGACCCAGGAGCTTCAATGCTCTTGTTGGGAATCTAACTCTTGCCATTATGGGGGGCTCCTTTGTATTGGTTTCATTCAGAGGCAGTCTTTCCATGTGAGATGTGGGGTTTCTAGCAGATCCATGTGCGTATCCTTCCAAGGATCCCTATATTATCCTCTCGAGTTCAAGTCCAGTGTAAAGAAAGCACTTTTCTCCTAATTGCTCTGCCCAATGTCTTGTTTCGTTCTGGCTGGATCATAGACATAATCTAGAACCAATGACTGCAACAAGGCTAAGAGATGACATGGTGACTAGAAATAGGTCATATGAAACACAGGAGGTAGTTGATTGTGTCTGAACCATGTGGAGTAAGAGTGTATGTGTGGGGTGGTTTTCCAGGGTCACTCATGAACAATGAATGGCAACTGTGCTGGAATTTTAAGGACCCACACATCATCCCCCTTATATCAAAGCACATTGGAAATGCAATTTTAAATGCCAGCATATTTTATGTATGGGGAAATATAGTTATGTGGAAAATAGAGGAAGAAAAATTCATTCTGGCGGGTCAAGAAAAATTCCATGAAGAAGGCAATATTTGTTTTTTTCCACATTTTTTATTGGTGCATTATAGTTGTACATAATGCACAACTAATAATATATTGGTGCATTAAAGTTGTACACAATGACGGGATTTGTTGTTACATATTCATACATACACACAATATAACAATATAATTTGGCCAATCCCAGCACTCATCTCCTCCTTCCCCTCCTCCCATCCCTTGGTCCCTTTTCTCTACGGATGGCCCTTTGATTTCCATGAGACTTGCCTTTGCCTTTCTTTTCCTTTTTTCTGTCTAGCTTCCACATAGGAGAGAGAACTTATGACTCTTGACTTTCTGAGTTTGGCTTATTATGCTTAACATGATGGTCTCTAGTTCCATCCATTTTCTTGCAAATGACATAATTTCATTTTTCTTTATGTCTGAATAAAACTCCATTGTGTATATATACCACATTTTTTTTTTATTCGTTCATCCATTGATGGACCCCCAGGCTGGTTCCATAGTTTGGCTATTGTGAATTGTGCTGCTCTAAACACGAGTAAGCACATATCATTATAGTATGATGACTTTAATACTGAGGAGTGGTATAGCTGGGTCACATGGTGGTTCCATGCCTAGTCTTTTGAGGAACCTCCATACTGACTTCTGTCATGGTTGTCAATTTACAGTCCCATTAAGAATGTAAAAGTGTTCCTTTTTCTCCACATCCTGTCCAGCATTTACTGTTATATGTATTTAAAAAAAATTTTTTTTTAGTTGTTGATTGACCTTTATTTATTCATTTATTTATATGTGGTGCTGAGGATCGCACATGCGAGGCAAGTGCTCTACCACTGAGCCACAATCCCAGCACTATTATGTGTATTTTTGATGACTGCCATTCTGACTGGTGTGAGTTGAGATCTCAGTATGGTTTTGATTTGCATTTCCCTAATTGCTAATGATGTTGAACATTTTTTTTCATATATTCGTTGCCCAGTTGTATCGCTTCTTTTGAGATGACTATTTAATTCATTTTCCCATTTATTAATTGGGTTATTTGATTTTTTGATATAAAATTTTTTGAGTTCTTTATATATTCTAGATATTAACCCTTTGTCAGAAGAGTAGCTAGCAAAGGTTTTCTCCCATTCAGTAAGTTCTCTGTTCACATTCTGAATTTTTTTTTTTTTTTGCTGTGCAGAAGCTTTTTGTTTTGATGCCATCCTATTTATTAACTCTTGGCATTATTTCCTGAGCTTTAGGGGTTGTACTGAGGAAGCTGTTGCCTGTGCCTGTATACTGGAGTGTTGACCCTACATTTTCTCCTAGGAGTTGTGTAGTTTCTTTTCTCATTCCTAGGTCTTTGATCCACTCTGAGTTGATTTTTGTTCAGAGTGAGAGGTAAGGGTCTAGTTTTATTTTTCTATATATAGATAACTAATTTTCCCAGCACCATTTGTTAAAAAAGCTGTCTTTTGCCAGGCATAGTGGTGTGTGTCTGTCATCTCAGTGGTTTGGGAGGCTGAGGCAGGAGGATTGCAAGTTCAAAGCCAGCCTCAGCAATTTAGTGAGGCCTTAAGCAACTTAGTGAGATCTTGTCTCAAAATAAAAAATAAAATGGGCTGAGGATGTGGCCCAGTGGTTAAGCACCCCTGCATTCAGTACAGGGTACCCCCCGCAAAGGCTCTCTTTTTTCCAAAATATTTTATGTTTTTGGCACCTTTGTCAAGGGTCAGATGACTGTAGATGTGTGGATTTGTCTCTGTGTAGAAGGTGATATTTGAATTGGACTAAAACAAACGAATGGCTTAAGTCTCACAGTTGGGAATGCAGAAGGATATTTCAGATGAAGGGGCCGGATTTTGGTGATACTGAGGATTAAACCCACTGAGCCACATCCCCAGCCCTTTTTTATTTTATTTCAAGACAGTGTCTCACTAAGTTGCTTACAGCCTTGCTAAGTTGCTGAGGCTGGCTGTGGACTTGCAAACCTCCTGCTTCAGCCTCCTGAATTGCTGGATTACAGGCAAGTGCCATTATGCTCAGAAAGGGGCTGGTTTGAGCACAGACAGAGAGGCAGGAGACTATAAGGTTTGATTGGAAAGTTGTGGCAACACATGCTGGAAATATTTGGATCCTGATGCAGAAGAACTTGAATGTCCAAACTATCTGAAGATCATAAGACCTTCTGAAGGAGATAAACCAGCAACCATTTCTTTCTTTCTTTTTTTATAGGCTAAATCCATTCTGCAAGGGTTCCTGGAGGATTCAGGCTATGGTGTCCAGGATCTGAAGAGCTTTCATTTAGTAGGGCTTGGTGCCATCCTGTGTGCTATGAACATCACGGAAATCCCACTTATAAACATCTCAGAATTCAGGTAACCCAAATACTAGTGTGCAAAATGGCAAATGATCCATCCATCCACCCATCCATCCATCCAGATGTTCTCCACTTTCTGATGCCTTGCCCCTTTCTGAACTAAAATAGGGAGTGGGGTTATCTGGGTCCCCTCTTGGTGCTGAGCCTATTTAACTTTTACACAATGTTTTTTGACTGGAGAGGGCCCTACACTCACTGTATCCCTTCTTCTTTACCCAGGGTGGTGGTGGCCAGAATTGGGACCCTGATCTGCAGCACTCCTGTTTTGGCTGAGTTTAAGAGAAAGGCCGAAGTAGTGTTTGGGGATCCCACTGAGTGGACCAGCTCTGTCTTGCAGGAGCTTGGGACCATAGCAGGTAAGAGGCACCTTAAGCATAACTTTCTCTTTTGGAACTAAAATAAAGTGAAACAAAATTAAATAATAATCCTTGGCCACATAGAGCAAACGTCAGTGGAGTTACAGTAGAACCTAGATTTCATGGCTTGATGTTGCAGAGGACTGTATCTGAAAATCTGCTTTTTAAATAAGGTCTCCTGGCAATTCCTGTGCATACTACAGTTTTATACAGAAAAACACTGGTATAGAATGTGATTTAATTGGTCTCTAAATAGATTTGTTCACCATCTTAAAGTGTGTAAATCGAAGCTCCTTCTGGGTATACATTTCACTATAGGAGGCCAACCAGGGCTAATGTGACCCACATATTTTTCCTAGCTGATTAAGGAATGTGGCTCCCTCGTGTGATTTTCCAGGCCTTTTGTAAGGAATGATGCTTGTTGGAGACATGCAGATCTATACATTATGCAGCACCATTAATAAAACAAGTGGAGTTCTGATTGTTTGAACTAAACCCTGGTGATTCCTTTCCTTCCCCAGCTGGATTAACTAAGGCGGAGCTCCAAACGCTGGACAAGGAATTGATGCTGTATTTCCAGCCATCAGCAATAAAATGCTTTCCTGAGGAGGTGTTCAAAGTAGGTGCTCAGCTCTTCAAGGGGAAATGAAAGCTTGACCCCATTTCAGATCACACAAGGAAACAGGTGACAGGCCTTGGATTCTCGAGGTGTGGAAAAGGCCTCTACTGATAGGACTAGAGGAGTTGGAAATGCCCACAGTGGATGGTTGCAAGATAATTTTAGGTGTTCTTTGAAAAGTTTTTCTTAAATTTTTAATTTATGTTCTAATTAAATTTATTTATTTTTATGGATACCTTCTCTTTCCAGCAAGTGATACTAATTTTCTATTTATGGCAATGTGACAGGTTCATAGAGCCTTCTTCAAAACACTTGGGCACAGATGTATTTTAGCATTTGGAATTTTTCAGATTTTAGAAAGATCATCCTGTGTATGTACTAAATATACCTAATATTCTCAGAAGCATCAGGGGACACACTTGTAAACAAACACACTAATAACATAATAATATTTTTGTGAGGAAATATGTGACAAATCACACCAATTGGAATAAATAGAAACTATAAATAGCCTCACATTAAGTTTTGCTAGTAATTAAGTTTATTTTAAACATTGGAAGAAACTCAGTTTTCAGACGTTTTTGGACTGTAGATTTGCAGGTGAGAGTGTAGAGCTAGATAACATTTCCCTTTGAAATAAATTTAAGTAAATTTTTAAAATTAATTAAAAGAAAACCATAAGACAGATGATGAACTACTATGAAAAAACAATTGAGAGGGTGTGGTTGGATCAGATGAAGTAATTGCAGCTGGGACTCCCACGAGGGATCCTTTTTTCTGATCACGTACGAGACTGGTGAGGACAGACTTCTCTGAGGAGGGAGGGACCCTGATCGTCTTGCTTGCTGGGTAGTGTGAGCACACCTGGATAAAGCACACAAATCAGACTGGACACAGTCCCAAGGTGCCACATCACTGATTCATTTCAAGACCCACATCTGACCCAGGACCACTTCAGCACCGTGGACAGCTCCCAGCACAGCCTGGACACAATAGCCATTTGGGGGAAAATAAATAGCATTCCTTGAGGGTGTGATTGAATTCCTGCTTCCCCTCTGGGATGCTCTGCATGGGATGGGCAGCTTGGTCCTGGCATTTTGCCAAGCATTTTCTCCTGGTCTCGATGGGAGTGCTTCCCCGGTGAAGTATCTATTTCAAACTCTTGTTTATCACCTGCAGTGTCCAGGTTAGGTCTACCTAGGACCTGGAGATTCGTCGGTGAAGGAGCCATAAAACAGTACCTGCAGGGGCCAAGAAGGTGACATAAAGGAGCTCAGTGGGCAAGGTGGGGACCAATGTGAATTGGAGAGCCCTGTCTAAATGCGGCGGCTGCTTCTCATCTCAGGCACATTAATGCAGTGTGACCATGTGGACCCAGAATGCTGGATTTTACTTTTTTTTTTTTATTTTAGAAGCAGCCAGAAATCTTCATTTGCATGTGAAATCTCCTGATAATTAAATGTTGGCAGCTGATTTGAATTTATTTTTGAAAAAACAGTAGGCCTAGAGATTCAATCTGTCCCACGGGTCACAAGTCAGCACTGGAAAAGTAGATAATTTTTGTAATACAGACTTGGTGTTAATGGTAGACATAAGCCAGATGAGCACTTGCACGTGTGTGTGTGCGCACGCGTGTGTGCACACGCACACGCTTGTCCTGAGAAGGTAGGAGGCGATGCTGAATCTTGGAGGACAGGCAAGTGAGGTGGAGAGAAAAGACAGGAAGACCCCCGCTGCCTCCCGGGAGTGGTCAGTATGGATGCTCATCCTCCTGGGGTGAGGAGCGCCAGGAGTGTGGCTGGAAGCGTAGGCAGGACCCAGGGCTTGAAGGAGCCACTTCTGTGTTCAGGAGCTTGAGATGTGTCCTGGAGAGGGTGCAGAGGAAAGCTTAAGCAGAGGAGTAAGATTCCAGGGAAGCGTCTACCAGGACAGGAGAGAAGAGGGTGAGCCTGCCTGAAGAGGGAGGGAGGGAGGAGCATAACCAGAGAATTCCCAGATCCTTTGGGGCCCTAAATATAAGCAGGATGATGTTAGAGGCTCTTTTACAAAAGTAGAATCTTGCCACCTCATCTCATTCCAGTCCCACCGGAACCAGTCACCAAGTCCTTATTTAAAGCTGGGTGACTTTAGAAAACATTTTGTTCAGAGTCCTTAAAGACACAGGGTGCCCAGCAGAATTTTCTACTTCTTCTGTTGTCTTTGGTGACATCACCAATAGATTACCACGTGTTCCCCCTCTGATCCCTAACAGGACTCATGGTATTTAGGCAGTCATACCAGAGGATCAGAATTGGCCCAGGAGACGGGTTCTCTGAGTTGTTCTACAGCTAGTCCAAAAGCCCAGAGAGGATCTGTAATTTGCCCAAGATCACACAGCTAGTATGAGGCAGAGCTGGGGCTCAGATTCAGGTCTCTTGCATCCAGGCCTGTGATTTCATTCCTACATCAGTGTTTCTTCAGGTGGAAGACTGGAGTGGTTGGAAAGGTATCTTCATTGTCACAGTGAGAAAATCAAGACTCCCTTTGCAACCCTCCTTTAATACTTTTGATTACTTCAAGGAGACTCACTTTGGAGATAAAATGTTTTTAATACCTCTGGAACACTTTTTAATTTCTCCAACCTCTCTTTTTTAAGAGGCTAGGGATTCACAATCCTAGATTGTTGGTCACAATCTAGCTGGAAATAAATTATGTTGTTTTCTTTTGGCTTCTATTGAATGTTGGCTTATGGCAATTCTACTGAAATTCCATTTTTGGAAATTTCCTTTTTAAAATACATTTATTTGCTTAGTCAGAGTGATCTTAAAGAGGTGCACAAATGGTACATGGGCATGGCAAAGTTGTGCAGACTCTGCGAAGATGACTGAGGTTTGGGTCAAGTGGGAAGCTCCGCCTCCCGAAGGCTGTGCCCCCTTTCCCTCCCTCAGGAGCTGTCTGCGGAGCAGATCGCCTCTTTGGGTCCGGAGAATGCCGCCGCGGTGACCCACGCCCAGCGCCTGCAGCTTAGCACGTCACAGCTGAAGAGCCTCCAGCGAGCACTAGATGGCGCCAAGACTCACTCCTGGCAGGACGCGCCCGCCAGCGTCAGCCCCACCGGGATGTCCTCTGCTGGTTCCCCCCCAGGTGAGCGGAGCCGCGCCAGGGAACCACTCCTAGTCCCCTTCCGTGTCCAGTGGTCTACCATGCAAGCCTGGGGGGCAGGAGGAAGGTTCCTAAGATTCAGGGCGGGGACTTTAACAGTCTTTTAGGACGTGCTCTCAGAGATGAACCCAAAGTGCTTACCAAGCTTCCCCTGAATGATTCTAGCAGCATTTAAAATCACCTGGGGAAGCTCGTCAGACTTCCAGGTCACCGGGTTCTCTTCGAAATTCATTGAATCAGAATCTTCTCAGGACTGAACAGGTTTCAATAGTTCCTTTGCATCTTTCTTTCCCACTGTCCAGTATTAATGAATTCAGCCAATATGCATTCTATGTTCCAAATCTGCTGTAGGGGCTGGGAACAGAGGTGAGCAAGACAGACAAGGGTCTTTTGTAAATGAAGAGGATGATGTCAGATCTGATAAGACCAGGGAAGGACATACGCAGGAAGAAGTGATAGTGACCAGGGCTGAGCAAGGCAGGGTCTGGGAAGCCTCCCCAGGGAGTGGCATTCACCTGGGGATGTGCCTCTCCTGTCCTTTCCTCTCCTGGCCTTTCTTACTGGTTTCCTCCCCTACCCCATCTTGGCGGTTCCTTCTGTCCTTGGTACTACCTTTGGATTAGGCATGGTGCTGCACTTTGGTGAGACAGCTTGGAGTGAGCATCGCTTGTCCTTACTGAGCTGTGGGGTGAGGGAAGCATCCATAATCAGGTGACCATGAAGCAGTATGGTGTAGACACACAGACTCCAAGGGAATGTACCTGGATAGGCCTGGGGGTGTGGGAGGGGCTCATGGAACCCAGGATGCCTCAATCGAAGCCCAAGATGTGGATTAGATGGACTTTGCTGGGTGGACTGTATCCCAGGTAGAGGGAAGAGTAGGTGCAAATGCTCATGGGAGAAAGAGAACTTGGGCTTAACTAACCCTGCACTCTATCTGCTTTCCTTCCTTTTCCTAACTTGATCATCCATCGCCATCAGCAACTTCCCATTTCCATGCCCCTCCTCTCTCTGGGGATGGTGACTGGGGGATTCCCAGTTTCCATGGCCACAAGTGTCAGAGGTGGCACTTACAGATAGAGGCCATGCCTTTCCATGTATTATTATTTGTAATAAACTTTTCATTGAAATATAATTAAAATATATATTATAATTATAATAATGAAAATTATTAAAAAATGTTATGGCAGTTTGTGTGAATACATAATACACATAATAGGTAATGTACATGTTTAAAACATATAAGTTCAGAAAAGTTATGTAATGAAAACTCTGTTTCCTGTTCCCCAGCCACCAGTTCCCTTCCCCAGAGGCTACCAGCTTCTAGTGTATTTGTCCAGAGATATTCTATACATATACAAGTAATCAGAAATAGATTATTTCTGCAATTTTACAAAGGCTTATAATACACCTTGTTCTGCATCCTGCATTTTTTTAATCTAGCAATATATTTGGGTACAGTTCCATAACCATCCACAGGAGCTGTGCTGTTGTTGATTTTCTGGCTACGTCACAACAGTATCTAACTAGATCTCTATTGATGGGCATTTCAGTTGTTTCTTTTCTTCTTTTTTTGCTGCTACAAACAATATTGTATTGTATAATTTGCATATAACCTTGTATAATTTGCAAGTTCAGGTATGTCTAGGATAAACTCTTCAAAGTGGGATTGCTGGGTTGGATAGTATGTGCATTTATAATTTTGATAGACCTTGTCAAGTCCCCTGAAGGGAGTTGGGTATCAGTTTTCCCTCGAACCAGTAGTGTCAGAAAATGACCAGGGCAAGACCCTAGACACCTCCTCCATTTGCCCTACAGGGGTGTCTGAGGAAGAGCTGCCACTAGGTGAGCCCTTTCTGTGGCCAAAGTCGTCATCTCTTGTTTCCTAAACTTGTATCTGGAGTGATGTTTAAAGTACACATTCTTAGGCCTCCTACCAGACTTGCTGAATCAGAATCTCTAGGGGAGTATCCTGGCATTTGCGTTTTTAACAGGCTTCCCAGGTGACTCTTATGATTAAAGCAGGCTTGGTGTGTGCTGATTCACACAATCCTATTTAATTCGACTTGCTCTTTTCTCCCCCTTTGGAGCCATTATTCCCATTTAAGAGATGAACAAATAGAGCTTCTGAGTTAAGAGGTCCCAAGAGACTCAGCGAGCTGGGCAGACGCTTCCGCCCTCATGTGTGCCCCGCCTTGTGTTTGATTTCAGGAGCGCCCATTGCCTGGGGTCTTTGGCTTTGGGGCCCCTTCCTGCTTCTAATGACCCATCTCCTGTGGTGAGCTGGCCAAGGCAGTAAAGACAGAGGATGCTTCAGACTGTATAGGAGACTCTCACCTGGACTCAGCACCTCAACTAGGGCAAGAAGACTCTGGGCCCTGGACATTTAAAAGGGGGAAAAAATTAAAAATGATCCTGTGAATTTTAAGCCACCCAGTCGCCCCAGCAGGGTGCCCTTCTCTGTCCACTTTTAGCCTGTTTTGTTTTCTGGCTCTGAAACAGAACCATGGGGAGAGGAGGGTGTCCTGTTGACAGCATGAAGACTTTACTGCCCTTCCTCCAGAGAGAGAGAGAGAGAGAGAGAGAGAAAGAGAGAGAGAGAGATGGGTGCAGGAGGAGGAACTCTTTTTAGCCAGTGCCTGATCTGGCTTTTACTCTGGCTTAATTTCACTTCCTTGGAGCTACAGACTGCATTGGATTTCTCCTTCTCTGATACTTAGCAGAACTGAAATAAATGAATCCCTCAACAGAAGCCAATATTCCTGCCTGATTACTGGGACTAATTGATGTTTTGGTGGGCATTGCATTGCTTGGAAATTAAAACATTTAACATGGCTCAACATTAAATCAATTTTTAAATACATTTTCCTAGATGCCTTCTATTTTCTTGGGTATCAGCTAGATGGATGACTGTGGAGTTATCAGTTAAACTTTCAAAATATTCTTCTTCCATTTTTTTTTTTTGGTGGAGATGGTATCCTGGTATTGAGTTGCTCTGAGATCCAGAACATGGTTTGAAATAAAAAAAAATATTGGATAAGTCACTTGCTAATGTGATTCTGGCACAGCCCAGCAAACTTAGTTCCCTGGTCCTATCCTTGTGGGATGAAGTTACTTCTGGAAATTGCTAGGATGCCCTTGGCCTTGGGTTCAGGAAGTCAGAGCTCAGGAAAGGGGGCCAGCAGTGGTGTATCCCACCCACCAGGGGCTACACCTTTTCAGGGGTAGCAATCAAAGCCACCTGGCATGGCATCCCTCAGGTAGTAAGACACCCTGGGTTCTTAGTTGTATATCCACAACAGACATCTCATCTAGAGATGGAAAACCTGCGTGAGTTTCCAAAAATCTGTGGTGTTCCATGTGAGGTGAGTGGATTTTTTAGAAAGCAGCATTGGTAGGTGTTGTAGAGACTGGTGGATTTGTGGAGATGTTCCCCATGGTCATTATAGAAAATGAAAAGATTGTGGTGTGGAAGGGGTGGTCCCACAGGTGCCATCGAGGGTCTGATTGGCTTTTATTTTCACCCTGGCAGGGAAGTGGCAGCAAACATTGCTTCCCAAGCACAGATCATTTATCTGGTTCCAAACAATAGCAGCCCCCAGTTCTGCTGGGCTGGACCAGCTGCTCGGAGAAAGATGCTGAATGAGAATGCACCGTGCAGAGTCCCATCAGAAAGGTTTTGGCACTCGCTCTGTGGTCCCACTTTCTGTGGCCTAGGATTATCCTGGACAACCAAAGGCACACAATAACACAAACAGCTCTCCTTTGAGTCAGACTTCACACTGGTAGCGCCATGGCTTCTGCGTTTGTGTTCTCTCTTGATCAGCTGTTTCTGATCCACTTCCTGGTTATCCCTCCCATCTGGAATAATAGCAATGGTTCCCATGACAGAGGGCCCACCGTGCCAGACTGCTCGCAGGGCTGTGACTGTACCTTCATCATCATCAAGGGCCTGCCAGGTAGGTGCTGCGATAATTCCTCTTTTCTAGATGAGGGGACTGAGTCCCAGAGAGGGAGACTGAGTTAAGGCACTCTCGCCCATAGGCCTCCATATAGTGGGGATTAGAATTCTGACTTCTTTATCTCTGAGCTGTGCTGCCTCCTGAACTGGTACCTTTAACTTCTCTAATAAGTCAGATCAGAGAGAGATTCTGTAAATCCCTTCACCTCCTCCTCTGGCGGGAGGCCAGCTTGCCTCACAGCACATATAATTGGTGATTGCCTCAGGCAGGAAGACAAAACTAGCTCATGCCCTGCAGGACCCCCAGGGTCTCAGGTTGAAATGCTCAGTCCCTTGCATGCAGGAAAGTGACAGGTCAAACCGGCAGGTGCTATCCTGTTCACCTTTCAATGTCAGCCTTTCGAATGGATTCCCAGCCTCCATCTTTGGCAGCTTTACCAGCTGAGTGCAAGGATCAAGGACACTTGCAGGTAGGTTACAGTGTGCTATTGCCCATGATTCTGATAGGGCAGGACCTTTGCTATCCTGGTTATTAAACATTTTGGATATTGCCCCAGCTGGATCCTTTTGTAGAAGGCCCACCTTGAGGCCCACTCTCCATGCTGAGCCCAGCTTGATGGGGGCTGGAAGTCTTCCCACAACCCAAGCCTGCCACCAATTAAGTGCAAATTCAGTTATCCTCTGTAGTTCTGGTATCCAGGGTTTCAGCCACCATTGCAGGTGATGCTCTGGACTGTCAAAGGAAAGGTTGCCGTGTTTGTGTGTGCACACTGTGTTTACCTGGCTTTACTGAAAAAATGCTGCCATGGAAGAGAGTTATATGAAAGATTTGGTCTTTCTCTGACCTTAACAGTGCTTTGTCTACCTTTGGCTCTTTTTCTTTCTTTTTTACCCCAGTACTGGGGATCAAACCCAGGTGTGCTCTACCATTGAACTATGTCTCCAGCCCTTTTTATTTTTTTCTTTTGAGATAAGATCTCACTAAGTTTCCCAGCCTGTCTTTGAACTTTTGATCCTCCTGTCTAGCCTCCTGAGTCACTGAGATTAAGGTGTGGGCCACCATGGTTGGCTCCAGCCTTGCCTTGTGGGGGGCCTTTTAAAACATCTATATTGCCTTCCTCCCATCTCATATGTATGGGATATATGTGCTGAAACATGCCTTGCAGAGTTCCCAGGCTACCCAATGTCCATTTGGGACATCAAAATGCATGTCCTGCAGTAGTCCTGAAGTAAGTTCCCTCTCTGCAAACCCACTTATGATGTCCAGTGATCCTGAGATTCTTCCATCCCTACAGGCAGTTCATTTTATACCCTCTGCCTTCACTGCCCCAGTTACTGATCATTTTAGAAAGGCTGTGGGATTGTCTGATCCATGGGGATATCTGCCGAGTTGATCCATGGGGACACCAGCAAGTGAAGTCCTTATTTACCTTCACTTCTTTGTTAGTCTTTTATGAGAGAGACTAAATAGATGCTGATGGAAAATGGAGGGAGGAAATGGTGGGGACTGTACATTCCCGGAGAACCCTGGCCCTGTGAAATTTCCTCCAGTCTCAGAGACCCTCCAGCACATCCTTGTGTGTGGTGGACTAGGTGATTGTTCCCAACAATTATCCTTTCTTAGGATTATAATCCAAGCTGTGGGACTTTGTAGTGCATCTCAGTAGGTAGAGTCTGCTTCCCCACCCTGCTAAATTTGGGCTTTGGTCATTGGAATGTGAGCAGATGTGACATATCCCAGAAGTTTTAAATGTGCTTGCATGATGTGGCTTCACCTTCATCATCCTTCCCCAGGTGAAGGGAGCTGGGGATAGACCTGAACAAGCCAAGCTGAGCTCAGCAGTGGAGCTTCAGTCAACTTGGAGACTCATAAGCAAGAAATAAACACTTGTTATGGAATCCTCTGAGATTTAGGGGTTGTTACTGTAGAAAATGCTGACTTATACATCATATTGTCCACACGCCTTCCTTGCTCAGTTCTGGTCCCATTCCATTGACAGGAAGAGGATATGGTTTATCGCTGACATCACCTTTCCCATCATCTGCTGGGGTTAAGCTCCTCTGCCTCCAGAGTGCTGTGCTACTTGGCAGCACTCTGTCCTTACCTTCTGTCCTGCTCCTGCTTATTTCCAATCTCTAAGCCATGGAAACCAGGTACCACAGCAAAGCTGGAGGTCAGAGCTCATACTCATAACATGGTTGTTCCACCTAATTTTCCACATAGTCTTTGTATCTAATGATTCACTGAACTGCTTCGTCTAGAGCATGGAATGTTCCAGTAGTAATTCCCTCCAACTCTGCAGCTTAGCTGTACTTCTGGTGTGATCAAGGCTCTCTTATCCAGAGTTTCCCAGGATTTTTGGGTCGAGTAACAGCACATGGAATAAGCATTGGGCCATCCTTTGGGAAGAATGTAGTGATCTGGCTCTTTCCCCGGGTATGGCCATCTCCTCCACGTATGCTGGAAGGCCCATTGAAATGACTGAGGTTGACAAATCTGTCCTTGAGCTTCCCTCCCTCTGGGAATCTGCCCCGTCTTTATCAACTCTTTGCCATATTATGCCCACAGAAACCTCACCGTCCACCAGGCTCCTCTGTGACCTTCCATGGCATCTCGAGGCAGGCAGCCTGAGACACTGATGGCAGCCTGGTGGCTTCCTGCTGTTGCTCAGGCAAGCTCCAGGATCTGTCACTCTGGGAAGGGTTTAGCATTGGAGGTTGGAGGTTGGAGAGGTGATGGGCCAGATTGCAGGTCTGTGGGCACCACAGGGCTTCATCTTGTGGCTCTGAATGGGACGACAGTGGGAGGAGGTGGGACACATACGGGGTCTTTGCCCTTCACAGCTTTCTTCCCATGACACCAAGGCAGTTTAGAAAAAAAAATTACTGTGTGCTGAAATTCCTCTTGGTTCTGTCTCCGGTTCTCTGTGTATCGGCTTCCCTTAGTTTCTACCCAGTTGCCTCCTTGAAGAGGATATTTTTCAGTTTGATGAAAACTGTCCTAGAAGGTTTGATTTGACATTTTATTTCCTGGTTCTTTCCTGTATCCTAAATAGAGTGCAGGAATGAACTCATGTGTTGAAGATTTGGTCCCCAGCTGATGGTGCTTTTGGGTGGTTGTGGAAACTTTAGCAGGTGGGACTAGTGGAGGGAGGCTGGGTTCACTGGGAGCATGCTCATGAAGGGGATACCAGGACCCTGACTCCTTCCCTTCTCTCTCCCTGTTTCCCAGTCACCATGGGGTAAGCAGTTTTGCCTCGTCACGAGCTCCCGCCATGATGCTCTGCCTCTCCACAGGCCCAAAGGCAGCAGAGTCCAGTGACCTTGGACTGAAACCTCTGTAACTATGAGGCAAAATAAATCTTGACTCTCTATATGTTGTTTAACTCAGGTATTTTGTCATTGCAATGGAAAGCTGACTAACATAGGACTTTAATTCTCCCAAGCCCATGGCCCGGGACCACCTCTTTCTTTCCAGAGTAGACATTCATTTTAAAAGCTATTTTGTGTTTCTCCATGTGGATTTTGAACACTAGCTTCTGAGTGACTGCATCTGCTCATTTGCAGGAGAATTTTTATGACTTCTGCCCTTTTAAAAGTCTTGTATCAACCTGCTTGGCCTTTTGTGTATGCTTTGGTTACTTCCTGCCTGTACCTCCAAATCTACACTCTTCTCAGCTCCACTCTGCCCAGAGAGACTGATTAAATTACTTTGCCTCTAGCTTCCAGCTGGGATTGTCCAGTGGGGACCCAGCAGGAGGCTGGAGATGGAAAGAGAAGTCAGGGCATTTATTCCCCTGGCTCCCTTCCTGCACACTTAGGGTTGGCAGTGGCTTATGCCTCCTTGAAGGCCACCTCTCCTGTGCATGGCTTTTTCTTACAGCTGAGCTACCTCTGGATTCCAGGAATCTCTCTCCTGCTTCCCTTTTAGACCTGATGGGTAGGAGCTCTCTGTTGTCGATAATTCCAGGGCAACTGACATCCCTTATTTTCTCTTAACCCTTCCCAAACTTCTGCATATAGTCTTTTACCTAAACTATTCTCAGTTTGATTGTGCCATCCATTTCTTGCCTGCACCTGAATTCTCTGTTTTACACATACATTATCAAAGAATGCACCCTTCCAAGCTGCATGGGAATCCTATAGAAATTTCCCTTTGATTTGAGGTGGTAGCCCACCTCAGCATGCATAGCCTGAATCTGACCAATCAATGCCTCTTTTATCTGATCAAGTTTGTCACTGATGCCATGAAGAAGCATACCTCTTTATTCTCGTGTGGGATGAGCTGGGTACTGCCCTTGCAGTTAAGGACTCTGGGCACAATTCTCAAATTAATCTGGATGGCAGCTAAGACCATCTGGCCAATGAGGAGGCCCCAATTACAAGGAAAACCAAAACCCTCACCAGGTTTTCTGCAAATTACTGCCTGATGGCATGTCATTCAGGGACCTCATTGTCCCAGGTGTGGATCCTCTGAAACGGTCGCTCTGATAAATCAAGCAGCCATGTTGGGAGCTACCCAGTGGAAAGGCCCATATAGCAAGGATCAGAGGGTGACCTCTGACATCACCTTGTGAGAAGCTGAATCCTGCCAGTAGTAACCTGAGCAATCTTAGGAGTGGATCCCTTCATCTTCAGCCTTAAGATGAAGACTGGCTGACCCCTCCACAGCAATCTTGGAAGACCCTCAAGCAGAGGACCTAGCTAACCTACATTCAAAGTCCTGACCCATGTGATAAGTTTGGGGATTTGTTACGCAATTCACAGACAGTTAATATAGCAGTGTAGATTTTACCTATGATTCCAAAGGGAAGACCAAGTGGAATTTACCTCATATATCTCACAACAAAACACTAATGAACCCACCCACCAGGCATTCCTGTTCACCCTCAGCTCTTTCAATGAGGAGAAGTCTTCTCTTGCTTTTCTCTTTCAATATCATTCTTCAGTTTTGCCATGATTGGCTTCTTTGGGTTTCAATTCTTCATCCATTTGGCAGAGGTTTTTAGTTCTTTGTAACTTCTGCTCCCACACTTGAAAGACTCTTCAAGGTATTCAGCCAGTGAAAGAAAATCATACCCTCTATTAACATAGTCCCCCTTTCTTGGGCAGCAGCTTATAGGTTATAGATATGTAAAATACCACTTACATAAGTCTTTCAGCTTCTTCTTGCATACATTGCTCCTCAATGGCTTAAAGCTGTTAAAAGACACTTGCAAACAAAATTTTAATCTAACAAAGAAAATGCCTCTACAACGCTCAAATCCAGTTCTGTCATATGTGAAGGAGAATATTCTACTGGCGAAAAGCTTTTTAAATCCTATGCTTTTTGACATTTTAACCAGTGTGTTAGATAAGAAGGCTGCTATGGATATATAGTGAGCAAAATTGCTGTAAAAATATAGGTTAGGAAAGAATTCAAGAATATGTATCCATTAAACTTGATGAAATAATTCTAGAGACTAAGGCTGTGAATCTTTACAAGGAAACTATAGAGGCACTGGAGTGGTCCTATTTTTGCAGATTTTGATGTAGTTGGTTCATGCAGGAAAATCCTGGAAGAGTTGATAAATACCTAACACAGCAAGAAAGATAAATGGAGGTGTTTACATCAGAGTTTTAAACATGTGATCCAATAAGTCAGAAAAAAAGCGCAGTGAAATAATTATAATAATGGTTAAAAAATGAAAAAAGAAGCAAGAGTTGCATGAAAATACATCAGAATGTGGCCATTTCTGACTATTCCACCCAAGGGCCAGCCACCATCACTCTCCTTGGGAATTTTGCAAGAACTTCCTGCTTGTTTGCCTTGACTCAGACTTGCCTCTTGCTATAGTTTGGATCTGAAATACCTCCCAAGGGCTTTGTGCCCTGTTTGGCACACTGAGGAGCAATGGAAACTTTAAGGGACCTACTGGGAGGTCTTCTGGTCATTGAGGATGTGCCCTTGAAGGAGACAGTGCCTTCCCTTTTTCACTTCCTGGACATTAGCTGAACAGCTTCCTCTTTCATGTGCTCCTGTCATAATGTGCTGCTTTGCTACAGGTCCCAAAACAACAGGACCAATTGAGCAAGGATTGAAACCTCCAAAATGGAACCCAAACAAACCTGTTCTCTTTATAAGTTATCTCAGGTATGTTGTTACAGTAACAGAAAGCTGACTAACACACCTTCTTAGAGTCTATTTCAATGAAGAACCAGGATGATACTTAAGAAAAGATAAGTCAGAGAGCATTATTTAGTCGTAGCTAAAAGGTGGAAACAACCCAAAGGTCCACCAACTAAATGGATTAACAAAATGTGATGTACTATACAATGAAATATTATTAGGCAATAAAAAGGAATGAAGTATAAGTTATTGGATTCATAGCAACAGAAAGTAGAATGGTAACTGCTAAGAGCTAAGGGGAGTGGGCAATGGAAGTTAATGTTTTATGGGTACAGAGTTTCTGTTCTTACAAGTGAAAAGAGTTCTGGAGATTGGTGGTGTTGGTTACACAATCATATGAATGTACTGAATGCCACTGAATGTACTGAATGCCACTGAACTGTACATTAAAAAGTGGCAATCTATTTTAAAAAAAGGAATGAACTACTGATACATGCTATAGCATGGATGGACCCTGGAAACTTTATGCTAATGGAAAGAAGCCAGACGCAAAAGGTCACATATTATATGATTCCGCTTATAGGAAGTGTTTAAAATAGACAAATCAATAAAGACAAAAAGTCAATTAGTGACTGCCTGAGGCTGGCGGGAGGAGTTGGGAAAATGGGGGAGTGATTGCTAACGAGAGTGGGGTTTCTTCATGGGTGATGAGAATGTTCTAAAACTTCATGGCGGTGGTTGCACTTCTCTGTGAATATACCAAGAAACCTCTGAATCATGAACTTTTAATGGGGGAATTTCATAGTGTATGAATTATATTTCAATTAAATCTGTTAAAACAGCAGACCTATAAGAAAGACTTGAATTTGGGGGAGCTGTTTTCATCGAGTCTAAGCCAGCCTTGAGTAAGAATAAATCCTGGTGGGACACTGCACACTGAAGGGTCGGTTGCTCACAATGCCTGGCAGTACTCCACAGCCTTTCCAAAGATGGGGATGGTGACAGGGTCAAAGAAAGGCAATCGACCCTGTGTGTCTGGGGTTCCCCGTCTTCAGATCCAACCAACTGTGGGTTGAAAATATATTAAAAAATTGCATCTGTGCTGAACATGAACAGATTTTTCCCCTTGCCCTTGTCCTCTAACACTGACAATGATTTACACATTTACATTATTTTAGGTACTGTAGGTTATCTAGAGATGGGTTGAAGTATACAAAAGGATGTGGATAGGTCACATGCAAATACTATGCCTTCTTATACAAGGAACTTGGCCCTCTTGTGATTTTGATCCACAGGGTGTCTCGGACTCAGTCCCCTGTGGCTACTGTAGGTTGTTTCAGGACATCTGGGGAAAAAGCATAGTCCTTTGCTTAAAGCCTCTCCATGATTTTCTATTATTCAGAGTCAAAACTCAAGTTCCTAGGACCACCTACAAGGTGCAGTTCCCTGAGCCATCCACTCCTGCTGTCTGAGCTCACCTGCTACTTCCTGCGGGCACTGTTCCTTGCTGGCCCTCAGGAGCCCGCAACCTCTGCTGCCCTGGGGCGTGTCCTTGATGGCTGCTCTCTGCCTCCAAGCCACCTCCACCTCCTTTGGCTCTGATGTCCCTTCTTGGCCATCTCCATGGTCCCTGCACATGAAAGCACATTCCTGACATTTTCTGTTTCTCCTCTCTGTTTTTTCTCCACAGCACACCTGACCTGTTACATAGTTACTTTTTCATTTGTTGTCTATCTTCCCACCCCCTCCACAGAATGTCACCTTTACAAGGCAGGTACTTTTATCCATTTCTGTGCATGCCGCATGCTCAGTACCTAGGATGCTGGCTGCACATAGTAGGTGCTCAGGAAATCTTTGTTGAATAGATGAATGAAAAGCTACTGCATGTTCAACAAGTCCTTGTATGTTACATAGGAAAATAGTAGCCATTAAGGAGACACCAGCATCCTCCAAATGGAAAATGCAGGAAAATGCCACATAACTTGTCAGATTGATTTAAAAGGGTTCCTTTTAAATTGCTGACTCTTGACTTAAACAAATAAGGGTAATCATTCAGTTATTTGTACAATTTCCCCCTTACTTTTCACTCCATCTCTCAGGCAATTGCTTGGAGAATGTAAAACATCATTTAATAAGTGAGTCTTTGCTGAATTTCTCCCGGAATAGGATATATAGAGTTGCCCGGGGAAGAAGCAGGGGAGGTCCAAGTTGGCATCTGCAGTCGAGAGCAGCACCTACTCCAAGGGACTGGGGCTTCTATTTGAAACATGACTGGCTTTCTCCATGGGCAGGGACTTGATGTGTGGCATGTGTCTCCTGATCACAGTGACCTCTTATGAAACTCTGGAGCATAACAGGTTATTTCTTTGTTTCTCCTAGCAGTCCCCAAAATCAATTCTCCATGTACAATGTGGCCTCTGTTTTAAACCCAATCCATCACAAATGCCCCCACCCCAACTTTGGTGAAAATCTACCCAGTTGTTTTCATAGGCTACAGTAAGAAAGAAACTTAGTTTTATTTACATGGAGATTTTTGAATATTCACCAGGCTATTCTGTGTGTTTATCTTGAATACAACATTTTCTTCATCTCTGAAACTGTATCATGTGCTTTATGAACAATCTGTACATGTCATGGGTTGAGCATTCAGATGCTTCCATTTCTCAGTATAAGAACTAGAAAGAAGGGGTTCTGTACTTGCAATGCATGGAACCAGAAATCTAGAGTTTATAATATGTATGAAACCTAGAGACAATAGAACAGAAGGAATGAATCTATGGAGGGCTGTGGACAGAAGCCTGTTTCTATCTACAAGTAGAATGTGGATAGCCTCATGGTGGCAGCCAACAGATGGGTGGCTTCCAGGGCCAGAGCTGGCACCTACCGTTCCTTTAATGAATTATACAATGGTGCCACTTCCACATAGATGAGTTTTTTAAAGTGACTCCTCTGAATGGGGTGGATGAACATCAAAAGTTATCCTTTCTTCTAGGTTGAGGACTTTTTGACCAGGCCAAATGGCTTAACCAGTGAACAGAGCATGGACTGGATTTTTGTCTCCCCTCATTTGGCCAGGTGCCCTTGTGCAGTGCACATACAGGCCAACTGTGCTTGGAGACCCTCAGGGTACTCATATTTTTCTTTATTACAAAATTCAGCAACCCAGACAGCTGGGGGAAGTATTTTAAAATTTAAATGAAGTTGAGATAAATTTGCATATAATGTATAAGAAATGCTATCCCTAGTGAAAGAAGTTATATGGGATTGATAATATCTACCTGAATCAGGATCTAGAAACTTGACTGGAGATTTGCTTAACTGACAACCTGGTTCCCTCCTTAGGGAAAGAATTAAATTGTTTAACAGATCGAATGGGAGCTTGTATGACATTTCAGTAGAATTTGATTGTGTATGTGTATATTCTGAGCCTGATTTGGAAATTGACACTTGAATATATGTAAGAGGAGCCAAGTTGGTTTGAAATAGTCTTTTTTATTCTTTTTGGTTTATTGGTAACTGCAAGTTGATTTATCCCTAAAATAGTTCAAAGCCTTTTCTGTTTTAGCTCTGGGAATAATGTTTTTCTTCATTTCAAAGATGTAATTTTTCTGCTAACAGTACAGAAAGATAACAAAGATAAGAACCTCCAGGGCTCTTTGAAGACAAAATGGTATTCTGAATTGGATATTCATTAGTGTGAGGGGATAAATCTCTAAATCTGGGCTTTATGATTTTAGGTTTGTTTGTTTAATGGATTTCTTTGCTTAAACTTCAGGTGCATACATGATCATTTTGAAGAGCTGAGTGATGGACAAATGCTGTTTGATTTGTAAATTTTCTCAAAGGCATTTGAAAACTTGTTTCAGGTTTGGTGGAGTTTGTTTTTCACACTCTCAGTTGGAAGCAGGAGCAATTGTGAGAGTTTTTTTAACTTATAAGTTCTTCAGCCTCAGAAGGGGAGGGGCCGAGGTTTTGCAGGAGGCTTGGGCTGGGGAGACGGGTCTAAATGCTACAGGTGTCAAAAACCTTGCAGAGGAGTCCCTGGTCTAGGATCGCTGACTTGAGTGGATTGTTTTATCTAACTCTTGGTCAGTGTTGGGAGAATAAAGTGAGATGATGAATGTCAAGGGCTCAGAAGTGTCCAGTCAATGTCACCTGCTGTTGCCGTTCTTGTGATCTGCAGATGGGCTCGGTGGATGTACTTGAGGACATTTGAACCAAGGGTTACGGGAGAACCACCATTTGGCCCAGCAAACTTTTCAGGACTTGGGCTGAGCAGGTGGGGAGGGCTCTGGGGCTGGATGGGCGGGTGGGAGACTCCTGCTTTGCTGTCGAGAGCCCAGGGACAGGAGATGGCCTTCATCACAGGAGCTGGGAACTCCTGCCACCACTTAGGCTTTTGGTCTAATGGGCTGGCAACCTGGACCCTGTCAAGGGAGGTATTTTGATAGAGTCGTGTCTACCTTGCTTTTCATGTGGCTTGTATTCTGTTTTTGCATCTTCGACAGCTCGTGAAGTAGTCACGCATCACTTAGTATGATACATTCTGAGAAACAAATCATTAGGTGATTTCTGTGCTGGAAAAACATCAGAGCATAATACTTAACACAAACTAAGATGGCTAAGGTGTCACCAGGTGTTATCACCCTGTCATACATGTAGTCTGTTGTTGAAAGAAACATAGTTATTTGGTGCATGACTGTATTTTTTTAAAAAATATTTTTTAAGTTGTTGATGGACCTTTATTTTTTCCATTTATTTATATGTGGTGCTGAGAATCCAACCCAGTGCCTCGTGCATGCTAGGCAAGTGCTCTGCCACTGAGCCACAACCCCAGCCTGTGTGACTGTATTTTGTTCTTCTTCATAACATAAGAACTAAAGCCACTGAGTATTTCAAAATTGGTTTGCTATGATTAATTTGTAAAGTCATATTTGGTTTTTAAAATTATAACCTCTTATTTGGAAATAGTTTAAGACTCACCAAAGTTACAAAATCAGCACAGAAGTGTTCTCCGTAGCCATCCCTTTCTTCCCTCAAGTGTGTTTACATAACTCGATTACATTGTCAAAACCCAGAAACTGGTGTTGGCTACCACTCCTCCAATTGATTTCCAAGCTATAGTTCTTTATTAATTCCTTAACTGATTTAACTGGAGATTTATCCAGAAGCAGCTACTGCAAACCTTGAATTTCCTGGCCCAAAAAGTTGCAATTAGTCTCCATGAAAATAGCCAACAGTTCAAACTTCAGACATTCCCGTAACATCCCCTTGTGAGGGTCCATGTGGTGTGCCTCATCAGGGAGGCTCTTCCTTGAGAACAGAGCATGGGCAGCGAGAGTGAATCACAACCAGAGTACTTTGTTGGAGGATTTTATTTCTTTAGTCTTTTCTGAGCCAATGCACTAGCAACCATGATGGGGACCAGTAAAACCATGACTCGCTCACCTAGTTGTCATAAAAGAATAAGAAAAGATGGGGGACTGTTAAATAGACCACAGTATTTAAAAGACCTACTGATAGCAGAAGAGACCCAGCTCTCCGCCTAGCAGTGCAGAAGAAACTGTCTTGGACAAGAAAGTCAGTGGCTGGGGGCTGATGAACTGAGAAGGGGCAACCTCAGTCTTGCACAAAAGGAAAAGAGAGGAGATTTGAGAGGGGGCGAGTGCATGGGTGAGGATGGGGTAAACCCAGCCCACCTGATGAATTAATGCTACTCCGAAGGGCAGAGAGAATGAGGGCAAAGAGGGGGTAATATAGGAGGGCCATTTGGAGCATTGCCCATTGATTCAGTAGCCTCTTTCTTCAGCACAGCAACCTTGAAAGGTAAGCAGTAGTCTCCTTAGTTTATGAGAAGGCTAGGGCTTGGAGATCCTGAGTTGGTCATGGAAGACTGTTCTAGAAGGGCATGTGGTTGGCTGTTTGGCTGACCTTCTCCACAACCCCCTCCTTTCTTTAACTGCATCTTCAGGTTTCTTCTCAAAGTTCTTTGCTCATGCAGTTCCAGTTTCTTTATTTTTCTTTTTATTTTTTTAAAATATTTTTTTAGTTGTAGATGGACACAATATCTTTATTTATTTATTTTTATGTGGTGCTGAGGATTGAACCCAGTGCCTCACGCATGCAAGGCAAGCGCTCTACCACTGAGCTACAATCCCAGCCCTGGTTCCAGTTTCTTAAAATACTTTTCCTTCCACTTTACAACAGTGGGATCATGTATCGTTTAGTTCTCATGCTGAATGTCATTTCTTTGACTTTCCAGATCAAGCTAAGCTTCCAATGCTAACCTAGAGCCGTGTAGCTTTCTTTCGAACTCTTCACGATGGGTAGCTCCATATTTGTGTGTTCCTCTATTTCACATCTGTGTCTCTACAAGATCATTAGCCCTGTGTGGTCAGGGGTTATTTTCTGTTGCTCACCATCAGCCTGTTCACCATTGACATGCTGTCACGTAAATAGGCTCTCGACAAGTATTTGCTGAGTGAATGCGTGGAGGAAGAAATAAATGAATGACACATAGGACTCCTGCAATTATGGCTTTGGGGACTTTAGTGTCATCGTCCATTTGCTTTCTAAAGAGCAGCAGGTTTGAGGTTATATCTTCACCTAGAGGGTATGAGTTTGAAGGAGGAACTTGACATGGGTGCCATATGCCATGTAATGGAGGGATGTCCACCCAACTTGATGTCCCCGCCTTGCACAGGACTTTGCCTGTGAGTTTGCAACAGTGAACTTGACCACGGAGATGCTGAGTGCACTGCCAACCACAACTAGCAATTGAGGAGTGAGCAGCCGTGTCAATCTTAAAAGCACGAGATATTCTTAGATGCTTATTTTTATAATCGGTTTTATTATGGAGTTGCTAAAATGGGCCCAAACCATATGTCTCTCCATCGAGAAAAGTCTGAGCGCCCTGACTGTATGAAGCCAGACACTGGCAGAGACATGGAAAAACTAATTGTGAGTCTCTGGAAGTAAAGTGCTAGTATTTTTTTTTCCTTTGCAAACCCAAAGAAAATTCTGGGCGTGGAGCAGTCCAGTAAGAAGGGCACTCAAACACACAGTTAAAAACATGTTTGTCTCTTCATTCAAGGTCACTTCAGAGCCTCTGTGAAAGGTACATGCAATAATAGAAAACCTGGTGGAACCCAGAGCTGTAGAAAGTGTTGAAATCATTTTGGGTCCAAAAGAGGCAGCCAAGTTGAAATAGATGCCCTTTTCTTGAGTGACACCATCAAATGGGTTCAGAGACGCACTTGAACGATTGGTAGAGAGACACAGAGGCAGCCAGTCCTGCATAGATTGATGAAAGGGAAGATTGTTGGTGTCTTGGCCATTGGCCAGCTTTAGAATAATATAGTCTAGGAAGGCGTGCTCATCTGCCCGATGCTGAATGGTCCAGCAGCCCTTGAAGAAATTTTAATAAGATATACTTCTCTTCTTTTCTAGTAGGTTCTGATATTTGCCATTTAAGTTCCAGAAATTTATCGTACTTGTGTTCCTGAAGTACTCTGACCCTGAGAGAGAGGACAGTGCTGAACCTGATAAATGATGTCCCTGCACCTCGACGAAGGCTGAATTTCCTGAAATTGAACAATCAATACAGC
>CM053415.1:20674674-20723848 GCA_028644305.1 Xerus rutilus | reverse complement strand
GAAAATAGAAGAGAGATCAGTGGAGCAGAAGAAGGAGATTGAGGGGGTGGGAGGAAGGACAGGAAATAGGAGAAACTGGAATTAAATTGACCAAACTATACTATGCACACATATGAATAGACCACGGTGGATTTCATCTTTATGTACATGTATCTATAAAGTGCTAATTAAAAAATCTATAAATAAATAGAGATAGTGGGAGAAGAGGGAAAGAGGAAGTCCTGGGGACTGCAATGGAGCTATATTCCCTACTTGTATAGTTATGGTAAAATGAATCTCAATATTATGATAACTATAATGCAGCAATACAAAATTCTTTAAAAAAACTCCCAGTAATTATATGGAGAAAATGGACCAGGATACTCAGGGGCAGTCATGGCAGTTATGACTCAAGGTGGTCATGTCAAGCTGAATCCCTGCAACAGACTGTGAGGGGAAGAGAAATGAGATTTTCCTACAACTTGTCAACCTATTTGCATCAGTTACTGCTGCATGTCAAATTCCCCTAAAATGTAGTGCATGACTTGGTAGATTGGACTCAGCTGAGAGGTTTTTGTGATCTAGGCTGAGTTCCTTTCCGTGCATCTGTAGTCAGCTATAGCTCCTCAGGTGCCTCTGCTTCCAGGGTAGGTTGGCTGTTGGCTGGGGCCCCTTAGCTCTCCTCCATGTGGTCTCTCACCCTTCCTAGGCTAGCTTGGGCAGGCTCACCCACAGAGTGGAAGGGTTTTAAGAGAATGTGGGTGCATGCAAGGTCTCTCGAGACAGCTCAGGATTGACACTTCATTATTTCTGACACATACTCTGGGATGGAGCAAGTCACACAGCCAACTTAGACTTAAGCGGTGTGGGGATAGACCCCAGTTCTTGTTGGGAGGAGCTGCCAAGTCATATTGTAAAAAGTGGGATACAAGGAGGGGTAAATACTTGAAGAAGTTTTGCAACTGAGAAAGAAATTTGTGTGATCGAACATCACAGGAGACTTTTAATGACGAACTAGCAGTAACAGGGCACGTGGCCAAGGCCATTTATGCTGCACTGTGGTGGAAATTTTCCAGAGTTTCTGTTTGAGGCAGGAGGATTGGATGTTTGAGACCAGGCTAAGCAACGTAGTGAGGCTCCGTCTCAAAATAAAAAAATTAATAAAAAAGGACTAGGGGTGTAGCTCAGTGGAAAGCATACCTGGATTCAATCCCCATTATGAAAAGTCAGCGTTTATATCTTCCTTTGCCATTTGGTTGTGAGCTCTTTGGTTGCTAGGTCTGTGGTGTCCTTTTCCAGGACTGTTCTTGGTCTGCAAACTCATCTCTCTTGGTTGGAAACGAGAAAGGAAAGCTCTGTGTTTTCAGTGCCTCCAGGTTTCCCAGTGAGGTGCTAGTGAGGGGGTTTCACACAGTCAGCTTCACTTGTTTGGAGTTGCGAAGCTAATACCATCACCACAAGCTGAGCTGCGAAGAATCCCAGACTTGTCTAAATTATAATTTGTTTGTTGGGCCTTAAGGGGGTCTGGAAAGCCTGTTTGAAAATTTTCTCTCAGCACACAAGCATATTTGCCCAAACTTGCATTTCTCTTCCGAGCATCTTTTATGGCAGTACTTTGTCAAGTATAGCACATTGGTTAAGTTATTGCTTCTCAATTAACCCATCCTTTAGACTATGATGCTGGGGTTGGGACTCTGTGTACTGCCTTTCTTTCTTTTTCTATTTTTTGGCCAGCTGGATGCTCTGTCAATAGGGAGACTAGAAGGAAAGAGGACAGGATATTTATTTGCTTGCTCTTCTGATCAGTATTACCCCAGCAATGATCCTTTAACCTGGCAGGGGCAGTTCATTACAGAAGGAACTGACTCAGCTCTTAGTTTCTTCCTCCACACTCCTAGAACCATCCTCAGGAGCTCCTCAGAGACACCAGCATTACCCCTGACAATGGGGGCCTGAGTCCCATCTCTGAGTACTTCTTCTCTCCAACTTCCAGGTCCTAATAACCAACCTCATTCTCTTTCCTTTGTTCCTCTAGTGTAGTAACTTCTTCATGAAGATATTTCTCTGTGCTAACTCAAGTGTTCCCTTTTTATGTTTTTAGTTCTCCCATAATGTTTAACATTTTTTGATAAAATGAACTTGTGCAGTTTCTGCTGCACTGCCCAAATCTTGACCATTATTCATGGTACATAAGAGTATTTTAAATGGTAGCAAGTTCAACATTAAAAAAAACAAATGGGCAGCTGTTCAGTATGGTGCATATTATGGAAAATATAATGAATACACCAAACTCATTATGTCTAGGACATTATTGCTTAATATTAAAAACGAATTAAGAACATTCTAATTTAAAGAACAATATTAAGCAAATAATAAAGCAAATGGTGCACCGTCAAAAATAGCAAAGGTAGTATGTAAATGGAATTTTGAAAGCACTCAATTAAGGTATGTCCACCCTGTGTATTAGTCTACTAAAATGAGCCTTCAATCAGGAAAATCTCCCTGATTCTAAAGAAGAATAATGATAGAGGAAAGATGCAAAAAGCCATTACTTTTGATTTCCTACATCTCTTTACATTCCCAGGCCCATGTGTGATGTCACCTGGGTTCCAAAGGCAGTAACCAAACCTGGCCTTTCCCCAGCACCCAAACTCCAGCAAATAGCTGAGCATCTATTGGATTTCAAAGATGAGCTTTACATATTCAGATCAACAAACAGCTGGCCGCCATTCTGGCAGGCATTCCCTTAGTGATGTAGCTAAGGGAATGAGCTTCCCCAAAGAAACCAGTAGTGACTCTGGAGTTGGGGGTCCTTACCCTGTGTGCCATCATCATGAAGTGGCTGGACTCTGAGTCTGTTTTCTGGTGGCAGTCTGGAGGTTAAATGCTTATGTAGCAAGTCAAAGACTGTGTCAGCACTGGAGGATGGGGCTTGGGTAGGCTTGAAGAGCGCCCAGATGTCTCATCCATAGCTGACAAGGAACAACCTATAACGACATCCTGTTCTGAGTAATCTATTACCATTTCTTCTTGCTTTGGTGACAAGGAATTGAAGTAGTATTTTTTTTTTCCAAGCAGTTCCAGGTAGAAGAAAGTCAACTTACATAGTCTGGAGGGGATACTAATCCTTCAAATAAATGACTTCACAAGAGGCTAGAGGGCTATAGAGGAGGCCCAGCCTAATGAGGCTACCCAGTGGAGCCTATGCACCTGGCATGTGACTTTCAGCTATGTGCAAATGAATGTGAAAGAGCTGCCCACCAAGTGGAGAACTGGCATTTGATGGATATCTCTGGAAACACTTCAGCAAAGGCAGACTGGGGGACATATCCCTTTGTGAATGACACTTAGTGTCATGGCTTGAATTTTATTTCACTTCTGAGAGAAAAGTTGACATAGGTGAGCCACAGACAGAAAGGAAAGGGACATGAAGAATGATTTCATTCATACCTGAGTATGAGAGCAAAAAAAAAAAAAAAAGCTTTTCAATTTAGACATTCAGTCCTTTACAGAGATTTCTTAATCTTTAGAGAGATTCCAATGTGCTAAAATTTTCTGGTTGAATGTTTTCCTTTAGGAAACAACCCTTCAGGAACAGAGGTCCAGAGGAAGAGGTAAAAGCAATTCAGAACCACAATTTTTCTAAGATAGCTAACAGTTCCACTTGAAATGATCAATATGATAGAGAAAAAAATGGTTCCCTGGTTTCTGCACTGATTTTAATCTTTTTTTTTTTTTTTTTTTTTTTTTTTTTACTTTTTTTTTAGTTGTAGATGGACACAATGTCTTTATTTTATTGCTTTGTATGTGGTGCTGGGGATCGAACCCAGGGCCTCACGCATGCGAGGCAAGCGCTCTACCACTGAGCTACAATCCCAGCCCTGATTTTAATCTTTTTGGAATTTTTTTCCCCTCTACTTACTGTCTTAAGAAGGACCGGCCTTGATAAGTCTTCCTGAATATCTCACCAGCAAAACTTCCTTTAAACATTGTTTTCTTAATCACTAAAGTTTGGTGTTTTAGTCAGCTTTTCTCACTGCTGTGACGAAAGGACCCAACCAGAATAACTGTAAAGGAAGAAATGTTTATTTAGGGGCTCATGGTTTGAGAGGTCTCTCAATCCATAGACAGCGGGCTGTATTCCTTAGGTCTCCAGGTGAGGCAGAACATTCTAATTTAACATGGCGTAAGAATGTGGCAGAGGGAAGCAGCTCACATGGTGATCAGAAAGGAGAGAGAGACTCCATTCTCCAGATACAAAATCTATACCCCATAGCCCTGTTCCCAGTGAGCCACTTCCTTTAGCCACACCCCACCTACCTCCCATTACCACTCAGTTAATCCCATCAGGGATTAATTCACTGATAAGGTTAAGGCTATAATCCAATCATTTCTCCTCCAAACCTTCTTGCATTGTCTCACCTGTGAGCTCTCGGGGGACACCTCACATCAAACCACAACATTTGGCAAGTGTGGGAAGAAGCACATTGAGACTACTTTCTCGTTTTTGATTTATTGATTATTTTCTTTTCTCTGTCGTCTATCTAATCAGTTCCAAGTCCTGCCCACAGGGGCCATTCATTCATTCCGCAAATGTTTATTGAGCACCCAATATGTGAAACCTTCTTCCTTAACCTGGAGATATTTATCCTCTAAGTTTTGATTCAGTGCTTTGTTGTGGGTCCTTGGTATCCTGTGTCATGAGATCTCTCCCACTGGCACAGGAAGCAAGCCACCATCTTTAGCGTCAATGGTATCACTTAGATTACACGCATTGCCTCTCTTGTGTCTAAGCATAACTAGGATATCTATCAGATTTACATCTATCCAGTCACGTAAATAAGGAAATTAAAAAGGGAACACCAATTCCATCTATTAAACACGTAACATACCAGGTGCTATTGTGGTTACCTTACAGAGATGCTCTGATTCTCTACTCAAAATCCAAAATCTGGTGAAGATGTTGAGACTGATGCTGCTACACATGCTTCAAAAGAATAAGGACAGGTTCTTTGCTCCTATAATGAGGCCTTTTGGGGAGAGCAGGGCAGTGTCCTAGGGAGGTCCAAAAATGACTTGAGAGAACAGGACAAAGAGACTGCTTTAGCATTTATGGTGGTTAGGGGTGATGGATCCTGTGGAAGGCCAGGGCTTATGTGGTGTGAACTTTCTGCTGGTGCCAAGGAGATAGCATCCAGGCTTTCTTAACCACTCATCCAGATGGGGAGCAGAAGGTGAAGAGGGAGGGGAGAGTTTGGAAGATGTCAGCAGTGCAACATTAGAAATGGAGGCCGACTTCCACATTTTTTTGTGGCGGTAAAATACACGTAACAGAATATATCTTCACCATTTTAGGTGTACAGTTCAATGGTATTCAATGAATTCATAATGTTGTGCCACCACTAATGCCATCTATCCCCCTAATTCTTTTCATCTGGCCGACCTGAAACTCTGTACCCACTAAACAATAACTCTACTCGCCCCTCCTCTCAGGCCTTGGAAACCACCATTCTACTTTCCGTTTCTCCGCTTTTTGCTACTCTAGGTTCCTCTTGTAAGCAGACACATTTGGTGTTTGTAACTGGCTTATTTCACTTAGCATCATGTCTTCAGGGTTTATCTAGGGGAGCATATTGCAGAACTGTCTTCCTTTTTAAGACTGAATAATATTCCATCGTACACTTGTATTCTATTTTGCTTATTCATTCATCTGTTGATGGACACTTGGGTTGCTTCTATATTTTAGCTATTGTGAATGATGCCACATGGAACATTGGTGTACAAATAGCTCTTCAAGGGATTGCTTCTAATTCTTTGGGATAATATACCCAGAAGTGGAACTGCTAGATCATAATGGCTTGTCTTTTATTACAATTTGCCCTTGATGTTTGGTGACTAAAAAATGTTCCATGTTTTATTTAATTGAGTTTGAACTCATTTAATTAAGCCATTATGGTTTCCTAAAAGGTCTATGCCCTGAGGCTGATAAGAGAGAATGAAGTCCCACCGAATGACTTATTCAACAGGTCAGCATTGTGTATTTTGGAAAATGAAATGAATGCTTTGGTCAGAACAGAAAAGGACATGAGAAGTATCTTGATGAGGCTTTGTACTGTGTCTTTAGTATGTACAGAGGTAGTGTGATACTGATTTATATTTTGGGTATCTGTGAGGCAAAAGATTCATGGAGTTCTTTACCCCAAAGGGAAAGCCTTTGGATATGGAATTGTTGTTGTTTCTCTCCTTGATCAGACTAGATGGCCAGATCATTGGAAATGATCCATGAGTCTGTAAAGGTATGCAGATGGGGCCAGTGATTGACCAGAGCATTGGGTGCCAAGATGACTTTCTGGAGTCCAGCCAATTGTGCTGACCTTGGGATCCCTGATGCAAAGCTCCATCACATTGGTTGTGGTTATGACCTTGCCTGCAAAGGCTATGTACACTGGCAGGGCTGTCAAGGTGCCTGGGTAAAGGCGTATTGTGTGTCTTTGATGGTAAGAGGAAGTGCACCGAGAGAGGCTGTTCAAACAGGCACTGGACAGAAGATGTGTAGCTGTATTTATGACTGCAAAGTATTTACCAGTTACTGTTTGGTCAATATCAGTGGTTTAAATAATATTGGGTATGGGGGCTGTGGGGGCTTATTGGGTGGGGTTGTGACATTAAGACTACAGTGTCCATCCTGAAGACACTTTCTCTCCTTTCAAGGTTAAGAATAGGCCAAATCGAACTATTTATCATGGGGATAAATTCCTCTTTAAACATAGATCTTGCTTAATTGGTTTCAATCTTAAATGCCCTGTTGCAATATATTAAGTCTTATTAAATATTCTAACAGGGTCAGGAAGGTCTATGGAGCCTTATGTTTTTAAAAATATTTATTTTTTAGTTGTAAGTGGACATAATATCTTTATTTATTTATTTTTATGTGGTGCTGAGGACTGAACCAGTGCCTCCTGCATGCTAGGTGAGCACTCTACCACTGAGCCATAACCCCAGCCCCTGGAGCCTCATTTTTGTTGAACCAATTATAAGTATGAAATACTTGATTTAACTTTATCACATTTGGGGGTCAGAGAATCCATGCCTACTATGGGATATTTTAGCATAAAATGGGCATTTTGACCATGGGGAATTTATGAAGGCAATATTTCTGATGATTAGGAAAAAACACACCTATTTGTCTTCTGTTTTAATGTTCACTAATTGTAGAAATTCTGTTAGTAAATTTTGGATTTCCAATTGAGCCAAATTGTGTATCTCTATTTCAGTTCTTAAATTTTTCTCTCGTATCCATATTATTATTATTATTGGTGGTGCTTACTAGGAGAAAGTTGCTACCAGGTTTTATAGTTAGAAATTTCTTCCTCCCCAGAGCCTCAAATTAATATAGTCAGGATTAGGGGCCTTGCCTGTGGAATGGTTGCTTTACTGGGCTTAAGGACACAGGGCTTCAGTTGTGTTTGAATTAGCCCTTTGGCTGTGCCATGGAGTGCTTTTGGTATTTTCCTCTATAACTATGAGGAGTGATATCTTTATTAGGACAGAGGCATAGGCAGTAGAGCAGTGAAGTCATTTTGTAGGGTCCTAGTGAGCCACTTGCCTCTAGGAATATGACTTCAGTGTGTTCTTCCCTACAAGGGACCATGGACGATCATACTTGTTGAGGGCAGCAGTCTTTTCCTGAATGCTCCATAAAGCAGGGGCTAAAGTCACTTGACACACACAACCAATGGTAAGAGAGTTAAGAGTCGGTTGCCTGAATCACTGGGAGGAACTGGGTTTCCTGAATCACTGGAACTGAGACACAATTCAACCTGAGACATACAGATGGGTCTAGCCCAAGACACATAACCCAATCCTGTATTCCTATTCCTAAAGGCTACTTACTGAAACCTCTGACTTAGGTTGTTAAGTACATAGTGGAGGTTTGAAAGACCTCAGCAAATGAAGCACAAGGCTCTCAGCTCAGAGTGCACAGCAGCGCATAGGCAGCAACCTGACTCATACAATGTGGGGGCCAGTGGTGGCTCAATGCACATGCCTGCCTGCAGACAGCAGAGCAAGTCCACAAGTCCAAGCAAGAGAAGATGAACCCCGGCGGTAAAGGGCATTGCCTAGACAGACTCATGGCATTATTGAGGTCTTCTCAAGTGGGATGAACCCATCATCCTAAATTTGGTTCATATGCCACACATATACATACACCCACTTGCCAAGAGGGTATGGCAAAGTTATCACTCACGTAGTAGGACCTTGTGGGGGGAATAGAGAAGTCTTTCCAAGCAGGTCCAAAATGGTTTGAGTGGGCAAGGAAAGGAGGCTGGTTTGGCTTTCTTGATGGCTGGAGTTAGGGCTAGGGAGAGGCTTCCTGCCTCCAAAGGAGGGAACACCAGGCTTTCTAATGGGCGTGTTCAGATGTGGGGTAGAAGTGCAGAAAGAGGAAGGGGTGGGGCTTAAAGCTGTTAGTAGTAAGTATCAAATCAAAGTCAGACTGTATTACAGAGACATTGTCACTCCCATTTCGTAGATGATAAATAGCCTTAGAAGGTTTAAATAGGCCACCTACCTATTAACCTGGGGCAGGGGAGGGGCAGAGATGGGTCCTAGGGATGAGCATCAAGGATTCTGGGACTCAGACCTCCCTCCTCCACAGGCTGCTTTTCTTCCAGTTTTCTTTCTGTCATTTTGAAGTCTTCTCTGAAAAAAATTTTTTTTGGTGCCAAATTATGCAAATAATAGATTGCTTCATTTCAAACAATAACACTGTGGAATGGGATGCTTGCTTGGTGAGGTGATATACATAAAGTTTATGGTTGTTGTATGTCAATGCTTAGATTAATTTACTGCTGATAGAAACTAAAGAAGATACACATTGGTATAATGCTAAAGGAAATTGGCCTTTGTTTATATCAAACTTGGCTCAGCTGGTGTTTCAGTCATCTTTTTCACTGCTGTGGCCTGACAAGAACAATTTTAGAGGAGGAACATTTATTTGGTGCTCATGGTTTCAGAGGGCTCAGTCCATAGATGGCTGACTCCGTGGATCTGGACTCTAGATGAGGCAGAATATCCTGGCAGGAGGGATGGAGGAAGAAAGCAGCTGAGGACGTGGCAATAAGGAAGGAGAGAGACTGTCCCTCACCAGGGACAAAGTATACACCCCAAGGGCTCACCTCCAGTGACCCACCTCCTCCAGCATACCCTCCTGGCCTATATTTAGCACCCAGGTGATCCCTATCGGTGGATTAATGCACCGATGAGGTTGAGGCTCTAGTAACCCAATCATGTCACTTCTGAAGCTTCTACTATTGTCTTACACATGAGCTTTTGGGGGATACCTCATATCTAAACTCTACCAGCCAGGAAGTATCAAGAAATAAAAGCATGTTACAACTTCAATATACCTGAGTTTCACTTTCATCACCGAACGAGGTAACAGGACACGAAAGCCACCATGGCTCTTGGGATGCAAATGACCTGTCAACCGATGCAGAAAACAAGCGAAAGTGAAGGAGCGATTTCCATCTCAGCATCCCAATATAGCATCCTGCGGCGTAGGTGTGTTCCCTGAGAAGCAGCTTAAATTTGGAAAGGATGAAACTACACCTGAACTTGCCTTTATCCCAGGCCCAAAGCTATATCTTGTCTCTCAATATCTGTACATGAAGGGATGCCTTGGAAAGAAAATACCGGTACCCAAGCAATGATCAAGCTGGTTTATGACTTGGAGCAGAGACATCAATACAACAGTACCTTTATCAAATAACCTCATCTAGTCTGAAAGATGAACATTTCCCCCTGATATTTGAAAGCAGGAATTGCAGCGATTCCTCTTGCCTTCTGTCTGTAACTGCGTGAAACTGCTGACACCTTTCAGTGTAAAGCCACCTTCATCTGTCATGTGCATCCTGATGCCTTCAGAAGAAAGATTTTCTTTTGGTAGGTCCCTTTGGAAACATCAGTGACTGAAAAGTTTATTTTCTTCAGGCACAACTTTAACTGAAAAAAAAGTCTGGGCATAGAAGTCCGCATCTGGTGTGCTCAATAACACATATGGCTTCCTTGCTTTGGTGGAGACTCATTTGCGCTTCATTACTTTCTACAATTGGCACAGAAACTCGGCCAAAATCCTGAAAGGAGTCTTATTCAGTGCCATGAAAGCTGGCCTTTTGAGGAGTTTTGTCACAGCATGGATGCTGAATATTATATTCTTGTTTATACACAAGAGTGTTGCCAGAAAACAAATCCCCACGTTCTTGATTGAATATTGCGTGGAATTTTCACCTGTGTGAGAGAAGATAAAGCTCCCTTCCAGAACAATTTGGCAGGAAATTCTTTCACTACTGGACTTACTTGGAAAAAGAATTATTGGTCACCCAAAGGAAGTAAATATTTGCACTCAAGCAGTTACCATGATGGGTCATTGCAGAAAAACCATGAGCTCTTTTGAGCAAACAGTTACCCCATAGGGGGACAACTCTTCAAACTTCACAAAGCTGAAAGAAAGTGCTTCTGCAGATTGGAGTTGAGAACAGTAGGGCCTTATGAATTTTTTTTTGGTGTGCCAACTCTGAAGACACTTAGAAATGCTAAAGGACTCCTTTGAGGGATACTCACCCTCAGGTCACCTTCTGACCTAAGTGTGGATTCTTCAATTCTTTCCTCATTGACTCAGCCTCATTAAGTCCAAGACAGATGACATGATAAATTTAAAAATTTTTGGAGTGCTTTGTGTTTACTGACATGAGCCTGCTCTGGCTTGGCAAAGTGAGCAATGTAAGTATTAATTTTTTCTTTTCCTATTTGGGGGTTTAGAGTGTGCACTCTTGGTACTATTTAAGTGAAAATTTGAAATCAGTACCAGAGATGGCCCCACAATCCCAAAATTTTGTTCAAGCCAAAAAATTTACAGCATTCTCAATAAAATGTAATTTTGAGAAGAATTAAATTTTTTTGTTTTATATACAATTTTGAATTGTTTCCCTCTACTGTGCAAATAGACCTTGAATCTTGCGATAAGTTATAAAATAATGACATCAAGACTTTCTTTATAAGATTGCTGTTAACTTCCATTTGTGTGCAAGACATATATTTCCAATGTAAATTTAAATGCAGAAGTTTTGGTGCATATACTTCTGTGCATTTTCTGGAAAGGAGGAACATAGCTTCTTTCAGGTTTTGAAGCCTGAAATATTCATAAAAGACAGAACTGCAGCATATGGGCAGGTTGGTTCCTTCGACCTCTGTTCCACCTGGTTCCAATTACTTCCAATCATGGGCTTAGGCGACTGAGTCCTCAGCATGCCTTTGCATCTCAGCCAACTACCCTTTAAAAACAAAAAAACCCAGGAAGGTTAATCAGTCGGGTCCCTGGTCCTTAAATCAATCAGTACAGCATTGAAGTTATGCATGAATTTCCCAAAGGTAAACAGATTTCTATTTAAATGTTATTGCTCTCATTAGCATCAGCTGTTTTCATTATAAATATGCTGAGAAGTTCTTTTCTAATCTAGTTTATAAATTATGCTTATTACTTTCAGATGTTAAAAAGAAGTTTTTTTTTTTGTTCCCAGTGTCCTTTTTCCTTTGTGACTGTATTTACTCTGTTCCTTTGTGATGAGCTGTGATTCCATTATAACTTCCCTACCTGTCTCAATGGCTTCTTTCCCTGTTTCCCCATATTCCCTGCTGTTATAAATCTTGCTGCTTTTCCCTCTCTGTTTCTTCTTTGACTCACTCTTATAATAATAGTTACAACTTTGTTTTATTGTTACTTTCCAGCAAGGAACGCTGGTTTCCAGTGACATTAGCGATACAGTTTCCTATTTAAAAACACATTTAAATTAATAAGCAAGTTGATTTAAAGCAGTGGTTGACAAACTTTTTCTGTAAAGGGACTTAAAGAGTAAATATTTGCAGCTTTGTGGGCCAAGTTGTCTCTGTTGCAACTATTCTGCTGTGATAGCTCAAAGTAGCTTTGGACAATGCAAGTGTGAATGGACGTGGCCAGAGGGGGTCTGTAGGCCATAGTTTGCTGACTCCTGATTTAAAGGAAACTATTCTTAGAACAAGAGTTTGGGTAGTCAGTGGATATGGCAGAAATCATAAAACTGAAATGTAAATGCCTTTGGTTTCAGAAACTTTGCTTGAAGTTATTGCTTTGTTCAACATGGGCTTTTATTGCACGTCTATTCTGTACCAGCCCCACTGATGGTCTTGGGAACACAGGTTTCCTTTCTTGAAGGAACTTGGTCTCTGAAGAGTCAGGTAATTATAGTGGTCCACAAAAAATGACCTGAAAGAGAGAGAGAGAGTGTGTATGTGTGTATGTGTGTGTGTGTGTGGGGGGTGGGTGTGCATGGAGGACAGGGGATTCTGTGTTGGTTCTGAAGAAACTGTCCTTCTGCTGTCTCCAGATTATCGACCTATTATTGTACACTTTGTTAGTTTTTGCTCATGTTACAGATGAGGAAACTGAAGTTCAGAGAGGTTAAAGAATTGCTGAAGGTCATAGAGCTCACAAGTAGAGGAGGTGGAATTTGCACCAGTCTGACCCCAAGAATCAGGTGCTTACTACAGTGCTACCTTTACCTCAATGACATTGACTCAGAAATCATTCTTGCCCTCAAGATAATTCAGTATAACAGAAACCAGCCCAGTCTTTGGAAAGCTGTCAACCTATGCAAAGGCCCTTGGCATCCTCCCTGTCCAAGTCCTTTGCAAAGATGGTACAAGTCCTGTATGCGGGAGAACTTGGATGTTTCAGCTGCTGGCCTGGACTGAGAGCCTGCTTGCCAACCTGAAGCTCCAGATTCCCGTGAACATGGCAGGCAACAAGTCCATCCATTTATTTGCTATAAGGGACATTTGCCCACTTTTTGGACAAAGCAACCACAATAATGATGATGATGATTATGATGATAATGAATAATAAAAATCATGCCACAACTTACATATGATTCACTAGGTGCAGACACTCCTAAGCACTTCCTAGAGGTGAAGACATCAATCTATTTTGGGGGTGTAAGGTGGTGGGTCACAATTCAACCCACATCAAGTGGGTGCTATTATGATTTTCATTTTGCAAGTGGGAACCATACGGAACAGATTCAGAATTTGTCCAAGGTCACACAGCTTTAATAGCAGAGTCACAATTTGAACTCAGCTCCTCTGGGAGTCTACACTGCATTATCTGCTGCATGAACAAAGGCTTTGCTTGCAGAGCTGCCTGACCCTTTCTTAGCATCTGGTATTAATGAATGGGTCCTGAGTTGAGTGATAACATACGAAGTGTGTACGAGTTCATCAGGAGCAGCTCCTAGGAGACTGAGGACAGGCAAGGGGCTTGGCTGTGTGTGTTTGTGTGTATGTGTGTGTGTTTTTATTCACCTGAACAGGAAACCAAGCTGGTAGTGTGGCTGGGTGGGTGCAGGACCAACTCCTCCTGCCATCCGGGTAATTGGTTTTCAGTGTTCATTTCAATAATGAACAATATTAAAGGAGGCTGGAGATGCGATGGAGATAGAAGCATTGTGGAAGGAACAAAGAAATTTTAATGTGCTGAGTCTCAGGTCTGGGCAAGATGAGGGACATGATAATCGAGTATTAAAACTGAGGAGATTATATGGCAACACTCCTGCCATTCATCATCGCTCTCATCCTGGGCTGGTGGCAGAATTCAGTCTGACGAGACTGGAGCATTATCTCCACAGTTTATTTACATCTCAAATCAGGTTGCACTGACAGGAGAGAAAGGAATTCCAGAGAAGAAATGGAACTAAGTGATATATTTCCTACAGGAAGTGCAAACACAATATAGACTATCTGGTTAAATACATCATCCCAGAAATGATTCAACTGCTGAAGGCCTAAGTCTACACTTTTATATTTCTTGCCTTGGAGACCCTTGCGTTTCCTTCCACTACCTTCCTTTCTTTTTTTTTTTAAATATATATATTTTTTAGTTATACATGGGCACAGTGTCTTTATTTGGTTTACTTATTTTTATGTGGTGCTGAGGATCGAACCCAGTGCCTCACACGTGCGAGGCAAGCGCTCTGCCACTGAGCCACAACCTCAGCCCCCTTCCACTACCTTTCTGATTGCCTCTTCACCACTCCTTCTCCCCAGACCCCAAGCTCTGTCTTCTACAGCATTTTCTTCTCTCTCCACACCAGCCAGGACAAATTCCTCTTCTTCATGACTTCCACTATTGGCTGACATGTGCTGATGAATCCCAAACCGTTCCTTCCTGTGCCTGACATTTGTGTCCCCCCCTTCTCATTTATTTAAAATCATTCGGAATAGGTGCAGTTTGGGTATCCCTTATCCATAATGCTGGATACCCAGAGTGTTTTGGATATTTTTTCCTTCCCGATTTTGGAATATTTGCATCCATGTAATGAGATATCGTGGGGATAGGATGCAAGCCTCAACAAACAATAATATGTTTCATGTACATCTTATATACGTAGCTGAAGGTAATTTTATGCCATATTTTAAATTTGATTGAATTTTGTGCATGAAATAAAGTTTTTGAGGTATGGAGTTTTCCTGTGGTGTTATGTTGGTGCTTAAAAAGTTTCAGATTTTGGAGTGCTTCAGATTTTCAAATTGGAGCTGCTCAACCTGTACATTTTCATGGTTAAAATGAAAGGTGTCCAGGTGGTATAAACAGTCGGCTAAAATTCTCTGTCCCTTTTTTTTGCTTTGCATTTCTCGTTCTTATTTTCATAGGAGACTGACTTCTTCCAGAGATTATTTACACATGCACAAGAAAATACAAATGAAAATGGTTATTTCCCCCACTTCTCCTTAAATGTACCATGTTTTGTACATAGTCTGCATTTTGCTTTTTTCACCTCAAATCTTCCCATGGCAGGATATAGAGAACATCTCCATCCTTTTTTCTTTGTTTTCTTTTAAATTGATGATTGCACACTGTACCATTGTCTGGATGTCCCATAATTTATTTAACCAGTCTCCTCCTGATGGACATTTGAGTTGTTTCCAGTCACTTGCTGTGATGATTGATTTTCCGTGTCAACTTTACTGGGCAACAGGCTGCCCAGTTATATGGTTAAACACTATTCTGGGTGTGTCTGTGAGGATGTTTCTGGATAAGATTAACATTTGCACTCCTACGCTGAGTAAAGCTGGTTGCCCTCCCCAAGGTGGGTGAGCCTCATCTAATCTGTAGGAAGCCTGAATAGAATAAGGAATAAGAAGGAATTTTTTCTCCTGGATTGACTGACTTTGGGCTGAGCCATCAATCTTCCCCTATCTTTGGACTCAGACTCAGACAGGAATTTATACCATGGGCTCTCCTGGGTCTAGACTTCTCAGTCTCCATAACTGTGTGAGAGCCAATTCCTTGTAATAAATCTCTCTCTCTCTCTCTCCACACACACACACGTACACACAGGCAGAGTCATTCAGATTACCCTCCATGGACACCAAAATCTATGGGTGTGCAAGTCCTTTGTGTAAAATGGCATAGTGTTTGCATATAACTTATGTATAATTATATATAGGTTATATATTGTATATAATTATTCTAAGGATATGCACGCACATCCTCCTATATACATCATCTCTATATCACTTGTAAGAGCTAATACAATTCAAACACTATATAAATAATTGTTTTACTATATTGCTTAGGGAACAATGAGAAGATAAAATTCTATACATTTTCAGTACAAATGCAATTTTCTCAAGTATTTTCTACCTATGGTTGTTTAAAACCACACTTGTAGAACCTGTTGATACAGAAGGCTGACCGTATGTGCTTGTGTATGTATGTATCTCTGTCTATCTGTCTATCCACACTATGGTCCTGCTTCTCCAGAACCCTGCCTAACCCTCGCATTGCAAATGATGTTGTCCTGAGTAACTTGGTATTAATATTTCTTTGCACATGTGCATGCATATCCTTAGGATAAATTCACCAAAGTGGGATTTGGGGGACAAAGGAGAGGTTCATTTGTAATTTGTTAGAGTGCCAAATTGTTCTCCACAGTGATTATGTGAAATTAAATTCTCACCAGCAATGTGGGAGAGTTCCTGTTTCCCTGCAGCCCGTATCAACAAAACGTGTTATCAAATTTTTGGATTTTTTCCAATTTGATAGTTGAGAAATGGCATTCAGGTAGTCAACTTGCATTTCTCATATTATGAAGAAAATTGAAAGTCTGCTTGTGTATTTAAGAGCTGTTATTTATCTTTTTCTGTGAACTGAATGATCATATCCTTTGCCCATTTTTCTGATTTGAACTTTTTCTTGGGCTAAGCTCCAGATTTTTGCTTGAATATCTTCTGTGTGGCTCATATTTATCATAACCCCAAAGAGAACTCACCTTTCTCCTTGCCTCAGCCAGGGACCCTGTTTATTATTTTCCTGTTTTGGGTAATGAGACCCAGCTCAGAAATCTCAAAGCTATTGTAGATTCTTTTCTCCATCTGGCCAAAAAACACTGTAAAAATTTCTGACCCAGCTGAGCCTGGTGGTGCACACCTATAATCCCAGCAGCTCCGGAGTCTGAGGCAGGAGGATCACAAGGTCAAAGACAGCCTCATCAACTTAGTGAGGCTCTGTCTCAAAATAAAAAATAAAAAGGGTTGGAGATGTGGCTCAGTGATTAAGCACCCCTGGGTCCCATTCCTGGTACAAAAAAATAAATAAATAAAACTCTGTTCCAGCTCCTTGACTAGGAGAGGTGAATCTGGAGGTAAACCTGTTTTGGTATTATAGTTGAGAAGCAACCGTGTGGAAGAAGGTGTGTGCTGAGCCCCCAAATAAGAAGCCCATGAAACTAGGGCATTACTACTCGGAAGAGGCTGGCTTACCAGAGGGGAGGGGGCGGTGGATGCAATTCTGAAGAATACTGAAGAGAGAAGTGCTTTCTCTCCTTCCCTCCCTCCGTGTGTGTGTGTGTGTGTGTGGGGGTGTTACCTTAATGCTGTCAGATCTTTCTGCCCGTTTTTCATTTACTTGCTGTCGAGTTGATGAATCAAAATTGTACCTGTTTGGTGGTGTACAGAGTGATGTTTTGATTTATGTTGGGATTGTGAAACGGTTGTATCAAGGTAATGAGCATATCCATTGCCTTGCATACTTATCATGTACTCTGTGGGAACAGTTAAGATCTACAGAGGACAGTTTTCAAGTATGCAATGCATCATGAACTTTAGTCCCCGTGTGGCACAATTGATCTCCCAAACATCTTTATCTTCACAAAAATTTTGTACCTGTTGACTCATATCTCTTTAGCCCTAGTCCCTGGTAACCACAATTCCATACTGGTTCTCATGCACCAGTAATTCTTGGAGTTGTGTCCATGTTAGTAGACACAGATCTACCTTGTTGTTTGTACTGCTGCATAATATTCCAAAGTATGAACGTATCATAGTTTCATGATTCTATTAGCAGACATTTTGGCTATTTCCAAGATTTTTTCCCCTCCACAATAAACACACTTTCTTATATACCCTTCCATATACACACATATGAGTGATTCTCTGTGACTTACACCAAGATTGGAATCGCTTAACCATGAGGCATGGGACAACTTTTAACTAAAATTTAAATTTAGTTCTATTTTAAGCAGGCCATGCATTTATATAATTCACACATTAAAAATGATATAGATGATATACCCTGCAAAGCCTCACCTTCACCTCTTTCATAATCTGTTTTCTCCCTCTTACCCTTGTAGGTATTAATTTTTTATATATTCTTCCACTGTTTCTTTATGAAAATAAAGCAAAGAAACATGGATTCCTATTTTTTCTTTACTAACACAAGAGGTAGCCTGCTATATATATTTTTCTTTACCTTTTTTTTTTCACTTGACAGAATACCCTGGAGGTTCTTTCCTAACTGTAAATCTTTCTATATAAGGGGCATCCACTCACCCTTTCTACATAGCCTTTAGTTTGTATAATATTTCTCTACATTGATGTACCATGGTTGATTTAATTAATCCCTTGGAGAAGAATCATTTTTTAAATATATATTTCTACGACAAATAAAGCACTCATATTTTCCAGTTTCAATAGATATAGTCACGTGGTCCTTTAAGGGGGGCTGTGCCCTTTGCATGGGTACATTTCAAAGGAATCAAAACAAGACAGACACTTTCACTTCAGGCTCCAGCAAGATCAAACCTCATGATTCCCAGATTGTGACTTCCTTTTCATGTGTCCTTGCTGTTCTCTTTATTGAAATCCTTTCTACATTGAATTTGTCTAGCTAATATCTTCCTCCAAGTTTCTCCTTGAAAATCTGCCACTCCATCCCTACCTCCTGTGGGTAGAGTTATCATCCCCCTCTGAGTTACCATGGAAGCTTGCCCACACCTCTGCTTTCTTTCTTTACCAATCTTGTCTCCCTTCTTTCATTGTGGATTTCTGGAAGGAAGAGACCAGATCTGTATTCATCTTTGCATTCCTAAAGCCTAAGACAGTGCCTGTTTTGGAATAGCTGCTCAATAAATGTTGACTGAATGAATAAATTAACAAATAAATGATCTCTAAAAACAGAGACGAATGGATCAAATTGAATTTGGACAATGAATCCAAGGGTATGTTTATCCACTAGTTTGCCAATCATGCAGATGAGCTTATCTGAGTCTGCTGATGGAATTTCGATGCAATTTGCATGCTGGAGAGGGAGACTGTCAATGCACAAAGGATTCTTCTAGGCATTTGTCATTCATTATAGAACATAAGCTTGCATTGGAGTTTATGCAGTACAACGTCGGCCAATTAGAGGAGATTGTAGCTTTGGAAATAAACATCTGCTCAATGCTGGGTAAATAATATTTAGAGTCTGGTGTTTTATGCCTGTCTGTGTGATTAATTTGGATTCCATATAATTTTTTATTTGACCATGTGGGACTTACAGAAATCATTCCTATATCCTAAATCACTGCTGGAAAAACTACGTCTGTGTCCTACCATTGGTCTCAGGTACCAGGAGGTGGTTTCCGGTTGGAGTGACATCTGGGACTAGAGGTTAGGATCTGTTCAGAGGTAGCCACATTACTTAATGTTTAACAGAAAAATACCCCTATCTCCACATTCTCTTCTGGGTTACCCTTCTGTAGAAAATTCACATCGTTTTGGGAAAACGTGCAGTTTTTTGTTGACCTTTGCTAATCGGTTCTCCTATTTCCAGGGGGAAGGAAATTAAAAGAAATGTAGCAAGGATGGTACCATTTTTCAAGTTCCTCTTTTATGATGGATTCTTTCCTAGATTTTTTTTTGATGGTTCTGGGGATTGAACCCAGGGCCTTGTGCATGCGATCAGATGTTTCCTTCACATTTTCCCCCCTATTTGAAACTATGAGGTCAATATTATCCATTTTTATTTTACAATAAAGAAACTAGGTTGGAGGGACTTATCCTGGGCTCTCAGCTAGCAGATGGCAGTGCTGGAAGTTAAAACCCATCTGCCAAAGACTGTGCTCCTCCCAGGATACCCCCCTTTCTTATCAGAGGATGTGGGCAGTGGTTTTGACAGAGCCATTGGCTGTGACACAGCTTGGATTCTCTGCAGATCGTGCTGGGTGGATTGGCTGTGAACTCGGCCTCCTTTGCTTCCAAGTGAAATCATCAAATTCACTGGCATCCTCACCATAGTGTTCTTAAGAACACCATGCAAATGCTTTTGGTGGAAAGATGAGGGACCTGGTGAAGGGGCTGCTGCTGGTGGGTTTAGATATACAGAAAATGATAATCAAGTGGCCAAAGTGCATAGTATTTGCTCAGCTAATAAGACTGCCTAGCTTCACAGCTATCATCTGAATTAAACAAACTCCGGGGCCACTGGGTTTCAACACAGTCAACTACGGAGCTTTAAAAAATATGCATGTCTGGTCACCACCCACAGATATTCTGATTCCATGGGTATTTTAAACATACTTTCCATGCTGTTCTGATGCACAGACAGATTTTGAAATCTATGATCTAGTGTATGGATTATTTGAGTCATCAGACCTTGAATAAGAATTGCTTTCTTTGGACACATCTTTTCTTTATCATATCAAGTCTCTCTCTCCCTCCCTCTCTATCTCCCCCTTTCTCTCCTCCTGCCTTCCCTCTCCCTCTCTCTCTATAGCAGTCAGAAATTCTTAAAAGCTTTTTGTCACTAAACCATCTGCTGGAAAAATCTCCCACTAGGTTTCAAATGCCAAACCTTTCCCAGTAGCAATTTTCTTTATTATTTTGGGGGAAAAGAATGAATTACAATTTCTTCTCTCTGAAAGAAAATACTTTAAAAATACAAAATGTTCATTATGGACAAGTAGCAGTTCCTTTTATTTTTAAAAAGAAATAGCTTTATTAGACTCATGTTTTATGAGTTTACTTCTGACTTTCTTCATAAGCTAGATTATGGCCTCCGGGACAGGAACTATGGCTGATTAGAGTGCCAAGAAGTTGTGCTGGGTAGTGGCATTGCATAGAATGGAGACTGCTCTAACTTGAATGTTGAAAGTCCCCCAAAGATTCATGTATTTAAGGCTCTGTCCCCAGGGTGGTGCTGTTGGGAAATGCTGTGGACTTTTACGAGAAGGGATCTGAGGGAAGGTCCTTAGGTTATTGGAGGTGTGCCCCTAAAAGGGATTGTGGAATCCTGGTCTGTCCTTTCTCACTTCTACCTCTTGGCTCAGGAGGTGAGTGGATTGCTCTGTCAAGCACCTCTGTCATGACAGAGGCCCCAAATCATGGGGTTCCTCTAGCTTAGACTGGAACCTCCAGAAACATGAGCCAAAACAGCCCCTTTTTCTTTATAACTTAATTGCCTCAGGTATTTTGTTATAGTGATAGAAAACTGACTAATACAGAAGTAGATTTAGCTCAAAGAATAGTAGAATGCTTTATTTCCTTCCTGATGCTTACAGGCTTCACAGAATCAGGCCATACATTGCTCCAGCCTAGCTTTAAAGTTCATATGAATTCTATCCTTGTCAGCCTGCATAATTCTCTCCCTCTTTGAAATCTTTCCCCTTAGCATAAAAACTCACATCCTGTGACAGGTAGCAGAAATATTATTAAGAGACTTAGGAAGAATAAATCTGAAAATGTCTCCTTTACCATCATTAGGAGATGGTTTTCCTACAGAGTCTTATTAGATGATTTTCTATTTCATTGACTATGGTAGATGTCAAGCTACCCATCAAAACTTCATGACTCTCTTTCTAGAGGTGCCTTTGAGAGGCAACTTCTGAGGCAGGGAGCACATTACCCAGCTCCCTTTGCACCACTGTATGGTCATGGGATTAGTCCTTAGCAATGGAACATGAGCAGAAATGATGTGCATCACTTCTGTGTCAGGGTTCTTTTAAGAAGTGGTGTTTTCTGTCTTCTTTCCTTCTCTGTCAATTGAGTGTAGATCATTCCAAAGCTTTGTGGAAAGTGCCTGGGTCCCTGAGTCACTGCATGGAAGAATGTTGCCTATTGACCAGAAACACCCACACTGTTCTTTGTGTAGGTGAGAAATAAGCTCTTATTGTGATCAAGTACTGGAATTTGGGGGTTTTCTTAAGACACTGGTGTGGATTACCCTCATTGACTAGATACTGGCCAGTCATCAGGGTACCAAAGCTGTTGACATCCTGACACAGAGATGTCAATAAGAATAATGATTCCTTCTACCATCCAGCATGGAGCATATGGGGTGGTTAATAATCACTTATCCTGCAAAAAACTTTCTTAAGGAAAGAGAATGACATTTGTTATCAGATAACAGTAAAGACATTAAAAATGAGAGAGATCTGTAAAAGCAATTCCCATAGGAACAGGTGGACAGACAAATGATTTCTTCCCTTAAGATGGGGAAAATAGTTCTCACAGCAGTCCTGTTTAAGGCTCTTGTAACAGACTTGGGCCGCTCCACAGTACAAACCATGCAGACAGTTGTGGCAGTAATCAGGGAAGAGGACTAGCTTGCAAAGAACATAAATAGCAACAAATAACCCTGAAAAACTACCACCAACCAGGCAGTGGGCTAGATACAGTGAGAACAACAAGCTGGCCAAATTGTGTGTCTTCAGAGGGCTTACAAAGCAGTCAGGGTGAAGGAGCATAACAAGAAGTACTAAGGGACAGAGGCCAAAATGAAATGAGTGGTAAGACAGAGGCCTGTAGGAGGGAGTGACTACACTGAGGTATGTGACCACATCAGGCACAGAGCCCTGGGTAGAAATCCCACTTTGATAGCTGACATCTGGGTGGAATGCAAATAAGAATAATTTTTAAAATTTAGGTGAGCCTATGAGAGGGTGTCTTTTATGTAAATGTCATCTGACATGTGAGCTGTGACCACAATCAAAATTGCAGACTAGTGTGCTAAAATTCTTTCAGCAGGATAACCATAATGCCATTCTGATTGGAGCCAATACCATGCTTTTTCAAAAGAATGAATATAACTATTTTTTTGTTTTGAAATACAATAGATATTTTCAAAAGTAACAATTTTCTCAGCTTGCCACGTGACCTGATCAGAATGGACACCTGCCTTGAGGTTGCAGTAGAGAAATCAGAAGCTCTGTGCTGCATTTGGTGTTAACTCTCAACTTGCAGGATTGAGGATGTATTGGTGAGAGTTCTTATGGAGTTTTGGATAGTTGCTTTTCTAAGTAACATGGAATTATTTAGTTATTTTAACAACTTGCACAACTGAACAACATATTGCATGCTGGTCAAACATCAACCCAGTGTAGAATCTGCCATGGTCTGAATGCTTGTGTCCCACCAATATTTATATATTGATCTGCAACCCTCAGTATGATAGTACTGGGGACGCTAGAGATGAGGCCATTGGGAAGTGATGAGGTCATGAGGGTGGAGCCCTAATGAATGAGATTAGTGCCTTTGTAAAAGAAGCTTCAGGAGCTTGTGTGCCCTTTCAACATGAGAGGACACACAGCAGGTGCCACCTAGTAGGAAAGAACCCTTATCAGCCACTGAATCTGCCAATGCCTTTATTTGGACTTCCCAGCCTCCAGATCTCTGAAAAATAAAAGTTTGTTATTCATAGGCTACCCTGTTTATGGTATTTTTGTTAGAGCAGCCTGAACAGACTAAGACAGCATCATTATAAAAAATGAAAATACTGCTGAGAAAGTGGAATCCTGCTGTCATCCTACCTTTCAGAGATGACTACTGCTAACAGTTTAGGGTTTATTCTTCCAGACTTTAAAAAGCTTTTTGTTCAAACACAAACAAGATCATACTATATATTCTGTACAGCAAGCCGTCCTTTCCTCCACTCTCAGAAAAAAAAGTATATTGTGAACATTATGCTATGTAAGCACATAAAGAATTACCTCATGTTCTTACTTTTTCTTTTATCTTCTAATTAGAAGTTTGGGACCTAAATCAATACCATTATTGAAGTGTTTTTTTGCACTTCCAAGCTGCATCTTCACAGCCTGCATTTTAAGTGTACATTGTTCTTTGGTGTTCCTGAAAGCTACATCAAGAGTCCTCTCCTGCATCTCCTTTCCTCCCATTATCTCTCCTGGCCATTTCCTCCTTCTCTCTCACTTCGCATCCTGCAGAGCTCACTCTCATCTTGACTTCCCAAGTGAACTTGAACCTTTGGAAGATCCATTGTGCATCATTAATTCTTCTGCTGTTTCTCTGGCCTTTCTCTGCCTTCCTGCTTAGTGTGCTGCTCTCCTCTATGCCTTATCAGATGTTGTTGAAAAGATTTTCACTTGTCTCCATCCCTGTGTCTACTTAGCTGGTCTTGTGGCATCTCATATCAAGAATCGGACAGCGTCTGACTTTAGATTGTGTTGTTTGGATTCCAAGTTGTAGGTAGGAAAAGCCAATGAGTGTTTGAGGACGTGAGGGCAGTGAGGGACAACATAGAAGGCAAGATGCACAGTAGGTTGATTTATACATTGAGTTGCAATGTATAAATTGTAGCTGGGGAGCTGTCCAAGGTGCTAAAAGTGGGGCTGAGACATTGCTGGATATGCAATATATCAGTTTATATGTTTTTACCTGCAATGGCTGAGGCATGAACTGAGCACGACTCACAGGATGGAGTCTCCACACCCACCTTTTGGCCTTTCTTTGACATAAAGTCAAAAAAGTAAATGACCAGTACAGAAGACTGACCAATTTTTCTTTCTGGACTTATCCTCTTAAATGCCTTGCACTCATTTCAAACTCAGCATGACTGGAGGTGCACATCACCTTTATTCACCAAATCAGCTCTTCTTCCATGTTTCCTCATCTCAAAAATGACACCCACATCCTTAAAAGGCAGAATCAGTCCCCATTGCCCCTCTCTCTCACCTACCATTTGCAATCTCTCACCAAGTTTTGTTGCCTCTACCCAAAACATATCTAGGGACTGATATTGGCCAAGTTATATTGTTATATATGTGCATGTACCAATATGGGGAAAATAGTTCCCCATCATTATGTACAACTGAATGCACCAATAAAAATACAGAAAAAATAAAAATTAGAAAAAACCATATCTAGACACCATTCTTTTCATTTCCACTGCCACCATGATGGCCTTAGCCGCCACCTACTCCCTCACCTAGGCCACTGCACTGGACTGCAATACATCTTTTCTTTATTAGTATGTATCCTTCCATTTATCTCATGCAGCATCAGAATTATCCTTTTAGCATGCAAATTTCACCAGGTCATTTCTTTAACAAGTAATGATTATCCCCTGCCTTCGGGATGAAAAAGGAACTTCTTAAAATGACCTGCGAAGCCTTACAGGATGTAGTATCTTTGCTTCATTTCACATCACCCTCTTGTTCTCTAGTTTTCTTTTCTTCAAGATCGCATGCTCTATTCTGACTGGGACCACTTCTCTTGCTCATTCTACCTGGAACAGCTTGCTGACACCCACCATCACTCAGGTAACACATGCTTCATTTCTTAGCTCAAATACCATGTGTTCCAGAGACTCCATGCTGGTTCAGATCTACCTATTCTGTGTTCCTGAAGTGCTCTCTATCTTCCCAATAACTGGTAAGGTTGTTCTAGGTTTGTTTCCCCTTCTGGACTGTTTCACAAGGGCAAAGTCTCCATCTTTATTGACTACCATTGTATCATCTATAATCATGCTTGGCATATAATAGCTGCTTGGTAAATATTTGTTGCATCAATAACCAGAAGTCCAAGGACCCAGAATAGGTGGGGACTGAATACCCTAGCACCTAGCTTCCTGATAGTTCACAAACCTGAAGTGACCCAAGAGGCAAGGGGTACAGGTTTACAGCAGCTGGATATTGCAGAGAAAAGGCCAGCAGCTGTTCTGACTACTTCTAGATGTGTCTGGTAGCCTGGTGAATGGCATCACATGGGACTACCAGCCAGGGCCTGCCATGTCAGGAGACCTTGGGGAGGGGGAAGGAGCAGATCTCAAGCTACAGCAGATGGCGAATGCTGTCTTTAGTTTTTAACATTTAAGGAAAAGAACTGGGAATAGACATTCGGCTCAGTGGCACTTATGATGCATTTAAATGAGCCTTGCAGATCATTTACAGAAATGCATATGCCTCCAAAATTCTTCAATGTCCATGGATTTTAATAGGAGCTTTCTCCTGTCCATCTTGGAATCTTTAACATGGAGTGCAGTATGTAGCATGGAGCCAGCCCTCTGTGGGGAGAGCTGCCTGCTGAAGGTTGGCAATACTGAGACATACTGGCATTCTGCTGACCATGGGTAATTGATCATCTTCCCAGAGAGTCATACTCTCTAAAGGCAGAGACCATGTCTTATGGCTTTCTTCCTCCCCCAGCTTAGTTTCTTCTTCCACCCAAACTAACATTGGGGCAGGTGGGTTGATTCCACCTTCCCTGACTTAGTTCAGGCTGCTATAACAAAATATCAAAGACTGTGGGCTAAAAAACCAGAACATAATTTATCCAAATTCTGGATGCTGGGAAAAGCAAGATGGAGACTTTATACCTGGTTTGCAAATGGCCACCTTCTTGTATCCTCATGCAGCATGGCGTGGTGGGGAAAGAGACTGAGGAAGAGTGTACTCTCTTCTCACTTTCCTTCCTAAGTCCACTAATTCCCTCAGAGGGCTTTACCCTCATTACCCAATCTCTCCCATGTCCCTGTCTCCAAACCATCATACTGGGGAGTAGGGCTTCAGCATATACATTTTGGGAGGACACAAATATTCAATTCATAGCATTCTCTATCATATTTCCCTAGAGAACCACTGTTTCTGGAAAAAGAGACATTGGGCCTGAATATTTTAGTTCACTTCCATCTGAAAATAGGAACAAGAATACCTACTTCATAGGATTATTGTAAAAATCAGATGAAATCACAAATGTAAAATGCCTCAGCCTATGCCTGACAGAAGAGAAGTAGTTAGGAAATTCCAGATTTGGAGAGGCAGTCAATGGTGGCTAGGTCATCAACCCTGCAATCAGAAAGCCTTGGGCTTAAATCCTGCCCATGATACTCATTAGCTCTATAATCTTTTTTTTTTAATTTTTTTAATTGTTGATGGATCTTTATTTTATTCATTTATTGTTTATATGTGGTGCTGAGGCTCGAACCCAGTGCCTCACGCGTGCTAGGCAAGCTACAGCCCCAGCCCTAGCTCTATAATCTTGACAACATATTTAACTTTTCTAAGCTTCAGTGTCCTCATGGAGAAAGTGATGCTAAATAACAATATCTATCTCATAAAGTTGATATAGATTAAAAGCAATATACATATAAAATAGTTTGCCATGTAGTAAGTGCTCAATAAAAAGATAGTACTTGTGATCATCATTATTATGACTGGTCAGAGGGTGATAAATGGGGGTAACCTGGCTGTATGAAATTGGGGACATTTGAGATTGGGTGGGTATAGAGACTTCTTAGCTTTTTGCTTATTCAAGCTAAATAGCTTGGAGCTGTCCTTGAATCTTGTTTTTCTCATTCCCCACGACCATTCTACCAGGTATTCCTATTTGCTTTACCTTTAAAATATATTTAGACTCCATCTACTTCTTACCAGCTCCACTGCTACCAGTGGGTGCTGCTGCAGCCTCCTGGTTAAAAGCCAAAGTAATTCCAATGACCCCTGTGGCCTCATGGACTCTCTTCTCTCTGTGGTTGCCCTCATCCCAGCCTCCTCCCATCTCCCTCTTGATCCCTCCATTGTAGACATGCCAGTTTAATGGCTGTTTCTTGGACACACAAGCACATTCCTTGGGGGCCTTGCCCGACTCTTTCTACTTTCTGCAATGCTAGATATTAGCACAGCTCATTGCTGCTCTCCCTGTGAAACTCTGCTCCAGCATTACCTTCTCTGTGAGGTCTTCCTCTACCACCATGTCTAAATGGCAATGGGCAACCCCTTCCCACTCTCAATCCCCCGACCCCTTTGTGCTTTTCCATATTTTATTAGCATTTAACCCATTTAACATACCATATGCTTTACTTATTGATTGTGTTTATTGCTCACTGGGAGTCTCCTCTGGCTGGAACATGAACTCCATAAGGTCAGAGATCTTTATTTTGATCATTGTTCTACCTCCAATGCCTGGTTCATAGTAAGCATAAGATATTTGTTCAAGGAAAGACTAGACCAAAGGAAAGGAGCCACCTCAAAGATTCAGGAGGAAAATTTTAAATGAAAAATCAAAAGCCTATCAGATATTTAAACATTAAAAATTGTTTTCTTACCAATTAAAAAAAATGGGCTTTACTTTCAGATCACAGTCTAAATTGAAAATGTCTAATGAAGAATCAATGATCCCACAACACTGGGCCCACATTCTCCTCCCCTGGTCACTGTGGGTAGAGAAATGGTTGCCCTCTTTGGACCTGGCAGACCCTGGTCAGTTTGCTGCAGGGCCAACCCAGCCGTCTTACCTCTTAGATTCTCTTCCTGGTTTCTGAAGGCACCTATATTTACTTCCTTTGATAAGTACAGCAGCCAGAGTAGCTGTCCTCCCAATTGTAGGCAAGGAGTTCTTTTCCTGAGAGACAGATCTCCTCCTCTGCCTGGACTCTCTATTCATGTTTTAAGTAATTAGATACTGGAGCAATTGACTATGGAAGATCGGTTCTCAATCACTCCTGAACGCATAAAAATATTCGTGAATACATGAAATAAAAATGTTTCTTGTGTCAGGAACATTGATCAGAAGGGTGATGTTTATGTAGCTGCGTTAATTGGATTTCTACAGTGAGATGTTCGGTGGGTGGGGTTCATCTGATGCGACTAGGCTGGGACAGCCGCTCCTGGTAATGACTCAGAGTGGCTTCAAGGTCAGGGAACTGAGCAGCCTCTCACTGAGGGGGGAGGAGGGAGAAATGAAGAGACCCTTGGAAGCTCTGAGGTCCAAACTTCTCATCAGCAAGCTGTATGGAGAACACCAACTCTTACATTCATCCACAATTTTTAATGAATGTCGTGTTTGAGGTAATGACCTGTATCTGGACTTTCACAAAGCCCTGAAAATACTTCTATGAATTGTATTTTATCTCAAGTACCACTGCACGCAACATCCAACATTACCATTGATATCATCTATTGAGAACTCCTTCCCAGGTTCTTTATTAAGGTTTAATTAAATTTTATGTGTTATCAATTAGGATTAATCTACATTTAGTCTGAATTAGAGGGAACCAATTATAAATAACATCACATCTCATTTTATTCCTGAATACAAAATGAAGGTTTTTCAACTTCTTTTTTGGGGGGGAAAACACACCCCACCCAAACCAAATGTCCTCTTTGAAAGAATATGCCCAGGAGAGCAAAAATTCTATGAAAATAAAGTGAAAAGATGAGAATTCCTATAGGAAGGGGGTATGGATAGAAATGAGGTCAGTGAAGGAAGGAGAGATGAGGCAGAAAGACTTTCAACTTTAAAGTTTTTATTTGGAGCAATGGCAGAGGCAGAAATTGAGAATTCTCCACTTATCACACCTCCATTTCTGGAAGAGGCCAGACCAGCTTGTGCTCTGTGGTTGCATTTGTTGCTGTTAATTAAATGATTTCAATTCTCTTCCTTCTGGGCACAAGCTGGATTACGGTTTTCCCCTCTCCCCACCTTGAAGTTGAATATGGATACAGGGCTTGTTCAGTCCATGAAATGAATAAAGCAGCAATTGGCCTCACTTCCAGATGAGAGCTTTAAGAGTTAGTTCTCTGGGTAGTTTCCTTCCTCCTGGTGCCAAGATTCTGGAAAAAGAGCTGAGGAAGATCCCCCTCCCCCCATCAGCCCAAGATGAACAGAGTGTCACCCGCTAGCCCGCAGTCATCAGCACCATGGACAGAAACTAAACTTCTGATGTGTGAGGTCATCAAGATGCTGAGATTTTTGTACTTCAGTATAACACCTCATCCTGTCTGATAGGACCTTTGTGAGCTTTGATCTCTTGTAAACTCTGGTACTTACCTCTTCAGATTTTTACATGAATAAAAATAATAAAGTCATTTATGAAAATTGTTTCATCCAGTGTCTGGCACATGAGAAGAGCCCAATAAATATTAGTGTTTGCCACTGTGGTTGTTGTGGTTGGAGATGTCTGCACATTATGCCTAAATAACTCTATCTGGGATTTTCTTTTTTTTTTTTTTTTTTTTTAAATTTTTTTAGTTGTAGATGGACACAATGTCTTTATTTTATTGCTTTGTACGTGGTGCTGAGGATCGAACCCAGGGCCTCACACATACAAGGCAAGCGCTCTACCGCTGAGCTACAATCCCAGCCCCTATCTGGGATTTTCTGATGGTATGTCCAAAGTTTATTTGAACTCTTAGCACTTGGCTATTTTACCCTCCTATCTCTTGATAATAGAAATCCCACATCAGACACTGTGAAGTCCCCTCTGTTAAAGAGTTTACAAGGTGTTATGATTCATGAGCTATTCACTTCCTCCCTTCCCTTACAGTACTGTCTAATAATCATAGTTTAATAAAGGGCAAAAGTCGACCTTATGATAACAGCCCATACAGGGAGGTGCTGTGTTTTCTAGTGGACATTTGGAGACCCTACTTGTCCTATAGCATACCTGTGGATTCAAGAACTTCTTTTCACAACTATCCAACAGGTGTAATCGTAATTTGTGATTTGTAACTTGGGCCTCCACACATTTTCTTGCTTAGGCCTCAGTTAAGTGTGTCCAACCAATGTAGCATGTGCCAACCATGTGATTTGTAGAGACTCAAGTTCCTTTTGGTGACTGATATAACAGAGAAGCTCTCTAAACTCTTTCCATGGGCTTGGGGTACTACCGAGTCAGGAAACCTCTAGTGATTGCTAAGTAGCAGGAAACCTGGGTGATACCCAAGAACAACAATAAGACCAGTTCAATATTACCTGGACCGGAATTTGGAAAATCCATTTCTTTTGGATGCTAAGGTCTTGTTTCAGAATCAGGGTGTGGTCACAATATGGGCGAACTCACTATATGTAGATAGGAAGGTTTTGGTTGCAAGAGACAGAAACCCAACCGAAAAGGAAACTTATTGTCTCTTGTAACAGAAAATTCAATGGCTAAATCCTTCTAACTTCAAGAATGGTTGTGCCTAGGTATTCAAACAATATTATTAGCTCTCTCTCCATATTCTGACTTGTTTTATCTGTAATTATTATTATTATTTTTTATCAGACTCTATCCATATGGTGGCAAAAATGACATTGGCAATTCTAGCCTTTGTCTTACACCAGTGATTACCAGCAAAACCACTGAGCCTCTTTTTGACAGTTCCAGGAAAAGTACTGGGAGGACTCCGGCGCTAATTTGTCTAATCTACAAAGACCTTTTGCAAATTGAAAGATTTTAAAAAAGTACAATAAAAAAAAATAAAAAAGTAGGAGTAGGCAATTTTCAAAACAGGAAATGCAAATAGTCAATAAGCAAATTAAAATTTGCTCATTCTTATAAGGGAAGGGCAAATGCAAATAAAAATGACAATAAGATCACTTTAGAAATTCATCAGTTTGGCCAAAATTGAAATGATTTACAATCATGGCTTGTGATTGTATGGGGAAAAATAAAGACCCTCATACTTTGCTGGTATAAGAATTGCTTTAGCCATTCAAAAGAAAAAAATCTGGAAGTAGCTATGGAAATTCAAAATTCATTCACTCTTTGACTTAGCCATTTCACTTTTGGCAGCCATAAGTGTACCAATTCAATAATAAAAAAGTTGATTACAATATAGAGGATACTTGTAAAAATTTGGATACAAAAGGAATGTCCAAGAATAGAGAATGATTGAATAAATTATGTTATTTCATATTCTAGAATTTTATGTAGCTATTGAAAAACAGCTAAGTGGAGAGATACCTTTATTCTTTTATGTTAAAAGCCAGAGTTGTATAATATGGTTCTATTCTTCAACTACAATGACAGCAAGAGGAAAATCTCTCACATTTCTTTTCCTGGATGAATGTTTGCATGAACTCAGGAAAAACATGGAAAGCTACATACAGAACAATTGACATTAGTTACTTTGAAGGGAAAGGGGCATGTGATATATTGCTCTTGTAGTCTGAAAGGAAAACTCATTAATATATATATTATATTTGTCATACATATATTATATTTGTTATATATATGTGTATATATATGTACACACATATATATGACAAATTGTACCTGTCTTCTTGAAAGAAATTACAACAATGGACAGGGTACAAAGTGATGTCTAAGTCTTGTGGTAGAGATATCTCAAAGGTCTGTTTTCATGGAAAGTTGGTGAGCGCTCCATTGGCTAGTTCTGCTGTGATATTGTGAGGTGCCATGCTTCACCATGAGGGGATGGTATCATCCATTGGTCTTGGCTGTGCTGGGCCTTTCATCTGAAGCATGGGTACTTTGGATGCACTGGGGAGGTGCATCTTCCATGTCAGGAATATTATATTCTGTGCCTGCACAGAACTTGGTGGTTCTCTTAAGGATGATGGCGGATTTGGCCCTGATTGCCAGATCTTTGCTGTTCATTATATCTGCATCTTGTGGTATCTTGTGGTTGGGCAAAGTCTTGTGTTGCATAGTGCTCTCTATAAATACTATGTGGAAGCCTATTGTGAAATGAGCAAGAGAGCAAACTCTGTTTCTTTTCCACTTACTTTATGGTTATTATTTTAACGAAGGAGTCAGCATTATTTCTCATGATTATCAGGCTTTATGTTCACATCACGATCAGTCAGCATATCCATCCAGCAAATGTTTATGGAGAGTTGAGCGCTGTGCTGGGTATATCACTGGTCTTGCTCTGTTGTCTGTGTGGCTCCCATTTATACTGAATAGCTATTGCTATAGGGAAATGGGGGTAAAAAGAACAATCTCCTAAAGAAATTATTGAGTCAAAGGAGAAATAAAATATACAAAGACCATTTAGAGAAGAATGAGAATGTGAATAATATGTATGAAAACTTGCGGGAAGAAACCAAAGCTCTTAAATTGCTTTTTATTGTTGAAAATAAAAAATAAATGAAGTTAGCTTTAAAATCAAGAAGTATGAAAATTAGCAAAAAATTTAAAAGGAATCAAGAAAAATAAATCCTTGAAATCCTTTAAAGAACAAAGCAGAAATCCATGGATTCTAAAACAGAAAACCTCAAAGGTGTGATAGAGGTAGCTGTGGGAAGAAAACTAATAATACAGATAAACCTCTGACAAATTGGTTCAAGAGGGGGAGAGCAAAACAAACAAAATTATAAATGATGAGAAGCTCTAAAAGGCATGTGAGAGATTAAAAAACCAAGACATTGCCATGTACCACTCTTTGTAAAGACATAAAAAATCTCAGTGATGTAGATTTGTTTTGCAAAATATAAATTACAAAAATTGACTCATGAAAAGGGAGTAAGTCTGAATGAAAAATAATTACGTAAACATAAAAAATGAAAGCATTGCTAAATGGTAACTCTAAAACAGGCTTCTTAAGCAGAGATTTTTCTAACGTGCTTTTTTTTTCTTTCAAATTTTCTAGTAACAGATTATTTCTGTGCTCGACTAATGGTTCCAGACTATAGAACAGCATAGAAAATCTCTAATTCATTTTACAAGGATGGTATAACCCTGAAATCCAATCTTGAAGAATATAGTGGGGAAAAAAAAAGAGAGAGAAGAGACCAAGGCGCTAGATGAGAACTATAAATAACATAATACCCAGCAGAATTCAATAATACATTAATAGAATCATTCACTATGACCAAGTAGAATTGGGCCTAGGAATACAAACACTTTTGTTTTTCAGGTCATTTTATTAAAAAAGAAAGAAAAGAAAACCTCGTAAATGGATAGTCTCCTTCTTTGCACCCCTCCTGTGTTCTATTCTCTGTCCCCTTCCTTCTCTCCCTCGTCCCTTGCCAAAACTAGAGATGACAACTATTTTGAAATTGGCACGTATCCTTCTAACCTGCTTTCTATTTCTAAAACTTTTATAAGTATTCATAAATATTTAGCTCCATATCATTTTATATATCCTTAAAATTTCATAGCCGATTTTATTCTAAATGTGTCCCTCTGGAACTTGCTTTGGTCCTCTCAGCATTAAGTATTTGAGATTTATCCACATGGACACAAGTAGATCTAGTGCATTCATTGTACACATGCATCTTATTTTATTTACCTATTATTTGTTTTTACATGTGGACTTTTTTTTGGTACTGGGGATTGAATTTAGGGGTATTCAACCACTGAGCCACATCTCCAGCCCTATTTTGTGTTTTATGTAGAGACAGGGTCTCACTGAGTTGCTCAGCACCTCGCAGTTGCTGAAGCTGCCTTTGAACTTGCGATTCTCCTGTCTCAGCCTCTCTAAGTGCTGAGATTACAGGCGTGCGCCACCACGCCCACTACATGTGGACATTTTTTTATGGACTGAATGTGTGCCCCTCAAATTCCCATGTTGAAGTCCTAACTCCCAATGTGATGACATTAGAAGGTGGGGGCATTGGGACATTAGCAAGTTGCAAGAGTGGAGCCCTCTGAAATGAAATTAGTGCCCTCAAAAGAGACTCCAGAGAGCTCTCCCCGGAATATAATGAGGTGGCAGTCTGCCATCTGGAAGAGAGTTCTCCCTAGAAGCAGACCGTGCTGCATCCCTGAGCTCAGACTTCCAGAACTGTGAGAGAGAGGTTTCTGTTGTTTATAAGCCACCCAGTTTATGGTATTTGTGATAACAACTTGAAATAAGACAGAAATTGAGATTTTTTTCCATTTTTTAGTGGCTATTATGAACAATGCTAAAACCAACCTGGTGTACATGCCCCCACTTGCATGTGTGAATGAGGCTGTAGCTGTGTATGCTCCTACCACCAAGGCGTGAGAGTCTGTCTTCCACATCCTTGGGAACTCTTATGTGGGATGGGATTTTATTCCTGGTTTAATTTGCATTTCTCTGATTCCTAGTGAGGTGGAGTTCTTCTAATGTTTGTTGATCAGGAGCTTTTCCTTTTCCCTGAATTGTCTGTTTCTATCCTTTGTCTAATTTAGACTAGATTTAAAATCCATTTCCTATTGATATATAGGATTTCTTCATATATTCTGTCAATTCAGAACTGTTTAATAACAGGAACTCTATTAATGCATTATACCACTGAAAAAGATTAAAAATATTCTGTCTGATTATGTCAGTGGGTACCAAAAGGCATTCAATAGACCTGAGATTCATTCCTAATAAAAAGTCCTTTGAAAATTGGGAAGAGAAACACAATAAAAGTATCTCTTTTAAACCCAAATTCATATCAAACTTGCAGATGAAATATCAGATGTTTCTGTTAGAGATGAGGATGCTCAGTGTTAGGAACTGTGTTCCCTCAATATTCAGATGTCCTGACCCCAAGGTAGATAGGAAGTGATTAGAGATGGCATCTTAAAGAGTTTATGAAGTAAAACCCAGGACATTAGGGTAAGCCTCAGCCCTGTGTGATGGATGTCTTTATAAGAAGAGAAAATTAGGACACAAACACATACAGAAGTAAGACCATGTGGAGACACAGGGACAAGGTGGCTATCTCTAAGCCAAGGAGGGACAATTGGAGGAACCAACCCCACGACATCTTGATCTTGGACTTCCAGCCTCCACAACTGCAAAAAAATAAATTTTTGTAGTTTAAGTCACCCAGTCTGTGGCACTTTGTTAGGCAGCCTTAGTAAAAGATTGTTCATAAACAGTCACCTTTAGTTACAAGGCTCTACGGGGACTGACTGTGACCCTCCCATCTTCTCTTTATCCCTATTCCTGCTGGCTTTTGGCGCAGTTGGCCAGAATCCCTCTGGTGGTTCATCTGCCCCTCCTCTGGCTGGGTAGAGTTCCCCCAGGGAAAGGCCAAGCAATAGAAATCAGGCTGGGGGAGCATGTCTCTCTCACAGAACTCATACGGGCCAGGACTCTAAGCTATCTCCCTACATAACACTTATATTTCTCAAAAACCATGCTTGGGGAGAGTGTTCCCTGGTGTGCCCTCTGGCTCATGCTTTCAGGTAACAGAGCTGGTTTTGGAGACACCAGGGACCCAGGAGTCCGGCTTCCTGTAGTCTGACCTTCATCCCAGCTCTCTTCTCAACAGAGCAGGGTGAGGAGGAAGCTTGGCTGGGGTCTTGCCAGGCAAGCTGTGGGAGTAGGAAGCATCTGGGAAGTAGAAGGCTCCTGGGTGTCTCATGGAATGATCAGGAATAGGTCTCCGATGTGAGTGGGGTGGATGGTGCAGAAGCACCATGGAGTGGGAGGAGGATCTCTGAGGAAATGTACCCAGTAGAACGTCTGATCAGAAGCAGGAATTGGCAGACTTCTTCCACAAAGGGCCAGCTAGTAAATATTTTAGGCTCTGTGGGCCATATGGCTCCTGCTGCAACTTCTCAGCTCTGCCCTTGGAGTGCGACAGAGCTGTCAGTGGTAGGTGAAGAAAGGGGCATGTTTTGTATTCCAATAAAACTTTATTTACAAAAACAAAGTCGAGTGGAATTTTGCCCACAGTGTGCAGATTCCTGGTGCAGAACCTGGTTTCCTAGTTGGACCCATCTCCACTGCTTCCTTGTGCCACATTGGCAAATGACCTTATTTCTAGGGACTCCATTTCCTCTTGTCTAAAAAGGGGGTGATAATAGGTCTATGTCATAGTGTTATATATGGTAAGTGCATAGGAAATGGTAGCTGTGGTTGCTTGGGGGTTAGCGCCATTGTTAAGACCATGATTTCTTATGAGGGACAGAGGAAGGTTACCCCAGGACAAACATGGTTCCCTCCTCCTGGCTTAAAAATAAAATCAGAACGCTGATTCTACTTAACGCTTCTGTCAGTAGGCATGAGTCTAACATTTCCAATAACATCTGTTGGCAGGTCTTTGGATATACTTCACATCAAATCTGAATTCCTGAAGGATCCTTGCTCATTTTTGTAGCTTCAAATTGAAGATTGAACTTGAGATTTTCATGGAACTCGGGTAGGTTGGAACTTTATAGTTGTTTAGGAAAGTAAGTCATTGTCCCCATAAATAACATTCTGACTTCTCAAGTGTCCCCAGTGTGCCCAGCACATCTTTCTGCACTTGGGCTAAATTTCTTTCTTGTGAGGCAGTCATTTGTTGCTGGACATTCAGGAAGGAACATACATTTTCTTTTTCCCTCCTCGGCTCTACCAGAACATCCCTAAGTCCCTGCTCTGGGGACTACCTGTATGGCCACACTGTTCATCACTGTCAGGAGCCAATGTGTGGTCTCTGAAAAGCTGGCTTTTATTTGATCAAAGGGCCCCTGGCATTAAGATGTCCAAATTATTTTATTTGATTTTTTTCAGAGCCAATAAGTCAGTGTCCAAAATATATCTCACAGGCCTCTCCTCACCTGCATCGCCGCTGCCTTGATTCGAGTCTGCCTGCTCGCTCCTGGATTACCATAATAGCCTCCTGATGGTCCCTAATGCTTCTGCTCTTACTGGTCTTCATTCCAACCCTCCAGCCCCCTCCCATTTCTCCACACAGTGGCAAAGGTGACCTTGGAAAAATATAGGTCGTATTGTACTGAAACTTTTTTAATGTTTCCCATCAATCTTAGAATAAAACCCAAACTTCTTACAGGGGGTTTATGAGCCCCATGTCATCTGTCTGGCCCTGCACCTCCCCCACATCATGGAAGGGCCCGGCCCACTAGGCACCTTCATATTTCTCAAATACACTAAAAGCTCCCCCACCTCAGGACGCCTGTGCTGTTCCCAGGGGACAATGGCTGCTAATTAAGCTCCTCTTGGTGTTGTGACAATTTGCCATGGATTAGTGGGTGAGAAAAACTCAGCTATCTGATCTTCCAGTTTCTTCAACCCCAAATGGGTCACAGTGGTTTAAAATCCAGGTGCATCCCTCCAGGGCTTCCTTGACTATTCCAGGGCCAGTGGCGCCTGGCACATCTCGGCTGGTGGCTGCATCACTTGGACCTTTGCTTCCACGGTCACAGCTTCTCTGGCCCCTCTGCCCATCTTTCCCCTTACAAAGATCAGAGTGGGTCCCCTGAACTGTCCAGTGTGATCTCCCCACCTCAGACTGCAAAGCTCCCTCTGCTCTGGGATGTGACGTCGTCACAGGTTCACGATTTTGGGATGTGGACATTTCAGTGTGTGGAGGGGACAGTATTCTGCACACACCATCCTCCCTGAAGTGGTGATTTCTTTCTGTCTTCTAGTCTTGACTTTGAGTTCCCTCCTCAGATTGGTCTTTCTGCTAACCTCCTCCTCATGAGATTCTCCTGATTTTCTCTTTCACACCACTTTTCTTTATAGCAAATTCCTTTTTAAATGTGCACCAGCAAGTGAAGCGTCTTTTAATTGGGAAATTTGTCCCCTAAATCTGAAGACATCCTTACTGTTTAGATCACAGTAGTGTGCACCTCACCCCTCCGGATCTTCCAGCCAGTTGACTCCTTCTCCCCACCCATAAGCCTAGTCCTGCCTTGGCCCCAAATGAAAAAAAAATTTTTTTTGCACTGGGATTTAACCCATGAGTACTCTACCATAGAGCTGCATCTCTAGCCCTTTTTATATTTTATTTTGAGACACGGTCTCGCTAAGTTACTTAGGGCCTGGCTAAGGCTCGCCTTGAACTTGCAGGAGCCTCAGCTTCCAGAGTTGCTAGGATTACAGGTGTGCACCATCATGCCCAGTCCCACCTGAAATCTTGAGGATGAGCAGGTGGAGAGGATCTTGGTTTATTCCCAAGTGAGTCTTGGTTCTGGCCTTCCATGAACAGCTTGTTTGGGATGCCAGAGGCTCAGACATCCAAGCCCTCCCCAGTGGGTCACAGGGGCAGAGATTCAAGGTTAGCTCATAGACATGACCCTCCCTGGCCAGTTACTGGCAGGGCTTTATCTTTGTCTGAACCAGCAAATGGTCTGCCTGGGTGGAGTGCTTTCAGGCACTGAAATTTATGGCCTTAATCACAGCTCAATGAGAACTTTTTCCAGAAGAAGGCTGTGTGTTTTAGATTGGGCTCCCCTGAAGCAGACCCTGAGAGGAGGATTTGCATAAATGTAATTTATTAGGAGAGGTTCTTGGAAACACTGGAAGAGGAGCAGGGACAGGGAGAAGCCAAGAAGAGCATGGACCAGGGAAAGTCAGGGTCAGCATGGCTTAGTTCACACAGGAGCCCTGGGGGTGGCGCAGGTTCCTCCCCACACTGGCCTCGCCAGGACAAGAGAGCTGGCGTGTTTAGAATCCTGTCCCTGCCACTAATTGGTTAAGAGTTGTCCTCTGAAGGGAATGTAAATTCCTAGGCACTTCAATCTCTCAGTGTGCACACAGGCCAAGTGAGAACAGACCTCTGGCCAGGTACACATGCTGGGTGCTGCAAGAGCACCAGACACTCATGTGTGGAACGCAGTGAGGGGGCTGAACACGTCTAGGGAGAGGCCCGAGAGCCCTGCTATGGCCTCCTACTGTAAGTGGATCCATGGGTCCATCCATCCATCCAATCATCCATCCATCCATTCAACACAAATCCATCCATCTTCAACTCCGTGTTGGGCTCTGGGAAGCAGGTAACACCAGCATGCCTCATGAAGTTTACAGACAAGCAGGGGAGAAACAGATATTAAGTTTTGAAAAGACATTGGGCATGGTGGCACACGTCTGTAATCCCAGTGGTCGGGAGGCTGAGGCAGAAGAATCGTGAGTTCAAAGCCAGTCTCAGCAACAGCCAAGTGCTAAGCAACTCAGTGAGACCCTGTGTCTAAATAAAATACAAAATAGGGCTGGGGATGTGGCTCAGAGGTCGAGCACCCCTCAGTTCAATCCCTGGTATCCCCCACCAAAAAATAATAAAAGTTTTGAAAAGATTATCAAAATGAGGAATTGCAGATGTGTTTGGTACATGGATGAGAGAAACACGATACTTTCCGGAAGTAAAACTCACCTGGCAGGTGTTTATGTAAGAGGCTTCTCCAAAGAAGTGATGCTGAACTAAGAACTGAAGGATAGGCAAAGAAGGGAAGACGGAACATTATACGTCAAGGGAGCACGTGCAAAGGTCCTGAGTCAGGAGCCAGCAAGAGGCACTGAAAAAAGGCTGGTGGGGCTGGGGTTCCAGCAGCAGGTGGCAAAGACAAGCCTAAGGCTTGCTGAACTGCACCTATGGCTTGCTAAGGGATGCGTCTTGCCTGCCTGTTGTCTGATATCTTTTTGGTCCTGTTCAACGTCTTTCAGACTCAGATCTTTGGTTCAGTCCACATTCCCTGGAAGCAGAGGAGAAATGGGGACATAGAGAGGATGTGAGGTGGGAAAGTCTATTTTCAACTGTTCATCTTTTCCCCACTGAAGCTTATAGCTGAAATTAATACATAAATTTACAGCCGCTAGTCAGTTGTGATAAATAATCCCAGAAGTGTTCCGATTATTTACATTTTTATGGAATCTTGCCTGAGCAAACCCAGAGAGCTCACCAGGCACTTGAAGAATTATGTCTTGTTCAAAACCAATTTAATAGCAATGGAAAATAAAGCCATCTGTGGGAACTTGTACAGCAGAGTAGTAATTCTCTGCCAGATGAGCAATATACAAAAAGCACCGAATCAACCCAAGCACACCAAGCACTTGCACCATGCAAGGGAAAGTAACAACCACAACTTAAATGAACCATCTGAGGACATCAGGACGCAGAGTGTCTTCCACTTACATGTGGGACAGGCGGGGATTCTGGTCACGTAGCAGTCTGAAAAGAGTCCCTTGTGATTCCCCTATACACAGTGGTACTGGCTGGTGGCAGGTTGTTCAAAAGAGAACAAAGATCTCTTAGTGGAGGAATTAAGAGCTTGGCTTTGGGGCCAAGAGTTTCAAATTTTTATTTGCATTCCGCCCCTTACTACCTGTGTGACGTCAGGAAAGTCATTGCCTCTCATTTCCCTAGTGTGGAAAAATTTTTTACATTCCTAAAAATGGAAATCATTTGACTACTTAGGTGTGGATTTGTTTCTAGACTCTCTCAGTTTCTTTTGGAAGAACAACCCCTTTCCCATTTGATGCAGGTTCATGGGAGAGTAATTGGTAGTCTCACTCTCTCCTAGACAAGAGGGCACAGGGATCCTCTGTGCAATATGGGGTCCTCTGACACTTTCTGACCAGGGCTGGAGCCTGAGCAGCAGGATCAAGTGATTGGTAATGGGTGGAGTTAGATTTAGTCATATGGTGGTTTCTATCCAGACTCACATCACGAAACTACCAACAATGGCGGCTATTTTATTCTACTTTCTGTTATTATAACAGAACTTGAGACTAATGTCCTCCCATTTGACCTTGGGCAAAGGTGCTTACTCCTTTCAGGTCTTGGTTGTCTCATTTGAAAGTGTGAATTCTACTGACATCATAGCAAAAATATATTTACTTAATAAACACTCCATAACAAACACCATTCCAAGTACTTTGTGCATCATAATTCATTTAATATTCATTATAACACTATTATCAAGCACATATTATATTATCTCCATTTTGCAGATGGAGAAACTGAGGCACAGAGTGATGAACTGTCCAGCCAAGAACAGTAGTGCATACCTGCCATCCTAGCTACTCGGGAGGATGAGGCAGGAAGTTTGGATGTTTTGTTAGTTTTTTTGTGTGTGTGAAGTAAGGGTCAAAGGGTAAGGGTAGCTTTATAATGTGAAATTTATAAAGGAAATCAATTTAGTTTGGCTCAGGTTCTGGAGCCTGGGAAGGTGGGTGGGTGGTTGCATCTGGCAAGGTCCCCTTCATGGTAGAAAATGGAAGGGCGAACAGGTATGTGTAGAAGAGGTAAAATATGAGGGACGGTTTGGCATTATAGCGACCCATTTTTGCGTAACTAGTTCAGTGCCACCAGAGCAAGAACTCACTCACCTGCATTAATCCACTCACGTAGGATCGGCCCCCTGACCCACAGCAGGAAGTGAGAGTAGGAAAGTGTGGCGAGCTTGCATGGCTGAACCGAGGGTGAACAGGATGAACAGGATGGCTGAAGGTGAACCTGAGAGGTAGCTGGAGAGCCCCATATATTTGGCAAAGGATGATTGACTTTGTCCTGAATGGGGCGGGGATTTCCTGGTGGTGTTTGCTTCCCGGGGCGATGTCATCAAGTGTGCCTTTTAAAAAGCAATTGAGATGTCCATCACAGGTGGAGTCTTTCACTAGTGTGATGGTTTGTTAGGGCTGCCATAATCAAATACCACAGACTAAGTGGCTTAAAGAACAGAAATGTATTACAATTCTGGAGGCTGTAAGCCAAAGATCAAAATGTTGGCAAGGTTAGTTTCCATTGAGGCCTCTTTCCTTGGATTGCAGATGGCAGTCTTGCTATGTCCTCACCTGGCCCTCTCTCTGATCATGGGCATCCTTAGTCTCTCCTCCTCTTCTCATAAGGACTCCAATCTTATTGGATTAGGGGCCTACCTTTATGATCTCATTTAAATTTATATACCCCTTTAAGGGCTTTTCCTCCAAATATAGTCACGTTGGGAGTTAGGACTCCAATAGATGAATTTTGAGGGTACATAATTCAGTCCATAACAAACAGCTACATTTTTATGGAGCAGTTATTATCTCTTGGGCCCCATGCTAATCTTTCATTTCATCCTCATACTAACTTTGTAACTTTGGACAATTAAACTTTTCTCTTCTCAGTACTGGAGATTGAACCCAGGGCCTCATATATGCTATGCAAGTATTCTACCACTGACCTATCCTTAACCCTTTTAAAAGTTTGATTTGGAGACAGTATCTTGCTAAGTTTCCCAGGCTGATCTCGAACTTGCAATCCTTCTGCCTCAGCCTCCTGAATAGCTAGGATTACGGGTGTGTGCCACTGTGCCTGGATGGGCAATTAACTTAAACACTCTGTATCTCAGTTTTCTCATCTGAAAATAGAGATAATATAGTACCTGCTTTACAATGTGGTTATGAATATTACATGAATTAACATGTGTACAGCACTTAGTGTCTGTCATAGAGTATTTGTTAAATAAATAAGCCTTTGCTATGATGTTAGTAGAATTCATATTTTCAGATGAGAAAGCCAAGACCTAAAAGGAGTGAGAACCTCGCCCAAAGTCAACTGGGAAGGATGATTCCAGGGCTGTGGTAACTACAACATGTCATCCTGGATTTTGAAGTGTGCTCAGGAACTGCTCCTGGAGTTGTGGCCAATTCTAGCGAGTGTCCCCAGGGAGAGAGAGAGCCTAACCAATCTAATACAGATGCTCTTTAATTTATGAAGGAGTTACATACCAGTAGACCCATCAAAAGTTAAAAATCTTTTGTCAAAGATGCATCGGATGCACAATGTTACAGCTCCGCAAACACTGCAGAGCACGGGTGTGTCCCTTCCTGGCTGCCTGGCTGACTGGTTGCTGCAGTTCTGTGCCGCTATCCTGATGGCAGGACAGGGCCACACTGCACATCGCCAATCCAAGAAAAGATCAAAGTGCAAGATGTGAAGCATGACGTCAGCTGAATGTGTGTGACCTTTGCACTATCGTAAAGGTGAAAAATCTTAAGTCAAACCATGGTGAGTTGGGGACCGTGTATTTGCAGAGCAGGGCTTATCAAAAAGCAATCACTGATGTCAGACTGTCTGGAATCAGAATGGGCACCGTGACCTACCACAATCCTCTGCCTCCTGCAAGTGCAGGGAAGTTTTCAGGTGAGAAAGAGGGAGAAGAACACAAAGCTCTACATGGTGCATTTGGAGAAACAGCAGGAGTTCTAGAGAGCTTACAAAGGTGTGGGTGGGGATGAGACAGGGGTCTTGGGCTGAGCCAGTTATATAAATTGGGACTTTTATATCCTGTCTTCCCTTTGAGGATGAACTGAAGAATTTTAAGCAGGATCGCTTCATCTGGATTAAGCTACAAAAGTGGATTCCAGCCAATTTAAGGGAAAAAAAAATCAGTTAAAATAAAAGCAAAAGTCAATTAATTGTACCCTTGAAGAGGGTGCCCAAAAGATCTACACAACAAAAAGTAATTAAAACCATTCCAAACCCTTCACCATTTTTGATCTCTGCAGGAGATGGGGAAAGGATGGGCAGGGGACTCCTCCTAACTTATTCTGGGGAGAGGAATCTGATTGGTTTAGTCTGGGTCACATGACTACTATTAAGCAGACAGGCAGAGCCCCTGATTTATAGCTCCACCAGGCTGTTTCCAATGCTGGGACTGAGGGTCTCCAGAGTAAAGGTGGGAGTTACTTAAAATAGAAGAGGTAGACTCCTGTTAGCCAAGAGAGCAGACCTGAGAGCAAACCAGAAAAGGGAGCTTCTGTTAATTTCCCACTGGCAGACTCTGCAGTTCCATGTGCAATGCAGCTGTGCTTGAAATCTACCCCATGTGTAATTTCAGGTTGTGATTTTCGGGATAAATATAGGTCTTTTTCAATAGTTAAAAAAATGGATGACAGGAAACTAGATACATTTATGTTCATACAGAAATAGAGTTTTATGAAGAATTATTTTTACTATTTTGGGGGGATAGAGAATCCTCAAATATACTACTCAAAATATTCATATAGTTTGTTATGGTTTAGATGTGAGGTGTCCCCTGAAGGCTCATGTGTGAGACAATGCAAGAAACTTGGAAGTGAAATGATTGGGTTACCAGAGCCTTAAAATAACCAGTGCATTAATTCCCTGATAGAGATTAACTGGGTGGTGACTGTAGGCAGGTAGGATGTGGCTGGAGAAGGTGGGTACCTGGGGGCATGCCTTTGGGCTATATGTTTGTTGTTGGTGAGCAGAGCTCTCTCTGCTTCCTGGTGCAATGTCCTGAGCTGATTTCCATAGCCACACTCCTCAGCCATGATATTCTGCCACACCTTGGGCTCAGAGCAATTGAACTGGCCATCTACGAACGGAGACTTCTAAAACTGTGAGCCCCCAAATAAACTTTTCCTCCTCTAATTGTTCTTTCCAGGTATTTTTGTCACAGAGGTGAAAAAGATGACTAAAACACAGCTCAAATCCCACAATGATATTAAAAATGTGTATATGTGAAAATCTCATTCCCACTCCATTCCCACTCCCAAACCTATAAGTAAACACTTATTAGTTTTTTTAATATACTTCGATGGTGGTTTTTAAATTCTAAATACAGATAAAGATGTATATGAAACATTCCTCTCAGCTGAGGGCCCTAGGAAAGCCTGGGGAAAGTCGAGGTCTAGTGTACTGGCTCAGTGTCAGCTGAGAGTCTCCTGGTGACCTTGGGCCTTTTGTCCTGCCTCCCAGACTCCTCTGTTGCCTTGCTTTAATTTCCTGGGCAACTCCAAGACACGCAGGCCTGGAAACAAGTACCCTATTTTGAGGGAATACACCTACTCTTTGGGATTGGGGAATCTAGGAATTTAGCTTAGTTTCCAAATTGCTCCCAATAATTTAGGGCAGGGGTCAGCAAACTACCCAGAGGGCCAAATCCTGTTCACCAATTGTTTTCTAAAATAAAATTTTTATTGCAGCACAACCGTGTTTCCATATTGTCTGTGGCTGCTTTTGTTTTATAGCAACAGAGCTGAGTTTCCCAAGCTTAAAATAATTTCTATTATATCCCTTTAGGAAGACATTTATCAGACCCTATTCTAGGAGCTGGAAAGGAAATGAGAACTTTGCCCTGGAAATGCTTCCCAGTGGTTAAAGAAGCCCTTGGTGGGCCAAAGTGGAGAGCCATCCCTGCAGGGGAGCAGTTGAATTAAGGCCTGGGAGTCTCCTGCTTTCCTTCCTCCTATCCGTAGCCTGCATTCAACACAACACCAGGGCCTGTTGATTTTTTTTTTCTCTAAAATATTCCTCAGTTCTGTTCCCTTCTCTCTATTTCATTGCTTCCTGTCTTCTCTGGCCATAGCCGCCTCTTCCTGATTTTACTTGGAAGCAAATGCACTCCATTCTCTACAGAACAGCAAAGGGATCTTTGCAAGTGCAGATTTGAAAATCCTCCCTTGAAATAGTGACCCAAAGCCACAGTCTGGCCTTTGCCTGCCTTGCTGGATCTCTCTGGTGCCACCTTCTCAGCCACCCCTCCTTGCGTTCCAGCCACACTGGTAGTACCTGGCTCCCTCCAGAATGGGACTTGTGCACCTGTGATTTCCTTTGCCCTGATTCCATCCACCCTCCCTGATTTTCCAGTGAACTTTTTCTTATCTTTTATGTGTGACCTTGACCATCACTTTCTTCAAGAAATTTCCTTTGCCCTCTCTCACTAGGTTGGTGCCCTCATTTCAGGTTGCTGCAATCCTATGGCCCCACTCCAGTCTCTTAGCTTGTTGCAGCCACAATTCTGTTTGTGATTTATTTTTTAAACTCTGCCTTCTCCATGAAGGTAGGAACCCACATCTCACTTTACTGCCCACGGTGTCCCCAGTGCCTAGCAGAATGCCTGGAACATTGTAAATCCTCAATCACTGTTTATCAAGCACATAAAGAATGGATCTTATTCCATTCCAGCCACCTCTGGGTGATGGGAGAGATCCTGCCCTGCAGCTTGCTGAGGTTTTAGGTGCCAGAGTCTCAACTTCATCCCTCAAGAGCCACATTTAACAGAGAAAGTTGGCAGAGCCGACCCAAGCCTGTGTTGATCGAATGCTGCTTGGAGATGGCAGCTGTTGAATTCTTTCCAGTCATTGTCTCCAGCTCCAGACAGAGTGGACATGATGTGCTTTTTCCTCCTGCTGTGGCCCAGAGATCAGTCATTCCAAGAGGGATGGATGCTTGTCCTATTTGCTCTTCCAGATTCTCTCCACTTGGTCCCCCACAAGTCAACCAGTGAAGATGCTAATAAGAAAAGGCAGACAGGTGTCTTGCTGCTGCTGGCCCCCACCCCCGACTCCCACTGTCTGTTAAGTATTCCGTGGGATCCAGACACAGAATTTTATTTGTTTTTCTGGACCTAAGCTGCCCCTTGACATAGCCAGTGATTGCTTTTTTAAAACCACGAAGGAAAACTAGGTCCTTTCATCCACTGATAAGGTGTCAGGTGACAGAGAGATCAGCATCCCAACACATAAATCTGCAACTAATCCTTGGGAATCAATATTTTTCATTAAGAACCTGTGAGAGTTGGGCCATTATGGGGAAAATCTGTTTAGGTTGACACCTTGATGAAGTTATTCAGTTCAGGGGCTTAAGTCATTGAAAGGTAATAAAGAGAACAGAGCAATCTCAGGGCTGGTTAGGGGAGAAAACGATGGGAGTATTGAGCTTCAGTTCAGTGAAAAATGACCTCCTGATTTATTGGGGGATGATGGGGTGCTGGCCTCTCAAGCAGGCCAGGCCAGACACCATCAGCATGGCAGCCTCTCATCCGGCTGCAGTCCCTGCTATTTTTAAGTTGTCTGGCATTAAAAAAAATACTGGGGAGATATTTTAGGGGCCTGAGGTATTTCTACTATTCTCCAAGTTCCCCCTTTCATGATAACCTTTTCCATTTTGAACTTTTTTCTGTAAGTCATAGGTCATGGAGGCATTGAAGTATGGTATTCTAAATAGTTTAATAATGAATTTAGTTTTGTAAAACCACCTTTGTGGCCCATTAGATCTGGAAGGACACACACAGCCCATTATGAGACAGAATCAAGCTTATTTGGAGACAATCATGGCTATGGTGAAAATCCAGAGGGTGCTATCAAATTTTTCCTTGGGGGTCCCACTTGTTTATAGAGAATCACATTGGATGGAATTTTGGAAGTACCATTTCTTGGCCTCTTGTCCTTAACAAACAAAAACAACAAACCAAACCAGAAAACTCTGGCCAGGACCCTGGATACATCTTTTTGCAGTCGCCTGTAGTCAAGCCAAATAAAACTCATTTCTGGTTTTGTGCTGGGAACCTCATTTTCACATTTTTTGGGTGGGCCATCTATAAAACAAATATCTCTATCTTACAAATAGTGAGCCCCTCTTGTTGTATAACTCCTATGCATTTGCAAGTGCCGTCAGGTGCTCTGAAAATTCTTCAGACCTTCTTGGAAGATCAAACAAATGTCAATATCAGAGTATTTTTTATTTGATAAACTTGTATTATTTCTGATTTAATGCAGCTGGCCGATGTCTTCTCTGGGGTGAGCCTGAGGAAGTATTAACGAGAACATTTCCATTCCACTGGCAGATCACACTGGCAGCTGGATGGAGAAGGGAAAATGGAGGCGAGGAGTCCAGGGGAGGGCTGGACCAAGGCAGTTGCTATAGGGATGGTAGGAAGAGGGCGGATTCAAGAAAAAACGAAGATGCTAAAGGCATATGATTTGCCCATGATTTGGATTTGGGGTCTTTTTATGTATTGGTCTTTTGCTACCCTCATCATGTAGAAGGATTGGAAGAAGATAAACAGAAGCAGGAAGGGAGTTCAAATGAACATCAAGTACTTAGGGACCAGAGGAGACTAAGGATCATTCCGAAAAGAGAAAGGAAACGGAAATGAGTGGAGTCACGGAAGCCAAGGCAAGGATACACCAAGACACCATCCTCAGAGGCGGCGGAAGATCATAATCCAATAGGCGCGTTTGGCTTGGCCAACACGGTCTCCGTGTGATGGTGGGAGCCGGAGAGCAGCGCAAGGAGGAGCCTGCAGACTCCAGCACCCTGAGCTGCTCGGCGCCCCCTGGAGGTCCTGGATGGAAGTGCAGTGGCTGCATACGCCCTGCTCTAGAGATGGCCCCTAGGAAGAGGAGGAAGAGGCCGCTGCTGGAGGGGGGCATCACTGCTGGAAGCCATCCCTGGAATGCACGAGGGCCTTCTCTTCAGCATGGTAGCCAGGGGAGAGAGGGGCTGGCATTATGAACCTTCTGTGGCCTTCTATAGGCATGCCTATGCTCATGGCCTAATGCAAGTGCCCCGCCTCTTCCACTCTGCTAAGGAAGTCTTCATTGCATCACCGGAAATGGGCGTATTTCCTTAGGAACCGAGTCAGCCTACCTGCCTCCACCTCCTTCCTACATTGCTAAAGGATGTTGGCTGGAAGGCCTTTGAAGTTCACCAATGTAAATAAAGCGCATGCAGGGTCCATTTTGCCATTGGCTAGAAGCCAGAAGCCAGAAGCTAGAAGTTAGATGCTGGAAGCCAGAACCATCTGGTTGCAGGCCCGTCCTGCCCCCACTTTTTAAAACTACCTTCTGTGTTCTGTGGTTATTCGCCCTTTTATTTCTCTTAGCTTATTGTTCAGCCAGCTCTTTCCTGGTCAGGGAACCTCCTCCGCACTGCCCAAGTGGGACGTGGGCGGCACATCACTTTTATTAATTTATGTTAAGCTTGGGGAGACTTGAGCTATTGGTTTGGCACGGAGAGGATGGTGGTGCTGAAGGGGCAACAAGAGGGCAAAAAATAAATGAGAGATTGAGATCTGCAGAAGAGACCCAGAACCTAGCCTTTTTCAGGAGGTGGAGTCTTTTCTGATGAAGTTGGTTCCCTGTCACAGCATGCCACGGGATTTCTGTGAAAGCCAGCCTCAGGCTACAGTCCGGGGCTTAGTATTTTTCTAGATCCATTTGGCTTGTCTCCATGAGTTGTCAGTCTAGCTCTTATTTCCTGGTCTTATATTCTTATGCCTTACCCATTCATGTAGTCATTCAGCAAACATTCATTGAGCACCTACTGTGTTCCAAAAACTATACTAAGCACAGGTAGCTACAAAGCCAAACATAATCCAATTCCTATCCCTGTGGAGCTTAGAGTCTGGTGGGGGCAGAGACAGGAAAGAACAGTGCCATGGGATAGGGGCTTTCATCTC